>JAQPZY010001414.1:140000-1340000 GCA_029931535.1 Margaritifera margaritifera | reverse complement strand
AAGGTCTTTACAAATATATCTCCAAATAAAAGCTGCTAGAATTCCTGTAGTACATCCTTTGTATTATTGAAAAAGATTTTCCTTAATGAGATAAAGCTTTGAGTTCAGGCAAACTTGTCGATAGGTACCTTCTTACTGAACGTTCTACAAAGTTCCATGGAAAGTGTCACGCACTGTTCTCTTACAGATTACAGAAACATTTGCTGTTTCGCACAAGACTAGTGTGTATCTATGTATGTATGTATATATGTATGTATGTATATATATATGTATGTATGTATGTATGTATGTATGTATGTATGTATGTATGTATGTATGTATGTATGTATGTATGTATGTATGTATGTATGTAAATAAGTATTGGGGTTTAATGGCGCGTCAGCACAATACTGGCTACAAGATTCTGATTAAAAGTAAAGTTGTACAAATATAAATATAAAGAACTGACAAACAGAAATAACAAATTTACTAATATAAACCATCCATCACTGGTCTGTCACCATTCTCACCTGACTTACGTCAATTTCTGACCTAGTTACACCTTGATTCTAGTTAAACAATATAAAGCATGTTCTATTTTATCATAATGAAAAAGCTATATCTTATTATTATGCAGATAATTCTGCAGAAGAAAAAGAAAAAAAATATTATGTATGGATAATTCAAATTTACTTCCAAGTACACAATTATCCATTATATCTAAATTTAAAGAGTAATTTACGTCGGACATTTAACAAATATTATGGATGGAGTAATAATTAAATCTGTAACGTCTTAAAATTCGATGTAAACGTGGTTGTGATAATAATTTTTAACTGTATTTTCAAACCGTGTTGATTACCTCATATAAGTGCCTGATGTACATAGGTCATGTTATGGCTACTAATATTTTTCTCAAAAACCAACAGTCCGACTATGATAATGTATTACTGTGTCTCTATGAAACAGTATTTTAAACATCACAAACTTAATACTTCATATTGCATTTCATACTGATTGAGTGCCAAATCTTCTTTTCAGATGACCTTATTTCATGAAGAAACTCAGTAAAATTCTCAAGTTTCATCCAGTTGGTGTGATCATCTGTTAAAAGTTACTCGTACTAATTCTTTTAAGTAGTTTCAATATTTTCTCTACGATCAACCCCCTATGGTCAATTTATTAGGTTTGATTCAATACTTCATTAAAAGGAAGAAAAAGGGCGTAATCTACGACTGGAAAGAAAAGAATAGTTATTTATCTCACTATTTTCCTAACATCAACGTGTAAGTAATATGTAATATGCAAACCATATTTTAAATCAGGCCGTTTTGTTCAAATTACTTAGGCAAAGGGCATCTGCATACCACACACACATACTAGTGGCAAAAATCTAATTTCAAATGTGAGCATACTGTCTCAAGTCCTGAATTTGCTATGTTTGTTCGTGTTCCTGTGTGATGGGATGTTAGTGTGATGGGATGTTAGTGTGATGGAATGTTAGTGTGATGGGATGTTAGTGTGATGGAATGTTAGTGTGATGGGATGTTAGTGTGATGGGATGTTAGTGTGATGGAATGTTAGTGTATGGAATGCTAGTGTGATGGGATGTTAGTGTGATGGAATGTTAGTGTGATGGGATGTTAGTGCGATGGAATGTTAGTGTGATGGGATGTTAGTGTGATGGGATGTTAGTGTGATGGAATGTTAGTGTATGGAATGTTAGTGTGATGGGATGTTAGTGTGATGGAATGTTAGTGTGATGGAATGTTAGTGTGATGGGATGTTAGTGTGATGGAATGTTAGTGTGATGGGATGTTAGTGTGATGGAATGTTAGTGTGATGGGATGTTAGTGTGATGAATGTTAGTGTGATGGGATGTTAGTGTGATGGGATGTTAGTGCAATGGAATGTTAGTGTGATGGGATGTTAGTGTGATGGAATGTTAGTGTGATGAGATGTTTAAAGCGGAGACCGAAAGTACTTATTTTGCTCAACATATGATTAAATAGCTGGCAGTGGCGTAGAAACCGCCCAAGCAACTCCAGCAACTGGGGGTTGGGGTGGTGGTGGGGTGGTGGAAAACTTTCCATCAACCAACTGTGAGGAGGGCCCATAATTAAGCTTTGACCAGTGGGGGGGGGGGGGAGAACTATTTCTTGCTACGCTACTGAAAGCTAGAGTTGTGGCACAGATTGAATAGTCGGAAAAGTAGGGTTTCGCAGCTTGAACAAGGCTGAATCCCAAAGACAGGAAATTCTGTCTCAAAAATAACAAATTGCGTGGCCCAGCTATCAGAGCAATCAATATTCGAGAACGCAGAGTCATGAAATGCCGCAGTTACTTCCACAGAGTTTGCAGTTTTCGCAACAGTTGGTACTTAGGATGAAAAACACATCCAGACTTGGTAAATCATCATGCTTCTTTACAGGAACAGAGAAATAAGAAAAAAAAGTACCAGTCATATGTTTTTATATGTCCTAATATGCGAAGTCATATCAGTTTAGACTGTCATTTGTGTGATAGGTACTAGTTTAGTAATTTCAGGAGAAATAAAAGATTGAAATAAGATATTATAATATACTTTACCTAACTTATGTAAGACTTGAAAGATTCTAGAGCGATTTATTATTGTACTGAATTTTTGTTCATTACAATCTCATAAACTACAATTCATGTGAAAATTGTGACGTTACGCGCGATTTTTGTATCTCATTTCGTAAGATGACATCGCTAGTCAATACACAGTGCGCGTTCTGACAACGCTTGTTAATACTCATACTTTACACTTTACTTTGGAGCGTAGACAGTATATTTGAGAAACTTTATATTAGACTGATTATGAATTATTCAGAAAAGGATGAAATCTTAAATTCTGTAAGAGGTATTTTATTCCTCTATAAAAAAAGTACAGAATAATATATTCTCTACCCCACACAAGAGTAAAACTATGACTGAAATAAGTCAAGCAAACTTATTCTCGTTTTCTTCTCCTTGTCCTTATTTCTTTCCGTAATTTTTTTATGTTTCAATGAGGCCAGTTTCTGTTTGTCGCAGATAGTTCGGTCTATTATATATAATATAAAAATCGCGTATTTCGTTCAAACCGTTAAGTCGTAAATAAATGCGGTCAATCCTATATTTAGATTTTTTTTAATGCTGAAAAAACGATAAATTTGTTTCTTCACTTGTTATCATTCCTGCGTTATGTACTTTTAAAAACGTGTATAAGTAATGTTTTGAACGTTCAAGTTCTAATGATGACGTTTTAACGTTAAAGCTATATTGGTGACGTTTTGAACGTTAAAGCTCGAATGGTGACGTTTGAACGTTCAAGTTCTAATGATGACGTTTTAACGTTAAAGCTATAATGATGACGTAAAACACCGAAACCTAGTTCAGTAAAGTCATCGTGACATTTTATTTTGACTTTGAAAAAGCCAAGCCATATTAAAAAGAAATATATCATGATAAAATTATTTAACTTTCTTTTGAAAGACATTTATCATATTGTAATGAGAAAACACATGGACAATAATTTCATTTCGTTAAAGCTCAAGTTTTGATTTTAAATGTTAGCGGGTTTTGTAGCTCCATCTAGCGTCTGAGTTTGTGGTCACGTGATCCCGCCTGTGGCGTGTGTATATATATATATATATATATATATATATATATATATATATATATATATATATATATATATATATATATATATAGCCAACCGTGGTTGCGATGGTAACCTAACCCTCCGGAATTGCGCGCAGTGCGCGCACCGGGGGTATATAGACGTACATGGCCGAATGGCCGAACACGTCTCAAATTCAATTTAAAAAAAAAAAAGTTGCGATGGTGGTGTGGTATGGTGTGATGTAGCCTGAAGACGTCCCTTTGAGCGAAAACAACTTCAGGAATATCAGTTCAATGATAAAAGTCACGCACAAGAGAACTAACTTGTGCTCCTGGAAGTCCACGGAAAAGGACTTCGTGGGCAACATCCTGCACAATTCGTCACCAAGACGATCTAGAGCTGTAACTAAACTGTGTCCCCAGATTAATACACGCATCCTCAAAGCAAAACAGAGAGTGACACAAAAACAGCTGAAATTTGGCATTAAACCCCAAATCATGTTTTCAGTTAAGTCCGCGCAAATTTCACTTTCAATCCTGTTTTGGAATTTTGAACATAAAAAAACCCCATGTTTTCAATCACGTCCGCGCTTAAACTAATTTAAATCCTCTTTTCAACTCCAAGTTCAGACTAATTTTCCAACCCGTTTTCAATCACATCCGCGCACAAAACAATTTCAATCCCTTTTTAAGTTCAAGCTCCAACTGGATTCTCTAACTCGTGTTTTCAATCACGTCCGTGCAAAAGCTAATTTCAATCCTTTAATAACTTCAAATCAACAAACAAAAACAACCACAGACCGAGAGAGAAGAGGCAAGAGAGAAACAAACACGCACGCAAAAACAGGAACATATTTAAACACCTTGTTGTTATTTTTCTTCAAAAATAATAAAGTAAATATTTTCATATTTATAAATTTTTTATTGTATATAGGATACATAGATAGAAAAGAAACTATACAAGAATATGATCTAGATAGGCCCGTCCCTAACATAGAAATGGGTCTAAACATACATGACAACAAACATACATATATTACACCACACAAAGGGACAAAAAGAAACTAAACCTCAAGGGCAGAGGTACCAATGGACTATATAACTCAAAAAGGGGAAGAAAAAAAAAGGCAAGGACCTCCACATACAATATGCCCGTACGGGGGACAGTACGAGCCGAAGTTCTCATCCAAAAGGGAATAAGAAAACTCAAAAGAATATGACAGAACTAACAAAAATCAACTTTGTGCAAAAATCAAATCAAAATTCAAATACTTTATTTTTTTTATACACAGTAACACAATAGAAAAAGGGAAAGACGAAGGATACACATAAAAAAATTTATTATTAGAAAACAAAAGCACATTTGGCCGTAGTTCGCCAAACAGGAAAAGGCAAGACCGGGGAATTCTAAAAGGATAGAAGGTCTTTCATCGACCGGAGTAGAGGAGCTTCATGACCCGTTCTAAGAGCACGGGAATCTTGTTATTACGACTTCTCAGGAATACAGATTATAACCGAGGATCCGGCTTCTCTCTTTATTACGTCTTTGTTCGTCTCTCTGTCGATCCAGAAGGAGAGACGAGCCCGACTACGACCCAGTCGGCGACCCAGAAGACGACCCGGTCGACGACGACTTAGTCGAAGACTCAGACTTGCGATCCAGTCGACGACCTAGTTGGCGACCTGGCGTCGAGAAGAAGCCAGGAATACGACGGTATCCCGCTGGGGCAGAAATCTGTCACACTCTGGAGTGCCAGTCTTCAGACAGATACAGCGGGGTATCACTCCAATATATAGACCTATCCCAAAGAACCAGAGAAAGCGAGACTCTGGGTAGTGTAGCCGAGTGAGTTCCGCTCCAATATAATACAAACGTGTTTATTTTATAAATTCAATTTTTACAACTGATTTTTTATATTTTCTTTGACTTTGACTCAGTGGTGTACTGGCCATTGGGCATACCGGGACAAATCCCGGGGCCGCCGCAAAAAAATCCGTTTTTACCGGTGTTTTACTGGTGTGAGCAAAACCCCGGGCCTGTCCCGGCAGATAAGTCCAGGGCCGAGTTGCTTACCCAGTACACTCCTGCTCTGACTGTTTCAAAACGATTTGTAACTTTTTTTGGGGTCGTCTTTTTCGCTGTATTTTTGCTAAAAACTAAGGAGGCCCTGAAAGGACTCACTTCACATTTCTTTAAATCGGATAGTTCGGTTTATTAAACCGAGATCTTTAATACGATCTTTCCTCGATGGAAATAGTAAATTTAAATCTCGGATTAGTAAATTGAAATCTCGGATTAGTCAATCAAGATCTCAGATTAGAACCAAAAAAAAAAAAAAAAAAATAAGCCGAAGTTTGTTCCTTCAAGGTCTTCCGTAAAAATGGTTTGATCAGTACTTATTGTAAATCTGTTGTAAATTGATTTCAAATTATGTTTCAAAATTGCAACACGGCTGTCATTTGTTCATCCAAACTTAATTCATAAATTTCGTTATTGTGTGTAAAAGGAACACGTGTTTACATTCACATCGAACAATGGCATCTGAAGGACGTCAGACATATGTGAAGACATAATAAACCGACCATTTAATCTGCTGGGGGTGGGGGTGGGGAGACGACTGGGATTTTCTTTCCAACCAGGATATTTTTTACTTTTATCTCAAGACTTTTTATTTTATATTTTCCCCACTAGTATGATGGACATAATTAGTTCTTCTTTCTACAGTATTTTTTCACGCTATTTGAGAGCCGGAATTTTTTTTACTCCAAAATTCCCCTTCCCGAAAACTACATGGCCAGTCCCTAAAATGTAGAGTTCAAGTGAAAATCCCGCTGCTAAAATGTCATGTAGCAATTCTTTTCAATTTGAAATTACTGGACCACCGATATACAAATAGGGAGGAAAGGGATTTCACGTGGTATGTATGTCTATCTATCTATCTATCTTATATATATATATATATATATATATATATATATATATATATATATATATATATATATATATATATATATATATATAATAATAATAATAATAATAATAATAATAATAATCAAGCAACCAAGTGACATTTATCTGACAAATAAAAATAGATTTCTAGTAAGTATTTTTTTTAAAAAAAATCCCCAAAGCCATAATTTAGTAAAACTGCAAGAAATCAATGTTTCAGAATGGAAGGCTATTTCGAACACGAAACTAAAGAGAGAGAGAGAGAAAAAAAGGAAAAATTTGTTTATCTTTAAATGTAGTATAAATAATTTAAGAGTGATTCATATCGACCAGAATATCTGTTGGTGTAAAGAAAAAAGAAGACAGAAGGAATTAAGAGGGGAACATTCTAAAATTATCGTTTAGGAGCCGAAATAAACAAAATAAGTTTAAAATTATGTCGTAATTTGAATCTAATTCATAATCTTAAGTGAACTGAACATAAGTCTATTTCAGGATGTTTCTCACTTGATATTTTCGTGCAAGACCGATCCAAAAAAAAATTTTCCTTTTTTTTTTTTTTTTTTGGTATAGAGTCGAATGTTCTTTCTTCTATTAGATAATATTTGAGGATTTTAATTTATATTAATGCACATTGCTGTCTAAAGAAAATTTAATTGAGAAATACTATGATACATGATAAATAAAAAAGAAGAAAATTATCTTTTTATACAAGATTACAAAAATGTGAAAGTCGCACTGTTTAATTGATGTTGAATAGTTAATATGATTCGTATCGTAACACCTCTACACATTTAAACACAAAATGGGTCTTTTATTTGCCCTAATTTTGTTTGTTTGTGTGTGTGTGTGTGTGTGTGTGTGTGTGTGTGTGTGTGTGTGTGTGTGTGTGTGTGTTTAAAATATAATCTACCAACCAATCGGCATAGCATTAAATCAAGGGAATTAAAAAGTAGAGCTCGCGTGTCTGTGAGTTTTTATGGAGTGACTTCCCTTGTTTCGTGCACCTGCTGGTGGTTTCTAAATGCTTCAATTTGATTTACTTGCTTATTTATTTTGATAATTGCCTTCAATTTGATTCAAATTTCAATAGGTACAGGCTCATCAGAAGCGCAAACATCGTATAAACCTTTTAAATTTACCCATTACCTGTCCATTCATAGAGCGACTGTTGTCGTTATGGTGATACCGTTTGGTCACGTGACCATTGTTACCAGTAGGCACTATAATACACAGTAAAGACTGAACACCTTCATTTGTAATTCAGTCACATTTTCAATTTCACGAAGGTATAAAAGACGGAGGCTCGGCCAAACTCTTCAGGATGCACAGTTCAACGGATACAAGGATGTTCCGATCGTACAACTCGATTTTACCGACCCACAATAAACTCTTGCAGATGAAATGGGACCAGAAATATTATAAGGAACATCAGGAGAAGGTATGTATGCATCGAGCATTAGATCCATTTATGTTGACACTAAACGGTGGTCAGACACTCAGGGTGAGGCGAATTTGTTTACTTATTAATCTATCCAAACCTGGATTGGACACGTATATAGCTATGAATACCCACTGCGATGACGAGACAGACTATTGGCGTGTGTTGGCAGTTATAAAATTCAGAGGTACTAGTCATGTTATGCATGCTGTCAATAGGGTCACGCTTATTTGGGCTCTTAATGATTCCAACAAGGCTGAAAACCTTTTTTTTTTTTAGTTTCCTTTACTACTAAGGTAGAACAACCTTCCAAACCATTGTTTTAAAAGTTTAAGCATCCTGTCAGCTTGCTCAATATACATGTTAGAAAAAAACACACACACACACCATATTGTTCCATTCTGTAGCCTCTATTTATTTTAACTTCACATATCCAACTGTTAAAAAAATGTGCATAGTCAAAACATAGTTTGAATACTCTAAGGAAGTAAAATGTAAATGAAAAGAATAAAAGGTGAGGGTGGAATGCACTAGTCATTGAACCAATGCCTCCTTCCATCAAACAAGGACTTACAGCTTCCTCTTATGTACATCTTAAACCACGACTATCCATCCCCTTACCAATCAATTGCTAATTAATTTCTATCCCATGTAACCCTTGTCGGTTTTAGAAATCTTAATTTCATTGAATTCTGTCATTTATTATGAGGCTACTACTGTTGTCAATCTCAGGTAAAATTATTATTGATCCTACTTGGAAAATTTCTTCATATTAAAAATAATCACAGTGGAAAATCGTGCAAATTGATCAAATAGTAATTGGGATTAAAAGTACATATCACATCATATCATTTACATGCCACATCAATTACTTTGATTTAGCAATCAGGATTACCCACCAGCTCAAGGACTTATGACAAAATCCTTTGCTTATGAATCTGTATTATTCCATGAATAATACTCATCTCACCCATCAGCAAACAGAAAAGACCCAGATCTGCCATCATATATACACCTGCAAATCAGGGTCTCTTCTGTTCATTGTATGTATAATTTTAAGAGAACATCAAATCATGCATTGGCAGATCAGGGTCTGTCTGACCTGGGGTAATAACAATCACTATTCATTCTCATCTGCAGATCTGGGTCTGTCAGACATGGAGTAATTGTAATCAGTACTTATAATCATCTGCAGATCTGGATCTATCAGACCTTGGGTAATTGCAATCAGTTACCACAATCATCTGCAGATCTGGGTTTGACAGACCTGGAGTAATTGTAATCAGTACCAGTAATCATAATTATTGGTAATTGATTGCTAATATTTATAGTAATCACAAGTAATAATCACATTTTTTTTACAAGTAAATTATAATTTAAGTTATTACAGTGAAAATAATAACCCTGTAATCAAGATTACTTTCTATTTGCATCATTACTTCATTTTCATGAACACAATTCTTTCAAAATTGAATGACAAGCTGGGGTGGCATGTAATTTATTACATTTTGGAATGGTTTTGTCATTTTATACACAAATTATATGACTTCACTGTTACAATTGGCCATATTTACCTTCTTTAATTTCAGTATGTACTGTGGTTCAACAGGACATAAAATGCTCATGATGATCAGAAATTCAAATCCAAATATTTACACTTGAAAATAAATTGAACCAAAGAAAATAATATGTGTTGTTCTGGTAACCTAACCTACTAAATTTTAACGATTGCAAAAAAAAATTTGGTACTAAACATACCCCATTTTTCACATCTGAACTGGAAACTTTAGATTGTAAACTGTGACATGAACTAACATGAGCCAGATAAAAAAAAGTAATAAAAGCAAAAAATTACAACTGACCTTTCTACCCTATTTTTTCACACTGTTACCAGAAGCACACATATTTTTTATTTGAGCCTAATAACAACATCACATTTGCTTTGAATGGAAGATAACACAAATTTGTTTACTTAGACTCAATGATTTGAATCTGGAATTAAAAGGATATTCAGTGTCTATCAATATTTCTTTGGTGTCACATCTCATATAACCAACAATGTCTTAAGAATTAATATAAAGTAATAAGCAGTTAAATGTATTTTGTGATAAAAATATCTTTAATTGGAAGTATATGTATGTACTTTTCTTCAAAATGTAATATTTAGTCTTGAGATAAATATTAATTGGTCACTCGTAAAATGTATATATGAATTAAAAAGATATAATCACAAATAATTGATAAAATTGCATTCCATAATCAATTACTTCATCCCAAAGTGAGTAATTGTAATTGTAATTATAAGCCAGATTTTTACTAGTAATTGTGATTTAATCAATTACATTTGAAGGTAATTAACAACAGGTGTGGGTATTATGCAGTTCTCAGTTAAGGGCACCTGTTACATAGTTAACTACAGTCAATATGAAATTTCAAATTGCTCACCAGATGATATTATAAATTATGCCACTCCCTGTAGAGACTATTTGACCCCAGGGTCAGCCTCATTTTGAGCTGTCATTGATTCATTTTTGCATTGAATTTTGGCAAATGAATGTGATAAGTTAACAATTACAGTGCTAGAGCTACTGGCTTAGGGCTTAACATTTCAAAATTTTCCATGACTTTTAGTTAATTTTCTGAAATTATATGATACAGCAAGAAAAGAAAGCAGCAGATATCAGCATGTGGTGGCATTGGTGTTGTCACAGTTGGTGATTTTTCTACCGTGCTCAAAATGGGGTCCGGGGTCCATGGAATTGGGAATTATTACACATAAAAAGGTCAATTGGGAAATTTATAATTTTTTTTACACACTGTTAATATAAAAAATGTACAAGAAAAGATTCTTGAACATTTACATAATTCAATAACCTAGGTTACTTTGATTCTTTAAATCCCTTGGTACACTCATTACACTAATTTTCTTTGCAAATTGCATCAGATTTATTAAAAGTTCAGACTGAGAATTTTTGCACTCAGATTGAGAAAAATTGAGTTTTTAGCCGTGGGAATGAGGCCAAACTTCATCCAAAAAACAGACCCAGAAAAAAACCTAGTTTTGAGAGAGTGCCACATGGGAATCAGTTTGATGTTTACAGACAATAGAACAAGCTATAGTAAAAGTTGTATCATACTACAACTACAACTACTACTCCATTCTTGTGAGACAATTGATGTTTGTTTTAATAATATACAATTATACATCTTTGTTTTGGTGAGTTATGAAGTTTCATGCACTAGTAAGCCTCATATTATTGATACCAAGCGGAGGTCAATATGATAGGTTTACAGGTTCATAAAACTTTATATTCACTGAAACAAAGATCTATAATTGTTATATTACATGATTTAATGCAAAATTGTGAAATAAAACTTGTTTCTTAAGAATCCAAAATTTCATTTTTTGCAGGATTCATAAAGTCATAAAGCTTGAAAATCGATTACACATCGCATGAACAACTGTAGTGAAGTGAAGGCTACTCTTGCATACTATGTAATCAACTTTCAATCATCATGACTTTATGAACCCTCTAAAATATGAAGTTTCATTCTTATAATAACAAATAGTTATAAAATAATAATGAATCGGAAGAAATAAATAACAGGACTATATTTTAGCCATTGTTTACAAACATTGTCAAGGTATGCAAGAAGGAGCATACTCTATGTAGCACCTTTCTGGTGGTAAGAACTAATAACTTCTAGTTTTCTGTGTCACATGATGTGATTTTAACCAATCAAAATGCTTGTTACAAAGGTTGGTAAAACTGTGTAATTATAGTAAAGTGAAAATACCATTTCAACTGCTTGACACCACAAAAAATATATATTATATCAAGACAGTGCAAGATCATGTGTTTTCCAAAATCACATCATGTCACCTCAGTCAATGAAAAATCATGTCTAATGGAAATCATGTCATATTTAAAAGCATTTGGAGTACCATATCACCAATGTATAATTTGAGCCCAACTGCAAACAGCGTAGACCCAGATCTGCAGGGTCTATTCTATGCTAATGTTTAAAAAAATCATCTAAATGCGAGAAAATCACACAAAATATTTTCAAGCCTTGCCACTATATCTTCATTAAATTTCTTCTATGTTTAGAAAATTCCTGTCTTTTTTTTTAATGGAGGAGGAAATCCCCCTCTCTCCCGCTTTTCAGTTCTAGAATAGACTCTGGATCTGCCATGACATAATACACCTGTGTTGTTTGTTCACTTATGATCATTTAAAAGAAAGTAAACCCTACTATGTTAGTGCACTATAGGATGGCAGATCAGGGTCCCTGTTTTTAATTTGTTAAACTTGGGTAATTAATTGGTCAATATGGCATTCTTATATAAAGAACAATTAAATTATATTATTCAGGTCCAGATTACATTATTACAGTGGTCCCACAATATAAAAGTGTCTCATTATAGCATGGTCTCTGATATAACATGAGTTAACACATGTAATCCATTATACTGGTTGAATTTTGTTTTTCCATGTAATGTACCTCAGTATAAGACAGTTGTGAAGGTCTATTACATTATTACAGTGGTTCCATGATATAAAAGTGTCTCATTATAGCATGGTCTCTGATATAACACGAGTTAACACATGGAATCTATTAAACTGGTTGAATTCTGTTTTTCCATGTAATGTACCTCAGTATATAACAGTTTTTCCTATAACACGGTACTCTTTTATGGCTATACTGAACTCTGTTATAGTCATGAAACACTATATTGATGATTAGTTTTTGACAATTTACATCGTGAATAATTTTTTCTTACCATGTGATACTTTATTTATTTTTGTATTTCAGTTGAGGGAAGCAAAACCCATGGTGGATACCAGAGCTCCTGCCACTTACATGCATCTTCATTTGAAGTTGAAAAAACTACAGGTTAGAATGGAAAAAATAATCTAATTAAACTTTCCTTAGTGGACACCTCATTGTAAAGGACACTGTTCATTAAGAACATTGCATTAACCCTTTTCAGTAGTTTACATATTTTAGATGTGTATTTAGAATACCTGTCCATAGAGGACACACTTGATTGTCTTTGAGTGTCCTTTATAGCCAGTATTTTATAAACAGGTTTCAGTGTAATGTCCTTAAGAATGAACATTTTCAAGTTCCATCCAAAACTAGAGCCATGGTCCCCAAATTTTCTCATCATGGTCATTTGAACAGGAAGAATTGGTGCATAAGGGGAAACTTTTCTAATTTAGTTTTATTGAAACTTCAGTATATTTATTTCATGTCAATTGCAGAACAAATGTTACAATTAATATTAAGTACGTTTGATAGATATTGGCAAATGGTGCTTTAAGAGATGGAGGACACTTTTGAACCCATGGCTAGACATATTTACTCATGTACTCACCCTAACAAGTGCTGGGTTGGTCAGGATGAGTGTATTTGTTTTTCTAAAGAAAACATCACTAACATACAGTCCTATTACAATATTATACATCCTGCAGGACGAGTATCAATTTAAATATCACGAAGCTACAGTCACACTATAATATCATACAGCCTGAAAAATGAGTATAAATTTTAACATTACAGTAATCATACATTCACAGGACAAATAGCAGTTTAAACATCACACAGCTACAGTCACATAACAGTGTCATACATCCCACAAGATGAGCATCAATTTATCATCACAAAGCTACAGTCACTCTACATTATCATATGTCCCACAAAACAAGTAGCAATTTACACATCCCAAAGCTACAGTCAAATTACAGTATCATATGTCCCACAAGACAAGTAGCAATTAACACATCAGAAAGCTACAGTCACATTACAGTATCATATGTCCCACAAAACAAGTAGCAATTTACACATCAGAAAGCTACAGTCACATTACAGTATCATTTATCCCACAAGTAGCAATTTACACATCACAAAGCTACAGTCACATTACATTATCATATATCCCACAAGTAGCAATTTACACATCACAAAGCTACAGTCACATTACAGTATCATATGTCCCACAAAACAAGTAGCAATTTACACATCAGAAAGCTACAGTCACATTACAGTATCATATATCCCACAAGTACCAATTTACACATCACAAAGAAACAGTCACATTACAGTATCATATATCCCACAAGATGAGTAGCAATTTACACATCAGAAAGCTACAGTCACATTACAGTATCATATATCACACAAGATGAGTAGCAATTTACACATCAGAAAGCTACAGTCACATTACAGTATCATATATCCCACAAGTAGCAATTTACACATCACAAAGCTACAGTCACATTACAGTATCATATGTCCCACAAGACAAGTAGCAATTTACACATCACAAAGCTACAGTCTCATTACAGTATCATATATCACACAAGATGAGTAGCAATTTACACATCACAAAGCTACAGTCACATTACAGTATCATATATCACACAAGATGAGTAGCAATTTACACATCAGAAAGCTACAGTCACATTACAGTATCATATATCCCACAAGTAGCAATTTACACATCACAAAGCTACAGTCATGTTACAGTATCATATGTCCCACAAGATGAGTAGCAATTTACACATCACAAAGCGACAGTCACATTGCAGTATCATATGTCCCACAAGACAAGTAGCAATTTACACATCACAAAACTACAGTCACATTACAGTATCATATATCCCACAAGATGAGTAGCAATTAACACATCACAAAGCTACAGTCACATTACAGTATCATATGTTCCACAAGACAAGTAGCAATTAACACATCACAAAGCTACAGTCACATTACAGTATCATATGTCCCACAAGACAAGTAGCAATTTACACATCACAAAGCTACAGTCACATTACAGTATCATATATCCCACAAGACAAGTAGCAATTTACACATCACAAAGCCATACCTGCCATATTACCAGACAGTGTTGGGGTTTTTGGGGACTCCAAAAGTTTGTTTTGAGGTCCCAAGGGGGGTCATTGCATGTGACCTAAAAAAGTTATGTTGTATAACTGAGAATAGTTGATCTTTTCATATAAGCCTATATAAAATTACGGGACATTCAAATTTGATTATTAAAAAAAAAAGAAAATTACATGTTTTCTTTGAAGCATTTAATATACTTACAAACCAAAAACAGTTGGTAAATTTAGCATTGTCCAATATCATCACCACACATGTGCCCACACTCACATAAACATGACCACACAGACATTTAATAATATATATACCAAGTTTCTGTCAAAATAATCTATTGGAAAGTGGAATATTTTCTTATTAGATGCAGTCTGTGCTCCTCTCAGTAGTTTGGCGGGTTGGGGGGTTAATTTTGGGTTGGGTTGAAGGTAATACAAATGTCATTTTGTGTTCATCTTGCACTTATTTAAGACTGGACATTCAAACTTCCCCCAAGATCTTGTTGATTTTTCTCAGCACAGAAAATGATCTTTCTACATCTGCATTGCTGTGATGGAGTACCAAACATGCTGGGTGGTGTTGCTATGTCAGCAGATGTCGTACACTCCAGAATGACTAATGTCGATGTGGTGTTTGCAGTATTTGCAAACAATACAATGCTCTCCTTTGCTTCTGTGCTTTACAAAGTCAAACTCTGTCACTGAGTTCAGAAATTTAGTTTTGCTAGGCTTCATTCGTTTTTCAGATTGCTCAACTTTTCCTAAATCACACCTGCATTTCGACATTTTTCCTTAAAAAATTGACCACACTTGTACACTCTTGCGACTACCGAAATAATCATGTCTTGCATTTTATATATGAAGTAAAATCTTACTTCAAAGAAACGTTGCCACTGATCACAACTTGCCAGTTAATCATTAATATTGATTGCTTAAAAATTCTCATTCAAGACAATGATGTGTAATAACTTTTGTTCTTCAACACACATCTCTGTGATTGTACCTAACTTAAACAAATTGGGTTCTTCCACTCAATGTACTTTACCTATGAAAATTAGCCCAATGGGCTCTCCCACAGCAGTGTTCAAAGGACTTAAAATGGCATCATCCTAGCTGTTCTCAGCCAATTAAGTAATCTGTGAAAAGGTGGTTGCTTATCTCTGACCACCTAATCTTTTAATTGACTCCATGATAATCAGCTGTACTAACTGCCCTGAGGATAGTTTTACATGGGCTCTAAGCAGGACTGTTTATTGTTTATACAGACTACATGCTTTGGACATGTCATGGTCAAAAAATGTCTCGGTATTATTTTTCTTCCCTAAGATTATTGAAAATCATGTTTTTAGAAACACGACCGTGTCAGGGGCTATTGGGGGTCAAAAATCATATTTTTTGTGTGACATGTCATGTTATAGCAGGTACGCAAAGCTACAGTCACATTACAGTATCATATGTCCCACAAGACAAGTAGCAATTTACACATCACAAAGCTACAGTCACAATACAGTATCATACATCCCACAAGATGAGAAATAATTTACATATCACAAAGCTACAGTCATGTTACAGTATCATACATCCCACAAGATGAGAAGCAATTTACATATCACAAAGCTACAGTCACATTACAGTATCATATGTCCCACAAAACAAGTAGCAATTTACACATCACAAAGCTACAATCGTGTTACAGTATCATATGTCCCACAAGATGAGTAGCAATTTACACATCACAAAGCTACAGTCATGTTACAGTATCATATGTCCCACAAGACAAGTAGAAATTTACACATCACAAAGCTACAATCGTGTTACAGTATCAAACATCCCACAAGATGATTAGTAATTTAAACATCACAGAGCTACAGTAACATTACAGTATCATATGTCCCACAAGATGAGTAGTAATTTACACATCACAAAGCTACAGTCATGTTACAGTATCATACATCCCACAAGATGAGAAGCAATTTACACATCACAGAGCTACAGTAACATTACAGTATCATATGTTCCACAAGATGAGTAGCAATTTACATATCACAAAGCTACATACAAGATGAGAAGTAATTTACACATCACAAAGCTACAGTAACATTACAGTATCATATGTTCCACAAGATGAGTAGCAATTTACATATCACAAAGCTACATACAAGATGAGAAGTAATTTACACATCACAAAGCTACAGTCACATTACAGTATCATACATCCCACAAGATGAGAAGCAATTACATATCACAAAGCTACCGTCACATTACAGTATCATACATCCCACAAGATGAGAAGCAATTTACATATCACAAAGCTACAGTCACACTACATTATCATAGATCCTGCAGGATAAATAGCAATTTAAAAATCTGTAGAGACCTGGAAAGGGAAGAAAACCAATCACCTCAAACTCAAATGGGTGATTACTTAACTTTGTACACATTGGAACCTGTGATCAAACCCATGTCTGCTGTGGTGCAAAGCAAGCGTGTGAAACCACTGTACTATGAAATCCTCTAATATTATTTTAATTTAAAAGTCATGTAATGAGTATTTAATTGTTCAGAAATACAGTATCTTATTTTGTTATATACTATAAGACTTTCATCCAAGCAATATTTTCCATCAATATCCTTTCATTTCATACTGTAACTGTTAGTCTATAAGTTACTGCCAGTATTTATGTACAGTCATTACCAATATGGTAATACTGGTTGCATTGACAATGATACCCATTGTGTATGCAATGATACCTACTGTATATACCAGTACTCACTTTTAAGTCTAGTCCAACTGCATACAACATAGACCCTGATTTGCCATCGCATAATGCACTGGCAGATCAGGGTCTGAGTTTTTTCTTCAATTGATTATTCCTAGCAAACTCCATATACCCAGATTTGCCAGTGCATTATGCAATGGCAGATCTGGGTCTGTGCAGTTTGCAGTTGGACTTGACTTATAAGCAATTATATACAGTAATCAACTCAACATCAAATTAAACATAACATTCTTAAGCACAGGTACCAGATACAATTTTGATACTAAAATGGGTCATGTCATGAAAATATTATGTGTAGAGTGAAGACAGCAGATTTTAGACCTTCAAATACATGGTCTATTTAATAACATATTATGTGTAGAGTGAAGACAGCAGATTTTAGACCTTCAAATACATGGTCTATTTAATAACATATTATGTGTAGAGTGAAGACAGCAGGTTTTAAACCTTCAAATACATGGTCTATTTAATAACATATTATGTGTAGAGTGAAGACAGCAGATTTTAGACCTTCAAATACATGGTCTCTTTAATAAATATAAGAATGAAGACAGCAGGTTTAAGACCTTCAAATACATGGTCTCTTTAATAAATATAAGAGTGGAGACAGCAGGTTTAGGAAATCCAAATATATGGTCTCTTTAATAAATATAAGAGTGTAGACAGCAGGTTTAAGACCTTCAAATACATGGTCTCTTTAATAAATATAAGAGTGAAGACAGCAGGTTTAAGACCTTCAAATACATGGTCTATTTAATAAAATATTATGTGTAGAGTGAAGACACCAGGTCTTAGACCTTCAAATACATGGTCTCTTTAATAAAATATTATGTGTAGAGTGAAGACAGCAGGTTTAAGACCATTATATACATGGTCTCTTTAATAAATATAAGAGTGAAGACAGCAGGTTTAAGACCTTCAAATATATGGTCTATTTAATAAAATATTATGTGTAGAGTGAAGACACCAGGTCTTAGACCTTCAAATACATGGTCTCTTTAATAAAATATTATGTGTAGAGTGAAGACAGCAGGTTTAAGACCATTATATACATGGTCTCTTTAATAAATATAAGAGTGAAGACAGCAGGTTTAAGACCTTCAAATACATGGTCTATTTAATAAAATATTATGTGTAGAGTGAAGACACCAGGTCTTAGACCTTCAAATACATGGTCTCTTTAATAAAATATTATGTGTAGAGTGAAGACAGCAGGTTTAAGACCATTATATACATGGTCTCTTTAATAAATATAAGAGTGAAGACAGCAGGTTTAAGACCTTCAAATACATGGTCTCTTTAATAAATATAAGAGTGAAGACAGCAGGTTTAAGACCTTCAATACATGATCTCTTCATTAAATATAAGAGACTTATTAAAAGGCGTCATGTATTAGAAGTGTTTAAAAACTGCTGTCTTCACTCTACGTGTAATGTTTTTATGATTTTCAAAAATTTTAGTATCGAGCTTGTCTCTTATTATATACAGTCTACTTCCATTTATCCAACAAAGTCCATTGCACTAAATATCATCAGATAAATACAACTGTTAAGTGATAGAAGAATTTTACCTAAAGACAGAGCTCACTGTTTGACACTTTTGCTTTGTTTACCTATCGCTAATCAGGTCTTTTTTAAATAACTAGGATAACCAGTGAGGAGAACCTGGGAAATTCTTTTTCTTTTAAAATCTAACCCTATGCTAAATATGAAACTGTAGAGCGCTACCTTAAAACAAATATGAAAATTTGTGCAAGTGCTTTTCTCTTTCTCATATCATCATGTATGCTTTTCTCAACAAAATGGTATATTAACATTGATGTTATGCATGAAAATAAGCTAATTATGCCTATTTTGCTCTTGCTTACACATTATGTCTTGTGGCAGAATTGTGTGTGCAATGACCTTAATTATAGGGAAATGAGAAATCTTAGAACACAGGAGTAAAGTCAGCTTAAATTTAAAACTGTTGTATTAAGTGAAAGAAAATTAAGGAAAAAATCATGATAAAGCAGATTCGCTTTCTTTCATATACTAGGATTAGAAGAATTAACAAACTTTTTACCATTTGACCTTTGACCTCTGTGAACCTGATCTGTTCCATCCCTGTTCAAACTGTAAATTTTATTAGTGACATCTCAGGAATTATTGCGGCAAGTTTCATGTTCCTGTCTTTTAGGAAAACATTGGTTGCTATTGTTGTGAATTTTTAAAATAGCTCATGTTTCATCATGTGGGGTGGGGGCTGGTCTTGTGTGGGACTTTGCTACTAATGACTACTGTTCTGTGGAAAAAATGCATGAGAATTATTCAAAAGGACTATTTAGATGCTTGCGACTTAAATGTTTCACCTATACAAGCAAAATTAAATCATATAATATTAATACATATTGTGTTTTTATATAAGGAGGCGCTCTACAGATAAAATGTACATCTGAGAGAGTGACTGGTGAGAGGTGTAGTTGTTTGAATTTGCAGCATGCACAATGAAGAGAATGTTGGCATACATGTACCTCTATGCTATTTTCATGTACTGTGGCTGAAATGTCTTTACATATTGTACTTGTGGAAATTGTACATGACCTACGCATACAGCTGACAAAAATGGCCACTCCCATGTGCTCGAAAAATCAGCCTGAATTAGTCCAAAGTACACTATTTTTAGTAGTTATTAAAATATGGAAAATGAATTTTGCCAGAGTAGGCAATACCAGCTTCTGAAAGTACAATAAATGAATTACAAAATATATAAAAAGTAAAAAAAGTTATTGGCTCTTTTTTCAAAATTTACCTTTGAAGTCCAGGATGTGAAAATGACCAAGCAGAGCTAGCAGTTATTTTTTATAGGTGCACATCTGAAGTAAGACCAAGCTGTATACTCTATAATACAAATTGCAACCATCAATCATACACCAAAATAAAGAGAATGAAAAGTTCTTTTAATAATGCCTAAGATATACAAGGTCTTATTTAAATAGCCAGGATAACCAGTGAGGAAAACCTGGGAAATTCTTTTTCTTTTAAAATTGAACCCTATGCTAAATACGAAACTGTAGAGCGCCACCTTATGTAAAAAGTGAGAGAGAGAGATCTTTCTTCAACTTTGTGTATTTTTTATTTAGTGTGTGTGTGTGTGTGTGTGCATGTGTTGATGATATTTTATGACAATGCTAAGTCTACCAGCTACGCGTTGTTTGGAAGTGTATTAAATGCTTACAAGAAAACATGTATTTCATTATTTTCTTAATTTGAATTTCCACTCATTTTGTATTGGCTTAACTTATTCTCAATTGTACAATATCAGTTATTTGGGTCATGTGCACTGACCCCCCTTGGGACCACAAAACACACTTTTTGAGTCTTATAAATCCCCCCAGTATGCTATTATTTTCTGTAACACTGGAGATTTTTGTTTGAAAATAGTATCACTTAATATATTAAAAGGTATATTTTCAGTTGATGGTGAAAATTGTATGCAGTTTGAATACGAAATTATGAAGTTATTAAACATTAAATTTACACGTTATATAATACAAACAGTCCAGGTGTATAACGATTAAGGCAGCAGATGTCTTCTTTGTCAGACAAGCTTAATACAAGTATCATTACATAACAGATCACAAGTTGCCTGGGACACGATTGGCCAGCAGCTCATTAAAGTTTTGAATTAACAACAATTGACTCTCGGCTGGTGGTATATACCATTAGATGGAGTTTGGGGATTTAGTTGTTTAATTCAGACCACCTTTTCCATGTCTAAACAGTGATCTTAATTGGATGGTTTTACTGCATATCTTAATTGCAGATTACATCAGAAGTTAGCCTATTGCCATATGTCAATCTAACTCTAACACATGCCGATGCATATGGACAAATGACCAATACTATCGCTAGCACATGTGATAGGTATTACAAAATTACAGGCGCTCTAAAAGTTTGTCAGACATCAAGTTTTAATGTCCGTCACCTAACTGACTGCCACTATATATCACATACAAATTCATATGATCATAACATTTTTCAACCATTACATGAAATTATTAGTACATGCATGTATTGAAATTAACAACATTTTACTCAATGGTAATTGTTGAAATGAAATAGTTTGAAAATTTGTATGAAGTGTTATGCTAATGAGTTGGTGTGGTTATCTCTGCTCTGGTAATAGGCCCATTAACACAATTTACATTTCTCTGATCATTCAGTGCTTATTTCACAGTCCATTTCTTTAGGTATTTGCTATGTAGTGAACACAACTTGATTGGACATGTTCATCTAAAGCTTTAAATTTAAATCACTCTCCCTGTTGTAAAATGTCTGAAATTTGATCCCCTGGATAGAATAAGGTATTGATTTTTTTTGTGGTAATAAAGAATGGCATACAGCTTTATAATGGAAAGTTCCTGTAAACTTGAATTCATGTCCGCAACCATCATGTTTAACACAATTACGAGTTGCTGTAGTGCTGTTCTGATTAATTGAGTGGCATAATGGTTGCTTTCAGTGAAATGAGTAATTTATTCAGGTAGAATTTCTTCAATCAGTTTTGGTTGAAATCTAGTTCTACATGATCCCCACTGTTTAAATAAACATTCAGTGATTGATACAATGACAAATAAAAGTGCCATAGCTGGAATCTTTTTGAATTGATGGAATTGTTTGATTTTCTTTCTTGATACAGATTTTGACCTTTTTTTACTTTGTCTTTTAAAAAAACTGGAAGTTAAAGGTCCTGAAAAATTGTTTATTTTGAAAATTTGCCACATGAATTTTATAATGTACATGTATATAGATTTCTTTGGAAATAGGATTTTATATTTTCTCCTAGAGAACTCTTTAAGATGCCTGATTTGGGAAGATGTTTTATCGACAAACACAAGGATTATTAATCAGTCATCTATCAGTCAGAGGAAGACTAATGATCAGTCATGAAAGTTTGACCAGTTTCTAATACTTAAATACCTGGTTCAACAAAGTGTGCTATTGCAAAATTTTTAAGTGGTAAAGGCTGTTGAGACAAAGTTAGCCACAATCAACAGTTTCCATAATTGTAAAGGTACTGTATCATCAAGGTTTGAGGCAATCAATTTTAAATGCATTTTTTTTTAATCCAAAAGGACTCAATATATTCAATAAGGAAAGGAATGTACTGATTATTTGATTGATTGATTAATTAGTTAATTCATCAGACTTATACTCTATCTATATTTGCCTGTTTTTAATTTATTTATGGTGTATAAAAGGAGATAGGTGCCATTCTGTTAATGCCCTTTAAGCTTTATGTGTGGATACAAATTTTCAAATAACACAATTTCAGTCCTTCAAATAAAGCTGAGTGTGTCCTTATATTTACTACCGGTAAATCAGTTCAAAGACATTTATCAAGGTGCATTATTAATCTCAAAGGGGTGTCAAGTATCAGCTTTATCAAGGCTTGAGGTTTTTAAATTGATTTCCTGTCAGTTTGTTATCATAGAAAATATCCTATGAAACCTAGTGCCTGAACAAAACTGCTGGGTCTATTCCTAATAGGGTGATTATTGGGATTTATGCTAATTTTGAAAAAAATCATGCTTGAAATTCAACTGAAGTTTTGAAAATCATGCATAATATTTGCAACCCCTACCTTTGTTTACTTCAGTAAATTCCCCTATATTTAGAAACTCCACCCCCTTCCCTTTTTTTTAAATGCAAAAGGGATCTCCTTAATTTTTGGTTCTATAATAAACCATGAATGTGTATTTACACATGCATATTGGGCATCAAGTGTATTTACACATGCATATTGGGCATCAAGTGTATTTACACATGCATATTGGGCATCAAGTGTATTTACACATGCATATTGGGCATCAAGTGTATTTACACATGCATATCGGGCATCAAGTTTTGAACAATGTAGAATTCCTAGATCTGTATCTGCTGTCACAATGTGCTGGCAGCTTGGGGTTAACATAATTCAGTTGAAGTCACAAGTAGAATGGATTGTGTAGATGTGATGGCAGGTCTGAGTTTATGCTGTTCAAATGGACACTAGATGCGATGGCAGATCTGAGTCTATGCTGTTCAAATGGACAGTGTGGATGCTATGGCAGATCTGAGTCTATGCTGTTCAAATGGACAGTGTGGATGCTATGGCAGATCTGAGTCTATGCTGTTCAAATGGACAGTGTGGATGCTATGGCAGATCTGAGTCTATGCTGTTCAAATGGACAGTGTGGATGCTATGGCAGATCTGAGTCTATGCTGTTCAAATGGACAGTGTGGATGCTATGGCAGATCTGAGTCTATGCTGTTCAAATGGACAGTGTGGATGCTATGGCAGATCTGAGTCTATGCTGTTCAAATGGACAGTGTGGATGCTATGGCAGATCTGAGTCTATGCTGTTCAAATGGACAGTGTGGATGCTATGGCAGATCTGAGTCTATGCTGTTCAGATGGACAGTGTGGATGCTATGGCAGATCTGAGTCTATGCTGTTCAAATGGACAGTGTGGATGCTATGGCATATCTGAGTCTGTGCTGTTCAAATGGACAGTGTGGATGCATTGGCATATCTGAGTCTATGCTGTTCAAATGGACAGTGTGGATGCTATGGCAGATCTGAGTCTATGCTGTTCAAATGGACAGTGTGGATGCTATGGCAGATCTGAGTCTATGCTGTTCAGATGGACAGTGTGGATGCTATGGCAGATCTGAGTCTATGCTGTTCAAATGGACAGTGTGGATGCTATGGCATATCTGAGTCTGTGCTGTTCAAATGGACAGTGTGGATGCATTGGCATATCTGAGTCTATGCTGTTCAAATGGACAGTGTGGATGCGATGGCAGATCTGAGTCTATGCTGTTCAAATGGACAGTGTGGATGCAATGGCAGCTCTGAGTCTATGCTGTTTACATGGACAGTGTGGATGCGATGGCAGCTCTGAGTCTTTGCTGTTCACAGTTTGGTATGTGTTTTAGATAAGTAAATTATGATATACAGTGGTCCCTCCCTATAAAGCACCTCATTTTAACATTAAAGATGTAAATATAATATAGAGTGGATCCCCACTATAAAGTACATAAGCATAATGTTATACACAACTAAATATGATATACAATGGACTCCCACTATCAAACACCTCAGCATAATGTTATAAACAAGTAACTATGATACACAGTGGACCCCACTATAAAGTAACTTAGCATAATGTTATACACAAGTAAATATAGTATACAGTGGACCCCCACTGTAAAACACGTCAGCATAATGTTATACACAAGTAAATATAATATACAGTGCACCTCAACTATAAAGTAACTCAGCATAATGTTATACACATATATAATATACAGTGGACCCCCACTATAAAGTAACTCAATAAAATGTTATACACAAGTAAATATGATATGCAATTGTCCCTCACTATAAAGTACATAATTATAATGTTATACACAACTATGATATCCAGTGGTCCCTCACAATAAGGTGCTTCAGTATAACACAGTCCATGGTTATACAGAACAGTCCATAAAACTGGAAGTAGCCAGTAAAGATTTTAAAGTTACAGGGGTGGGGGAGTGGGTGGGGGTACTCCACCAATGGTGGGTACAGGGAACAGCAAAAAGTAGCTAGTTGCTCAGGCAGATCTAGACAAGTAAATTACCCAGTCACTGGTGTTTAGGGAATGCCCTGGATATAGTCATGAATCCCAATGTACTGGTTGAATTGTGTTGTTCCATATAATGTACCCTAGTATAATTTGACCTTACATATATCACGGTATTCTTTCATGGCTCCCCTGAAATATGATATAATGAAAATCACTACATTTATCAGTTTTTTGTTTCTTTTTCTAATCATGTTAAAAGGAAACAATACAAAATTATTTTGGTGTAATTAATTATATTTATAATGAAATTAAATGATTAAGTGATTTCTATATTTTTTTCTGTTCTGCCACTGTAGTGACAATACTGTCCCTAGATAAACTGGCATGCACGATGATACACTGCTGAAATTTTACAAATGTTTGCATATTTTCACATAAGAAAACTTGGACAAGGTTTGTGTCTCTCACTTATAATTGAGAATTATACAAAATAAACTTATACTCAATATAACAGCAGGTAAAAATCACATTTTTTTAAAAGTAGATAATTCATTTATTATATGTTTTGATGTAATCTCTACAACTTTGATAATTGGGTAATTTTGAAAAATTGAATAATTGCCTAATTTTCATGATGATATTATTATCAGAAGCAATGTGATACCCTAATTCTTATCTCCCGCATTGTCTAGCAATAAAGTGTGTAACAACTTTTTTATCCTTATGCTTTTTTTATTTAATGTCTCCTTTAGATTTCTCCCTCACTTTTAACATTACTTTTAAGATCTGTATTAAAAGGGACATGATTAAGGTGGAAAAATACCCAACAAGAGACTCAAGTGGACCTGATATTGCTTAGCTGGATACATAATTTAACACTTAACCATTTCTCAAGCAGGTTAATGTAAGTATTGTAAGAGCACATCCTAAACTCTATCCCAAACTTTAAATCATGTTGATTTTACATATTTTACAATATCCTGATCAAAATTATTTCTAAATATAAAAGCATAATTAATGCTTGTTCATAATTGAAGTCACCCATCGTGATGAAAATAAATCCAACAGAAAAAAATATGGCTTCAGAAGTGGTAACAAATTCAGTCATTTAGATGCAAGATCACCTCATTTAATATGCATTGATCCCACTTACTTTAGAAACTGCCCATATTCCAAGTTTGATCAAAACTGGATCAGAGTTATGGCTTGCAGGGTCAGATAATCACATGCAAGATCACCTCATAATATGCATGGGTCTCAATCCTCATTCAAGCAGTCCAAGAGCTTGATGATAGAAGCATATATTCCAAGTTTGATCAAAGTAGGATTAAATATGGCCTTCAGAATGGTAACAAGGTTAGGTGTAAAATGCATCTTATTCATATGCATGCATCTCGCTTATTGTCTAACTCATCTGAGATCTTGATGATACAAGCTTAGATATCATTGTCATGAAAATCAGATCAGAAATATGACTTCTAGCAGAGTAACAATCTGAGCCAGTCAGATGCAAAATTGCTGCATTATTATGTGTGGATCTCACTCATTATTGAACTTGTCAGAGATCATATTGATTTAAGCATATATTTCCAGTTTGATCAAAGTCAGATCAGAAATATGCCCTCCAGATTGGTAACAAGCTCAGCCACTCAGATGCAAGATTACCTCAATAATATATGTGTGCATCTTGGTCATTGTGAAATCCATCCAAGATCTTGATGATATAAGCCCTTATGGCAGGTTTGATCAAAAGAGGATCAGAATTTTGACTTACATAGGGGTAACAAGCTCAGTCAATCAGATGCAAGATCATCTCATTAATATGTGTGAATCTCACTCATTATTGACCTCATCTGAGATCTTATTGATACAAGCATATACTGTACTAGTATTCCAAGTTTGATCAAAATCAGATCAGAAATATGGCCACCAGAGTGGTAACAAACTCAGCCAATAAGGTGCAAGGTCAATCATTAATATGCATGGATATCACTCATCGAATCCATCTGAGAATTCGATGATAAAAACCCATGTTCCAAGTTTCATTAAAATTGGATCAGAAATATGGACTCCAGGGTGGTACCAAGCAATTGTTGACAGACAGTATGAATGTATGTAATGGCATTTTACAGATGCATGATGCATGGCAAATGACGCATGATGGTTGCAGAGTTATACCATAATTTCATTTGGCCTTATGGCCAGGTGAGCTAAAAATGAAACAACTGACACTACATCTGTATCCTGCTTATTTTTAATAAATAATTAGTATCCAACTGTCTTCACATAAAGAAAAAAATAATCACCTGTTGGATATTTTGTATTAATTTTGCCCAATTGTAGCTAAGGCCAGTCACTGATAAAAATTTTAAAAGAAACAAACAAATAAAGAAACAAAATTACAATTCCTAATAAATCATTCCTGGGTGACTCCAACTATAAGATATAAAAGCAAGTAAATAACAATTATATAGCATATAATTATAGACTCACAAAATCAATCAAATGATGAAAATATTAATTAAAAGAAGAAGAGTAATTTAATTAAAAATTCTTTTTTCTTTTTAGCTGGAAGAGGAGAGACTGGCTACAGTAGAAAGGGACAACAGAATTCTACTGGAGAAAATGTCCTATGTCATGAGAACAAGAGGTCGAGTGGATAATAGAAATGAATATGAATATAAAAGGTATATAATTTATCTATTTTTATTTCTGAATAAGCAATAAATTTGTCATCAATAAAAACTTTGAAACCACTCATTTTCCATGGTGAACTGCAGTGTTCACCAAAGAAGTTCTATTTAGTATGATTTGTTATTGATCAGTTTCCAGTATTTGAGTTCCCCAGAGTGTGTCATAATAATACCTGTAGATAGTGGTATTCATTGATACATAACCAAAGAATATGTATATGTATGTGTATGTGTGTGTGTGTGTGTGTATGTATATATATATGAAATTATTGGTTTATGAAAGATTTGTGTATATATGAGTATATGAGTGTATGGGGGTTCATTAAGAGAATAATTAAAAAGTCCAAACAGTATTCTGTAACATACATATATACATACATACAGTATATATATATATATATATATATATATATATATATATATATATATATATATATATATATATATATATATATATATATATATATATATATATAATTTCTTTCAGTGAAGTGATTAGTAAAATCTATTCAAGAATATTTGTCTAATTAAAGATTATGTAAATTGCTGTAAAATGAAAATGCAATAGTATGTCGTTGACAGATTTAGAGTTATTATGTGTGGTTGAAATTAAATCTACTGAATACAGTGGACCTTGCTATAAAATGAAGCCCTCCATATTTATACAGTTGATACCAATCTGAGATTTAAAGCCATCCATATTCATAGAGTTGATACCAATCTGAGATTTTAAACCTTCCATATCCATACAGTTCATACCAATCTGAGATTTAAAGCCTTCCATATCCATACAGTTCATACCGATTGGGGATTTAAAACCTTCCATATTTATACAGTTGATACCAATCTGAGATTTAAAGCCTTCCATATCTATACAGTTGATACAAATCTGAGATTTAAAGTATTCCATATCCATACAGTTGATACCAATCTGTGATTTAAAGTATTCCATATTTATACAGTTGATACAAATCTGCCATCAGATATTCACTATTATAGACAGTAGAACAGACTTTAAAATCTTATTTGTAAACTGCATAAGCATTTGAACAAACTTGATATAGGGCATCCATCCTGATAAAAATTCAGGCGATTTAAATTTGTATAAGTGATGCTAATCAGCACAAAAAAATGGTCAAATTAAATAATGAAGAATAGAAAAGAATTAAAACAACTATTCTCCAATAGCTGTTTGACCAAATTTAACAAAATCTGATAGCAAGCATCCTGACATTGGCCTTTTAAAGCCAGTGTAAAACAGGTGAGTAGTATGTGGATGACTTGGGCCTCTTCTTCTTCTTGTTGTATATAGATATACATAAAAAGGTTAAATTTTCACAAATACTGGTTTATATTTGTTTGAAGAAATGTATTTTGGTTCCATATTGGAAAGAAAAATTTATATTGTCCAATACTTTTTCCAACTGAATAACACAAGTTCAAATGTTGTAATCCATAATATATAACATTTTTTCCTTTATTCAAAAAAAAATTCCAAGTTAAAAATGGATATCATTTGCTTAGGTGATTTAATTTTGGTTGTTCCTTGATATTACCTACATGTAATCTTCCTAGTTTATTAAAATTTGAAAATAAAAAAAAAATGTTCTGTTTGCAGTTTAAATAGAGAAAAACGACAACGTGAGCTGCTTAGGGTAACAAAAGAGAACCAGGCAATTTTGCGTAGAGTTATGATGCGTCAGCCAGAGTACAGTCATAAAAAGTGGCAGCAAGAGTGGGAAGAAAATCAGACATTTATGGAAAGCATTTCTCATTTCCCTAAGGATTGGTGGACTCAATCAGTAAGTATTTTTGTTTTGTATCTTTAATATTGGATCCAAAATAGAATTTACTTTAATAATTCCTATAATCCATGTCAGGTTCTAATTCCAACAATTTGACAGGATTCTCTAAAAAATATATTTATTTTAAAATTTCCTTTAAACATATTTATTGGTAATCAAAAATAAGTATTGAATAGGGACAATGAAACATTCTTGGTTGTGTCTCAGTTTAAATCGTGCTGCTCTAATATGGAAATTTACAGCACATATATTACTGTCTATATATTTCATACCCTTTTTGTAAAGTATTTTTTCAGCTGGACTAATAGGTAAAAATATTATTTATTCTTTCCATCCCACTGTTAGGAAAAAAATTTTCAAAGGTTTGATATGAAAATATAAAAGAACAAATTAAAGAGTATACAAAATTTAAAGAGTATGAAAAATTCAATGAGTATGACAAAATTACAGTCAATACAGCAGTATGGTAATATAACATAGTAATGTTTATATTCATTCTCAGTGGCATATAAGTAACATAATGTTGTATATAGTAAGTTATGTACTAGTTCACTGCATCAGTTCTAAATTAATGATGCAAATAATTTTCTTACAGAATAATATATTCCTTGTTTCCAGTTGATATACTAGTCTGTTTATTCTTCTTAATGCAAGTTGTGACAAGACCTTAGTTTAAATAATCAACAAAGGTTCATTTTTTCTGTTGATACTCTATAAACCTTATTAAGTATATAATGATTCTTTTATCATTAAATCTGACAAACTTGAGAAAAAAAATCACAAACAAAAGTAATGTCTAGTATTGTATGTAATTTCTTGTACCATCTAATTTTGTACAGCATCAATCCATAAAATTTAACTTATTTTTGGTTTTTAATTTTCATAAAGAGATATTTCTATTCTTATAAAATTTGTTTATAAGAAACAGCTGAAAAGTATGATATATTTTGCACATAACAATTTACAAACACAACAAAAATAAAAATTAAATGTGTATTGAAAAAATTTGCAAATAATACAATATATTTCTTTTTTTTCTTGCAATAATTAAAGTGTCACTTAAGGTCAGAGCAAGATACTTGACCTCTCTCACTATTATGTCCCTCATTATAATGGTTCCTGTTATAAGATGAGTATATGGTCAGGGATCACATTTCTTGTGACTCCAATGGATAACATTATAATGAGGGAATACTGTACCATGTTCTTTATTATAAGGGGTTCTCACTATAAGGTTGTATACTTATGGCTCCCATGGATAACATTATAATGAGGGAGCACTGTACCATGTTCTTTATTATAAGGTGTTCTCACTATAAGGTGGTAAATTCAGTGACTCCCATTGACAGCACTATAAGAATGGAGTACTGTACCATGTACTTCATTATAAGGCAGTCTCAATATAAAGTGGTATACTCTGGCTCACATGGACAGCATTATAATGAGGGAGTACTGAATATGTGTATACAATATTTAATGTGTTTTTTTAAATTCTAAAGTCTGTGATTCTCTGTCAGTAATATATATTAAAACTTGATCAAATTAATGCTCTTGTCACGTCTGATATTTTGGAAAATAATTCTACTGTTCATGTAATGATTGATCTTTTGATAATACCTGGGTTGCAGTCAATAATGGAATCAGATGGCAATAAACTCCCACAAATTTAACACTTAGGTTGCTCAAGTGCTTATAAATAACCAATGAACTGAAACATTGAAAAACATCTTGCTCTTCAAATATGAATGCTGTGTTTATTGAAGTAAAATGACCTGTAGTGTAATACTCAGGAATCAATAAGCAGTCCTGAATGTATTTATTTTACATGAATTCAATGGTTAAGTGATCATAGCTATTTAAGTGGAAAATTAAAAAATAATGTCATCAATAAATTTTCCACACCTTACCTTTAAAGGCTCTGGAATGATTTACCATGAAGTCATATAGGTACTTTTATTTTCACTTAAGTACTTAAGTAAAGTTCAAATAGTTGTCATACTTGCATACATTTTTTCCAATTAGTATCCATATACAGTACAATAAACCCATGGTGTCTGCCTTATACATTATGATAACACATACATGAGTACAGTTAACCCAAGGTGCCTGCCTTATACATTATGATAACACATACATGAGTACAGTTAACCCATGGTGTCTGCCTTATACATTATGATAACACATACATGAGTACAGTTAACCCATGGTGTCTGCCTTATACATTATGATAACACATACATGAGTACAGTTAACCCATGGTGTCTGCCTTATACATTATGATAACACATACATGAGTACAGTTAACCCAAGGTGCCTGCCTTATACATTATGATAACACATACATGAGTACAGTTAACCCATGGTGTCTGCCTTATACATTATGATACCACATACATGAGTACAGTTAACCCATGGTGTCTGCCTTATACATTATGATAACACATACATGAGTACAGTTAACCCATGGTGTCTGCCTTATACATTATGATAACACATACATGAGTACAGTTAACCCATGGTGTCTGCCTTATACATTATGATAACACATACATGAGTACAGTTAACCCATGGTGTCTGCCTTATACATTATGATAACACATACATGAGTACAGTTAACCCATGGTGTCTGTCTTATACATTCTGATAACACATACATGAGTACAGTTAACCCATGGTGTCTGCCTTATACATTATGATACCACATACATGAGTACAGTTAACCCAGGGTGTCTGCCTTATACATTATGATAACACATTCATGAGTACAGTAAATCCAGGGTGTCTGCCTTATACATTATGATATCACATACATGAGTACTTTAAATCCAGAGTGTCTGCCTTATACATCATGATATCACATACATGAGCACAGTAAATCCAGGGTGTCTGCCTTATACATCATGATATCAGATACATGAGCACAGTACACCCAGGGTGTCTGCATTATACAGTATGGTACTACATTCAGTACAGTAAACCCAGGGTGTCTGCCTTATACATCATGATATCACATACATGAGTACAGTAAACCCAGGGTGTCTGCCTTATACATCATGATATCACATACATGAGCACAGTACACCCAGGGTGTCTGCATTATACATTATGATACCACATACATGAGTACAGTAAACCCAGGGTGCCTGCCTTATACATTATGATAACACATACATGAGTACAGTAAACCCAGGGTGTCTGCCTTATACATCATGATACCACATACATGAGCGTAGTACACCCAGGGTGTCTGCATTATACAGTATGGTACCACATACATGAGTACAGTAAACCCAGGGTGTCTGCCTTATACATTATGATACCACATACAGTACAGCAAATCCAGGGTGTCTGCCTTATACATTATGATACCACATTCAGTACAGTAAACCCAGGGTGTCTGCATTATATACATCATGATACCACATTCAGTACAGTAAACCCAGGGTGTCTGCCTTATACATTGGGCTTATATATCATCAATTCACACATTTCTTTGCCAAATGCAGGGATAGAACTTATTATCTTGTATGGTTTCATTCACGGGAAAACTATGGGTATTTTTATTTGAAATTTGTTTTCTGTGTGTTTATTAGGTACTAGCAACCAGAAGAACCTAACAACTTACTATATTTAAATAAAAATATATAATTCATATCTAACTGCAAACAAGGTACACCCAGATCTGATAAATATAAATTTTCAGCCGAAATCAGTAAACTAATATTTTCACCAACCACAAACTAAGAAATGCTAGGAGCTAAGTCAGCACTCCCTAAATATAAGGCGTTTCATTTTAACACATTGTTCATGTTATAAGGCGAGTTCCATTTCATGAAGTGGTTGTTATATAATATATGAACATTATGTACTTCATTACAAGGCACTTTCCACTAAAGGGCAGTATATACTCCATGGCTACCATGGACAGATTTATAATGAGGAAATACAATAATGAAGGATCTGACAAATCTTATCTTCAGCATTTAAGGGCTACCAGATCACTGAGACTAGGATACCCTAGAGACTGACCATTTGATTGAAGGAGAGAGGTGGCCTGGGATTTTTTGGAGAAAAAATATCTGGACCCAAAATAGCTTGAAAAAAATACTCTTATTCTGATTTGTAGACAAAAAGAACTAATTCTATCCATCATGTTAGTTGAACAAAAATAATAATCTTGAGATAGAAGAACAAAATAAATTTGGTTGGAAAGAAAATGCCTGGACACCCCCCTACCGACGATTAATTGGTTGGTCCCTTACATTGAATTCAGATAGCCAGTGGGCTATATACAGCTGATATCATGACTTGTTATACATTTTTAAAAACATATATCTCACAAAGGAGAATAAATTATCAGTTACCCTTAACAAGAAAAATGAATGTCAGAAAGCCAACATTTTCATATTAAATTGTGACTTCTGGGCAAATGAATTTAGGGCTACCAGGTTCTCTACTGAACTTAAGCCAGGCTGTCAGGTTCTTTACTGAATTAAGCCAGGCTGTCAGGTTCTTTACTGAATTAAGCCAGGCTGTCAGGTTCTTTACTGAATTAAGCTAGGCTGTCAGGTTCTTTACTGAATTAAGTCAGGCTGTCAGGTTCTTTGCTGAATTAAGCCAGGCTGTCAGGTTCTTTACTGAATTAAGCCAGGCTGTCAGGTTCTTTACTGAACTTAAGCTAGGCTGTCAGGTTCTTTACTGATTTAAGCCAGGCTGTCAGGTTCTTTACTGAATTAAGCCAGGCAATTGGACCCTGTAATGTTCTAGGGAAGTAGTTCTAGCTATATTGGTATTTATTCCATGAGGTTTCATGAGAATTTATTACAATGGTAAATCATTTTTTGTTCAGAATGTTTGAATTATTATATTCAGATGTTGCATAACCTAAGTTTTAATTCTACAGCATGTATGACTTTATTTAGTAAACTTTAAAGCAGAAATATATGCGCTATTTTATTTCTATCCAGACCAATTCAGTTGTGTTTGCCCAAAGCAAGTTTACTTTCATATGTATGGTATTTACTCTGATGTCTCACACAAAATTGAGCATATAACTCATTTCTTTTACATTATATGAATTTCATTTATCTGTATGCACCTTGAAAAATACTATTTTTTGTATTCAATTATTTAATAAGATTCTACATTTAATGTATTTGATTCATCTTGAAGCACTGTGAAAAAATGACTATGTAACAATAATATATCTGTACTAAGTACTTGTATAATATCATGGGCTTCGAAATTGCTATGTTGTTTCCAACTCACAATAGAGCGGGTCAAATAATAAGGTAATACTATATTTTCTGTGTAATAATGCACATCCATTTGTGTGCAGTATTTACCTATGTGCCAGCATATCAGGGTCTATGCTGTTCACTTAAACTCAAAAGTAAAACAAACAGCATGAACCCTGATCTATCATCACATTGTGATGGCCGATGTGGGTCTATGTTATTTGCAATGTGGCTCAACATGCACAAATATAGTAACCAGTAATCATCAGATTGTGTACATACTGGTAGAAGTTTTAGTTGTAAATTGAGGTGGCTTAGTAATAAGCATGCTGGAATTGTGACCAAGAGGGTGTGGGTTCAAATCCTAATACTGGATCAGTTCAGGTCAGCTACCATGGTGTGTCCCTGGGCAACGCACTTTACTACCATGGCAGCAAATGACCTTTGTTTGTTGATGTGGCATTAAACACAAAAGCAACCAAAATCAAAGTCTTATATTAGTGATCATATCTTATGAAATCTATGAAACAAGTTGAATAATTTCTGTAAATTGTGAGCCTTATGAGCAAACATGGAAATTTTCATTCATCATGTGTAAGAAATGAGCAAACATGTCAGGTTGTATTTGTCACATGACAAAAAAAAATTACACAGACACAGTACAAATCAAGTGTATATCTGTGTAACTGTATTACACCCCAAAACACTGTGATACCCAACTGTTGCAGATGAGGTCAGGCCCAAGCTACATTATGCTGGATTGTGTTATTACATTGATTAATTTACAGATTCAGTGAATTACCACCTGTCATGAGTTCCGTAATAATTCACTCTAATAATGCAAGATAGTCCATACATTAGTCAGGTAGACCTAAATTAATGTGCCTGTGATGTTGTGTGTAATTTGCTTATAGTGAGTGTAGTGCAACCAGTACTGTATATTTGACCAGCATATGTAACTAAACTACACTCAACAACACCCCAAAACAGCATATGTGTACCATTTTGTGTAGCCTGCATTTTGTGCAAATAATCTGCCATATACATTCAGTGGTTGTATTTGGATCACACTTATACAAGGCATTAGAGTGTTATCTGAAACTTCAGATGATACACTTATAAATATATGCTGTGTAATATCATGTGATGTACTGCACATGTGTAATATTGAAATTATGACATGGGTTTATAAAAAGATTCACATAAATAATGTGTGAAAAAAAAAAATATTTCAGTAACATTAAAGTAAATTATACCCACCAGATTTGATGCCATATATTAGATTTTAGCATGGCCAATTTCAAGTCACCAGACTTGGATGCCATATATTTAGATTTTAGCATACTCACAGTGGTCAATTTAAATTATAGTGACCAGACTTGGATGACATATATTAGAATTTAGCAAACTCACTTGGGCCAATTTAAATATATAACTTCTTTACATATCTGTCAGTTTAATTATTATTTGATTTATATGACATTCAATTACATATTTTTACAACAAGATTAGAGAATTTTCTTAAAGTTTCAAGATTATTAATATGATGTGATATACAATATATTAAACATTTATATTTTAATATGATGTGATATACAATATATTAAACATTTATATCTTAATATGATGTGATATACAGTATATTAAACATTTATATTTTAATATGATTTGATATACAGTATATTAAACATTCATATTTTAATATGATGTGATATACAGTATATTAAACATTTATATTTTAATATGATTTGATATACAGTATATTAAACATTCATATTTTAATATGAAGTGATATACAGTATATTAAACATTTATATTTTAATATGATGTGATATACAGTACATTAAACATTTATATTTTAATATGATGTTATATACAGTATATTAAACATTTATATTTTATGAAATCTTCCTTCAGAAAACTAATTTGAACTCTCCCAGACAAAACACTGGGTTAGACACCATGAACATGAATCCATCCCCCACAAATGAAGAAATGCTGAAAAAGTCTCCATATAATGCTAGACAGGTACCCTGGGTGATGGGATACCAAAATTTAACATTTTTGTTTACTTCATTATGGTGAGCTTGGTCTTGAGGGCTACTAAATGAGTTTGCTGCACATATGGTTATTATGGAAATGGTCTTGAGGGCTACAGAATGAGTTGTCTTGAAATACTTGGGCATGGTATTTGGTTTAATGGGTTTTCCCTTTATAATACTGTATATACTTGCTTTTAAGTCATGTCCAACTGCAAACTGTACAGACCCCAGATCTGCCATCGCATAATGAATCAGCAGATCTGGGTCTATGCAGTTTGTTAGGAGTAATCGGTAGAACAAAACAACATAGACCCTGATCTACCATTATATGATGGCAGATCAGTGTCTGTGTTGTTTGCAGTTGGATTTGACATATACTCAAGTATATACTGTATATATTTTTAGTGTAGACAAGGTCTTCATTCATGAACTTTCATTTTAGAAACATTTTTTTTTCCCCATGATTTACTCAGGACCTAGTGTTAGTATAATGGGGTAGAAAAATAATTATTTTCATCTCTCCATCTGAATATCAGCTGTCTGTCAGTTTTTTATCCATTCCCCATGGTACCATCTCAAGCTGGTCAGTTTTTTTATCTATTCCCCATGGTACCATCTTGAGCAGGTTACTAGATTAGGCCTCCGCTTTTACTGTGGAAATGACAACCATACTAAACTCTTTGAACTCATCATTGAAACCTCTCAAAAAAAACAAATTTCATAATCTTTTCAGATTCTCTTTCCACACTGAAAACCTTGCAAAACCTTACATTTGACAACTCATTAATATCCTAAATCTTACAGAATCATAATTTGTTCATACAGACTGTAAAAAGTATTCTCTACTGTTGGCTGCATAGTCACATTGGTATTAAGGGTAATGAAAGTGCAGATGAAGCAGCCGAAGCTGCCCTGCAGTCACCCATTTCTTGGACTTTTGAAGGTGTGTGGATTATATAACAAATTTTGACCCAAATAATTTAAGGATTGTATACTTTTTAGCTTTATATGTTTTTTTAAATATACATTTTACAAAATTTTAACATCTTTACCTTTTATATTTTTATCTTGTAGTACTTCCTGCTTGCATTTATTTGGAAGGTTTTTTTTATCTTCCTTAGTTTTTGTGTAATTCTTCATTTTTATATTTTTTAGATCTTAACTTTTATATGGCACCATATAGCCTTATTATGCCGACATGCTGTAAAATGTTAATACATACATACATTTTTTTATCCTTTCACAATCTATAAGCTGTCATTTGTCATATCTTGAGCCATTTGATAAGTATGTACCATATCACAAAAATATCACATTTAATGAGTTTTGATAGTTTCCTCCCTTTATTGCAGAGTTATTGCCCTTCTCTTGTTTCATTAGTAGTGACTTTCATCAGAATTAGATCTTAATGGAACATTAATAAACTGCTATCTCACAGTACTTGATTGGCAAATGAATCTTATACATGATAACCTTTACATTATTTAATTAGCAAATGAATCTTATACATGATAACCTTTACATTTTGATACTGGTACCAATTTAAAACCTATATTACATGTACTCAATATTGTAGACCATCTTGTGCAGGAATTTGTACAAGTGTCTACATTTGTTGGTATTGAATTTTAATGAACATCAAAAACCATAATGAGCTTTTAATTGTGTTCATAATCTTTCAGTCATCTAGTATTCTTTCATGTACCTATCACTTTTTTGTAACTTCTGTTGTTGAACAGCTTCATCACTTTTTTGTGACTTCTGTGGTTGAACAGCTTCATCACATCTTCATTGTCACCACTCACATCTTTAGTTTTTTACACAGTGTATTGTATCTTCAGATACTATGAGAGCAATGCACATCACTTGTGATTATACCAAAGTAATTGGTGTGTCACTATTGTTAAAACTTGAATGCTTTCATGGATTCTGGTAATTTGCAGCACAAAATAATCAAACCAGGGTGTTGTGTCTTTCTTCATCTTCATTTTGTTTTCTTTATTAATATATTTTGTTTGTAGTTTTTTTAATTGTTACAATGCAGACAGCTAAAAAAAATTTACACTTAGTAAAACTATATTTTTTGTAAGTATGCTACGGAATTATATGTACATATCCTTGCATTAAATTGATCCTAATTTAAACTGCATGTCAAAATAAGTTTATCATAGCAGACTGCATTAATTTTTATTTTTATCTGTGCCAGATAATGATCTCTTTAATATCAGTATTTCCTTGTATAAATGAAACTGAAGCATTGATCTCTGAAACACACTTATTAGCAACTGAGATAATGTAAATGTTGGGTTAGAATAAATTAGGATCAATTGATTCCAAATGTTAATTACTCTGTTGTATTTAGTTGTTAATGCATTCAGTTTAACAAATTTCCTAGGTGCCACAAATGTTTCCTTTTATTGTTTTATCAGATTTGTTTATTTGATAAGAAATGGTAAGTTAATTATCAACAATGTTTCCACAGTATATACCTTAATTATTACTAGATGATTTTGGTTAAAAGAATAATGCTTTAAAAATGTTGTTGAAAAAACCCCAACCAACCATCTTGTTAAAGAAAATTATGCTGACTTTAATTTGTATTTTGGAAATGACCTTTTATAAATATTTATGATTCTTCTACTTGTTAAAGTGAAGTCCACATGTGAGGCAACATTGTACTTCTTGTAAACATTTGCCCAATCAGCTGAACAAGAGTGCAGCTTTATGTACACTTTTGATATGTATTCCAAATTAGTGTTTCTATTACTTAATACATGTACCTGATTCAATTTTTTGACATTCTATTCAATTTAGGAGACAAACCTTTCAAAAAAATCACTGCCTCCCACATTTAGTCGGGGTGGCACCTTTTATGGAAAGATGGACACAAAAAAGAACATGACTCAAATTGGCTTTAACAAAGCCAGAGCTGTGTATGAACACGTATGTATTAATTGGTCGTTGTTTTTTACTCAACACTGTGTGAAGTGTCATCAAGCAAGAGATGAATTGGAATGGTTCACTTTGTTTTTATTATTCTGAAATCACATTCTTGAAGTAGTCAAACTGTCCCCTGTGATACCTGTGTTTTATGTTGGAGTAAGATGTGTTGTTCATATTTTGTGCAAATTCAACTGGCATTGCACTGATACTTGTAGTAAATTTAATTTTAACAATATCAAAAAGTTAAAGAACACATGGTCATAATTTTGTGTGACTTATGAACAGCTCCTTTAATATTATAATACATTCAGTTATCCCATACATAAAAGACCAAACTGATGAAAATGCATTCTAAAAAATATTCTGATACTCGAATAGATCTTACAAAGTATTTGCTGTATTCATGATTTTTAAAGTCATTTTATTCTATTCCATTCATTGTTTTCAATAGTTTTAGTTTGTCAGAAACATTTATTTGGAAATAAAATTATGACATAATGATTTACATTATCATGTTCATTATGTCATGAGTCTGATTTGATCTTAATACTTGGTATGGCTCATATGATTCAAGCCACCAAGATATAATAAAGCTCTGGACCAGTCATATTTGTAAACAAAAGTTGTAAACCAGTCTAATTGCACATACTTTTAAGAACTGAGAAACCTGTCTTAGGAGACATCTAAATATAAAGAACACCTGCTCATAATGGACATTAATGTACAAGATTCCAAATGTCAGTTACATACAGCACTCCCTCACCATAAGGCCTTTCATTATAACACAGTTCCCTGTTATAAAGCAAGTATTGGTATGGATCCCATACATTAAGTGGCAGTAAAATTATATGTACCATGTAATTCATTATAAGGCAGTCTCACTTTAAGGTGGTATACTCAGTGGCTTCCACGGACAGTCTTATAATGTAGGAGTAATGTATATACATCATTATAAGGTGGTATTACTATATGAGGTATATTCTATGGCTGTCATTGACAGCATTATAATAAGGGAGTACTAGATAATGCACTTCATTATAAGGTGATCTCACTATAAGGCAGTATACTCTGTGGCTCCCATGGACAGCATTATAACATGGGAATACTGTTTTAATCTCTATATAGAGGGTGCCTATTCACACAAGAGTGTCCTGTTTAACTCAAATTATTGAAACATACTGCATAAATTAAACCTAACTGGGATGTTTGTTCTATCTTTATATTGCACTCTGACTTGTAATGTGAGTCATGTACTTCATTGCTGAATTATAAACAAAATATCTGAGATTTTCATTTAAATTTCTATATTACGAAGTTGAAATTTTAAGATTGGTGGAACATTAATCAAGTAAATTATGCAAGTTGCATATAATTCAGAATTGTAATAAAGATTCACTCCAGGAATTTTAATTTTAATCTGTTATTCTGACAGTTAGACTGGCTTATGTATGTTATCAATTGATCTGTTATTTAATTTTTGAAGCTCTCACAGAAAATGTCTTAGTTTCACTAGAATTGGCTGAAGAATTTTAAAGCTGTTTTCTACATGATTGGAGATCCGATAGCTTTAACCAATATCTTGGGTGCAGAGTCTCCCTTTCTACATCTCACTGCTCCAGAATTATATACCGTAGCATTAACATGATTATATATCACATGCAGCAAGATTAAATATTTATGTCTGCCCTTCGGAGTGTGTAGTGAATTCTGAGCTGGCACAAAGCACATATTAAATTAAGTCATGCAGTGCACTGCACCATATTGGTAATGGGAAACTTGTGACATATTTTGGAATTTTACACCCAGAGATCTTCCATCAGTCTGAATGGTGCAAGACTATTTAGAGTCAGTTAAATACGACCTTGTGCATGATTTGTAATTTGGTGTTGGATTATTTTATCAGACTTATATGTGATATGTTTGATGTTTAAATGTGCTGGGAAAAGAACTGTAGACCACTAAACCCCCATAAAAATAATTTGCTGAAAATGTGATGAACAAACTTTTGCATTTTTGTTAAAGTTGTATCTGAATTGTTGCTGAACAACTTTAACTGATTATTGCTGAATTTAATCCCTTGTGAAAAAGATAAACTTACCTCCTGTCTGAGCCATATATTTATTTTATTCCATAGAGACAGATTATCAACATAATGTGAATGTCTGTTACAGAAATGCATGAAAGTGCTCAAACATTTAAAAATATTGCAATAGCAACATCCACTGTTACAAATGGCTGGAGTTAAGTTCATATGTATGTATGTATGTATGTATGTATGTATGTATGTATGTATGTATGTATGTATGTATGTATGTATGTATGTATGTATAACGCTTAATGCCACATGAGCACAATACTGGGTATAATGTGCCACATAAAGGTAAATACAAGCGCAACATGCTCTGGTCTTTCCAACATCGATCGGAACAAATACCACGTAAATACTTCAGCTAACCGCCATTGCATATACATGTACCTTGCTTACCAAATGAAGTCATGTACAAATCACACACCATCATAGCATTTATTATGGGTGACTTGACTCATAGATCTTTGAAATTCTATCACTGTAGTAAGAAAATGTCAGAATATCTGAGAAAAAAAAAGATGGAAAAAAAATTCTTATACAGAGGAATTTTTTCTTCTTTTTTTTCTCGGATATTGACATTTTCATACTACAGTGATATAATTTCAAAGACCTGTGCTTGACTGAGATGGCTGAGACATTCCTAAGTTTGTTTTCTGTCAAGCATGGACTTTCAAGGAACTTTATTTTACTGAACTTGTGCAAATAATTCCAGAAAGGGTACTATCATAATACTTTTGATGTGGTTCTGTTTTGACAAGGTTACTAGTGTGACTGAGGGTCTGCCATTTTCTGGTGATTTCACCTTTTATGGTGTATCACTCTGTTAAAGTATTTCTGAGATGGAATTTTATAGAAAATTCACCAGTGTTCTGATTGAAGCAAACAAAGGTCCCAGACTGCTTTCTTTTTGTTGCTGTTACTGTAACAACAGTTGGAATCAGTGGCAGGGAACCAAATTACAAAGGTTTTCAAAGGTGACACTAATGTAAGTGATAAGAAGCATGGTTATTTCCTGTCTTACGACTGAGGTTATGATCCACAGTTTTCACAAAATATCACATTCTGGCACATATGTTGTCTGCTTGACTTTCAATCATTGCTTGTCAATAAGGAAAGGTATCATGATACCACTATATGTAAAAATTTTGATTGACACTTTTCAACAAGATTTGATGTAAAAATAATTAGATACAAAGTTGGGATTTTTACTTAATTAGGAGTAAATATTTTAGCAGATCAATTGTCATGGTGCAAATACAATGTATTAAGAGTTTGTTTTTCTTTGGCACATATATATAGGTTTATTTTTGCTGAACCTTTGTTTTCATTTTCATGGAATGTGGTTTTCAATTTTGATGAAGGCATTTTGGTTTAATTCTTATGCACTTTCCTTGTGGAATTTTGAGATTCAGTTCATTATTTGTTTTACATATGTGCAGTCAAATAATTCTAGTTTTATCTATAATCCTAGTTTTTTTAGTGTGTAGGTAATAATGATAATGGTATTTTTTATTTTACGTTAGTTTTGATTTAAGACAGTTTATCTAAGGGTTACTTCAAGGGGTCAAAAATGGACCACTTTAAGTATAACTGCCATTTCACAGTTTTCTTCTGAAAATTCTTTATTTTTTTACCCACAATAAGGAACTCATTCATTACCAATCACCTTTAAGGAAACTCCTAACATGAACACAAATTGGTTGTCATTTTTGTGGTAAAATCTTGTGCACATTGCATTTTTAGTATCATAGTGAATTATTAATTGCATGTAAAGAAAAAATTTCCATCCAAAAAACCAACAATAGACAACTGCACAGATTGTATAAATTTATATTTTAATAAAATATTTCTTTACTTGTGAAAATGTGCAATGCAGTGTCTGAAATCTGTTGTACTATTTAAATAAATATTTTTAGTAAAAAAATTTCTCATCACAAGAAGAGGTTCAAAATCCATTTTCGACATTTGATTATCAGCCACCTTTTTAATAAATAATATACATTACCTTTCAGATAGTGATCAGCTAAAAATGAATTGATTGATTTAACTATGTAGGTAATCCAATGTTATGGATGTGTCACCTGGATTGACATTTTGGATGAGTTATATCTATATATTATTGACACGTAGATAAGGATAAGAAAAAGAATTCTTTGTTTTTTGTAATAGGTTTGGAAAAAAGTTGAGTCGGTGGGGAAGTTAGTTTAAAAAGAAATTTTTTATATATGAATTTATATCTTCTTCATTAGTTCTGATTGTCAGACTTTCTGAAGTATTCTAAGTAATCAGTACTAAATACCCACCAAAAACATTGCGTCAGTGGGATTTTAGAAGGGTAAGTTGGATTACAGGAAACAGAATTTTTTTTCACTTGGCCTACTTGTTTTCACTGGATGCTTATAAGTCGTATCCAGTTGCAAACTGTATAGACCCAGATCTGCTGTCACATCATAATGTGCTGGCAGATCTAGGTCTATGCAGTTTGTTAGGACCAATCAGTAAAACAAAAACAGCATAGATCCTGATCTGCCAGTGCATTATGTGACAGCAGATCTAGGTTGATGTTGTTTGCAGTTGTACCTGTCTTATAAGCAAGAATACATGGTATGGGTGAGACATTGGTATCACTATACTGCTGGCCATGTCATGGTTGGCATGGGGGTCAAAGTTTATTTTGTGCATTTAACTCAGTTTCTTTGACATTTGCATATACAACCATGAAACATGAAAGAGGGTACTGCTAATTGCAGGCAAAATGAGATAACAGTGACATACTCTTCATGATTAGTGACTTTGCTGGATATTTGGAACATGCCTTGGAAGAACTTGCAGCAAATAGCATTCTGTATAAATAAAATGGATGATCCATATGTGTGAATGTCAATCATATGAATATACTAATAATCCATATGTGTTAATGTCAATCATATGAATATACTAATAATCCATATCTGTGAATATCAATCATATGAATATACTAATAATCCATATGTGTGAATGTCACTCATATGAATACACTAATAATCCATATGTGTGAATGTCAATCATATGAATATACTAATAATCCATATGTGTGAATGTCAATCATATGAATATACTAATAATCCATATGTGTGAATGTCACTCATATGAATACACTAATAATCCATATGTGTGAATGTCAAACATATGAATATACTAATAATCCATATGTGTGAATGTCACTCATATGAATATACTAATAATCCATATGTGTGAATGTCAACCATATGACTGTGCTAATGAGAGGATATCTTCATGTTAGATTTTATTAAACTAGCATTACTTTAGTTTCCATAGCAGAGCCAGAAGAAGTAATGTGGACTTGGTATTTCCATTATAAGCCTGCATATTTACAGAAATCACCTTGGAATTGCATGTTACAGTATGCCTGGTTTACTTGGGTTACTCTGTAAGAGCTTGTAATTTACAAGCAAGGATTATCAACCATGCTGTATAAACTTTCATAATAATAATAATAATGATGGCTTTATTTACAGAGGGTGATGCAATTAGTTTTGTGGAAGTAATCTACCTTGTGGTCCTCTATTTCTTGAATGCTTATAAACTCATTAAACACCATCTCTCTCTCTCTCTCTCTCTCTCTCTCTCTCTCTCTCTCTCTCTCTCTCTCTCTCTCTCTCTCTCTCTCTCTCTTGTGCATTTTCTCTGGCTAAACTGAAACATATTTCCTAGGAAAGTACAATGCAGTTTTTTTATTAAATCATACTCATTGCATTCGTAAGTAACCACAATATGTTATGAAGTATATATAAGGCCATGCTATAGTTGGGTTATTTGCAATATTATTTATACAGTATGTTATGAAGTATATATAAGACCATAATATAATTGGGTTATTTGCAATATTATTTATACAATATAGCTAGACAACATCAATGAAAGTGGAGGTTTACATAGATAATGGGGGTACAAGTCACTACTGATCAGGAGGTTTGACTTTTCATCCAATTTATCAGATAATTGTGAAATTAATTTATTTTAAAACTTTCCCCATTTCCATTGGAATACCATTACAAATGAATGAGTCAGAGTAGTGAAAACTTGTTTGAATAGCTCTTTATTCAGTTTTGGAACAATAAAATGGTTGGCTGAAAAAAGACCTTAAATTAGGTGTGTTGCCTTGCTCTCTCACAAGAAACAACTTCTGCAGATACATTGCAGCTGTGTTATTTTAAATTTTGTACGTATGTGTATCTTTTTTTCTGGAAAATTCTTTCATTAACTGTTGGAATTTTCATATTAATCATTTCATACTGAATGCCCTTGATATTATCAATGATAAGTTTACACTTTCTTTTTCGTAGGTGGAATAATTTATATATGTTCCTATTAGTCATGTTTCCACAGAAAACATTGCAGTATTCTATATATTGTCGAGTATAGCTTTTGTACTACATTATCCTATGTTTCAATAACAAATATAGTTCAAGTCTGTATAAAAGCCAGAACAAAGACTTTATTTTTCTACATAGAGTCTTGTGGTTTATTTGTCAAAAACAACTTGTATATTTCAAGCTCTTTTATTTCTTGTGCTGCCATTTTGTCCACTATATGTCATTTTGGGTTAAAAACCTGTGACCTTTATGGCCTTATTTGTGATTTGTTGTACACAGGAATATGTTTCCTTTGCATGTACTTGTTTTTTCATAAATGAAAGAATGGTGATATTTGTATGGAGCAAAACATAGAGACTCTTTAACTGTTCACTTCAACCGCACATTAATGCAATATTCCTTCAACTGTAAGCCCACATCTTTACAAAAAGAAGAGCACTAGATAATGGCAGAGGTAAAGTGAGGTTTGCCAGTAATGTTTACAGAAAATTTGTGACCTGAAACTTTATTGGTGATTTGCAAGAGGGGAAAATAAATTGAGGGGCAACAAATTATATAGAGCTCTGCATGTTTTAACTAAAATATTCACATTAAAGCTTCCTGTTATCAAATTCCAAATTTTGCAAAGTTAATATTTATTTTCTGTATTCTGTCTATTTTAGGATGGGAAGAGAAAACCAGCAAATCAGAAAGAGGGTGAAAAGTCCACAGAAGATGGTGATAACGATGGAGACAAAAGAAAAGAAAGTACTGAAAATCTGGGTGATGAGAGCAGAAAGGTTGAATAGATGGATAAAACTGTAGATTACTCATGAATAACATGAAAGTGGCAGAAGAAAGTGATAGAAACAATGGAGGCAAATAGTGATTATTTTAATTTTCCAGAAAGGCATAAAAAAAAATTACATTCACATTTCTTTGACATTAACCTCATTTAATCCATCAGCAAAGCATTTGTCATGAACCATCCTTGAATGACCTTGCAATTTAATCCATCAGCAAAGCATTTGTCATGAACCGTCCTTGAATGACCTTGCAATGCCATCTACAGTGCATGCATATTAGCTGCAAATGTGCATAACATTTGCAGAAAAAAATATTTATTGTAGAAGGGAAAAAGAGATAAAATCAGCCTTATTTAGTTTTGTGTAAGCTTTCATTTAAATTTTAATTAAAGCTTAAATTCAGTCAAGGTTAGTTTAGTCAAAATTTTTAATCATACATCTCTTATAAGCTGATATTTACACATGAAGAAACAACTTGGCCATATTATGTTTAATTTAGTGTTAATTATTGTACAGTGGTACCTCACTATAAGATACCTCAGTATAACACAGTCCCTGATATAATATGTGTATATTAATGGATCACATTATCCTGTTTTAATTCTATTTTTCCATCTAATGTACCCCAGTATAAGCAACCTCACCTATATAATAATAAAATATTATGGCTGTCAAGAACAGCATCATAGCAAGGGACCACTTTATCATGTATAATGTACCCCAATATAAGGCAACCTCACCTATATCATGATACACAATTATGGCTGTCATGAACAGCATCATAGCAAGGGGCAACTGTATCATGCATAATGTACTCCAGTATAAGGCAACCTCATCTATATCATGATACACTAGTATGGCTGTCCTAAACATCATTATAATGAGGGATTAATGTACCATGTATAATACATCCACAATGTACCTCATTATAAGGCAACCTAACCCATATCATGATACACTATTATGGTTGTCCCGAACAGGATTTTAATGGGGGACTACTGTACTATGTATAATGTACCCCTGAATAAGGTAACCTCACCTGTATTTTGACATGTCCAGTTGGGTCTCAGATGATCAGTATAGACCTGGATATGCTGGTACATTATGACATGTCCAGTTGGGTCTCAGATGATCAGTATATTCCTGGATTGTCCAGTTGGGTCTGTGATAATCAAGACCTGGATATGCTAGTACATTATGACATGTCCAGTTGGGTCTGTGATAATCAAGACCTGGATATGCTGGTACATTATGACATAGCCAATTGGGTCTGTGATAATCAAGACCTGGATATGCTGGTACATTATGACATGTCCAGTTGGGTCTGTGATAATCAAGACCTGGATATGCTGGTACATTATGACATGGCCAATTGGGTCTGTGATAATCAAGACTTGGATATGCTGGTCCATTATGACATGGCCAGTTGGGTCTGTGATAATCAGTATAGACCTGGATATGGTGGTACATTATGACAAGGCCAATTGGGTCTATGTTGATCAAAAAAAAATTCTGGGTAATGCATGAATTAATATTGCGAAGTATGGTGGGAGAAATGTTTATGAACAGGGTGAAGAGAGCACTCAACAGGATTAAATGTGGTACATTTTACTTTGTTACTGAGATTTTATTGCATATGGGAAGGTAATATAAACAAAATGTAAGTGTTTTATGCTATTTATATATGGTCTACAAGTGTATATTTTCTTTCATATGGCATTTTCGTGCATGTTATCACTCAACAGTTAAGGCTAATTTATTTCTTATCCATACACTGGTGCTTGTAAGTCTCTTATAGTAAAAATAGTTCTGAAAAATTCTTAACTTTTTATAGTTTCTGTATTAATTAATTAGCAGTGTAAAAGAAAAATATTTTATCAAGGTTCAGTTACATCTATATAATAATAGCAAACTTTTTATGAGAAAGATGAATTATTTTCCTTTCACTAATTTTGTTAATTTCAAAATTGCAGTGGATACAAATTAAAAAAGGTGTTAAATATGTTGTACAAACTTGATCATGCAAGACAGCTTTCTCTCATCTTAAAATATTGACTCTAATGTTAATCAGCATTGATATATTTAAATTGAATTGGCTGTAAGTATTCTGTCAAAATTATCTGCAAACAAGTCATTGAAATGTTTTACACTTTGTGAACATATTCCATACTTTTCATTCGTTTACACTGTTACCCTATCATGTCTGATATTTGCAATGCTTTATATGAATAATGTTTTTAATACTTTTCAGTTATTGTCTTAAGTGTGTGTTCTTATTCAAGATAAATTATGTATTCAAGATTCCTGCAAGTGTTCAAGGGAGGTAATCATCATCTGTTAGTATGATCTGTCAAATTAGAGCTTTCCCTTGCTTGTTTTTTTTTTCTTATTTTTTTCTGCTTGAAATTTTGTTGTTCGTTAGTTATGAGAGGGGATTTTCTTGTTAAATTATAAATTTTGGTGTCATCCCTTTGAGTGTAGAAGCAGTACACCCTGTGTCCACAAGCTATAAGATTTACTTCCCTTTGACCAAGTTGATTTTGGGAGAGGGGGAAATGGTTTGGACTTTTTACATGTTTTACGGCACATCAGCACAGGTAGGTTATGTATGTCAAGGCAGTTGGAGTCAAGAACCTTGCCCAAAGATGCATCATGGTAGCTGATCCAGCCTGATCCAGTGGCAGGATTCTAACCTGCACCCTTTTGGCCACCTCTTATGACATGCAGGAGGTTGCATTGGGTTTTGGGAGTCTCTATAAAATTCATATAAAATTCATGATTTCTATCACTTTGTCTTTTATCTTTTAGCGATAAATATTTATATATTTTTCTTTGAACAAGCATCTTTTTCAAAAATCTGTGTTATTTCTTGATTTCTGGATGTGAGTTTATTCATGTCTTGACATGTGGCCAGCCATGGCAGTTTAAAAGAGCCAATTGGGTTTTTTTTGTTTTTTTTCTTCTTCTTGTTAGAACTCCTTTTTTTTATTGAGACATGGAAAAAAACATTTTGCTGATGTGGGGACTTGATCCGGAGACTTCTCTAGAAGTGAAGCCTCTAGATCACTCAGCTTTGGGTTCATAGTCACTTCATCTTCCAAAATTATAAATGTTGCCTCAGGTACTGCACAAAGTGTATGCTACAGTCAGAGAGTAATTATCAAATCCTACCAGTCTGTATTAAATTAACAGATATACAGGAGGAGAGGGAATTGCGCAGAGAGATAAGCTTATTTGCACTGAAGCAATCAGCTGAAGCAAGCTAAAAAAAATCTATCTGATGTAGATAACAAAAATCAAAATATATTTTAAAATGAATATAATATTAGCATATATGCAAATTATTATTTACTACTTTATAACAACTACCCATGATTTTTTTTTAAGAGCAAAGTTCTGTAATTTGGATTTATTTGTTCTGTTTTAGCAAGAGAATGCTTCTTGCAAAATGGAGGAATCTTCAATATGTAATTTGTTTTTCATCATTTTGTTAAATTTTTTAAAAAAGTATTCCATTAAATTCTGTATTAGATTTTATTATTATATTTCCCATATGTCATGCAATATGTGCTACCTTGTTTATACCTGTGTAAATTATTTATCTAATTGCAAGATTTTCTATCTCTAACAAGTATAAGCACACCAATATGGTTTTTTCATAGTCAAAATGAATACCATGACAACATGGAAAACAAACACAGAGGGTATGGAAACAATTGAAAAATGCTTGTTTTACAAGATACACACAGATTACATGTAGAATGGTAAAAAATGGTAACATGATATATATCACTTTTGACCCTAGTAAGCTATTTATTTACTATATTTATGAATTATTTTTTTCTCATTGCACAAGCTAAAAGAAATCATGAAAAGAAACCTCCAATTTTTTGTACGTTGAAAATTGCTACTGTTTTATCATATGTGAATTTCAGTTAAATTCTGCACATTTATCTATTTGTACAGATTCAATCTTTATACTTTCATTTTTGTGTACTATTTAACCATTCAGTATTTAAAGTTTTTTCTCTGTGATAACTTTGTATAGAAATTTTAGATTTACAGAAACGTGTATCCTTTATTGAGAAAGTATTTACAGTAAAGGCAAGAGACACAAGTGAGCCTAGACATTCCTGTCACAACATACAGCATCAGAGTTCTTAAAACAGCAGATGTGAATGGAATTTTTTAATTGATTTCAGTGTCTCCATTTTTCCAGTATTATGATAAATTTAGATTATTGTATTTCTTTGTAATAGACAGGGTTATTTATTTAATCAATATGTAATGGTCATTTTTTTACAGTCAGCATTATATTCTTATCCCATCTCCATGCTTCTCACAGATCATACCCTTTCAGAAATATATCACTGCCAGAAGGCTTTTTTTGACCCCTGGTCATCTAAACCTTAGTACATCATATCTGCACATTAGTACACAAAGACATTGACTGGATCCAACTTTCTTTTTCTATTCTAATCACACATTGAAATCCATTCAAAAGCAAGGGATAAAAAACAGACTGTGTATGGTGGTTCATATGCAATTCATTGTGACACTATCAGTATATTGTGACATCTGCCCCGTGTTACCTTGTAATGTCATCAGGGCTGTGCCCCACCTCTGCAAGTAAAGAATTCCCGAAGTTTTCCTCCTTCATGTTACATATAATTTTCACATTCTGCACTTAAGCCATTGTAAAGAAAATGCAGTATAAATTGAGTGTGATACAGTTATCAAAGTGTACAGTTTTTACATGTAACATTTTACTACAAAATTTACAGTATTATGGCAGTGGCATTGTCCTTCAAAAGGGAGGTAACTCTGTGAGAAGCATGATCCCATCTCTTGAAACAACAGGGATTTTAGTCCTTTGGTCATAAACAAAAAGAAATGTATTAATATTATAAAAAAGTATTACTGCAAACATTTGTCATATCATGGTGGAAAGATAATTGAATATGTTTAATCAGTCCCCTCAATAATCCAGAACTCCACCAATTTCAGAAACAAAAGTTGGTTTAACTATCCCATTTATTTTAGATACAACACCAAATACATGCATTCTGGTCCACTGCTCAAACAGGGAAAATATTTGGCCCTCCTCTTGGCCAGCTTACTCAAGTTCAATTGTTCCTATGTACATATAAATTAGCCAAATAGTTAGTATTCTATATCAGAATGTATGAGTTTTGTTAAGTGGAAGAGAGACAATGTGCTTTGTCCAAATGTTTTGATTAAAAGTGTGTGATAGCCAAAGTTTATAATAGTTTTCTTATAGTTGTTTGTGTTTTATATCTTTACATATCTCAATTATCATACCTAAAAATAAAGCTCAGATTTCACTCATTGTTATTCCGTCTAGTTCATTTGGCTTTATATCTGTGCTTATACTAATGTGACAGTTCCAAACGATAGTATCACCAAAATCATTCCAAATGATAGTATCAGGTCAGCATACACACACATGCAAACAGGTCGGCATACATACACATGCAAACAGGTCAGCATACATACACATGCAAACAGGTCAGCATACATACATATGCAAACAGGTCTGCATACATACACATGCAAACAGGTCGGCATACATACACATTCAAACAGGTCGGCATACATACACATGCAAACAGGTCAGCATACATACACATGCAAACAGGTTAACCTACATACACATGCAAACAGGTCAGCATACATACACATGCAAACAGGTCAGCATACATACACATGCAAATAGGTCAGCATACATACACATTCAGTTTGATTGAAAAAATGTTATTACTGTATATACTCACCTATAAGTCAGGTCCAACTGCAAACAACATAGACCACATAATGCACTAACAAACTGCACAGACCCAGATCTACCAGTGCATTATGTGCCAGCAGATCTGGGTCTCTGCAATTTACAGTTGGATTCAAGTTATATGCAGTATATACAGTAGTTCCAAGTTGCAGATTTTATAGATGGTTTCAGTTTAAGTATAGTAAAATCCTCTTATAACAACATGACATACAGCAATATATTAGTAATTATACTAAAGACTGCATGGTCACTTATATAATATAATGTACACTCTCTCTTAAGTAGTCAGGTTTTGGATGAAGCACATTTGGCTGTTAAGTGGAGGCTGATGTTGAAAGAGGTTAAATATATAACAAACGTTGTATGATGGAGAGCCAGCAACTGACTGGATGTGTGAGGAAGATGACAATAAGGGATGTTGCTCTATACAGTGAAACCTGTTTACAAAGAACATTCAGTGGACCATAAATTGTAGTCCTTTGTAGACAGATATTGATTATATAAAGGTTAAACATACAAGTGAAATTGAGGAAGATTTTTAAAAGTTCACCTGTTTGAATGTTTTTAATATGGAGGTATCTGCCAAAGCAGGTTTCACAGTAAATAATTTGTTATGCCTATATAATTTTGATATATTTTTTTAAAGTTCTCCTTTCTGAATATTTGTTCTATATATGGAGGTATCTGCCAAAGCAGGTTTCACTGTATATAATTTGTTATGCGTGTATTATTTTGAAATAATAATAGAGTATTTTAATATATATATATATATATATATATATATATATATATATATATATATATATATATATATATATATATATATATATATAGTAGGATATAATAATTGTTGTGATCCCTCGGATATACAACACTACCTCATTATAAGGTACTTCATTTTAACATTTTTCCTCCTGTAAGGCAAGTATGGTCATGGATCCCATTGCATTATGTGGTAGTAAAATTATATGTATCATGTACTTCATTATAAGGTGATCTCACTATAAGGCAATATACTCTATAGCTCCCATTGACAGCATTATAATGAGGGAGTGCTGTGCCATATACTTCATTATAAGGCAGTCTCATTATAAGGTGGCATACTCTATGGCCCCCATGGACAGCATTAATAATGAGGAAGTACTATAAAATGTACTTCATTATAAGGTGGTCTCACAATAAGGTGGTATACTCTGACTTACATGGACAGCATTATTATGATGGAATACTGTATTATGTACTTCATTATAGGGTGGTCTCACTATAAGGTGGTATACTCTGTGGCTCACATGCACAGTGTTAATAATTAGATTTATTGCCAGAGTTTCCAGTACACTGTGTGGCACCATACTAAGGTAAGAATTATATAAAATAAAGAAAGACAAGAAAGATCTGCACTCCCTCCTATTCAAAGTGATAATCACTAAGTAATGAAACTTATTTATGGTATACAAGAGAAGAAAAGTACCTCGTATAAAATTTTTCATATTTGTCAGTTGCTCAGGAGCTCTTGTATTACTTTTGCCAAAAAAAGATGTCCTTTTTGGCCTCCACACTGAATGATCTACTGTTTTAAGTATTCACTACCCTAAGTAGTTGTCAAATACTTTGGTACAAAAGAAGCATACACAAAAACTCTTCCAATATTTCTCTTGGTCTTAAGTAAGTGACCATAAGTAAGCTCCCATTTCTAAAATTCCCATAGTCTTCTGGAGTAGATGACAGCCTTAAAAAAGGTTATAGAAATTCATCATTTTCTTGGATTGGACCGAATACTGTAGTATCAGAAATTTTCGTGGGGGACCAATTTTCATGGTTTTCGTTGTTGCCCTGAACCACGAATTTAAATACCCAACAAAAAATTAGCCACGTTTGATGATGATGATTCCACCCCCCCCCGCTCATTTTCTTACTGTGTGTCATTCCTAATGATTAAGGAACCTACTAGTATTTCATAAATCAACGTCAATACTGTAATTTGGTAATAAAATATTAGCTTTTACACGTGTTTGTTTTATTTTAACCCTTTGAAAAAAGAATTATAAAGCATTTTATATTGTTTCAATCCACAAGTGTCAATAAGATATCCGATAGATGTAATTTCCACTCACTGCCTTAAATCGATATGTGAGATAAGTAAGGATAGAGAGAAATGAGAAAAAGTATAGGTCTTCAAACACTAGTAATGTTGAATGAAAGAAAGAATAATAAAAAATACTTATATATGAAAATTAAATTTAATACTTATTCAAATTGATCCTTCACTCAAGTACAAATATTGTTGAACAATTTAAATCCTCCTGAAACCACATTTCATTTTATCCATGCACTTTTAATCCAAAAGAACAAAAAGCCTGTAAAATACTAGAACTATTGCTTGAAGCACTATTATTAATGAAACACTATGTATATACACTAATTACAGCAGAGTATTAAAGCTCACACTTCACTGATATTTTGGACCAAGCCACTGTATCGACATCGTGTCAATCAAGTCTCAATGTACACACAAATGCTTGTCAGGTAAATAATCCCCAAATTGCAGAATTAAACAAGTCCAGCTTTCTCCAAACCAGTGATAATTAGGTCTTATCTTTCACTCATTGTTGCGCGAGCTGCAATTATCCATTCAGCCCGAATTGGCTTGATTAATGAGGTTGCAATCAGTGATCGTCACCAGTAACATCTTTCTTTTTTTCGTGATGGCCTCCATGACCTGTTTAGCATACCAGTTGTGGAAGTGTGATTTTAATTATTATATTACTCTTTATCTATTGTGAAGTCTAGTGGTTGAAGTTGGTTGGTACATGAGGCAGGCACAAACAAATGCGTGATTCCACTGTCTTTCAATTTAGTTAGCATCTTCTCAAATTGATGGGCTCTAAACACATCAAATATTGCCACTGTATGCTGATTGCATTGAGCAAAGGGCAGCAGGTCACGTTTTGTTCACTTTATGGACAGTGGTTTAAGTTAGAGATCATACAGGTGTACTTTAATAACCAATTGACTTAGGGTTGTTGGCTGCATCGGCTTCCTTTGATGTAGAGCCATCAGATGAAAACACGGTGTAAGTGATTGATCTTGACATGTGCTTTATTTGTGATCACAGAGGCGGTAGTATTGTTTTCTTGTTGTTGGCTGCATCGGCTTCCATAGGGGTTATTCACTTGGACAAAAACACAGTGTCAGTATTGAACTTGTCAGGTCTTTGATTTGTGCTCATACATGTGGAAGTATTGTTATAAACACTCAAGTGACCGCCGTTTTCATCGACAAAATTTTATTCTTTTCTATTCTTTATTTTGGGTATTTGTAGAGGTTAAATCACGAAATTAAACACTTAGTAATATGCAAATTTTGACAGGCAAAACCACGAATTTAAGTACCCACAAAAATGTCTTTTTTTTTTACAAAACCACGAAAATTGAGCCCCATGAAAATAAATGATACTACAGTACACAGCATTTCCAACAGTTCTTTTAGCAAACTTGTGATAAAAATACAAAGATGTATAAGAAATGCAAGTCTTTGACTACAGGTGATAATTTAATATAACTTCTCAGCCTTATTGGGATAAGTCATTTTAAAATTCTTCAGGCAATTTATTGGATGACCTACTCAAAATGTGTTTTTTATATGAAATATTTGTCAATAAAAGCTTAAATTTCCTACCCAATGAACGTTACATGTTTTCAAAATTTCACTAACATATGTATAATGAAGATTTAAACATTTGGTATTTTTACAGATTTTTGTAGGGCTTTTGGGAACTTATTTTTGACACTTACTATACATTTCATAGACAAGAATAAGCAATGGATTTTAAAATCAAGGTTTTATTTTTCCATTGGTACACTGATGTCTTTTTTCACATGGAAAGCTTATGAAATCATGATCTCGTATAGCATAAAGGATTATTGTCATACAGCTATGCATCATTTACAACACATTATTTGACACTTGAATTAGGGCTGTTCCAGACAAAACATACATGGGATCCAGGGAAGGCACTTTCAGTGTGCAGCAACTACCCATAGATGCAATTTTGATTTTTGTATCATTTTCATACGAACTCTTTGAGTAATCAGATTACCCTGGGATATATTTTTAAAACGTTACCTTCCCTGGGTACCATATATGTTTAAATGGAACAGACCTTATAAAATTGTATTGTTTAATAATAATAATAATAATAATAATAATATAACTAAATAGAAAGGGTGCAGTGCAAAGTGAAAATTAAATCATCAAAGAAAGGATTTCTATCTGCACATCAGATTCCAGACCCTTTCAATTATTATTTTCAATATAGCTGGATAATATTTTGATATAAAGATGCTGTTATCAAAAGATCTTTTGAAAATACAACCACAAAATTATCAAAAATTCAACACATTCAAGAACTCAAAGTGTATTTGGCAAGTTACATTTTTGTCCTCTTTGTTTATCATGTACATGCACATAAGAACATAATTTAGAAAAAAGACAAGCTTTTAAAAATGAAACAAACAGAAAGTCAAAACATATTTTTCATTAAACATTTACATCAAAACAATGAGTGTGCTTGTGTGTGTGTTTAAAATCTGAAGAATAATGACATTTGGTGCATAATCAACTCTACAAGATAAAGTCAATGAAAAATTCATTAAAGCATTTAGTCTCAGTATCCTCTAACCCTTCCCACCCTGTTTTAGATATCTGGATAGTTGGGGCGAGTGGAAGTTCAAAGCATATTCCCTATCAAAAAAATGGAATTCCCCCCAAAAAAGATGGTAGCAACATATGGTAGTTGCCTAATAAAATAAGCAACATTGTATCAAACCCTACTTGACAGATATCAATGAGTAGAATATTATTGATATCAGGTGGGTAGAGTTTGATAAAATGTCACTTAATTTTTCTAGAACAACCACACTATGATGCTACTGCATGGTTTTGGCAAATGTTTTCTATAGGGAATGTGCTCCAACTTTCCACCCTAACTGTCCAAATATCTGAAATGGGGTCAGAAGAGTTTGAGGAAACTTGGACTATCATAAAAGTAAAATAATGTTTGCTTAACATATCTACACAATTTTAAGGTCCATTCTAATTTCTGAGTCTTTTCAATTCAACATTTGGTCTAATGCCATGACCACAGGACCTGATTTAGAAATTGCTTTGTATGAAAACAAACTGCATAATTATCCTAATTACTTTGATGTCCCAATTTTATTTACAAAAAACAAATGAATGATTTTTGTATGATATCAAATAGAGAGTCAGACTGGGATTGTCTCAAAATGCTACAGTCTGCATCATAAGCACTTTACTTTCAATTATGTCTTTTAGCCATTTTTCTCTGAAGCGTGATTCTCCAGGCCTGGAAAATAATAATAATAATCATCATAATAATAATAATAATAATAATAATAATAATAATAATAATTCATCGACATCATAACCTGAAATAAATAATCAGCCAGTACCCAGTTCTGGTGATACACCTTGATCCCAAGATGCACCCTCATTGCAAGTGTAATGACCTTAGGTCAATACTGGTAGGTTTTGGAACTAGAACCCATAGTTATTAAAGGTGTGTCAAAAACATTCCAGATGTCACAGCAACCCAGTTTTAGTGTGCAACACACACTCATCCAAAGATGCATCTATAATTGGGCCATAATGTCTTGTTTTTCTTTCTGATGACTTTGCCCTGTGAAATGATGATGATAATGACAATGACAACTGATGGTGATGATGATGATGATGATGATAACAACAATGATGATGATGATGAAAACCAATATCATGAGGAGTACATTTATGTACATATGTATTACAGCTATGGGTACCTAAAATTATGTGTGTGGATTAAAACAGATAAAACCTGTCCATTTAATCCATTTTAAGTCACTCATAATTCAGAAAAGTAATTTGCTTATTATTGATTTTATAATCAAGTCCATCAACACATTAATACAATTTTTATGAACAAAAGAATTTGTATTAAATGATGATATAAGAAATAAAACAACAACCAATTCTCATACCATGTATACTCGCTTATAAGTAAAGTCCAACCGCAAATTGCATAGACCCAGCTCTGCCACACCATAATGTGCCAACTAATCTGGGTCTATGCAGTTTGTTACGAGTAATCTGTTGAACAAACAACAGATACCCTGATATACTGGCACATTATGTGACATCAGATCAGAGTCTATGTTGTTTGGAGTTGACTGGGCTTATAAGCGAGTACATATGGTGCATCTGATATTTCCCTGCTCATCTGAAAGACTCCCTAATTAGGTCATTGAAAAGTCAGAAAAACCAAAAATCTCTCTGAAGCAAAACAACCATTTCCTTATATAATATTTCATTTATATTTGGAAATCTCCTTGAAATGGAGAAAACAAATCTCCCTGAAGGCTGCTCCAGTTGTATCACAAGTATGATTTCTGGTAACAGATTAAATAGCAGTTACATGTAATATGGTTTGTTTTACCTGTGAACAAGTCTGTTTGTTTCAAATACATAGTACACTTCAACAGGATAGCCCTGAAAAGAAAGTGAATTTGTCATTTAAGTTATTTATACTAACTATACCTATACCACACTGACTTTTTACATCCTCCACTTAAAGTGACTGCAAATAAGGCAAAGGTTTGTATGTATAAAAATGGCATTGAAAGTGACTTTGAGATTAATCTTGTGCGACTTTTGTATTTATGTTTAAATCAATGAAATTTATTTAAATTTTAAAGTATGTCATATGGTATATTAAATCTATTAATTTGAGTGCTTGTTAATTTTGTGAAGGAAAAAAAGCTATAAATGAAATTGACCTAAATATTTAGCAACAAGATACTGAGAGCTGATTCAACCTTCCTTAATACTGGTAACCTGCATTTGACTTTTACTGAAGAATCAAGTCATTTCCTTACTACAAACAGCCACCTCTGGGAAGTGGAAAAATTGACTTCTAAAGATAGGTTGTTTAATACGGGTTCATTTCTTATATACATGTATGTGGATTAATAAGACTTCAAAATGGAAATTTATCATTCTTTTTTATAACATTATGTACAGATTAAAATTCTTTTGCCTGTAAAATTTACTAGTGCCAAATTCCCCCAAAATACAGTTAAAATTAATGACGAGTTAGATTTTCTAAAATTACCTACTGCATTAACTCCCTTGATTCAGGCTCAGTTTGCTGTTATGTGTGGTGTCATTTTAGAACTTAGAACAAGCCAACCAGTCCCTAATGTAGAAGTGTATTGATTGCACAGTTGTATCAAGTAAAAATTATGGATTTTGTGCAGTATACATTTGCAAATTATGATCAAAAACAGAAAAAGGGTAAATTTGTCCTGTTTTTAATTTCAAAATGAAGAAAGGCACATCCAATGATTATACCATGTCAAACAGGGAAGTATTATGAACAGCTTTCTCAGCTGGCCCTACTGCTCATTCAAATTTTTTTAAAGCATATTACAAGTGATCAAATCCTCACAAATCCTTCTAAACAATCAAAAAAGGATTTAAAAATATAATTTAGGCAATCATCAGGTGAAAATGAGACAGTGAGTAAGCAAGAGAGAACGAGAACAAGAAGAAGAACAACAACAACAATATTGAACGAGAAGTCATTCCCTTTCATAGGGTACAGAAATTTTAACTGCAAATACATATCTTCATTAAACCTTTGCTTTATAGATTTATGATGTAGAAAAAAGAGTGCAGGAAATATCAAGTAGAACATGGCAAAATTATATTAGGAGACAAGATATGTTTAATGGGTCCCCAATATATCATTTAAAAGAACTGCAATTTACTTTCATAGAGTTATTGTCGTTATTTTGGACTAAAAATAGGGATCTGATGTACTCATTCTCTCAATGTGCTTATATATAGTCTTCCACATTTTAGTTTTTTATTTGTAAAAAAAAAAAATTGGAGGGAATTTTTCAGCATTTATTTTCCAAATATTAAAATTGGGAACAAATCAGGTTAGAAACATAAAAAAATAAAAATCAGTAAAAATTGGGATGATTTTTTTCACAATTAATAATATACACATTTCAGCCTATGTTTAGCTTTTTATTTAAAGGGTTGATTTTTTTCTAGATTCAGCACCATACTAAATGGAAACAACAGAATAGGTGGGAAACATCAAACATTGTTGGATTTACCAACCTCCACCCTGTGTCTGTTCTGTGTTTACAGGACAGAACTGCTCCAATCTCACAGTTGCAGAAAGCAACAATCTCGTAAGGAGTCAGTGTTTAAGAAAATAAGTTCTCAGAAAAAATATTGGGGAGGGGGTATAAATCAGTAAAAACCAAATTCTTTCATTTTAAAAAACAGGTAATTTATCAGTGAAAATCAGTAAAACCAAATTCTTTCATTTTAAAAAACTGGTAATTTATCAGTGAAAATCAGTAAAACCAAATTCTTTCATTTTAAAAAACTGGTAATTTATCAGTAAAACCAAATTCTTTCATTTTAAAAAACTGGTAATTTATCAGTGAAAATCAGTAAAACCAAATTCTTTCATTTTAAAAAAACTGGTAATTTATCAGTGAAAATCAGTAAAACCAAATTCTTTCATTTTAAAAAACTGGTAATTTATCAGTAAAACCAAATTCTTTCATTTTAAAAAACTGGTAATTTATCAGTGAAAATCAGTAAAACCAAATTCTTTCATTTTAAAAAAACTGGTAATTTATCAGTGAAAATCAGTAAAACCAAATTCTTTCATTTAAAAAAACTGGTAATTTATCAGTGAAAATCAGTAAAACCAAATTCTTTCATTTTAAAAAACTGGTAATTTATCAGTGAAAATCAGTAAAACCAAATTCTTTCATTTTAAAAAACTGGTAATTTATCAGTGAAAATCAGTAAAACCAAATTCTTTCATTTTAAAAAACTGGTAATTTATCAGTGAAAATCAGTAAAACCAAATTCTTTCATTTAAAAAACTGGTAATTTATCAGTGAAAATCAGTAAAACCAAATTCTTTCATTTAAAAAAACTGGTAATTTATCAGTGAAATAGGTAAAAACCAAATTCTTGCATTTAAAAAAACTGGTAATTTATCAGTGTAAATAGGTAAAAACCAAATTCTTTCATTTTAAAAAACTGGTAATTTATCAGTGAAAATAGGTAAAAACCAAAACTGTGGAACACTACTTATACAATATAAAAGTTGGACAATATGCCAAAATCATGCCTCTACATTTGAATGGACAATATTTTTGTAATTCTTTGCAATAATTGTCATAAATATTTCTTCTATTGATCGATCAATAATCATACTCACCACAGGTGTAGTATTAGTTGTTTCAATTTCTTACATTTCCACAGGATCACTGTTCATTTCATAACCTACTGTAAATTCCTATACTATAATCTAAATCCTGGTGAGTTCTTTGTTCTATTCATACGTCACTTCGGCATACCTATCAGGGGCAGGTAACACCTGTGCCAACTTTTGTGAGGGTCATACTTTTAAACACAATTATTTATAAAAGATGCAATATAAATTTGTAACAACCAAGAATATCGGGTTTTCAGGTATGAAAGAAACAAAATAGTACCGGTAAGTTTAAACAGAAACCTCCATAACTGATCTTTAATGCAGGTGACCATTAAGACAGGTTTGACGGTATTTAATAATGTAAAAAGTAAACGACTGTATTTAATAATGTAAAAAGTAAACTTTTAAAAGATTATTGCTTGTTGGCAATAAAAAAAAAATCAAAGGATTAATTCCAGAAAAAAAGATAGATCCTTCTTATAATTATTTAAAATAGTTAAAACTTAAATATTAGCTAAACAATGAAAGAGGTAGACACAATATACCAGAAAAACCATTTCAGAAATCAAAATTTTCAGATTTTTTCAATTAGTTTTTTGTTTTGTGCATAATACAGAAAGGTGCTAATATATAACCTCTGAATTCAATACATGACCATAAGATAATATTTTTGATGGATGCTTACTTTGGGTTTGATTTTTGACACTTGGAATGTGAAGTAGACACAAGCAGTGGCCCTCGGTATGGGTTTACGCCTGGTTGGTATACTCCACCGGACTCTAAATCTGTAGCGAGTGTCAAACTCATGTGCATCCTGTCCCATGAAATCTATACAGTAGAGCCAGCTGTTATCATATTCCCAGGTCTGAAAAGATAACTGGGATGTAAAGAATCTAAAACATCTTTATTATATATGATTTATGAAAGAGGTAATTGACATGGTGTGTGCTTTAAGCAGCTTTCAGTAGGTGGGTTGGTTTGGTTTGTTGTTTTACGGCACAGCAAAACAAGTAGGTTATTTAGTGCCGAGGCAACTGGAGTAAAGTGCCTTGCCCAAGGACACACTATGGTAGCCAACCCAGCCTGATCTAATGGTAGGATTTGAACTGGAATCCTTTCAGTCATCAATCTGGCATGCTAGCCACTGAGCCACCAAGGCAGTTTGTTTACCTGAATGAATGGAGTAAATTTATTGTCAAATACGCATAAGTTAAAGATTATATTTATCACATACAAGATTAAATTTTGCAGGTATCACTGAAATTGGTTTCGGATATCTTGAGGTATTATATCGTGGTGTATAATATGGTATTTATGACCTGATGTTTTGACACTGACATGTACAAACACTAAGTGATACAAAAATACGATCTTGGGTAATTCTAATCAGTGAAGATAAATCTTAAGCATCATTGAAAATATCAAGACATTCATGATGATGATGATGACAATGATAACATGTCGTTAAATAATGAGGACTATACAGCAACTGTAAAAAAAAATTAATTCTTGCTCGACCATGGTAGCTATGAAATCAATAATAATGATGGCATTGACAATGATATCAACATGATCATTATGGCTATCACACCATCCAAAAGTAATAATGATCATGGCACTGACAATGATGTCAATATGATCATTATGGCTTCTATAATATCCAAAAGTAATAATGATGATGGCATTGACAATGATGTCAACATGATCATTATGGGTTCCTCAATATCCCAAAGTAATAATGATAATGGCATTGACAATGATGTCAGTATGATCATTATGGCTACCACAATATCCAAAAGCACTAATAATGATCAGCAGGAAGAGGAAGAGGAGGAGGATGCTAATGAGATTTATAAAGAGGATATTACCATCACTTTCTTTATATTAATATAGCCCAAGTTAATCAAAGCTACAGATCTCTTCATTCTTTTATCAAATTAAACTCAGATTATCAAACCTATGCATATAAAATTTTATACAACCATCAACTAGCAAAATTTTTTTAGTGTGTAATAATAACATGTTCAAAATAAGTCATATTTGCATACCAAATCACTATTCCTGTCCATGATGTACACACCAAATCACTATTCCTGTCCATGATGTACATACCAAATCACTATTCCTGTCCATGATGTACATACCAAATCACTATTCCTGTCCATGATGAACATACCAAATCACTATTCCTGTCCATGATGTACATACCAAATCACTTTTCCTGTCCATGATGTACATACCAAATCACTATTCCTGTCCATGATGTACATACCAAATCACTATTCCTGGCCATGATGTACATACCAAATCACTATTCCTGTCCATGATGAACATACCAAATCACTATTCCTGTCCATGATGTACATACCAAATCACTTTTCCTGTCCATGATGTACATACCAAATCATTATTCCTGTCCATGATGTACATACCAAATCACTATTCCTGTCCATGATAAACCTAAATAATTCTGACCCATAAGATGGAAGACAACTTTTTTCACAATAGATAAAACTGGCTGGAAATGAAACCCATCTACAGCTACCAACTGAATTACAATGAGAAGAAAATATTATCATTTGCAGCAGCTGACTGGACCAGCATCAGTCCTTATCTAGTTTATTTTAACATCTGCGAATACAATATCATAAAGCATGTGAAAATGACACAAAGATAGAAATGCTGATTAAAATGTTATCTGTTTCTATACTCACTGTTTAGAATACATGAGATATAAAAATGATTTTCCTTTCAATTTATTTCATTAGTGAAGGCATTAGGCACAGTAAGACTAATCTATATAAACAATAAGATACCTTTATGAAAGTATCAATCTTTTCCTGGGCTTTCTCAATGGTGAATTCTCCTATATTCAACCAAGCAATGTTTCTAACAACATAGTCTTCCTCTTTTATTAAAGTGGATTCTCTTGACCATTCATTCATTTTTAAAGACTCGAATGTCTTTTCCTTTTCTGACATCTGGGACATGTTTGTTTCCAGTCTCTTGATCGCCATCTCTATGACATCATCTACCAGACGTTTGGCCTGGTCAACATAAATGTCATCTGCTGACATGGTTCCCTGGAAATAACATGATATAATTAATAACCAATTAAATAATTAAATACATGTAACTAAATTCATCAATAGACTCCTTTGCCAGATGGTATATATGTACTATCAACCATTTGGCTGAGACTCTGCTAAAGAAATTTTGCTTGTGAGAAAAACCTGCTGAAATGGAGAACCAGTCTAGAAATTATATAGTACTCTCATAGGCAAGAGTGATGGGAGAGTTTCAATACTACATGTTGTGCTTATAAAATTACATCATTCCTTGGATGGTTATAGATTATTGATAAATACCATTGCATCCATACATTTTACAGGCATACTATTCCAGCATTCCATCATTTGATATATATACTCAGGGCTTTACATTATTTTTTGTGATCACTTGCCCTGTCTTCACATAAACTACTTGCCCTGACCATTCATTTAACTACTTGCCCATGATTAAAAGCCACATGTATTATTGGCATTTTTTTGCAGAAACTCTCTTTAACACTTATCCATTTTATATTCTCTGCACTTCTCTGCCTTTTCTTTTTTTTTCCCCAGCCATCTTCCTTTTCTTTCAACAAAAAAATAACATACAAAAGCAACACAATGATGTAACATTCACTCATGTGTCTAACTGACATGTAAGCAGTCATTCATCAGTTGAAGGTAATTCTGTGCAATCATGCTACTTAACATTTGACAGAAATGATTGAGCTATTAAAAACTAATACGACGAAACCTGTTTGATAACAAATCTGAATTTAAACCTCTAGTTAGGGCTGTCATAAGGGGCAGGCAATACAGGTGACTGCCTGGGATGCCAAGCCCAGTTGGGGGGACACCATTTCGCAGATCATATTCGTTTATTCTGTATTTTACTTCAACAAACGTACAGTTTTTTCAGTAAAATACCTACATTTAGTTATTATTCTCATGACTAATAATACATTTAAAAAATAAACAGTTTGCTGTTTTTTGTTTCTAAGGGTGGGGGGTACCAAAAGCGCCGTTCACCTGGGGCATTGTATCATCCATCATAAACTTGCAATGGACCTGCCTCTAGGTAAAACAGTTTAATGCTGTAAATGATTGGCTGCTCATGTAATATCACACACTTGATATGTAAGGCTATATCAGACTGGAAAGGATTAAATTAGTCTATTAAGCACATTGCAGATTGACATCATTTATAATAAAAAATGGAATATTTTATTTTAAGTCTTGCATTTAGTACAAAGTAGAAAATTTTCCTATCTGAATACTCTTTGTATGTAATTGGATAGATATTGAATATTTGTCAATGTCAATAAAGCTATCAAATCCATCCTTTCTTCTTTCTTTATCTATATTTGTATTTTATGCCTGCCTCCCACCCCACCCCCCAAAAAAACATTACTTCAGTGCTGATGACAGACAGTGGATAAAGAAGGGCAGTAACTCTTGCTTATTTGTTCAGTTCAACGCAAGGACTATTTTTTTGAAAAATTCTGGGAAGTGATTTGGTCATAGTGAGAATCACACAGACATGGTCAATTTAATTTAATTAAATTTTGATAAGTTGATTGATACATTAAGGCTTTGTTGAATTTGATATGACAACCTTTGTTCCATACCATGTTCTTTATCATTATTTTGCTTTGCCAAATTAAACATTATCTTTCAAGAGCACTTGAAAGACAATCAATAGAAATGGTGAGCAATGTGACTATTTAGAATTCTGAATTATGATTAGGTAGTGAGTGAGCATTTAAATGTAGGGTGATTTAGGAAGTTTTTGAAGTTGTTTCTGTGTAGACTAATTCAAAGCTGCATAGTTTACATTTTGCCTGATCAGTGTTGATTGTTTCTTTCACAAAATGAAACTAAACTTGTTAAATAAATAAACAAATATTCAATACTGATTTTATATTCTAATAATTGCAAAAAGTATTCTGATTTGAATGCTTGTTTATCCATTTCAGCTCTAGGACAAAGTGCACAGCATGGATTAAAAATAATCTATCCCATTATTTTAGTTATAATTTTTACAAACATTTATTTCTCTCATAATCATGTTCATCAGTAACACCTAAAAGTCTTTTGCGTGGACAAACAAGCTCTTCTAACTTTCCAATGCAGTTTTTTTTGCCTCGTTTCCATTGCAGTTTCACTTGCCTCGGGCAGTCGGGCAACCATTACTGTTAAGCCCTAATATATTAATGGAAACTTGGCAAACATTTTATTAAGTTTTATACATTTGCAAATCAATTAAAAATGTAAATCATTGGACATAAATTTTATCCAATTAATTGAAAAAATAACATTTATTTTAAATTGAATTACACAGTATACATCACAATGGTTATTACTAATCAATCAAAATAGAAGATCAATTTACAATAAGGGTAGAATCACAGAGTCTATTCTAGAATGCACAATTGTGGGATTCACACAAATTTCTAAAAAAAATCCTTCTATAAAATCCACTGAATGCATAAACTCTTGTATCATAGTTGCAAACCCTATCTTTATTATGTTAAATATCACATACATTAAGAAATTCCCTCTCTTTTTTTATACAGATGGGAGATTTTCACCAATAAAGTTTCAGCTCTAGAACAGACTCTGGAATCACTCAGTAAACTTTAATACCATTTTCTGTATCAACAACCAACACAGTGGTATACTTCAAGCCTAACACCTGTGTCAGTCCTTACATCTACTTTTTGTGAATAAATTCAATGTCTTCTTGTAAAGAGATTTACTAATAATGTAAATATTCAGTTTTACAAGCACCTAGCATACAGCACACAGTAAATAATTAATTTTGTAAATAAAGAATTGCTGTCATCAGATAGACAAAGAGAAAGGTAGTCCAGCAATGGCATGGAGGGGGGGGGGGGAGGGGGAGGGGGAGGGGGGCAGATACTTCTTGTATTGTAGGACTAAGAAAAAAGGCAATGTAAATAAGTGTTTTATAGTACAATGCAGATTTTCCTGCTCCTTAATGCAATTCTTATTAAGACGGCTTGTATCTATATTAAAACACTCACAATTTGAAACAACTAAAACCGAAACACTAATCAAAGTCTAAACATGAAGTATTTAAAAACAAAAATGTTGACAAGTGCTTTAATTTGACAGCAATATTGGTCAAAGAAGTCCTTGCATTCATTACAAAATTTATTAATGTGATTATTTGGAGAACATTGATTGACACAATTTGCTATATTTAAGAAATACTCTTTCACGGTGAGCTACTCAAAATAGGCCGGTATGACCTATTACTGGGTTACTACTTAGAAAACATACCCAAAACGAGTCTACCAACATTATCCAAACTCTCACTTTAACAATGGAAAATTTCATAACAATGATGGCATGAAATCAAATGATATTGATGCAGAGATAGCCGCTGTATCAGTTTGTTTGTATGACGTCAGCGGTTTCTCTGAAAGATTCAAAGGCCGCGGTAATAGGTATGACGCGGTTAAAAGGATGTCGTAGTATACCAAATGGGCTACATTACGCCATAAACTGAAGGAGTTTCATCGAAAATATGTAACATATGACATTATGAACGAATTATATACGCTTTTATATATGAAACGTCATTTAAATAGTCTGCTGTATTACCTCAGCTTAACTGATGTTGTAAAAAAAAAAGAAAGTTGAAGCAATCCCGTAAAACTACCGTATAACTGTGCTACCGTTCATGAAACTGCCAATCAATACCACCATTTTGTTCACATGTGTTGCCATGGTCCCTTACGCTTCCGCCGGAAATGTAAATGTAACGACCCTAAACTCTGCGTGTACTCAAAAAATCATAAATTAAACTATATATATATATATATATATTGAATAACAATACAAATAAAACGGAGGAAAACCTCCATTGTAATCGTATAATAGAACATACTTTCCAAGTTAATGTCATTAAGAATGCTGAATAATTTTATCGATATTCTTCCTATGTAAAATGTCTGAAATAATTCATATGAATCGTACTCCTGTTTTTAATAGCATAGGCTTCGGAAATGTGAGAGTGTGGAAGATCTTTTTGTTACTTCTAATTTATGTTTTCAAACAAGTTGTAATTTAGAGGGAAATATATTTACTTTTAGAGTAAACACTATATATTTATTAGATTCACAGTTATTTACATAATTATAATTACCATGTTTGAGAGAAAATTGTATACTGACGAAGATTTTGTATCCCAAGAAAAATGTTCTATTTATGATGTACGGCCAACAAATTAGAGAACTCTGTCAGAAACTAAGTGAAGTCCTTTGAATAGATGAATGTGTAAGTAATTACTAGTTTTATCACATTAGAGGATTCGCCACATTTTTTATTAATGATTTAATGACATAAAACCTTACCAAGAAATGAAATTACTCTGGCATAGCCAGCTTCATATACAGCGTTCCATCCGCCCCCAATTGCACCCCATCAATACGAATCTACTCTTTCTTCTACCTGGTTTTTGAAAGACAAAAATACCCTTGGGAGTATATCTGGATTAAACAGGGCCGGTTTAACCACTAGGCAAACTAGGCGGTCGCCTAGGGCGGCAACATTTGGGAGGGGCTTCAAAAAACTGAAGGAATAAAAAAGGAAAGAGAAATAGCGTAAAAGAGTAGATAATAAAGCGCCTAAAAATAGAAAGAGAAATACAGAAGGAAATAATAAATGTACAATATTTATTTTCAAAAGTTAATTGGGAGGGGAGGGGGGGTCGCAAGATTGAAGAGTCGCCTAGGGTGCCAAATACCATTGCGCCGGCCCTGGGATTAATATATGTTGTTTCATTGTTGTTAAGTGGGCAGACATTAATATTTAAATAATAACACACACACACACACACACACACACACACACGTGTCATCGTTCAAAATTCTAAATAAATTTGACACAACAATTTCTAATATTGAGTTTCACCGTATATATTAACCTTTTCAAACAATACGTAACGAGGTCACATGGCGCGAAGGATCAGACCTTTGGTTGTAGGATTACATGAACTCATTGTGGACAAGAGATATAATTGCTTAAATTTATTACAACCAATAATATTTTCCAATTCTCTCATGGATTGAAATAATGCCCAAACATTTTAATATGACAAACTGATGACAGATATGTGAAAATTGGCTCAGGTTTGCGTTGTTTAGTTTAATTTATCACTTACCTTCACAGTTCCTATATAACGCTGTGACCTCATCCCAGTAAATCACGAAGGCCTTAACAATATCATAAATTAAATACATATGTATCTATGCAATCAGAATTTCAATGATGTGCAAGATCATTCGGAATATTTCGGATTTGTAGTGCTGGGTATAGTTTTTGCTGCAGTAGGTATTGAGTTGCTATACGAATAGTCTTTGGAGAAGGACGTCCATTTTACCAATAGCCACTATCAAAAGTTAATGCAGAGCGGTTATTGGGCAAACACACGAACCAAGAAAATAATAGACACTGAATACAATTTACCAAAAACATTGTGATGATGATAGGACTTGCTAAATATTTTTTTTAGTTTTGACTCCGTGCCATAGATTTTATGGAGATAACAGAGCAGAAAAATGCATTGCAGCAAACACAATATTGGTAAAACTTATTTAACACGCAAAATATATTCAGTTTTTAAGACTGTTGATCCTGTCGAGCATGGATTAAAATATACATATACATACTTTGTAAAAAGAGCATGGATTAATATATACATACTTTGTAAATAAAAAGGCATGCATTAATATATATATATATATATATATATATATATATATATATATATATATATATATATATATATATACACATACATACATACATACATACATACATACATACATACATACTTTGTAAAAAGGGCATGAATTAATATATTCATATACATACTTTGTAAAAAAAAGGCATGCATATATATATATATATATATATATATATATATATATATATATATATATATATATATATATATATACATATACATATACATACATACTTTGTAAAAAGGGCATGAATTAATATATACATATACATACTTTGTAAAAAGAGCATGAATTAATATATACATATACATACTTTGTAAACAGAGCACGAATTAATATATACATACATACATGCTTTGTAAAAAGGGCATGAGTTAATATATACATATACATACTTTGTAAAAAGAGCATGAATTAATAGATACATATACATACTTTGTAAACAGAGCACTCTTTAGCACTAAGAAGGATAACACTTGTTACTAATATACTATTTAGAAAAGACGGATCTAGCCTCCTAATAAAGCGTACACACAATCTTACAATAGGCGATAAAAGGAGTTACAAAATATCAAATTTCAAAACAGAGAGATTTTTCAGAAGAAAATTTGGAAAAAGTTAATAGAGACCAAGAAATAGCTATTAAAAACAATACATACAACGCAGGGAACAGGTGGATAAGATTGAGAAAATGCAAAACAAAGTTGTGAAACTTTTTAAGTCTGGAGGACTCCACCGAATACACGGAAAGCGCTTTCCTTGTTGCTACTTTTAAGCTTTTTAAAGTTTGAACTTCGTTTCATTTTCCGGCAGTTATATAAACAACAAAATTCTGCGAACAGTTGGTTTTTCTGGACCTTACTTAGAATTCTGAACAAAAACAGAAAATGAAGCTACAGAGGTTCAATATGTTTACTGCCTAAATGGATAATGTCATATATGAGAAATTAGTTGTAAATTAAACAAGTCTGAGTTGCACCGGCACGAATTTGCTCATTTAAAACTAACAGTTACGGAACATACAGCGGCAACAGATACAAGAAATTCAGACATTCGAAATTAAATATGGATCTAACACCTACCGAATATGAGGTGTAGGAACTACATAAAGGATAAGCAAATATAGAGAATAGAGAAATACGTTGAAAAATTAACGCAGAAACTTGCATAAAATTAGAGTAATATAATTATAGAACAAACTGTCTAATTGTTGCTCTCTTCAATTTTAATTCAATTGCCAGTAACTTGTATGCTTCCTTTGTGGTTACTATTTTGTCTGCTGTAGTTAGGTTTTCTTTTATAATACTTTGCAATTCCATTTGTTGTATATCCTCTTTCTGTCTTTCTTCCATAGATTTGCTTTCTACTTCGTTTGTGTTAAAACCGTACATCTCGTTAGCGTGTTTTCTTTTTACATGCTGTATAAAATTCCACATGTCCCTTGTCGAGTGTGAGCAACATGGGCACTGTTTAGGCATAATAGAATATTTAGGTTGTAAACAATCTAGCTAACTGATTATCAATAACAGACTGTCGCAGAATGTTACTATAAATGTTATCATAAATGGCATTGAGTTGTGCTAGAAAATAATGTAGAATAGGCAAACCAACTGTATAACAAACAACCATTACACCATCCAAATGTTGAAGACGTTGTGCCTTTAAATGTCTGAGACAAAACACAAATACTCTTTGCTATGCATTGTTTCTTTCTTTCTCTGTGCTTGTCCACTCCGATTCACCTATACCCAAACGAAACTCGGTGCGAGATTTAGACAGAACCAATTTGAACAGCATGGCGGGCGAAAGAGAAAGGGAACCGGCAATAATGCAAGGAATTAATCTCCTTCGGCTCAGAGAACGCGTCAGGACATACATAGATAAGGTTTAGAAATATTTTATTGTAATTTATTTCAAATCTATTCGCTATCTCGATTTAATGCAAGGTTATGCCCGTTATGTCTCCCCGGAACGCGATTTTGATCCGTTTCCTATTTTCGTTAACCACAAACGTCGGTTGATAAGGAAAGAATAATTTATCGAAATATATCCAGATATACACAAATAATCCCAAAATAAATACTGCCCTAATGTTGGGCTTGACAAATTTTATAAAAAGTCAGCTTGCCTGGAAAATGTAACTTATCGTTGGGAGATTTGAGCGTGCCTCAAAATATGACAACATATTTCAACGAAAGTTAACAAATAAGGTAAAATAAAAAATGGGATGTTTTTTTAAAAACTCGCGTTATATTTTTTAATTTTTTTAAAAATAAATAAAGCTTTTATTTTATTTGTATCTTTGTTTACACATTAAAACCTATGCCGATAAATCATCCCCAAACCTGCACTGATACTAAGTGGCGGTTTGGGGGTTGATCTAGCCTAGTCTTTAAAAATGTGATATGTCATGCAGACACTTTTGTCCGCACACATCAGTGTACATTTTAGTCAAGGGTATTTCTTGCGGCTCTTGAATTTCAGTCAGCTGAAGGGTCCTTTCGGCAGTATGTACAGAATATTTCCGGATCAAATCCTATCATTGACAAGTTGTAAATGCACGTGGAATAACATACCCCTGCCTAATGTGGCCATTTTGAATTTTGTGACTATGCTGGATGACAACTTGGAATAAAGCCTTTTCTTGAGAAATTGTGCTCAACAACTTGGAATTCCGAATTATTGCGGTCTTGCTAGAGAAATTGCATGGTGTGGTTTTTGGCGTGTTATGAAGTCAAACTTGATCAGAAAACATCTTTAGAGACTTTAATTGGTGTACAGGAATAATGTATGCCTTGCACGATATAAATTGATAAAATTAGACGCATGAAAAGATTTATATTTTGTCTTATTTTTGGTGGTGAGTCTAGGGCAATCATCTGTCCTTTTCGAAGGCAAAATTTGGCCTGTTACACCATGTCAGCATCCTCAGCATGTTTAAATTGTTGCATGATGTCTGCATGCTACTTTTGGGAATGTAGTGTGCATGTGTGTGCGTTTCTTTTTTTATTTTTTATTTCAGAAGCTGGATTAGTTACGTTTAATCTTTTGGACCTAAAATGATAATATAAAAGGTAGGAAAGGCATATAGGGACTGTTATTATTGACATATGGAGCCATATTTCACAGTTATGGAGCACATTCCGAGTTCTTGTATGATTCATGTATATAATTTTTAGCAATTTCGGTATTAAAAAAACAAAAACATTTGGAAGGTATTAGGGACTGTTGCTATCATCCAACGAAGCCGTATTTCAAAACATAACTGTCAAAGAAATAATAAATAATGCTAAACAGTTCCCACATTTTGAATTTAGAAATCAAACTTTTATTTATGACATTATTATACATAAACAAGAAATTATAAATGTAATAACTAGTCTTGACCTAAACAAAGCCACTGGACCCAATGAAATTAGTCATAAACTGTTAAAAAATATAGTTAAAGAAATTTCTGTGCCCTTGCAAATATTAATCAATAAATTAGTTGAAGCTACTATGTTCCCAGCACAGTGAAAGCTAGCTCATGTCATGCCTATTTATAAGAAAGGGGATTATTTTTGGCATGAAAATGATTTAATGTATAAATATCAATCTGGATTTCTTCCAGGCCATTCAACAACTCGTCAACTAATTGTCACAAAATATGTTCTTCTCTTGATTCAGATGAAATCACATGTTCAGCATTCCTTGATGTCAGTAAAGCTGTTGATAGAATATAGATTAAAAGGTTAGTTTATAAGTTTTAAAAGTATGGAATTGCCAGTAAACTTCTATCATGGTTCGAAAGCTACTTATCAAACCGCTTCCAGAGAGTTTTCTATAGAACTTCAGTATCAACAAAATGTCAAGTAACCGCTGGGGTTCCCCAAGGTTCCATGCTAGGGCCTTTACTATTACTTTTTTATGTCAGCAATATAGCAGATGACTTGAATTCACTTGCGAGGCTATTTGCTAATGATACTTCTATTGCGACTTCTTCTACAAACCCTTTGCAAGGGATTATAAATAATGAACATTATCCTCTCATGCTAAATGGGCTTATCATATTACAGTCCTACCCACTTATATCGACATCACTTATGTCGACAAGCCGCCTATGTCGACAAAAAAGCAAAGTCCCGGTCCCTTGGTCTACTATTACTACCAAATTTGTCATGCTTATGTCGATGTTGAGATAAAAAATAAATGTACATGTCGACAGAAGCCCTTGGTCCCAGCTTGAACAAATCCTTTGTTTTCTAACCATTTATGTCGACAAGCTGCCAGTTCCGACCCATACTTTGTTCAACAATATTTAGTTGATCTTGCCGACAAGCTTTAATTTTGCCCTCAAATCATTTATGTCAACAAGTGGCCAGTTCCGACCTGTACTTTGTTCAACAATTAGTTGATCTGGCCGCCAGGCTTTTATGTCTCAGTCGGATTAAAAAACAGGCTTTTGTTTGGTCCTATAAAGTTGGCCTCTCGCGGCGACTTAAATAACACATGTACCCTTCATCAAAGCAAGCCAGTTACAATGTTCAATAAAAACAATCCACCCTTCATTAAAAAAAATCATCACCAAACTTGAATAAAAGCAATGAAATCTGATTGATTGTTGCATTTTCCAAAGTGATCGGTGATTAAAACAAGTTTATTGTGCTGTGAAAGTTTCCTTTTTAACTTTATTTATGTTTACGATGGCTACCAATGGCAGCGTAAAACGCAGATTAAATTTACAGTCTCTGGAAACTAAATATCTGGCTGTTAAGGAAGTTGAAGGTGGGGCATCTCGCAAAGATGTCTATGAAAACTTTTCACTTAAACATAACATTCTGTCAGGATGGATGATAAACCAACAAGTTGTTCTCCACCTTTTTTATTTTTTACTGGTGGTGGACCAGTAAAAGAAAAAAAAAAAAAGGTTGAGAACAACTTGTTGGTCTAGATGGATGAAAGCTGCTTAGTCTATAAAGAAAGGCTACGTTGAAGGTAAATTAATCATATCAGCCGCATATCTCTTGTTCAATTTTATGTACTTTTCACGATGAGTTCCATAAATAAATACATGTTTTCATTTCCCTGTGAAAGCCTCATCCCCTTGGTAGCCTCAGTAAGATGGGAACATGTATTGTTTCAGGCTGACCAAAATCTAGGCCAATTTAAGTACATGTACTTGTAGCATGTAAATAACAACTATGCAACCATGTGCTACTGGGAACAATGAATATTGTAGTGAATTGTATAGACGTGTTAGATCAAATGAGGACAACCATTTTTTATACATGTGTTTCCTATCAGGATGTGACCGATGCATACATTTTCTGACATGAGACCCGTACATGAATTCATGGATTTTTCATATACATGCACTTAATGCATCGTGGATTTTATTACACAAAGGTAACCAAAATGTAATTTGTCAATATAGAAGTGTATTTCACACTGGTTTTGTCTTTATGTACTCAAAATTTCCATTGTTTGTTTTCTCAAAGTGTAAATCCTACTCACTGATGACAGGTCACCCCATACAGATGAATTTAACTTGTATGCAGGTCCAAGAGAAATGTTTTTTTCAGACCCCCCCCCCCCCCCAACACTTATCTCGACAACCACTTATGTCAACAATATTTCCTCGGGCCCGAGGATGTCGACATTAATGGGTAGGACTGTAGTATGATTATTCAGAACACATCTAAATATCTGTGTTGCATGCAACTAAAAACTCTTTTCATGGAATGGCTTTGGCCAAACTATATATACTATTCATTTGTCCAATTTTAGAATATGTTTCTGAAGTCTTGAACAATTGTTTTACTAAAAATTCAGACAGATTGGAGAAAAGATTCAATTGGAAGCTGCGCCCATTTATTGTTCTAGAGAGTTTTTTTATGCAGAAACTGGTTGGGAAACTGTTGCACAAGGAAGGAAGATGAGATTATGCACAATGTATTTGATTATAAACGCTCAAGTACCTAACTATTTAAGCGACCTTCTTCCAAAAAGGAGATATGAGGCATCTCATTAATATCTATGTAACTCCCCAAGCATCACACACATCTCTACCAGACATTTTTTCTTATTTGTTTCTTCATTTTTAAGATGTTCTTTCTCCCTTATATGACTGGTCTTTGGGACTCTCTCCCTGAAGATATCCGAAAGCACCTAATCTTTCTATTTTTGAAAAACATTAATCTAATTAAACTGACAGGCCACAACCATATTGGTGGTGCACTACAATTTTATATTTTGCATAGGATTAGATTTTTAAAGGTAAAGAATTTCCTAGGTTTTCCTCACTGGTTATCCTGGCTATTTAATAAAAGACCATGTATATCTTATACACTGTTAAAAGAACTTTTAACTCCCGTTACTTTGGCGTATGATTGATTGGTGTAATTTGGGTTATAGAGTATACAGCTTGGCCTTACTTCAGATGTGCACTGTTCAAAAATCTACTAGCCCCGCTTGGTCATTTTCACTTTCTGGACTTTAAAAGTAAATTATAAAAAAACGAGCCAATAACTTTTTTAAAACTTTTATACTTTTTGTAATTCTTTCATAGCACTTTTAGAAGCTGGTATTGCCTAATCTGGCAAAATTAATTTTCTGTATTTTAACTGCTAAAGTTAGTGTACTTTGGACTAATTCAGGCTGATTTTTTAAGCACATGGGAGCAGACATTTTGGTCAGCTGTGTGCTTAGATCATGTACAGTTTCCACAAGTACAATATGTAAAGAATTTTAGCCACAATACATGAAAGTAGCATAGAGGTATGCCAACATTCTTTCCAGTGTGCATTTTACAAATGCAAACAACTTCACTTTACACCTGTCACTCTCCCAGAACTACGTAATATCTATAGAGTGCCCCCTTAATGGTATTGGGAAACGTCACCTTAATATCCTACATACTAAACTTAAGCACTCATGTAGTCCCCTCAGATCTGATCTTTACAGAGTGAATTTAGTTAACTCTCTCATGTGTGCACGTGGTTATGACAATAAAAATGCTGAGCACTGTTTTTCTATTACCCCTTATTTAATACCCAAAGATCTCTTAATACACACGTTGTGTAACTCTGAATTTAATATTCAAAAGTGAAGTTGAACTAAGAAAAGAAACAAATTCTGTCATATTCTTAAATATTCAGAAATATAACCACGAAACTGGACGTTTTTAATACTTACAATTATATTGTAAGTAACACATTTGTAAATAAATAAAATGGAAAAAAGTGACCAACCAGTGCAATGTCCTCTCTCTCTCTAATTGCTTATTTAATTAACTACATACCTATATGTTTATTCTCTTTTCCTTTGAAATGTTTTGTGTCCTTAAATAAACAAAATTTATTACCTTGTATTTTTGGATGTACTTGAATTTTTGTAAAATTAATGTCATCTTTGGATCATTTTTGTACGTTTTGGGAAAGGATCAAGATGACTTAGACAACACGTGTCCAATCTCATATTGTATAATAAAATGACAATAAAATATGTTTAAAACAATTAACATTATCTTTCTGTGTGAGATAATGTGAGACAGACCTTGACATTGACTTCAAACTGGAAAATACAGACGTTGACAGTATACGGTGAGAAATAAAGGATTGAAAGTTGAATGAAACTATGAGCAGTTATGTAATAATAGAAGAATGCGTTACATATAAACGCTAAATAAAGATGCTGATATATGTACTGTGGTGAGATCGCACAGTATAAAACTTGCAGAACATAAAGCATTATGAACTGAACATGACCTCTCTTTCTCGCTCACTCTGCCTATCTCTTAAATTCTGTAACTTGCCCGTGGGCAAGTACGTTACAAACTTGAACTTGCCAGAGAAGAAATTTATTTTGTCCCCAGCATCAGGCAAGTGGATTTGTAAAGCCCTTGATGGTGTTAATTTTTGAAAATGAAAATAACGCTGTTTGTGGATATGTTGTATTGGTTCTGTTAATACATGGTTAGGTGTTGAGTTTGGAAAAAAGATTTGGTAGTAACTTTGGGTTTATGATTGTTATTAATTTATCCTATTTCGTCTGGGGAGGGAGGAGGATATTGGTTTGTGAAAAATTAAATAAGTCTGTTTCTTGGTATGTCATAGTGGCTCATCAAGTACAAGTCATATGCTATTTATGTGTGATGGTATTTTTGTGACTTGATAAGTTGGATAGTCCACAAATGTGTGAGTAAGCATTACATATCCATACCTTTCCTCTGTTTGGTTTGTAAAGGGTAAGTGTTGCATAGTGAAGTTGGGTGTGAATGGTCAATAAGTGATACTCTTCATGATTGCACCTCCTATTTTACCTTGCCCACCCCCCCACCCCCCACATGTCTGTTTGTATGTGTTGGCGAGTTAGGATAAATCTTGGTCAGTCAAGGTAGCTGTTGATGCGTGGTGTTCCACCATGTTAAATCCAAAAAAGGTCCATAAGAACATGTTATTTATTTACGTATAGATGCTTTTAATGTTACATCTTCTATAGAACCCATAGGACATAGGATCATATTTAATGTTAAATTCCCATAGATTCCCATAGGGTCATACTTAATGTTTAATTCCCATTGATCCCCATAGGGTCATACTTAATGTTAAATTCCCAAAGATTCCCATAGGGTCATATTTAATGTTAATTCCCTTAGATCACCATAGCACGCCCTCAATTCCATATCATGCCCCGTAACTACTTACATGTTTCTAATAGTAATCCAGATGATATGCAAAACATTCATACAGTTTTTTTATCTAAATCAAAATTAGTTTGAAACAAATTTATCTCAAAGTTTAATTAATAGAAAAGTATCAAAAGTTTTTGATAATTATTGTCTTACTAAACAAAGTATTGATATGGTTTTGAGATGCAAATATCAGCATTTCATATCATGTTCATATAGGGTAGAATAAAAGACATTATCTTCATAATTCATCATACCAATATATTGGTGCTATTTTTCATTACATTAAATTATTCATTAAATATATTGCATATGCTTTTAGCAATAATTATATCAATTTCATGACAATTGTCATGTATAAAAATATAAATTCTAAATCTTATAAATAATTTTTCAAGATTCAATTTCACAACCTATTTTTAATTCACATAAAACTAATGAGAATAGGAAAAAAAATCATATTACCATGTGCTTTAATTTCGGTAGCTTCGCCCACAAATTGGCACATAAAATTCAAACCTCTTTATGTTTTCCATCAAGTATATTAAATACACTGTTCACGTATTATTTCTGAGTAACAGATTTAGTTGTGGTTTAATTGTCAATATATTTGTCACTGCAAAATGAATAAAAAAATATTTAGAAACAACAATTTTCTTTCTCAACTTTCTCCATCATACTTAATAACTAAATCAGGATCCAGTATTTATATTGCATTGCTTGGTCTTGCAATTTCTCGAGAAAGAGTGCAACAAATCAGCATTCAAAGACAAGGTCTATTCCAAGTTGACGTCTAACATGGCCATGAAATTCGAAGTGGCCACAGTAGGTAGGGGTGTGTTATTCCACATGCATTTACAATTGTCAGATATAGGATTTGATCCAAAAATATTCTGTACATATTGCTGAAAGGACCCTTCAGCTGACCATAATTCAAGAGCTGCAAGAAATAGCTGTAAGTGTCTAAAATGTACAGTGATGTGTGTGGACAAAAGTGTCTGCATGACACTTCACATTTAAAAGAATAGACGAGATCAGCCCCCAATCATAATCAATGCAGGTTTGGGGGATGATTTATCGGCCTAATTAAAACCACACCATACCTATAAGAAAGCGTCTAAAGTGTATGTCAATGTTATCATGTAGGTGCATTTACTCAAATTAAATTAAATATGAATTCTTGTTGTAAAATTAAATACTAATATACTTTAACCAAAGTCTATTCAATCCTGACTGTTGAATGCTCTGCACCTTAAATGTCATCAAAAAACTTCCAGACAAAAATTATTGATTGTTATGGACTTTTACAATGGGGGCCAGGTACTAAACTGGGTGAAGAAAAGAAGATGTCGGGTCTATCATAACAAATAACAGTGTAGTACACATTTTTTTCAACGTGCACAGCTTTCATTGTGACATCACAGTGGCAACATTCAATCCAGTTTGTACTTGATCACACCTTTAGGTTGACCTCGTTCAAAAATGTCCACGTACTTTAAAATTGATTTTGCTGTATGTATTTTACGTGGTGACATTCCAAAGGAATCTGGATGAATGAGGATCCAAATAAAGCGAATAATTGCCATTTAAAGGTACATGTAATCAAATTTTAAAAAATGACACCCATTACTGAAATAGTCAGTAGTGAACGCCTACATGACCTGTACTTTATTTGCAAGGCAGCCATGTACCAACGTTTGCAAGACTATTTGCACAGTTGTCGTGCGCCCACAATAGAAAAGTCTATCTGCGAGGCAATCAGTGAATGCATTTGTAATGAGTCCAAAATATTCTGAATGATGTAAACTACGCTAAACACTTGATATCTATAGTATTCGCGTTCCCTCCTGGCAGCAGAGTTACATTCCTTTTAATGCTTGCCCTTTTTATTTTCAATTTTTTTGAGAAATATTAAAACTAAACATTGCAAATATTGGATGCAGATGAGTTTTTAAAAAATCTTATATGTATGTGTAGACCAAGGAACCTCGCCCTTGACTGAAAATGCCATGAGGATGGGTGAATACTTTAGTCCAATAAATCGGCCCCCAAACATGTATTCATATTAATGGGTGTTACACATCAATACCAATACAGGTTTGGGGGCCGATTTATTGGTCTACAAGACACCATAAAAAAGGAAATTGTTCAATTATCTTTTATTTGCTGTGCATTGTTCATTGAGCACAGTAAAGTTAATACTAAAGATAATAAATATTTTATAAAGTAATGATCATGCAGGAACTAGTTCGGTTAGAAATATAGCAAATGATGGTTAACGTGAAAAAAATCAGCTATATTTTTGCAAGTCATTGTAGGTAATTTTGGACATGAGATTATGGATATGACTGTTAATAGATCTTCTTAAGTTTGAATTACTGCAGGGGGTGAAGCAGTAAAAGTGTAACACTGTATCCAGGGTCTGATTATGGTACATGTAGAAGGAGGTCCTGGAGCAATTTCAAAAGACTGGCTGGCATGGGGGGGGGGGGGGGGCCTGGAACAAGTGCTCTTTTTTGCCTTTAATCTGGCCTTGATTGTACTAGTTTTACCTACGATGACCTGAAAAACCCCCACAGATCAGGTACAATGCAGATGCGCTAATAACTTGAAGCAAATTATGTACACAATGGCCATGAGAATAGCCTTTGTGTAGATCATGTACACTGCAGCTGTGCGAATAGTCTTTCAGTTAAAGTACACGGCAGCTGTGTGAATAGTCTTTCAGTTAAAGTACACGGCAGCTGTGTGAATAGTCTTTCAGTTAAAGTACATGGCAGCAGTGCAAATAGTCTCAGCGAATAAAATATATCAAGTTATGAAGAAAGTTGTAATAGTACATGTAGATAGATACTGTAAGTAGATGAGTAAAAAAAGAAAAGTTAGAATGCATATTTATTTATAAGAGCAAAGACATATATTTAGATGCATAGTTGAATAGTTAGGCAAGGATTTTGGAAATAGGTTTTTAAGAGAGTGATGTTTAGGTAAAAGATGCCTTGAACTGAAAGTAAACCCCATAACCAAGAATAGAACTGTGCAAACTTATTTGAATGTTTTAATATGTCAAGTTTTCTTATTTTGTTTAAATAGCTAGCAGACTCATCTCTTCAACTACATTGTTAATAATGAAAGCTAGACTTTTTGTAATGATTTATTTATACGCACACCTGAATGATTGAAGAACACTTATTTTTATCCATTAATATTTGCTGAACAGTTAGTGTATATTGGTGTTCTGTAATTATTACATAAACAAGAGATGATAAACACTGCTTGTGGGTGCTAGAGTTTTAGTACATCGGTCACACTTTTACAAAAAAATGGAGTTGGCTAATCATTAGAGACAAGTGTCTTTAATTTTCAAACACAACTGTCACAGAAATCTCAAGTTATATTATTAACAATTATCACCTTATAATCAATGACATGTATCAAAACAACTTTGACGATCCAACTTTTGAGAGTCGGCAAGCTCAGCACATTTGAAAAACCTTATCACAAACTGCCCATGGTTAGGTTAGGAGATATTATGATTAAAATGTAACTGTTAAGTTAAAGTATATAACTATTATTTTCTATTTGCCATAACTTGCTTCAAATAGTCATTATCATGTCTGTGTGAGAAATGCATGACTGACCTTGATACTGATAACCAAATGGAAATGACAGACTTTGGCAGCGTATCATATGAAATAAAGGATTGGTAGATTGATCAAACTGGGGGCATTTATGTAATAGAAGCATGTGGTATATATAAATGCAAAATAAAAGTACTGATATATGTACTGTGGCAAGATTGCAATGTATAAAATTTGCAGAACATAAAGCATTATGAACTGAAAGTGACCTCTCCATTTTTTGGGTTTGGCCACAGGCAAATATGCTGCAAACTTGAGCTTATCTTGGTCATCCAGCAAGTGGATTTGTCATACCCTGAAGTGCGACTCAAATATTGTGCAAAACTGAAAAATATTAAAAAATAATAATGGGGAAAAGTTATACTGAAATATTATGTATTTTCCAGCCACAAACATTTGATCATTAAATTGGTCCTCCGGGTACCTGCAGTAGGGTGCCTGAATTATCTCCATATAAGCTGTAGTTATGTGTTGGTTGATAGTTATCAGTAATAGGCCACACTAATCCACAGGTGTCAACTAATCATTATCTGATTAAATAATCACAATCAATATTAGACTACCAACCCCTTGGAATGATTCCTTGAAACAATACTTGTGTATGTTTGTCTTTTGTCAGCTCACCAACATACAGTAGAGGATTTTTTCGTCTTTGGCTTGACATACTGAATATCCATGATACTGTATAGTATTACGCTTTCTCATTTGTCTGTTTAAGAAAAGGGGTATTCTGCTGTAGAGCATATGACAGTTGTTTCTGTTGGCTGACATTAGCTGAAGGAATATGGCAAGTTTTAAGAATTGAACCAATCACAATTCTTGTTGCATACTGTATTGTCTGGTGGGGTAATGGCTACTGTACAAACAAAATTCTCACATGGACAGTTTAAAATTACCTGATGGTTTATTCAACTGGATTAATGGTATTGGATTAATGGCAATGTGACCCATACTAGTATACACTTAGATAAACTTAAATATGAATACGTTTCTGGTCAGGGGTGGCCCAACTGGGAAAGCTGACAGATGACAAGACTCTGTCCAAGAAAAACACAAAAAAACAACAACAACAAAAAGGAACATAAAAATCGTTCAATGACAGAGAACAAAGAATATGAGTTCATGGACAGGTCAGATCTTGTCAGTGGAAGGATTGAATCGAATGAAAAGGAAAATGGTGGATGTATGTTTTGCAATTTGTGCAGAGAATTTCCTGAGCTTGTGGATAGAAAATCTCTATTCTTGGGCAGTGAATTTGAACTTGTTTTATCCCTATTTGTTTTTACAATTTCAGGTCTGAGATAATTAATTTGAAGGCTCATGTTGGACTTTTAATTGGCAGGACCAGAGATCAATTTAAAGATGCATTACTTCTTTATTCAAATGAAATTTCAATAACAAATCACAATGCAGTGAGGAAATAAATGTTAAAAGTTTCTGTGGAGATTTCTGTTTGAAGATTCTCTTTTGACAGAGACTTGTGTATTATACACATATACATATACACAGACATGCATACATATACAGAAAACTATTGATTGCTTCATTGCAAAAAAGCATAGATTTATATTTAAAGGTTTTGTCCTAAATCCTATACTTACTGTTAGTATATAACAAAAGTTGTTGAATAGTTTTGATAACAGCAGTCTTGCGGTGCATCTGCAGAAATTTACTGGGATGACCCAGAGATGACCATGAATTTTCAACATTTTTCTACACCTGAACTTATGTACTTGGTCTTCCATTCATCCGCAGAAAATGTTCCTTAAATTGAAGCTTTTGAAAATGAGATAAATTAATTCCTTAAAAAGTGGAGTTTGAGTGTATTTATGTTTCATCAAGATTTTATTTGTTTTTCTCACCGTAAGCACAAATATTGTAGTTGATGAAATGACCTGATGACGGGCAAGAAATTCCAAATTGTGTAGGTAAGAAATGTGGTTTCATTAGCGCATAAAATAGTGGTAAGAAGCAGAAATAACGTATTACACTGGGTTCTCAAGTTCAACAAGTACAGGTGAATTGAGTATACTATGTGCATTTGTATCATATTTTGGCAGTATTTAGATATATGACTATATATTTGTTTTATTTAGTAAGTGTTTGAAGGTAAATAAAATAGTAGATAAGTTTATCATACAGCTTCAATGATTATCAAAATCATGCCATAAAGTGACAGGTGATCCTTCAAAGTTAGTTCCTTTGTTGTTTTGTTTTTACACTTGTTTGAATATGTGTTATGACTGATTATTTATGTTTATTAAATTTCAGCATCACTATGAGTCTGCTTTGTTTTGGGCCGATAAGCTGGTGTCGTTATCATATGGTAAGGTTATATGCTTTTCAAATAGAAGTTAGGAGATATTTTATAAATACATGTACATGAATATATGTCACAGAAATTCTTACATTTTAAGGTTATATGCTTTTCAATTAGAAGGTGGGAGATACTTTGTAATTGCATGAAAATATAACTCCGAAATACTCGTATTTAATGTGAAAATATATTGATGTTAGAATTTATGAACTTTTCACCAGTAAAAAAGTAATTTACACAGCTCTCTCAATAATGTGGGAGCTCAAGTCAGATGTGCATGATATTCAAGTTTGACGTGCAATTATTCCAGTAGGAAGTCCTGTTGACACAACTGTTGTTGAGGCAGTGACCCTTGTGACGTGTTTCAAAATTGACCAAGTATGTACTTAAATTCTTGACAGGTAGAAGATGTTTGTGTTTACACCACTGAATCATTGATATTAGTGTTGATTATTCAATAGACTGTTGTCTGTAGCCATCAATTATACTTTATAATGATAGGGTGACAAGTGGTCAGCTTGCTATCTTGCTGTGCTTACTGACTTCAAAGTTGCTGCTCATGACACTTGTCTCAATGGGTCAATAAAAACAAACGAGTGGGGTATCAGCCAATATTTACAAAATATATGAATCTCAAACCTTAATTAATCAGTCAGTAAAATTTCAGGGTCCATGCTGTATGAAATAATCACCATAGTCTTGTCACTTCCATCCAATATGCTGTACATTTAAAGTCTAGTTCGCCTTGCCTCGAATCAGTGACTACCTCCAACCCCAATGGGTGCTACAGAATTCTGCATACATTTTAAATTTTGTATCACTTGTCAGTTAAAAAGTAGTCTAAAAAGTTGTTGCTCAGTATTCACATGCTTTAAAATTGACACTTTGTTGATTATATTGCTAGTTGTATCTGCAGTTCTGTATTGATGTACGAGAATCACACCAAAAATTCACACATGAACCTTAAAGAATTGAGTGAAATTCCTTGCTTTTGTAGCTCAAACACAAGCATTGTCAGTTGCAGACTTTTGGGGCAGGCTTAGTACAATAGAACCTGTCTTGAAAGACCACCCCTTTCAGTCAAAAATTCATGGTCTCTCAATACAGGTTGTCTTCGTGACAGATCATACATATAATCAATAAATATGTGCATAGCGAATCTGTCTCTCATAGCAGTGGTATTTCAAAGATTGGTTTTACTGTACTATTAAAGATAATGAATTTATCCAACATCTAATCTTATTAAAGTAGGTAGATAGGACTTCAATGGTTAGTATCAAGCACCTATTTTCAGTAGTCACCTGATCTTCTGATTAGCATCTAAGATGGTTACAAAGTTACACAACAGTTTTTTAGATGTAAAATGAGAACAATTTATTATTAATTTTTTTTTTAATGAGCATATCTTTTGTTTTATAATCATTTATTCCAAGACTGAGTAAAATGTATTTAAAATGTAATTTATAAAAACAAAATTCCAAGTTCTTTATTTTGACCTCCCTGACTCATTTATTCCCATTTTCACATTATTTGATCCATTTTGGTTGGCAGGAGAAGACACACACACATACAAATATACACAAGCACATGCACATTTAGTCGAGGACGATGCACTTTCTATTGTAAAATTACAGTTAATTACATGGAAATAACTAAATGAACACAAAGAGCCGAGACAAGTGTATTAAAATATGTTGAAAAATATTTGTCTCTCACACGCATAACAATAAACTATTCAGTAGATCATTTTTAATGAAAAGGTTTTGTATTCATAGTAATATCATAAACACAGTACCATGATGTTATTGAGCTTCAGGTTTTTGAAATTTATAGTTTGATTCTTCAGATTTAATGTTTGACTCCCAAAATTTAGACCAGGAGGTACTGTATACATGATATAATGCTTTTTATTCATATCGATACTGTACATAGATATTTTATTCTTAGAAATAATTGTTTTTATATTTTATTCTTAGAAATAATTGTTTTTTTGTTGTAATCTTTTATTTGTTATTGATACTTCTACTGATTGGGTGGTCATATTGATATGGGGTTTTCACTGAAATACTTTTTATTTAGATGGTCCTAAATGAAAATGGTGCCAATTTGACATCCAATATGGCTGCTTTGAAACCTTCTTATTGCTACTCCTGTATTAATGAAAAACAGACCTATGTGACCTTGGGGTCAAGTCAAAGATCACTGTTAACTTCACTGAGCTTATCAACTCGTTGACTTGTACATATACAAATTAATTTGGACAAGACTTCTTATTTTATTTTATTTTTTAAAATTATTTTTTAATTTTTTTTTTACATAAACCAGTTGATAGTCATCATTCTGACATTGATTTCAAGGCCAAAGGTCTTTGACTTAGATTTTTATCAAACCCAGTTTGTGGATATATCTGAGGAATACTTTGAATGATTCCAGTTCAATAACTTGGATTTTTTCTTCAGAAAACTATTAATTATGGATTTAACCAAACTTAGCATGTGGGTATATCTTGACAGTATCTGAGATGATCTAACATGATGTAAGGTTCAAACAAATATAAGACAAGACTGTATATCGAATATACCATTCATGACTGTGTCATGTTGATTTATTTGCAGGTGCTGTAGAGGATGTGTATTGGTATGCACAAACGCTCTACCTGACACATCAGTATCATCGAGCATCTCATCTTATACGCAGCAAAAATTTAGATAAAGTAAGTGGTTCATCAGATTATCAGTTGAGGTTAAGTGGTTCATCAGTGTACCAGTTGAGGTCAAGTGGTTCATCAGATTATCAGTTGAGGTTAAGTGGTTCATCAGTGTACCAGTTGAGGTCAAGTGGTTCATCAGATTATCAGTTGAGGTTAAGTGGTTCATCAGTGTACCAGTTGAGGTCAAGTGGTTCATCAGTGTACCAGTTGAGGTCATGAATGTTCTGAGTTCTATTCTGAGGGACTAAATTGAAAATATTAAGATAATATTGGGAATCACGTAATCAGGGTTTCTACTCATTTCTTAAATCAGGAAGTCCAGGACTTCTTGGGTATCAGTTTTCAAATATTGGGAGTCCCAAAATTTTCAGTGGTATTATCATTTTAAATTTCTTTGGTGTGAACATATTAGTCCACTGTCTGCTGTATTTGTGATAGCCAGGGAGTAAACAGAAATAGGTAAAGATCTTAGAGATTAGTGGTTTATTAATTTTGCTTTTTTGAAATTTTGCAGAGAAGGGAAAGAAGTAAAGATTTAGGCAATTCCAGAATTTTAATCTTGGGATGATAATGAGAGAGAGAGAGAGAGAGATAGTTGTATCAGACCTAATTAACTGTAAATAGAGCAGTGTGATGTACAGTACATTATTTATCCTTTATTCAGAATGCACCAGTATCTGATCTTCCATACCAGGTGTACTTGACGAGTACATGATACACTTCTTAGTTGACATGCATACAAAAATATCATCATATACAACCACTTTTGATATGAATAATAAAAACACTCTAGCATCAGAGTTTCCAATAGTTGTTGCTGTCTTTTTTATGGTAGCATGCACAAGTTGTTACTTATAGTTATCATTTAGCCATGCATTTTCCAATAGCACAAAATATTTACAACATGACTGGTACAGTGCAGTTCTTTTTATTTTAACCTGTTCTAATTTCTTATTTAGTTCTGAGAACTTAGCTCATACAATTTTGCTAGGTGCCTTCTTTTCTCGTTTCTCCAATGACTGACATCCCTTGTAAAAGGGAAAGATGCAGTGAGTGGTCATACAGCAATTTTCATTAGTGCTGACTTTTTTTCTTGACTGAGTCTTGTCCTTGATTTGGTTTTTATTCTATTTTGCAGGCTAAACCCTCTTTCACATAATACAGATGTTACAGGAATATACATTTAGATTTCAGCAAACTTTGTTGTCTCAGGGTTCTCATTTGAATGTCTCAGAAATGGCATCTTACTTAAAGATTGGAATGTGTATGTCCTGTAATATAATCAAAGGATTGACCTAACACTTAATATCTCCTTTTTCAGAGCAGTGAAGTCAATAAGGGAGACAACTGCTCCTATTGAATATGAAAATACTCTTCAACCATGACATTACTAAGAGCAACTGCTACTTTTGGTTCGATTACTTAGAATGCTTCAAATATCTTTACTAGAACATATGCTAAAAAGGATATGACTGGAGAAAATTTGAAATTTGACATTGCTTTTAGGATGCTGTCTCCAACACAGCTATTTTTGTAACTTCCAGCATCATCATGAAGAATGAAACAGTAGAGCCATAGTATGTATGAACTATTTCTACTGCATTATACATAGCTAACCATCTGATGCTAATTTGAGCTGAGGTTCTTGCCAGGGCCGATGCAAGTTTGCGCTGGACAAATGGCACCCTGGGCAAGTGTTGCCTTCGGTGTCCTCCACCCTCGGGGGAAAAACACACCGCAAACTTTATTTTTTAAACGTATTTTAAGTCATGAGAATAATAACTAAATGTAGGTATTTTAATAAAAAAGCTGTACTGTTTTTAAAAGTAAAATACAGAATAAAAGAACATGATCTGTGAAATAGCACCTTCCCCCAGGCTTGGCGCCCTGGGCAGTCACCTGTATCGCCCACCCCTTATGACACCCCTGTTCCTGCATTTTGATTTGCATTTTTTCAAATCTGCCTGATCTAACAGCAGAAGAACTGACATGTTATTATAGATTTTTCAAATATTCTTTGTACTGTTGAAGGTAGGAGATTTCTTTTAGCTTCATCAGAACATGCCAAGGATAATCTGTGTGCAGTGCAGTGCACATGTGCCAAATTGTTTTGAGTTTTGTCCCTACCCCATTGTATTTTCCAAACATAACAGATGCTCCATCATTCACCAAACCTCCAACCTGTGCCATGTTTAAATCCAAACCCTTACATTGTTGGACAATAGCATTTGTGATTGTGTCAGCTTTACCATCATCAGTTATTTACCAATTCTGTGTGAAGTTGTACATCACAAACATAGCTCAAATACTTCAGTTTTCTTTTGCACAGACAAAGCAGTACTTTCATCCACCATAATTTCATAAGGCCAAATACAAATATGCGTGTTTCCTATTGCACTGGTTTTAAAATTAGGGTAGAAAGGTAGGTTTTATTTATTTATTTTCTTTTTTTTAAACATTATATATAAATCAAATAATATTTCAAGCACTTGAAAGTACTGGGCAAAACCAGTTCAATTAGATGCACAAATCAATTTCAGCAATGGATTATTTTTTTTTTTGGGAGGGAGGGTGGTGCTAGGGTTGACAATGAGAAACAGGGATGGTTGGCCGACCGGAAACACATTTTTTTTTGGGCCTAAAAGTTTGAACCTGAGAGTCTATTTTGGTACATACTGTCAAGAATGTTGACAAGACTTGATTGTACTTCATGTATTGTTTCCTAGTGTAAATCTTTGAAGAAACTATCAACACATTAAAACTTTCTAAATTCAAGAGTGAATTGTCAGATGATTTGGGCACGCATTCCTGACTAGCAGAGTAAATGGTTATAAAAAGACAAAGTTTGCTGTCTGAGATTTTACTCTTGCATGTGCTATTGTTATTCTAGTGGTTCTCCTTGTTATCTGTATTGTACAAGCACTTTCTCATGGATACACTAGAGCTTGATGTTAGATAGTGTTAACCCTTTTTCTGGCACCTCTATATAATAGAGATGGTACTATCCAGGAAAAAACTCAAGCTCCTGCACATGGATGCTGCTTCCATGGCCCACGTTTTGAGAAGTACTCGTGTTGTGTTTTTGTACACTTGACAACTGCAGGTTTCCTGACAAAAATAAAAAGTCCCTGAATAAATGGCTAAATTAAATGATTTAAAAAGCTGAATAAAGCAGCTGATTGTATACATGGTTTGGTCACAATTTATAAAACCAAGATGCTTAAATTATGTTAAGTATTTCAAAACCCAGTGAAAAGTGTCAAGCCCTATCATTTTGGCTGAAGTGGGTTATATGCTCAGTGTACTCTGAAGTCTGAAAAAATGAGAGTCACCTCATGAAGATTTCCACTCATGAAATAAGAGCAATCTCTGAGCCACTATTTTGAACATAACATTTTGGCCTTAGACATAATAGAAGCTGTTGGTTGGCATGCACAATCAACTTTCTCGAGTTTTTATCTCAGGGTTTTAGCTTCGCAGAGACGAATTGAATCTGGTGGATCCAGTGGCTGTTGCCTAGATGACCACCATACCCAGTTGATGTCAGCACATGGTCCTCACAGGCATAGTTTAGTGTTTTTGCTGGATTCGCATGTAAAAAGATTGTCAATAAGAAGAGTTCAGTAATAGTATAGTTGTCACGAATCACGTGACTGTTGGCTATGCTGCTTTGAAGTTAGTAGTGTGGGTTGTCTTTCATATAGGGAATGCAGCCTTTCTTTCCTCGAAGGATGCCCAGGGTATAGGTAGGATGTTCAGCTTTCCCTCCTCCTACTACCTTTTCTCCTAATGTTGATGTGATCAGGGATCACATTTGAAGGAGAAAGCAAATTTTTAAGTAAATTATGTTTCTCTGAGAATACTTTCCCAATCACATTACTTTAAAACCCTCCCAACCTCCCTGCCATGTGAAAATCCTCATTGATATATCGCTCAGCGACACCTGGCAGAGGCAAGGGCAGGTATGGGCAAGAGTTATTGCCCTTTGTATGATATAGATGGAAAAGATGATTTTTGTCTTTTTGGGAGGGCTGGCTTCGGGAGGTGGCAAGCTTATTTCCAAACGTTAATGTGATCGAGTAAGTATTCCCAGAGAAACATAATTTGCTGAAAAATTTGCTTTACAGCAGGGAGTGGATTTCAGCAACTTGGCTTGCTCAAGGCAGCAATGGATTTGATTTTTCATGCACCCTCTTTACATGGCACTACCGGCCAAGTGGTGTCTTTTTTTTTTGATTGTCTAGTTCACCAAGTTATGATCTTGACCAAGATAAAACAATTCTTGCATCAGTGGCAAGACAATCTAAGGTTTATGGCAAGAATTCCTCTGAAGAGATTTGCATAGAAAGAAATTAAAACCTTTAGTCATGGAGAGATTCTCATGAAAAGAAGACCCTCCACTTTAAAGGCTTATGAAGGAAAGTGGAAGTTTTTTTGGGAACTGGTGCACAAGCAATAGCATTGTGCCTTTGAGTGCCTCAATCCCTCAGCTAGATACTTGTTTCTTTGGCTTTTTGAGGAGAGAAAGTTAGCTTCTATTAGAGGCTCCACGATTTATGACACATTTACGCATGATGGTCACAATACAGTCTCTTCAGAATTAATGGCCAATTTTTACGTTAATAGGACCAGATCACTCACCTTGTTTCCTAAGTGTAATCTTCCGTGGATTATGACTTGGCTAAACTCCAATAAGTTCAAGCCTTTAGCCAGAACCTTGTTGAAGCTAATGTCATGTAAAAGATCTTTTCTGATAACCCTAGCTTCGGCATGCAGGGTGAGTGAGTTACATGCCCTTTCAGTGGACCCAAACTATCTGTATATCAGATCGGATGGTTCCATGGTCCTAATGATGCAACTGGGCTTCATAACTAAGAATTTTTAGTTTATTGAAAAGCAATTTTCTATACATAAGTTTCATAACTAAAAATGCACATAAGATTCACCATTGTGTCAGAATATCAATGGGTAAGAGGGGAGGGGGTGTAGGTGCTGAATCATGGTGAGGTGAAATCAGCTTTGCTTTCCTGGCTTGTTGAGGTGATATTTAATCAAAAGTGACTATTTTACCCAAATCGCCCCCTGGCATGGTCCCTGATAATGATGCACCAGTTCTTGAAATAATATCATTTAAAAAAAACAACTGTTCAGGTTATTTTTACTTACATAGTTGTGTATATACTCAAATAGAAAGTGAATTAATGTCCATTGCTTCTCATTTGAATCAGGCATCATTTTGAGATGGCTACAGCAACCTTTTTGACTGCCTTCTCCAAGCTTTGAATAAATTTTAAAGAAACCTTTTTTCTTGGTGCAGACATCCATGTCATCGTGTTAAAAAAAAATTGCACTCATCACAAAAATGCTGTCGGATATGCACTAAAAGAATATCATGTAAATTTCTATGTCATCTTGGTGCTTTTAATTTTGAACCATATCTTTATGCAGCTGTAATCAATTCCTTTTACTTGCAGACCCAGTTATCATGCAGATTCCTAGCAGCAAAATGCCACGTAAGTAGAAACTATTATAGGATTAAATGATCAGGACTGGATATTTATTGAAGTGTAAATTTTACCTAATCTCTTGCAAAGTAAACATAAAGTCCTTTAGACTTTCTTTACTTTGTGAATGATTAGGTAACATTTATACTTCGATAATTATCCAACCATGATCATTTAATCCTTATAATTCCTATTTTCCTTCTTTCTTTCCTGAAATTAGCAGATTATATCCCCCATAAAATTGATTTTAGGTAGTATGTAGTTTTTCTTTCATGAGCCTTGTCACAAGGCACCTGAATACCTGGCCCATACAGAATCACTGAAAGTAGTCTTTAGAACTTACCAATGGTAAAAATTCCAGATCAGTATCATGTGACCATTTACAGCCAATCACATGACAGAAAATGAGATCATTCATACAAATCAGAATTATTCAGGTATTAGATTGAACTTTGTTTAAAGTTCTTCACAGAACTATAAAAAGTGATAGTGGAAAATATACAAGCAGAGTTGTGTTTTTTTTTATTGTGACATTTATCAGTGATAGTGATACAAATAATGTACATGAAAGTAATGTAGGGGGAAGATGTCAATATACACTGTGATATATGTAAATATTTTGCGGGGGTAGTAATGGTTACATTAACCATAAAATATTTGTGTTGTTGTATGGTAGAATGATAGAGCCTTCACAAGATGTGATAGAGCAGTGAAGATAAAATGACAGCATTTCTCAAGGTGTAGTGATGCAGATAAGATGTAGAAGGAACAGTGAAGCTGACAAGAAGCTGCAATGGTCACATTAAAGCATATTGACCTGAAGAGAAGACTCTTTAAATATCAACCTCCATGAGATACAACAAAGCCTTAAGAAAGTTGGACCAAAATTATTAATAGGAGAGCAAAGGGAATGACAGTTTCGATATCTAACTAGTCTTGACAATCAAAAATCATTTTTGGACTAGTAAATGTTCATGTTACTGGAATTTTTTTATTTTTTTTTAGAAAAAATTGTTGTGATGACATTCCATTATCCTTTATGCAGGGCCTACAGGTCAACATTGAAATTGCCATTCCCTGTAATAAGCATTTCTTCAGGTTTCACATTCAGAAAATGTCTCAAAGTTGAGTAAATTTTTTACTCAAGTTTTGCATGCATATTATTTGTAAACTATGACAGGATAATTACATCAGGGCTACATGTACATTCTGAAACAAACTGGTTTTTTCAGGTTTAGCAATGAGAAACTGATCTTTCATTTAACTTCATAGAAATTTTTACGGAGGAATGAAATTAAGTTGAGTACTTGCTCAAGTTAAGAAGTTTTATGAAAGCTAGCCCAAGTTCACTTAATTTTATTTTTCCCTTTCTTTATAAATGGTGAGACATTGTTCATATTTTCAGTGATGATGACATCAGCACAACATTCAGATTTTTGTTAACTAGCTCAATTTGTTTATACAGTAGATGTTACAGTACTTCCTAGTACAGTAGATCCTAGTACAATTCACAGGCAAAACACTGTAGAGGGTAAAGGACTTCCTAGTACAGTAGATCCTAGTATACAATTCACTGGCAAAACACTGTCGAGGGTACAGTACTTCCTAGTACAGTGGATCTTTGTACAATTCACAGGCAAAACACTGTAGAGGGTACAGTACTTCGTAGTACAATTCACAGGCAAAACACTGTAGAGGGTACAGTACTTCGTAGTACAATTCACAGGCAAAACACTGTAGAGGGTACAGTACTTCCTAGTGCAATTCATAGGCAAAACACTGTAGAAGGTACAGTACTTCCTAGTACAATTCACATGCAGGCAAAACACTGTAGAGGGTACAGTACATCCTAGTACAATTCACAGACAAAATACTGCATTGTGTGAACTTTTGTGTTATTACAAAATTATTGTAATAAGAAAACTTTTCATTTGTTCAGTGAGGTTCATTACAAATGGCTTCTGTGCTTTTTAAAAAAAAATAACTTGTGTTATTGTTTAATATAGTAATATTCTTCTCAAGAAAATGTTTAAAAAATGTTCCCTTTTACTAGCAAACACTTTTCTTGGTTGCCATGGGAGGTGTGCATGTAATCTGATCTTTTCTACTTTATACTCCCGCTGTGGGGCAGAGTGTATGATGTCATAAATATACATGTCCCTCCATTAACAATATGGTTTTACTGTGATAATCTGAGTTCAGTTTCACACACATACCTTTATCAAATTTTGCCTTGAAGAAGACAGAGAACCCTATTGATTTGGGTCAAAAGGTCAAAGGTCAGGGTAACCGTGGCCAACCAAAGCAAATTGGTTTTTGTGCAGTGAAATCTGCTTCACATACCTAGACCAAATTTAGCAGGTGGGTTGCTCTGTAGGAGAATAAGAACCATATTGATTTGGGAGTCAAAAGGTCAGTGATCAATGTAACTTTGACTGACCATGGTAAAATGGTTTCAGTGCAGTAACATGCATTCTGCATCATATACCTTTATCAAACTTTGCAAGTGGGTTGCCCTACAGGAGACAAAGAACCCTGTTGATTTGGGTAGCCAAATGTCAAAGCTCAATGTCACCATGATCTTAGAATGTAAGATAATTTTGCAGTAACTTGAGGTCTACTGAACATATATCACCAAACCTTATAAATATGTTGCCCTTGATAACACCAAGAAACCTATTGATTCATTTTACATCTAAAGGCTAATGGTCAAGGTTATGTTCTGCACAAACATGGACACAACATATATATATATATATATATATATATATATATATATATATATATATATATATATATATATATATATATATATATATATATATATATATATATATATATATATATATATATAAATCAGCATAAGTTATATAGCACTTTCTGGAAATAGTTGCATTGAATGAAACCAGCCAATCAAGACTGTTTGCTCTGTCATCCAATGCAAAAGCCAAGAGGCTGAATTTGATGATCATTTTGTTTTCTGTTTAGGCTTTAATGATACTTTCTATGGAATGCAAGTACTGTTTTTCAATGGTTAGCAAATCTCCAGGAAATATACAAGTAAAATATGAATGATTTTCATATGCACTACAATAGGATGCTATAGAATTTGATTTGTTGAATTAGTTTAGTGATATCTTTGCCTAAAATGTGTTACCAATGACGATTAATATTCTTTAAGATACAATAAAAGTGGTATATATAAGGAATTAGTTTTGTAAGTATGCATCAATGACTGTTTTGAAATACTATGTCCTGTATATAATTTGTTTGAGCTGGTACAATGATGTAAGATAAAAATTTGCCTTAGCTTTGTTATCTCATGCTTGTTTCTTGTGCTCTTGAAACCTATTCATTGACAATTATTTCAGTATGAGTGTAAAGAATGGCAGGAGGCACTCAACATCCTTGACCTTGTAGAAAACAACACAATTTCCCAACTAGCTCCAAGCAACAGCTTCAGTGTGACTCGAAGTATCAATGAACTTGAAAAAGATCCACACACTAAGGAGGTAAATTAAAACATGACACAATGAGAAATTAGTGTTTGTTTCGTTAAATGAAATGGAAAGATAATTTCTCTTCTGATGAACAAATCACGGCATGTAGAATTGTGCTTTTTGTGTTGCTGCACAAAATTAACATTTTCCTTTTACATTAAAAATAATATTTGCCCAACTAAACTTTTAACTCCTTTGGGGGGAGGAGGGAGATTTTTCCAGCCCTGTCATTTTCTAGACTTTTCAGATAGGTTTTAGGCTTTTAATTCAGATATGAATACTTGTAATATCATATGAACATTGTTTTCAGAATATCATAAACCAGCAATTTTTGTACCAGTCAAATATTTTCTAATGTTTAAAGTTCAGATAAGACTGCCATTATTACAGATGCAAAATTCCTGTTTTAAAGTAAGCCATAACATTTTCCTTTACTTGATATTTGTTTGTTAATAACAGTTACACAGAGTGGTAGCATCAGAGTACATCTCATGGACTATAAGAGTTGTAGCATCAGAGTACATCTCATGGTCTAAAAGAGTGGTAGGATCAGAGCACATCTCATGGTCTAAATATAGTATTCTGTTGAACTTTTGTAAATGATGATGTACTGTGCATTATATCAAATTTGTACTGAATTGTGAACATAAAGTTCTGCAGAAATTAAAAATGATGGAAGATACAAATGTTTTGTGTCCTTTTGAAATATGTATCAGAAATATATATAAAAATATTTTGTTATTACAGCTTCAAAGCTTTATTGTGTGCCTCAGGATAAGATGTACATAACAAGGTACCATATATATTCACTTAAAGTTGAGTTAAACTGCAAACTGCACAGACCCAGATCTGCCATTACTTAATGCACCAGCAGACCTGGGTCTGTGCAGTTTGTTAGGAGTAATCAGTAGAACAAACAACATAGACCCTGATCAGCCAGCGCATTATGTAATGGCAGATCGGGGTCTATGTTGTATGCAGTTGGACTCAACTAAAAGTTAGCAAATATGGTAAAATTCTCACCATTTGACATTACAGCTGGAAAGCTCCATAAATTTACTGCGGGGAAAGGTTTATGAAGCAATGGACAACAGGAATCTGGCAATGGAATGTTTTAGGGAAGCATTGCGGCAAGATGTGTACTGTTTTGAGGCTTTTGACTTTCTAGTCAATCACCACATGCTCTCTGCACAAGAAGGTACTTTTAATGCCTGGCCACAAATGTGGAAGGTGCAGATAGTGTTACCCTTGTCTATCCATTTATTCATCCTTCTTCCCTTCCAGTTGTCACACCTTTGTTAAGTTTTGTATTTAGGTCAGTTTCTCATTCAATTTGGGCTATGGGGCAATACAGCTTTGTGGGTAAATGCTTCTTGGTGAGTGCAACTCCCTTCCACTTAAAATTAGGTCATTATGACCTACATTTCATAATTCTGTAATTTTGTTTAAGTTTTGCATGTAAGTCAGTTGTCCTTGAACTGTTGGTTGCTGAGTTATGCAGTTTCATGTCTGAGTATATCTTGATTAGTACAACACTGTTATAAAAATTGATCACAGTGACCTATATTTTGTGCTTCATTGACTTTGGTTATTTAGAAGTTGCATTAACACAAATTGTGCACCATGAATGTAAAATACATCACTCTAGCTGGAAAAGGATCCAACCTTGTGTTCCTCATAATGCAGAAAATTGAGCGTGGTATGCAACAATATGGCAATTTTCATCATAATTTGCCATAGTTTTGTTTTTCATATTTATGAAGTGGGAAATGTTAACAAATGACCAATACCAAAAATGGGATGTGTATCCTGAACTCTAGGTAAAATCATTCTGCAGTACACACTGATTATCTCAGATCTTGTACATGTGATTGGTGAGCCAGATCTGGCAGAATTCAAATAGATGGGAGAGCTTTTGAAATTTTTGCCATTATTGCCTGGAAACACTAATTTCAGTTTTAGTATATATATTACATTAGAGGCCAGGAGCCAAGCCACTGTACTACGTGCTATTTTAGTGCTTGGAAAATTTTCAGATGGTGATTCATTTCTTTAAAAACAACATATTTTCTGATTGAAAAATTGAAGATTTATGCCTTGAAGTTGCTGATGTCTTCTAGTGTAAGATATTTTCGAGGCCCTTTAAATGATATAAGGTATTTCATTTTCTTGACAAAGGAATGTGCACAGATTCATAATTCAGCAATAAATCAAACTTTCATTAATTTGAAAAGGAAAATTTCAGAGAAAGAGGGGAATAATAAAATAAAACACTAGTTAATAATGATTAATGAGTAAGGTTAAATAGAAGTAAGATCTGGAATAGATAATTCCATAGTTCAGTCATTTTCTATTGTACTAGATAATTGAACATGTCTGTATTTTTCAAGGCAAAATTTGGTGAAGATCTTGCGCCATCCTAGTACATGTGCTCATGTTTGGTTAAAACAGAATGGTACTTGTGTCCTAAACTCTAGGAAAAATCATTCTGCACGACACATGGATTATGTCTCACACCCAAGAGAGGGAGACATATTGGTCTTGTGCTGTCCATCCATTCATCCATCTGTTGCTCTTTCTTGTAAGCAAGATAACTATAATAAAAATGGTGTCAAATCAGACCAGATTAGATACTTAGATATCTTGGGTGGTCCCAAGACCTGGTTAGGTTCTGAGAACTGACTTTATTTTTCATGTTTTTACACACTTTTAAGCTTGTTTGACTTGAGACTTTTTTGACAAACACCTTGTAAGAACATTTAGGCAAAATTTGCTTGAGGTAGACAAGTGAAATTATGTAGGCTTGTTTGTCTTATATAGATGAGCTGATTAGATTTTCAGGCCATTATAGCAATTTAAATTTTTTAAAAACTTTGTAGAATAAGACTTGCTGAAAAAATATTTGTTAGTGCGAATAAGGAAAAACCACATGAGGTGGACAAAATCAAATTTGGTAAACATTTGCATTCTGATATATCTTGTATACTCTCATATAAGTCGTGTCCAATTGCAAACAGTATAGACCCTGATCTGCTGTCACATAATGAACCGGCAGATCAGTGTCTATGTTGTTTATTCTACTGGTTACTCCTAACAAACTGTATAGACCCAGATCTGCTGTTGCATTATGCGATGGCAGATCTGAGTGTGTGCAGTTTGCAGTTGGACTTGACTTATATGAGAGTATACAGTATGTCCTGAGTAGATTTTCAGACCATTACAGCAATTTGTCCATTTTTTTTACACATTTTTGGATTGAGTAGATTTTCAGAAAATTACAGCAATTTATCCATTTTTAAGACATTTTTGGATTGAGTAGTTTTTCAGACCATTACAGCAATTTGTCCATTTTTTTATACATTTTTGGACAGAGAAATTTTTCGGACCATTACAGCCATTTGTAGATTTTTTACACATTTTTGGACTGAGACTTTTTTTTACAATATAGCAAAAACCATTCAAGGTAGACTAATGAAATTTGGCATGCATGTTTGTATGCACATGTATATAACTTGTTAGATTTTCATGCTATTATAACAATTTTTCTACATTTTGATATTTTATAATTGTTTTTTACTCAGACTTATTTGGTCTCCAGTGTTCTTACAAACACATATCTATTTTATTGGGGGGGGGGTCCAAGATTTTAATTTCCTAGCCTTTCTTTTGGACAAGTTCAGACTTATCCTTACTTTTGCAAAGCTGACACTTTCAGTATGTTTCTTTAACTGACTGACCTCTAATATAATGAGACGAAGACTAAAATCTGGACCTTACAAATCAGGGACTTTCTATATTACACTCGTAACAAAATTTCATTTTATTCACTTTTGTTAGATTTTTTCTTTCCTTCTGTCATGTACCAGTGTCACAGAATGGTATTAATTATCAAGGAAGGTGGGGTAGAGTCATGTTTCATCTTTGAATACATTCCCTGATCACATTAACATTAGGAATATAAGCCCTATTACTTCCTGAATCCAACCCTCTCAAAAGACGATATTTTTCGATATATTGAGGATTATTTTGCAGGTGGTATACATTACTTTTTGAATTTTGACCATATTTATGTGAATTTTTTCACTTATGTGGACTTAGTTTCTGCGATCTCTGACCGCATGGTTCTACATGGCAACATTGTAACAGAACGTGTTGTAGTAAATGTTTCATGCGCACTGTCTATTTATTTGTCACCTCTTGTGCAATGGGGGTTTTGGCATTTGTTAATGTGGTCAAATATTAATTTATTCTTTCTTTTCTTTACTTCATTGTTTCAGAATAAACATGAAGACAAAATGTGTTAAATGCAAGAAGTTTAAAGCCAGCGAGGACTCTCATGATTTGTGTCTCACCTGTACAAAGTGTACATAGTCAGCAACTTGCAGCATGTGTGCAGTTGGTAGGAGAACACATGGTCTACAATACTGCAAACAACTGCTAAAAACAGGGAGAGATTTGGAAAATCGAAGACGGAGAATACTGATGTCTTGAGCATTCATCCTAATACGGAGTCATTTGTCAGGCTGATGGGCTACGCTACTGGACCCCTCCTTCCCCCAATGAAGATGTGATGTAATTTACCTATGGTACAGTTACATCTGGGAAAATGGAAGAAACAGTGACTTCTCCTCAACTGTCTAGACTATCGTTGAAGTTACAGGTGTGTTGTTTGGTGCAGCAAGTGACGATACAGTTGATTAGTTCGTGGCCAATTTTTCCCAGTTCTTCTGTCTTCTTCTGTTACAGTTGATAATTTTGATAATTTGATGTCCCCCCCCCAATTCCAGGCAGCCCAGTGGGAGTAAGTCTTCCCGCATGTCCGAGCATGGCCTTTGGGCCTGTAAGTCCAGGTGCATGGGGTTTATACATGACTTGCATGAGCCATGCCATCTAGCTGCAGTCAGTTTGATGTCGTATTGGCTGCCGACTGTACCATCCAGCTGTCTGGTTCTAGATCCATACTGTTCAGTGACCATATCATACTATATGGCTTCTGTAGCATATCGTCTTATGCCTCGTCCAGTAGAGTCATGGAATGTTAACATTGCTGGGGATGTTAGTGATAGATCCGTCCATCCGCCTAACATTACCAATACTCTGGTAGTACAGCCATGTATACTGCATTCCGTATGCTCGACACATACTGACTGATTTTGATTTTGACCAGCTGTCTATACTGGTTTGACAACTACATCCTGTGGATATGGCTAGCCGGTTGCTCGTGTCTTACCCTCTTGGATGGTACAGTGACAATCTTAGACATGATGGCCATGTCTTGTCTACGCCTCCTGGCATGTATTATCTGGATGTTGATCTTGATCTGGATCAGGACCACCCTCACACTGAGTGTGGGGATAAGCCTGACCATGTTTCATACTCAGATCCCACTATGGAGAGAACTGAGTATAGCTTTAAGACTGCAACAGAGGAAATATATTGGGTGCTGCTGAACTCGTAATGTCCGCCACCCTCCTCTTCTATGCCGGCCTACAGTTTCAAGGCCTCGGTCGATCTTGAAAAAGAGGAAGTCAGCTCTTCCTTCTGCCTTCTCCCACAGTCTGGAAAATCAAGGAAATTGCAGAGTGGTTATCTGCCAAGATCAGTGACCCAGGCAATTCTAAAGTCTTTTTTTTTTGAGAGCCAGTTACCGGCATCCTTCGCATCTCGCTGATATAAGACCCATTCCGACACCTTTTCTACTTATCTCCTGGTGCTAGACAAAAACTACGCTGCAGTCAGTCTGACTTTGCCTGTTTTTTATAAGGTGGATAAAGGCATCTTTCATGCCACTTCAAAGCTCATTCGCAATATAGTAGCCTCATCTTTGTTGCTGGATTCAGTGTATCTGGCAATCTTCAGGTTTGCGGAGAAGTCTGGCAATGAGCATGCATGGGAGTAAACGGTCAGGATAGCTAAGGTGATTTATCAGGGCGGCCCACCATTCAATGGTAAATGCTTTGACTGTTTCTGCCAACCTTGACCTTGTGTGACAGGACGCATGCTTACGGTCTACCTCGCTCAAGCCACGCCATGCCCTGACCCTGCGGACCAATCCCTTCGGTTCACCTCTGCTGCTCGGTGGCAAGATAGAGCGCGTGTGGAGGCAGGCAGACCAAGAACTGCCCCTTCACCTTACTGCATAGCCACCATCACCTTTTAAACCCTCTGTGAGCATCCTCAAAGATGTGATGAGTGGAGATGAAGGGATACAGGATTGCTCACTGCACAGTCCTAAACCAGTCTCGATCTCAACCCTACATATGGAGACAACCCTGCTAATTAGTCTCAGAGGCAGTCTTATAGAGGGGGTAGGTGACAAAGTTTCTCTACCCCCAAGCCTCATGCTGTTGACTTGTGTCCCCGACTGCCCGCAGACAGCCTTCTAGTGGGTACCAGACTCTTGCACTTCAAAGAATGTTGGGTTGATCTTCTTCCACAAAGCAAGTGAGTGATCCAAATCATTTCGGAGGTGCTTCAGATCTTGTTTTGCCAACCCCCTCTTGTTTTTGTCCTCCCCATTCTTGATGAAAGTACTGTCAGACTTGGTAAAGGACGCATCTAGAGATCAGGATGCTCATCAAGAAGCAGGCGGTGGAGATTGTTTGGAATCCACAATCTCCAGGGTTCTACTCCAGGCTTTTTCTGGTTAGGAAGGCCAATGGCAAACTCAGGCAGATCATCGACCCAAGTCGACTAAATCAATTTATACTCCCACCGAAATTCAAAATAGAGACAGCAAGATCAGTCTGCCTCTCCATCCATCTGAACGATTTTGCTATCAGTCTCAATCTGACATGCATATTTTCACATTCCCATCCATCCGTCCTCACGAAAATTTCTTAGGTTTGCATACCAAGGAAGTTGTTATCAGTTTTGTGCTCTTGCTTTCTGCTTTAACATAAGTCCTTCAGCCTTCATGAAACTAATCAACTGAGTCGTCTCCCTGTTCCGTATGACCTCAACTACTCCTTGAGAAACATATGGTAAGTTTGATTCTAGTTAAGTGAGAGAATGATCATATCGGCATTCTGATAAGTTGGGAAAAGTCTCATCTTTGTCCATTGCAGCAGTTCGTCCATCTGGATATGGAATTTCTCACCCACCTCAACATTGTATATCTTCCCCACCTTCAGGTGGTCCGAGTCGTTGAGCTCGTAGAGTCCATTTCCTACAAGAAATTGATCACAGCCAGGGAGTTTCAACTTGGATTGTTCAATGCATCAGTGGATCTGATTCCGCTGGATTGCCTCAACATGCGCCCTTTTCAGATGGCCTTGCTGTCTCAGTGGTGCCCCATTTCAATGCGACTCGATTACAGTATCAGCATAACGAGCTAGATAGTATCATTCCTAGATCAGTGGTACAACCAAAGTTGGCTTGCAACAGGAATACCTCTGGAACAACCCCAACCAGAGGTGACCGGAGCCCATCTGTTGCTTGGTTTCAACACTGTCAGCGGCCAATGGGATCTTGAAGACACAGGTCTCAACATCAATCACTTTGAGATGAAAGCTATCATCAAGGCTCTTCATTTTTGGAGAGACCGTCTTCAGGGCAAGATCATGCTCATAATGTCCGACAACTCTGTGGTAGCGTCGTACCTCCTCAAACAGGGCGGTACCAAATCACCCCAACTCTGCTTTCTGATCTGGGAGTTCCGTCTTTGGTGTGCACATTGCAACATTGACATCCAGATCAGACATTCCTGGCAGACTCAATGTCTTGGCTGATTCTCTGTCCAGGAAGGGAGAGATTCTCCATACAGAATGGTCCTTCCATCCATCGGTCTTTCATTAGATTTTTCAGTAAATTGACCTTTATGCAACCAGGTGGAATCACAACTGCCCACTGTCTCTCCAGTACTGGATCCCGAGGTTTGGGCCGTCGATGCCCTTTCTATCAGTTGGAGGGTTTGTGAGCCTTTGCACCCCCAAACAGTCTTGGTTCCAAAATTATACAGAAATTGAGGGGCCACAAGTGCAAAATGATTTTGCTCCTCTCCACTGGGACAAGTCCTGGATCAATGATGTCCTCAATCTAGCGATGGATCAGCCCAGGAAGATCCCAGCCAAGCCAAATCTTCTTAAACAGCTTTGGATCCAAGTGTTCCATCCTTGCCCAGACCGACTTCTCCTTCACGTCTGGCTCTTGTCAGGAAAGCCCTGCAACATAAATAATTTAACCCTTCAGTCATGGAAAGAATTGAACTAGCAAGAAGGCCCTCTACTTTAAAGGCTTATGAGGGAAAGTGGTGTGTTTTCAGGGACTGACGCAAAGTCAGTAACATTGTCTCTTTGAGTGCCTCAGTTCCACAGGTAGCTGACTTTTTTCTCTGGCTGTTCGAGGAGAACAAGTTGGCTCCAATTACTATTAAGGGCTACTGCTCCATGATATCAGACACTTTCTGTCATCATGGCAGAGGGGATCTTGGTCATGACAAAAACTTCCCAGACTTGTTGGCCAACTTTGATCTGCATAGGCCTAAATCACTCACACTGTTTCCCAAGTGGAATCTTTCCTGGGTTCTGACTTGGCTGAATTCAAACAAATTCAAGTCCTTAGCCAGGACCTTGCTGAAACTACTTTCGTACAAAACCTGTTTCCTAATAGCATTAGCTTCAGCATGCAGAGTCAGTGAGTTACATGCCCTCACTGTTGACCCAGATTACTTTAGTTTTGATTAGATCGCTCGGCGGTCCTTATGACGCAACCCTGGTTTGTTGCCAAGAATAAGTTGCCATCAGTGAGCAATCAGAGAGTCATCATATGACTTCTCTCGTGTATTGACACATCCCAAGAGGCGTTTAAACAGGATCCAGTACATGCTCTCAAGCATTATCTGAAGTGAACTGAGTCAATTCATGGAGCTCAAAAGTGCCTCTTTCTTCCAATTAAACCTGGGAAAGAGGATATAACCCTTCAAGCCCTCTCATCGTGGCTGAAGTGGGTAATATGCATAGCATACTCTGGCATCTCATCAGAATAGAGTTGCCACATGAAAATATCTCCTCATGAAATCAGAGCAATCTCTGAGAGCTTTGCTTTTGACAGTAATGTTTATATCCGAGACATTGTTGAGGCTGTTGTCTGTCACGCATAGTTGACCTCGAGTTTTTACCTACAAGATTTAGCTCCACAGCAACACAATCTGGATCTGGTAGGCTCAGTCTCAGTTGCACAGGTATCTACCAGACCCACTTGACATCAGCACAACTCCAGATGGGCACCCTCTGCAGCTTTCACTGGATTCACCCGGAATTTTTTTGGTAAGAAGATTTCATTTCTTCTTCCCAGACATGAACCATGTCACCTCTGGTTGTGCTGCTCGCAAGTTAGGAAAGTGGGTTATCCTTCATATGGGAAATCCAACCTTCTTCCCTTGAAGGTTACCTGATCTATAGGTAGGATGCTCAACATTCCCTCCTCCTATTACCTATTCTCCTAACATTATTGTGATCGGGGAACGTATTCAAAGGAGAAAGGAAATTTTTCAGTAAATTATGTTTCTCCTAGAATACTTACCCTATCACATTACTTTAATACCCTCCCATCCTCCCTGCAATGCGAGCATCCTATTCACGATGTTCTGCTCAGCTTCAAACTAGCACCATCTGGCGATTGCAAGGGGGGATAATGGTAATTGGCAAGAGTTATTGCCCTTTGTCTATATAATATAGACAGAAAAGACAAATTTTTGTCTTATGGTAGTTGCTGGATTCGGGATATGGTTGGGCTTATATTTCTAATGCTAATGTTATTGAATAAGTATTCTAGGAGAAACATAATTTACTGAAAAATTTTCTTTTCAAAAACATGTCCCTTCTAGTTATCCCAGATGTGTTACGGTTGATTGGGAAGTCAGATCTGTCAGAACTCATCTAGATGCAGGAGCTTTAGAATTTTTAACTATAATAGTTGGGAGATGAAAATTTTGACTAAACACATGTTGAATTCACTAAATACCTTTTCTGTGTTTGTTACCAATAGTCCGTGTACGGTTATGCAAACTCTGGGACACTGAAACGCAAAGTTTTGATTGTATGCATTCAAGGACATAAGGTAATAAAAGCTAGCACAGTCTCTGGTTATTTATTTATTTAACAAAGGTTATCAGCGGTCTGTGTTTGAAATGAAAATGACAGTGCAAGAAACACAGAAGGGGATATCAGTATCAGATCATTCCTTCAAACTATCTACATACCAGTACGTATTATTATATTCACAAAGAGTCTTTATCAAGTCAATCTGTTGGCTTCATACAACCTTTTGGCTATCGTGGTTGACAACAATTTGCAATGGAATGAACATATTCAAGCCATATGTCTTAAAGTCTATTCATGTCTCTGGTTATTAAGCAAGATAAGGCCATATCTATCAGCTAAACATAGGTATATATATCACAAAAGCTATATACAACCATACCTATACTACTGTAATGTTATTTGGGGAACCACTTCTGACAAGAATATTTGCAAATTATTCCGCTTGCAATAAAGAGCTTGCAGACACATCCTAGATAATGCTGAAAACATCCCAAATGCAATGAATTATATTAAAATGTTAACAGTAAGTGATCAAATATTTTTGAGAAAGGCTAGACTTATGCACAAAGTTTCAATCAGTATGGCCCTATTATATCTCGAAGAACTATTTCATGCTAGAAAACAAGGCAGAACTCCCAATTTAAGATCAATTTCAGCTAACCACCTTTCCATTCCCAAACCAAATAAAGAACTCTTTAGGAAAAGTTTTCAATAGTCGGGGCCACTAATTTGGATCAGAATCCCAAAGGAAATTAGACAAAGTACAAATATAAATCCATTTAATTATAATTTAATTCAGAATAAATTGATAAAAAGTGGAACCTGTTTGATTTGACAAATACATTACAACTTAAAGTATAAATTCTCAAACCTTCCACTTTATTGTCTCACTATTTTTGTACTGTATATATACAATGTACCTAGTTGGAGCATGTACTTACAACATTTTCTGTTTATTTTATCTGTATATATAAATGTAGCATATTATCAATGTTTTTTTAAAATTTTTATTGTGTATGCAACTATGTACTTTGTGTGTAAATGTGCATACAATAGAGGGCCACAAGGAGGATTAGTTCCATGCAACTAATTGTGTCACCCTCTTTAAATAAAGTCATTATTATTATTATTATTATTATTATTATTATTATTATTATTATTATTATGTTGATGCCTTCTTTAGACTTTAGTCATTTTATTAATGTACATTTTTCTCTCTCTCCAATAATTTTCTCTTGTTCTCATTGTACTGAATGTCTTTTCCTTCTGCATTATTCAGCTGTTGCTCAAATATGATCATGATAAGATGCCTGTAAACACTAATGCCACATGTTTGTCCCGTTTCTCTTTATAATATATCAGAGCTTAAAATAAGAATTCAATAAATTGGGTATTTTACTCTCTGGTTTGTAACTAATTCTGTTTTTTTAAAATTTGATGAGGTATTTTATGAACGTTGCAAACACAAAGTTCTGATGAAAGAGTGAGTCTTAATCATCTAGATGTTAATAATGCTTTTTAGAACGTGTAAAACAGCTTAGTGACCAAGACTAATTCAGGGTGCATTCTATTATATGTCTCTGCCTGAGTGGGTGTTCTTACAGTCATCAAGTACTATAATTTCTAATGTACATGAAACATCTGGAACTTGTCCTGATGGTATAGTTATATTGATTAAATGTGACATAACAAAACATGGACTGTGCTGGTGGCATGAGCACTGTGCTATCAGCTTTGGACTAAATGCTTAAAATTAAATTGTTTGGTGCAGTTTTAAAGCATTACAAATTTTATTTATGCATTTGTAGTCAATTTGTTTGCATAAAATACACTGCTTATCTAGAGCTCTGATACACTACACACAAAGTGGATTGACCATGATATACTTGTGCTTTTGTATGGTGCAGTTGAGTATAATTGAGTGACATATGCAGTGTTGTATTCTGCCACAGACTATACTACACTCATTAGGTGTAAATTACATTCAACTCAACAGACAAAAGTTGGATCTTCCTGGTTAATTTGTGGATTGCCTTGTATAATAGATTACCATATTTTCTGTATGTTTTTGGACAATAAAAAGTTGTTTTCGCTGTCCAAAAATATATTAAATTATTTTATTTGAAGTCCAAGTGCCCCCATCCCCACCCCCCCAAAAACAAGGGGAGAAAAATAATTGCCCCAGCAATGAAATTAGCACTTATGATAATGTGGAATCCATGAAGTAAAAGAGGCAAATTTGTTCTATTTGAAGAGTAATGAATGAAAAACAGACGTTATTTGCCTAGTTGTTTTTATTTGATGTATCTCCATCCGCCAGAAAACGCAGCCATACATGTATAAGAGCCATGATGTGTGCTTTCCAATGGAACCACCATGTCAGGGGCTCATATCATTGCTTATAATTTATCTATAAGTAATACAAGCACTATTCATTTATATTGTTACATGTATATTTATTAGCATTCAAAGCAGTGATACAAGCCCCTGTGATTACTGGCAGACACACAGAGACATTTGCTTGAAAATGCGACACCAGGACTCCTTATATTGGTGTCTGAAAACATAAGGAAAAAAAAATTACATCAAAAAAACATTGTTCGAATATTACAAGGCATTAAAATATTATTTTGGCGAATAATTTTTTGTGTCTGAAAATAAACAGGGTTCGAAAACATACAAAAAATACAGTATGTTCCCTTAAGGACTAACAACAGATGTTAACCCAGTGGGTTGTAAAGCAGACAGAATCAAACACTGTACAGCATAGTGTAGCTTGGACCTAACTTCACCAGTAACATTTAGATGTTACACAGTGTAGTTGTGTGTACACAGTGGCAGTTACACAAGCATGAGTGAAAAATTGTCAATACACTTTGTGCATACTGCGGTCCTTATTTTCATGGGTATCAATTTACATGGTTTTGCAACAATTTCATTACTACTTAAATATTCGGATATGCCTATGTTGAATGAGCTGTGAGTCCCCCCCCCCTTACAATTAACAAATTCCCATATCTTGATCATTATAGGGGGACAGAGATACATGAAATGTCTCGCTGAGGCTGTTTAGGTCTTATTTTCTTTACAGTTACATCACTTTAAACTAGCTCCTTTAATTTTACTTGTAGTATGCATCAGTCACTAAAACCATGAATATTGGTACATTATGAATAAAAAAAGAAAATCCACTGTATGAAATTATTAGGTTGGAACTTAAAAGTTGCATTGGCTGATGTTGCAATAGCTTATGTACAAGAAGTTATAAATACTACCATGCAATTGGATGTACAATGTATATTTTATCTGATTTCAGAGCATGAGCTAATTGAATCCCTCCACTTCACCACACAGTGTCCAAAAGAAGAAGTAGAACTTTTAAAGTATCTCTATAATAGTAGATTGAAAAAGGTTAGTCTGGGTTTCACTTCACAGTTTTGTATTTTGCATAAGGGTAAATATGGCCACTATGTATAGCCCATCATGTGCTGAAAAATGGTGTTAAACCCACAGCAACAACAACAACATCAGGTACTTAAATCTCCATATGAGTGTAGTTGTAGGAATATTCATTTATCAGAACAGGAACAGGGCAAAATTACAGAATTTCAGCTATTTTTAAACACTTTTGCTAGATCACAAGCTGGGTTTAAATATGTGCGAATAATTCTCACTTAAAAATATGATAAAATCATAAACTAGACAGATAGTGAATTGGGCGGGGGGATTGTAAAAGATAAAGAAGATCCTGGTATTCACCATTATGATTGAACATTAAGCAGACATAGATGTGAGGAAGTGAAATTTTGTGAAAACTGTGGAGCATAACTGTAGTCTTTCTACATCTCCATGCTTTCCTGGAAAAACGTTTCAGACATTGTGCTTCTGTCTGTCTTCAGTTTGTCTGCATCTGTGGATCAGAATACCTTCTGAATTTCAAACTAGTTCTGGAGCTCCCTTGCAGTTTTTTAACTTATGGGGTTTTTCAAACTTTTTTTTTTCAACCTTTTATTTTTAAATTTTAGTTTACCCATGAAGTGCAGTTCACTGAATTCAGATATATAATATTATGACTAAATCTAACATTTCTCCTTCAAATATGTTCCCTGATCACATTAGTGTTAGGGATATAAGCCTTCTAAATCCCGAATCAAGCCTTACTAAAAAGATGAAAATTCATCTTTTCTGTCTATCTCATACAAAGGGCAATAACCCTTGCCCATTACCTCCTCTTGCCAGCACCAGGTGTCGCTAGTTTTTAAGCTTAGCTGCAATACGGTAAATGTACATGATAGACTCCAAGATAATCTAGCCAATATAGTGTAAAATTCAACTATCCACCTTGGAATTTGGATCTTGTGTGTAGGAAAATCATTCCCCTACATGTTGTATACATTATTTTTAGACTTTGTCTAAATTTTGAGTAACTTTGTCATATTCGTCTATTTAAGACCATGTTACAGCACGCTATCATGAACATGTGTTTTCATGCAGGGTTTATTGCGACACTGACTATTTTCGCTTGATCCGTTAGTAATGGGGGTGATTTTAGCAACTTATTCACATGCTGAATTGCTAATTTATGCTTTTTTTTTTATATTCTTGTGTCATTTGAGTACAATCTTGACCAAGTGCATCAAATGCAAAAAATTCAAGGCAAGAGAAGACACCCATGATTCTTGTCTTGTGTGTACTAAGTGTACATCTTCTCTGCCGTGCCTGATATGTACGATGTGGTTGGAAGAAGTCTGGACTGCAGTCGTTCAGAAGGCAGCCAAAGTTAGAGACAGATGCAATAAATCTAAGAAAGATAGTATAGACATCTTGTGTATTCATCCCAAGTCAACATCAATTGCAAGCCTTGTGGGGGATGCTGCTGGGGTCCCCCTCTCCCCCAAAGTACGATGTCTTCAACCGTCAGCTACTGTATCTTTGACGGAAATGATGGAGCAAAACATTGAGATGTTGCAACCTGATGCCTTTGAACAGATGCATCGTCTGGTCCAGGAAACAATGATGCAATTTTTAACGTCGGGCAAAACTGTCCCTTTATTCCCATCAATGGCATCGATGGGTTTCTCTGACTCATTGGGGGAGTGTCCCCCAATTTTTAGGCAGCCCAGTGGGTGTCAGTTCCCCTGCATGTCGAGCATGGCCTTCAGGCCTGTAAGTCTGGGTGCATGGGGTTTTTGCCGGATCCGTTGGATCCATTTACTAATACCACTTCATCATTCCGGCTGTCCAGCTGCCCCAGTTTGGTGACTTTTTTGATCGACCTGCCAGGCTAGCCATGATTTACAGGGATCTTAGTGACAGATCCATCTGTCTTGCTGCATCTTCGGATACTAACACTATGACAGGGATTTTGGTAAAAAATCCGTCCATCTAGCCAGGCCCTTGGCGCGGTTGGTACTGGTGACGGCCGGACTGTCTTCCATACAGCTGGCAACCTGGTCGACCATACTCCCAGCAAACCAGCCTACCGTTCCTGCATGACCCATTCGTCCGGTAGACCCGGTCTTCCATTTGGGAGAAACTGTGACTTGTACAGAGATGACGGAATTGCATCAATGGTGCCACCTGGTATGGTTTAGCCAGATATGTAAGCTGAACCAGAACAATACTCAACACACAGTGAGTGCGACAAGATTCCTACAAATCAGCCTGACTCAGATCCAACCATGGAACGGTCTGAGTTCAGCTTCAAGGCCGCCATTGAGGAAATGTGTAGGGTCTTGTCGGTCTCCGAATTCCCTACACCCCCTATCACCATGCACGACTCCTTCCCCAATCTGCAAAAATTAAGGAGATCAATGACCGTCTGTCGGGATGAATATGTGATCAGGGGAATGCCGAGGCTTTCTTTTCAGAAATCTTGATGGTACAAAACCCACTCAGACACCTTCAGTACTGACCTCCTGGTGCTGGACTAAAACCTAGCAGCAGTACACGTCTCTCCACTGTTTTATAAAGTGGACAAGAATGTTTTCCATGCCACTTAAAAGCTAGTTAGAAACGTGGTCGCCATGTTCTCAGTGTTTGATTTGGCTTCATTGGCAATTTTCTGCCTCGTGGAAAAATTAGGCAGTGACCATGCATGGGAGGTGATGACCTGAATTGCTCGGGTTATTAACAGGGTAGCTCACCATTCCATGGCAAATGCATTGACTGCTTCAGCCAATCTAAATCTGATGTGACGTGATGCATGTCTGCATTCCACGTCGCTCAAGCCTCACCATAATCTGGATTTAAGGATGGCCTCATTTGGGTCACCCTTACTTTTTGGAGGGAGAATTGAAGAACTTCGAAGGCAGGCAGTGCAAGAACTCCCTCTCCAACTCGCCACCCCCAATCCACTCAGGCTTTTTGGAACAATCCGCCACTGCCTCAGCTGAGAGATGATAGGCGATCCAGGAAGGGTCAAGTCATTCACATGGAATGGTCTCTCTGCCAATCAGTCGTTCTTTGCATTTGCACACTTTGGTGGTGTCCGATGATAAATCTTTTCGCAACCAGGTGGAATCACAAGTTGCCCACCTTCATCTCTCCTGTTCCACACCCAGAAGCTTGGGCCGAGGATGCACTGTCAATCAGCTGGGAAGGGTTGTGGGCTTTCACCTACCCTCCCATAGTCTTGGTACAGAAAATAATCCAGAAGTTGCGGGGTCTGAACTGATAGCCCCTCTCAGATGAGACAAGTTCTGGGTCACCGATCTACTCGATCTAGCGATATATATGCCCAGGAAGATTCCAGCCAACTTGAATCTTCTCAAACTACCACGGTCGCGGTTGTTCCACCCCTGCCCGGATTGTCTTCTTCTTCATGCCTGGCTCTTGTCCAGACAGCTTTGTGAGACAAAGAACTTAAATTGTGGAGAGAATCTTGCAAGCAAGCAAGAAGGCCGTCTGGTGCCAAATCAATAACATCGTCCTTTTGAGTGCCTCAATCCCTCAACTGGCCGACTTTTTTCTCTGGTTTTTAGAGGAGAAACAGTAGGCCCGAATTACTATTAAAGGCTACCACTCCATGATATCTGACACATTCAGGCATCACGGCAGATGCGATATCAGTCATGATAAAGATCTATTGGATCTGTTAGCCAATTTTGATCTGAATCAGCTAAAATCCCTCACCCTGTTTCCAAAATGGAATCTGTCCTGGGTGCTAACATGGCTCAATTCAAATAAATTTAAGCCTTTAGCCCACACTTCGCTGAAGCTATTATCTTACAAAACATGTTTCCTGATAGCCTTAGCCTCAGCATGCAGGGTGAGAGAGTTACATGCCCTTTCCTTAGACCTCTCCAGTTCAGATCAGATGTTTCATTGGTCCACTTGATGCAACTAGGCTTTATAGCCAAAAATAGATTACCATCAGTCGGCAATCAAAGAGTCATCATACACTCACTCTCTTCCATAGACATGTCGAGAGCAGCGGCCATGCAAGACCCTATTTGCACCCTCAAGCACTACTTGAAGTGCACAGAGGCAAGTCATGATAGCGGGGGAATAGGATATCACCCCTCAAACCCTATCTGAAGTGGGTTATACACTCGGCGCACTCTGAGGTCTCACAAGATCAGAGTCACCTCATGAAGATTTCTGCTCATGAGGTTAGAGCAATCTCTGTGAACCTTGTGTTAGAATGTAACGTTTTGATCCGAGACATAATAGAAGCTGTTGGCTGGCATGCAGAGTCAACCTTCTGGAGTTTTCATCTCAGAGATTTAGCTTTGCAGAGGCAGACTTTGAATCTGGTGGTTCTGGTGGCAGTGGCCGGGATGACACCAGACCCAGTTAAAAGTCAACACAGCCTATTAGCTTCACTAGCTTTACCAGTGAAATTTTGTAGGTAAGAAGATTTCAATAATCATCTTCTTTACTCAATGTAGAGGTCACAAATCACATGACTCTAGGCTGTGTTGCTTATCAAATTAGGAGAATGGCTTATCGTTCATATGGGGAATCCAGCCATCATTCCCTAGAAGGATACCCGAGGTAGAGGTCGGATGCTCAGCATTTCCGCCTCCTCTACCTATTCTCCAAATGTTAATGTGATCAGGGAATGTATTTGAAAGAGAAAGAAAATATTTTAGTAAATTATGTTTCTCTGAAAATACTTACCCAATCACATTACTTAAAAACCCTTCCAACCACCCCACCATGCAACATCGTCGTTAGTATGTCGCTCAGCTTAAAAACTAGTGACACTGGCAGTGGCAATGGGAGATAATAAGCATGGGTTATTGCCCTTTGTCTAGTAGGGCTGGATTTTGGAGGTAGAAGGCTTATATCTCTAACGTTAATGTGATCAGGGAACGTATTTGAAGGAGTAACATAATTTACTTAAAAATTTGCTTTTATTAGGTTAAGAATATTGTTTAAAGCTTTGAAAAGTGTTCCATTATTTTGTTTATAATCACTGTTAAACCAAAAACTTAATTTCAGTTTAATTTCTTTTATCAATGAAAACTGTCCTCTTACACTTGAAATGAAAAGGAGATACTTTGCCAAGAAAATGTCCATTAAATTTTCATGGTTCATACAACCTTGAAAAATCCTGGAATTTAAATGATAATTTAAAAAAATCCTTGAATTAAAAAAATTAGGTTTTATCTTTGATAAGACTTTGAACTTGTTGAAAAACTCCTTCAAATTTTTGCCCAAAACTATTTGAATTTATCTGAGAGAATAAAAAAAAAAACATTAAAACTAAATAAAATATATCACTTTTTAAATTTAAGATATTTGTTATTTACATATTTTCAAAAATAATGAATAAATAAATAAAATGGGACAGAATTGGGTGGATAAAATGACACGTCTCAGGTAGTTGCCAAATGGAGTAGAGTCCCTTTGCTGTAGTGGCACACTAATCATATTTTCAAAATTTATGACCTTTTTTAGTAAGGAATGTGATCCAACTAGGAATGAGCTGTGTTTGCAATTCAAAATGGGAGCATGACCCATTTTCCTAAGAAAAGTGCTCTTTGAAAGCTCTTGAAAAGTCATCGAAACAAAACTCTTCAGGGCTGTACAAACTATAATTTTATGCCCACTATATCGTTTTCACTTGCAAAACTTAAATAGTAAGGCAGATTTAATAAAAAGTAATTTGATTTATCAGCATTTTTTTCCCTCATTATTTGCAGTATGACAAGCCAAAAGATTTCCACATTCCTTCTACATTCTCCTGCCTCAGTGGAAATCTCGACCTGATAGTCAACCTTGCAGAGAGACATTACTACAACTGTGATTTTAGGGAATGTTATAATATAACATCAAGGTGAGTTGTTCACATGTTTATCGGAAAAAATAAAAAATAGTCAAACCTTTTAAACTATTCTGAAATTATTATCCAGACACAGTGATAGACTCATTTTTGTCTCACCTACAAAGTATAGGTGAGACATAGGTATCACTTTTCTGATGGCATTGTCACTGTTGGTAGTGGTGGTGGTGGTGTAGGCATCAGCATCTAGTTTTTGCATTTAGCTCAGTTTCTTTGATACTGTTGCATGAAGTCATGAAATTTGATGGGTACAGTTATCTTGATTGATACTTCTCACTATAGGCATAAGTAGATCACAGTGATTTCTTTTCTGTACTCAGATGATTTGCAATGTTTGTGGATTGTGCCATGGTGGTGCAGGCATTGTGTAGAATTAATGTTAGAAAAATGATCATCCAGCTAATAACAATAAAATTAATAAAATGTAGGAGTGAATATTCTAGATACTGTAGTATCATTTATTTTCATGGGGCTCAATTTTCGTGGTTTTATTTTTTTAAAAAGACATTTTTGTGGGTACATAAATTTGTGGTTTTGCCTATCAAAGTTTGCATATTAATAGGTATTTAATTTCATAGTTTGACCCCTACAAATTCCCAAAATAAAGAATACAAAAGAATAAAACTATGCCGACGCAAACGGCGATCACTTGAATGTTTAAAACAATATTACCACATGTATGAGCACAAATCAAAGACCTGACAAGTTCAATACTTACACTGTGTCTTCATCCGAGTGAATAACATCAATGGAAGCCGAAGCAGCCAACAACACTAAAAACAATACTACCATCTCTATGAGCAAAAATAAAGCACCTATCAAGATCAATAACTTACACCATGTTTTCGTCTGACTGCTCAACATCAAAGGAACCAATGCCACCAAAATGTGAAGATGCTAACTAAATTGACAATAAATAATCGGTACAAAGAAGAATTAAAATCACACCTCCACAACTGGTATGCTAACTGGCATGGAGGCCATCACAGGAAAGGAAGATGTTACTGGTGACAATCATTGCACTGTATTAGTGAACCTTGCAACCTCATTAATCAAGCCAATTCGTGCTAATGGATAATTGCAGATCACGTGACAGTGAGTGAAAGATCAGACCTAATTATCAGTTGATTTTGAGAAAGCTGGACTTGTTTAATTCTGCAATTTGGGGATTATGTACCTGACAAGCATTTGTGTGTACCATGAGACTTGATTGACATGATGTTGATACAGTGACTTTGTCCAAAAATCAGTGAAGTGTCAGCTTTAATACACTGCTGAAATTAGTGTATATACATAGTGTTTCATTAATAATAGTGCTTCAGTAATAGTTCTAGTATTTTACAGGCATGTTGTTCTTTTGGGTTAAAAATGCATAGATAGAAGAAATGTGCTTTCAGGAGGATTTAAATTTTTCAACAACAGTTATACTCATATGAAGGATCGATTTGAATAGGTATTAAATTTAATTTTCATATACTAGTATTTTTTATTATTTTTTCTTTCATTTTCAGTATTACTAGTGTTTGAATACCTTATGCCTTTTCTCATTTCTCTCTATCTTACTTATTTGATATATCGATTTAAAGTAATGAGTGAAAATTACAGCTATCAGATACTTTATCGATATACGTGCATTGAAACAATATAAAATGATTTATAATTCTTTTTTCAAAGGGTTAAAATAAAACAAACTCATTTAAAAGCTAATATTTTATTTCCAGATTACAGTATTGATGTTGATTTATCAAATACTAATAGCTTTGTTAGTTTAATCTCTAGGAACAAAACACAGTAGCAAAATGGGTGGGGTGCATCATCATACATGGCTAATTTTTTGTTGGGTCTTTAAATTTCAATAATTGACAAAAAAACAAAGTTTCTAGAGGAATGTCATTTGTTCATAGAAATGAACAGTCTAGATAATTGACAAGAAAACAAAGTGTAGGTCCAGAGGATAGTCAGTTAGTTCTTAGGAGTGAATATTCTATAAATTTTGATAGAAGAACAAAGTTTTGGTCCAGAGGATAGTTACTTGGTTCACAGGAGTAAATAGTCTAAATAATTGATAAAAGCAGAACCAGGGTTTTTATTGTACACACCAGAAGTTATGCTAACACAGAATTTTGCATCCTGGATGTAAAATAATCCGCACAGAAAAAAAATCCAGCTTTGCATCTGTGTGACACAAAAAATTGGGAGTAGAACCCAAAACAATGGTAAGTTGTGTCCAAATTTTTGCTGTAGATAGATATTTTTCATTGTAATTCTCTATAATCCTGCAGGAAGTGAAAAATGGTTACAATGACCATTGGCAAAATGATATTAAAAGTCTTATTTTATTGTTTGTACACAAAATATTCACTCAGTCATGATCTTTAACCTTCCACAAGTATATATGCATCTGGTGTTGATGTAGATTTTGGTCCTTGTCTTAGTCTTGTTCCTGAACATTACCTAGCTATTTTCAGTTTGAAGATCTATAGTCAGGATACAGATTACTATATCACATCAGGCCTAGAATTTAACATAAATTTCCTTGTAACCAGAAGGACTAGTAGATTGAGAGATTTACTAGTCCCACTGAATCTTAACTAGTCCTTCCCACAAAACAATGTCAGACACATATCTAGAATAATACCACTTATTTCTTAAATATCACCATCATTCATAATCCAGAAGTACAAATCTTGCTTTTAGAAAACCACTAAAGCTACAGGAAATAATACACTACAAGTTCATGAGAAAAATGAAGGTTCATTATCCAGAAATTAACTGTAATAAAAGATAACTGCAATAAAAGATAACTGGGTAAACATCTTTTTAGAGCCTTTTTAAAAAAAAAAAAAAAAAATTAATAAAAAAAAAAAAAGACAAGATCCTCATTCACCCTCGTCATTACGTATCATAACTCCACAGACAAAAGATTTTCAGGCAGTACCCATTGTACTACAGTGGAAGCAGGGTGAGAAGATATCTCATTATAACAGTATCAGCATTGTGTGGGTTTTCACAGCAGATGTACAAACAATACGAACCTTTGAACAGGATATGCATCTCTGAGATTGCTAATCCTTTAAAAACAGAATGTTTAATCATAATAGGGATTTTGATGACAATTGCATTACAATGCCAGTTTGATGAGTATATAAATCTGGTTTACAGTCTTTGAAATACAACTTTACTTCATAAATGTAACAAAACCGGTCAAGATTTATAGAGCCTCTTTAAGAAATATGATAAGTCAAATTCCAATTGTTTTAACCCTCTAGGGAGGAATTGAATCATGGAAATTTATGAAATTAAATAGCTCAGAGAGCTTGGACATTGTCTGATTATTTAGATTTGTGAAAATTGCCTATGATAGAGTAAATAAAAGCTGACTGGTGACAACTGAAACTTTACTAGCCATTGGACTATTAAAATTGTGAAAACTACTAGTCCGACAGAAATTTACTAGTCTTGGGCTAGTGGACTACCACTATTTCGAGTCCTGTCACATGCTTGTGTTTTGCATAAACAAAATGGTGTATTTATCCTGACTTATAGAAAAGTCTTTCTGCGGTATGTATGGAATATTCTGTTTTATGTTCAATTGAGGAGTCCAATCTGTTCAAATTCCACTAGATGTAAGAGCTTTAGAAATTTTAATATTATTGATGGAAGATGCAAGTTTTAACTAACTGCAAGTTTAGACTGGCTAAATTACAATACTCACAGTATCAGTATAGTGTTAGTGTATGCATTCAAGGACATATGCACAAAAAAGCTTTCATGACCTCTGACACTTTTTAAGGATTTTTACTGTAGTTTTGAAAATCCTGTTAATATCATGGGTTTATTGATATTATGTTCAGTAAACAAATTTCATATTTTTGTCAATACACATGTGAAATATCTTGTCATCTTGTATGATATATGCATAACCATCGCTGGCAAAATCTTAAAATGGTCTGCTTGCCAGGAATCAGTATTTTGAGGAAACTGAAAAGAAAAAGTATGGAATTTCACTTCATATTTTATATAAAATTTTGGGCAAGAGACATAAATGTTTACTTACCCAACAAAATGTTCATCTTGTCCCAGCTGCTGAACAATTGATTTTCCCACCCTGATAATTCTTGAGGCTGTTCTGAATATATTCTGTGTTGTGCCAGAGAAAATTTTTAATGATGAATTGAACAAAACTTCAGAATATTTTCTTGTGTGATAGTCCCAGATTTGTGCTCACTTCATATTAAATTTATAAAATTTTCAGATAGTTTCAAAATATTTTTTATCAAGTCTTGAAAAACATGCCAGCTAGTCGACTGAAAATAAGTTTTTCTTAACATGCGCACTTATTTAAGATACTCTGTGTGCAAAGATTCTGTAGGTAGATTCTGCAACTCTTGAAAGAAAATGCTTGCTGATACTGCTATCATAGCAAAGTAATTTCTTGAGTTTGAGACTTTTTGAATAATATTTGAAGAGTGATTTAAAAAAAAAAAATCGAGAGCTTCTTTCATGGCTCACCATGGCAAAGCCCCATGCTTTTTATTTTTAGTGTGCCAGACTTGTGACCAAATGGTGCAGGTTCAAATCCTACCATTGGATCTACCCAGGATAGCTACCATGGTGTGTCCTTGGGCACTTAACTCCAGTTGTCTCGGCACTAAATAACAAATTTGTGGTACTGTGCCATTCGACGTCTAATGAAACCATCACCATCCCACCCCCATTCAGACTGTGACCCAGATGTAGTAATCCAAATCCATGATATTATATTATGTGTCCCCCTGGTACAAATGTATATACATAGTTTGTTAAAAAAAAGTATTTAAAAATGTCATTGGCATTGGCAATTAATTTATATTTAACCTTTGATCCCTCTCCCCCCCCCCCCCAAATTGGGCCCATCTGGTGGGCATCCTATGTACCAAGTAAAATTCCACTTAGTAGTTAAAAACAGATGTGGTTATGAACAAATGGATGGATGGACAGATATATGGTATCACAATATCCCCCCAACTAAACTGGTGTGGAGGGTATTACAATATCCCCCCAACTAAACTGGTGTGGAGGGTATTACAATATCCCCCTACTAACCTGGTATGGAGGATATCACAATATCCCCCTGCTAAACTGGTATGGAGGGTATCACAATATCTCCCTGCTAAATTGGTGTGGAGGGTATTACAGTATCTCCCTTCTAAACTGGTGTGGAGGGTATCACAATATCTCCCTGCTAAACTGGTGTGGAGGGTATTACAGTATCTCCCTTCTAAACTGGTATGGAGGGTATTACAGTATCTCCCTTCTAAGCTGGTATGGAGGGTATCACAATATTCCCCTGCTAAACTGGTATGGAGGGGATCACAGTATCTCCCTGCTAAACTGGTGTGGAGGGTATTACAGTATCTCCCTTCTAAACTGGTGTGGAGGGTATCACAATATCTCCCTGCTAAACTGGTGTGGAGGGTATTACAGTATCTCCCTTCTAAACTGGTATGGAGGGTATCACAATATCCCCCTGCTAAACTGGTATGGAGGGTATTGCAATATCCCCCTTCTAAACTGGTATGGAGGGTATCACAATATCTCCCTGCTAAACTGGCGTGGAGGGTATTACAGTATCCCCCTTCTAAACTGGTATGGAGGGTATCACAATATCTCCCTTCTAAACTGGCGTGGAGGGTATTACAGTATCCCCCTTCTAAACTGGTACTGATGTGGAGGATATTACAATATCCCCCTACTAACCTGGTGTAGAGGGTATTACAATATCTCCCTTCTAAACTGGTGTGGAGGGTATCACACTATCCCCCTACTAAACTGGTGTGGAGGGTATTACAGTATCTCCCTTCTAAACAGGTGTGGAGGATATTACAATATCTCCGTACTAAACTGGTGTGGAGGGTATTACAATATCTCCCTTCTCAACTGGTGGGATAAAAATGTTGCTCTTGACATTAACATGTGAAAACAACTTCAGCCGTTGAAGTGAATTGCTGAAAACAAAAATGTATTCTTAAGGTAGTCTGCCTTTGTGAAATCAGTACTTACTTCACAGCTCACAATGATGTGATCATTACATTATGACATCGATATGAGGTTGCTGTTTACCTAGGTGTATCATAGAAAGATGAATTCTTGGTGAGATTGGACATAAAGTGACCCGGTTGTGACTTATGTCTCTTATTAAATAATGATAAAGAAACAATTCTTATACAGTTTTTAAATTGCAATAACAGTCCTGTGAAAGGAAATGTCAGTTAACTTATACAAGCCCTTTGGAACTCTTCAGTAATTTACTACCTGCCATCAATTGGCCACATAGTAATTTTTTCAGAAAACCAGTGTGATTTTAGTAATTGTATCCTTCTGAAAAAATTCACTTTTCTTTGTGTATTTGGTAAAAGGAGTCTTTGGTCTTCATCCTGTGGCATTTTTATGAATTTTTAAATACTCAATTGGTTTTTTTTGTATGAACAAGTAGTGACATAGTACTTTTTCCTATACTTGATTATGTCTATACTTGATTATGTAATGACACTTGCTTGGGATGAACAAGTAGTGACATAGTACTTTTTCCTATACTTGATTATGTAATAATGACACTTACTTGGGATGAACAAGTAGTGACATAGTACTTTTTCCTATACTTGATTATGTAATGACACTTACAGTAGGACCCCGCTATAGCACGCTTCGTTAGAGCACGAATTCGGATATAACACGATCGTGGCATGGCTCACGAAATTTCAGCTTTTTTTTTCATATAAGAAAAAATTTTTTTTTTCAAAGTACGAAAAATAATGTGTAAAAAATTAATTATCATTTTGGGGAAGAGATCGTGTATGAATTCGGATATAATACGATTTTGGCGTGGCTACCGAAATTTTACAATAATTTCGCCAATTTCTTGAACTACTGCAAAGTTTTGTGCCAAGATAAACAAGAGTTTGATTTAATAATTTGGCAAGCTTTATTGTATATTTGAAGAAAAAGTGTCTTATGATTGCATCTTTCATTATATGAATAAAGATGCTGAACATTTCTATTTGTGACTGTTCATTTCAAATGTGTCAGTAGTCAATCACTGCAATTTGATCTTAGTTTATTTGTGAAAGATGTCAGCTCATTTTAAAGCTGACAAGTGTTAATCTTATTATTACTGATACATGAACAATAAAGTCATTAAGTCTTCTTTGTGTTTGTCTTCAATACATTCTGTGTACAATCGTTGCTCAAACAATAGTCGACATATGTTTGCTCATTCAACTGCATACACAGCCAAGCACCAAACAATGCGGTGGTTGATAAAAGATTTGCACCTGAATTTATAAATCAATTAATTTAAGTCATTGACAATCATCAAAGTCAATCTCAAAGCTAAAAGTTGTTCAAACCATGCGGCAATGATTTATAAAACATCAAAAAAACGAAAGCCGCCAACACGCACATGTGGCTTGGTGGTGTTGTTAGACAATTGCCAAGGAATCAGTTGAGCAGTGAATAATATTGTACATTCCCTATAAAAATGACCCCATTGTTGATTAACAATTATTCTTGCTGTAGTCGTTCAAACAAAAAGGTGTCAGAGTTTTAATTAGTAGTTATTTACAATGGATAACAGTACATGGAAACATTAAGCTTTTTCTGTTAAAGAGAACCTTGAAACCATGGACAGGATTAGGTCTGGTGTTTCCACAAGTCAGATTTAATTCCCAGTTGATATTTCCCAAGTTATCTGCCAGTGCACGTGGGCCGATAAGCCTCTGGCTGGTAAAAGCACTCACTTTGTTTTCAAGTAGAGTTCTACAACTTCCTGTGCATATACTTTGACCTTAATCCCTTAGCTTGTAAAGGCACCACATTCTTTGTTTTCCCACGTGACAACCCTTTGATCAAGCCGCGAGTTTGATACTTGTTCAGTGCCAAGTAACAGAGGGTGGTTATTTGAACTCCCTTTAATCTTGCCGCACAATTGACACGTGTCCAGTTGCATCCTTCAATAGATTTCTGACTTTATGATCAAAGTGTTACTTGCAAGAGCCCAAGCTCAGTCTCTCCATAAGCACCCGCATATGACAGTACAGCTGAGGAATCTGAGTCGGACGTGATTTATGATGACTAGACGACGATGATTTACAATGACTAGACAATGATGTAGGATTTCAGAACTTTATCAGACAATGATATTATACTTCTGTGTGCATATTTTCGATGGAATTATTATGGACTCACTCCTACGCATGCCATGAGATCAGCTGGTGAGTACATGTGTTGATCCTTTAACTATTCATGCTATACAATAGACATGTACATATAAATGTACCAATGCATGGTTCTCTGAATAAAGTAAAATGTTATATGTGCAATCTCTGTTTTCACTGCATGTGTATTTATCGTTTATTATCCATTGATTTAAGATGGTAACTGTGCCAATGAAGCACGTTGTTTTGAGCTCACAATTTACCCCCCCCCCCCCATTTTTTTGGTGCATGCATCATTTTCTTCAGCTAAATGACTTGGTTTTGTCTAGGTTGCTTATAGCACAGTTCGGGACATAGCACGAAACCCATTTTGTGGACCCCGACCATCGTGCTATAGCGGGGTCCTACTGTACTTGGGATGAACAAGTAGTGACATAATACTTTTCCTATACTTGATTATGTAATAAAGACACTTACTTGGGATGTATTTTTTCCTATACTTGATTATGTAATGACACTTACTTGGGATGAACAAGTAGTGACATAGTACTTTTTCCTATACTTGATTATGTAATGATCCTTACTTGGGTTTCAACAAAGAGTGACTTTTTTGTATGAACAAGTAGTGACATAGTACTTTTTCCTATACTCGATTATGTAATGACACTTACTTGCGATGAACAAGTAGAGACATAGTACTTTTTCCTATACTTGATTATGTAATGACACTTACTTGGGATGAACAAGTAGTGACATAGTACATAGTGCATTTAGCCCATGGCCAAATAGGTTTTTTGGACCTTATATGTCTACTGTTATACTTAGATTCATGAAACCTAGTGGGTGCGTCATGTTTCAGTTTTGTCTTTTATTTCGGTTTCAGTGTAATCATTGTAAATGTGATATGTCCTCTTGTATTCAAATGTGAAAAGTTTTAATCAACTGGCACAGTAATGCCTGCGAGCATTTCCGTGAATACCTAATTGAGTGCCGACACATTTTTTTTATTCCCGACTTGCAGAAGTGCTTATTGCATACAATCAATTAAAAGTAGATCTGCTTTGTATTATCACATTATTTACATCTTTTGTATCAAATCAAGTAAAGGGTTAGAAAAAAAAGTTGAAAATCATACAAATCCTACCTGTGTAAGAGCTAGCGGTCAATGTCGTGTCAAGTCAACTCATTTCACTTGACCAATTTCAATGACATAATCCATATATAAGTCGATTGGAGTATAAGATGAAGCTTAGACTTCCAGGTCAAAAAGTATCAGCTCACAGGCTGGAAAATACGGTACATTCGAAAAAGCTATTTATTGAAAATTATTTCCAACACAATTATAAAATGAGTATTCAACTACATAACGTGCCTCCCCTTCTCGCTGTCAATTCTGCAATCTATGTTTTTGTAATCCGTTGTGTGCAAGTCATTGAAGGAGAGGTGTATATGGTTTAATGTTATGTTTACACCATACAGGTTATATAGCGCAGATTGAAGTTTATAATTTAAATTTTAAAATGATTCAAAGTTAAAATGCAAACTTGTTAGGTAGAAAATTGCAATAAAACTGTTGCTAGAAAATGGGCCAACATTTTGTTATCAAAGTTACTTATGTCTGAATTTATTTTCTGCATTCTAATAAATGTTTACAGTGGCTAACAGAGACTACCAAAAGCTTTGTAGAGGTGCTCTATGTAATCATTGATTACTCTCTAGTTAATAGGTACAATTGTTCTAGATGAATAATTGATACTTGAGCATGCCTTTGATATCTGTGTATATAAATATTGTATGTATTTTTTATACTGTGTATAAATTTTTTTCAGGGTTTTAGAAAAAGACCCATATAATTCACTCTGTCTGCCATTACACGTAGCTGTGCTTGTGGAACTTAAGAGATCAAATGGTAAGTTACAGCTGCTTCCATTGCACTTTGATTCATGCCAAATTATTTTGTGTTTAACAGGTATCCAGTTTTGAAAAATGTAGATACTAGTGACATTATCTAAATTTGTGTTGTGATATTGCCACCTTTTTACGATACTATCTCGATAATATGTTTTTACTAATTTAGATCAGTCAAATTTGGCAGTCAGTGTATCTTTCATTTGCTGCTTTTACATGTTTTAAATGAGCTATTCTCTACAAAGCACACTGAAGACACATGCTGGGCCAAGTGCCATAGCCAAGGTTACAGCTCGCAGAATATTCAATTGTTATTTCCACTGACCATTGCCTTTAGTCTGTTGTTATTTATATCTGATTGACATGTGTTGATTAAAAGGTACTAATGTTGAGGATACATCTGATTAAACATGCTCCTCTGTATTAGTGCTCAGTATTGCATTAAATTGGAAATATATATATTTAGGCCTGGGTGTTTGTCTCAAATCTATATAATTTCGCCTATCAGTAGTTTTTGCCAATATATTAATTGCACCGGATCAGACAAGGATACATTGTGATGGTGATATGATAATATCACTAGTATACACTGATCTGCCATTGTATAATGTAATGACAGAACAAGGTTAATCTATGTTGTTCTCTTGAATCATTAGTAGAAAGAACAGGGTAAATCCTGATATGAGTCCATTATGGGCTAGTAGAACTGAATCCATGCTCTTCACAATTTTGTGCATATTTTTTACTGTAAAATTTTTTATCATTCTTGACTAAAGATGATTTTATTAAAACTCAAAATCGACATAGGACATGAAATTGATGGATTCCTGAATTGTTCAATCTACTAGTGCAAAAGACTGGAACAAAGTTGGTATTGGGGAAGGTGGTCTCTTGATTTCTTCTAGTCAATTTTTGTTGAGCTTGCCCTGGCACAACCTGAACATAGCAATCACTTTAGCTTTCATGTTTGTATCTGTACATCCATACAACCATCCACACCCTAGATTAACCTCAATGTTAAAGTTTTTGACTGATTTCATTTCTAATCCATTTTATCTCACCCTCTTCAATCAATTTCGAACATGACTTTCATGCAAAAATGCTTACAGAAGCTCCATAAGGATGCGAGATGCTGAGAATTAAAAATGCTTACAGAAACCCCATAAGGATGCCAGTCTTACAGAAGCCCCATAAGGATGCCAGTCTTACAGAAGCTCCATAAGGATGTCATATACTGAGAATTAAAAATGCTTACAGAAGCCCCATAAGGATGCCAGGCTTACAGAAGCCCCATAAGGATGCCAGGCTTACAGAAGCTCCATAAGGATGCCAGTCTTACAGAAGCTCCATAAGGATGTCAGATACTGAGAATTAAAAATACTTACAGAAGCCCCATAAGGATGCCAGATACTGAGAATTAAAAATACTTACAGAAGCCCCATAAGGATGCCAGATAACTGCAAATTAAAAAGGCTTACAGAAGCCCCATAAGGATTCCAGGCTTACAGAAGCTCCATAAAGATATCAGATACTGAGAATTAAAAATGCTTACAGAGCCACCATAAGGATGCCAGGCTTACAGAAGCTCCATAAGGATGCCAGGCTTACACAAGCTCCATAAGGATGTCAGATACTGAGAAATTCACTATAAATTATTGGTGTTCTCATTTTTGTAGATTGAGATTTTGGGAAACCACATATTTTAATACCCAAATTGCCTGACTTTCCTATAAGTACCCTTTTGGTGAAAGGCCAATCAGCTAATTTCAGGTATCATGTAATGTTTTGGAAAATCTATGAAACTTTATATGCACACAAATTATTGAATTCACAATAATTACTCTTGGGGTGGAAAGTGGTCTTCTATGAAATTGTGAGAGCCTAATATGGGAAAATTCACTTCAAAGGAGTAATCAAAGGAAGTACATAAATAGATTTGTATTTGATTGAAAATTACATACTAGAGACCAGTGACCAGTATTGAACATGTAATATACCAAATTCTCATATAATTCGTTTCAGCTTTTATAAATATTTTCTCATAGAATACCTTATAGAGCAACCCTGGGTATTATCAACACCATATGATGTATTGATTGTACACACCACCTATTTTTGATTATTACTATCACTCAACATGAACTATGTAACACCTATCACAATTGGTTAGTTCTCTTATATTATCACAGTTGCCTCCCCTATTTGAAGGGAGATATTGATTTTTTTCTGCTGCCAGTCAAATGTACCTATTACAAACACACCCAGGCTATCATCAACACTCTGCCATTATTATTAATTGAAATGATTGACAATTATTTACTTCTGTTTTTACTTAATTAGTCCATATCTTTTTCATTTTGGAACCTTTTTATATTTAGCTCAACTGGTCATAGACTAGAAGGGCTTATGGGATGGTCTGTTGTCCATTCTTCAGTGATACATCTGTCAGTTAGCACAAGCTTGTTCTTCTAATCTACTTCAAGGATTGCCATGAAACTTTACACACACATTCATACCTTGGTCTAATTCGTCCTAAATGAAAATGGTGCCACTCAGATATTTAGTATGGCTGCCACAGTGACAATCTTCAAAATCGTGTTATCACTACTCCACCTGAATGGATTGTCATATTAACATGTGGTTTTCACTAAAAACAAATCATGTAACCACATGATGTCATTTAATTGAAACACTAGTCTGTTCAGTCAGAAGAAAATAGTATGATGGTGTTAAATTAATATGAGCAGTTGGCTGGAACTAGAAGCAAGTATTCTCCCTGCTTTTTTTTGTTGTTGTGAGCTTGCATGTTCACAGTTGCCAGTCAAATGCATGGTCCCCAGATGCAGTGGATAGGTTGTGATCCATTGACCTCATTATTTGCAGCATCAGTTACAGTGATTAATGGATTCTATGTAATGATCGCAAAGACATTTAATTCATTTATTATTCAGTTTAAATATCAGTTCCAATGATTACGAGCTTCCAGTAATAAAGAAACATTTACTTTCAATACACTCAGTAGTCATTGTTGAGTGTGCTAAGAAAGACTAATGAGGCCTTCTCACTGAAAGAAATGCTGGACTGTTTCATTGCACATTATTTCATGAAATGTTTTAATTTTGACAATATTTATTTCATTGGGATAATAAACTCTGATGGGATTTATTTCCATGGTCTTAATCTCGGACTGCAAAATCCTAAAAATGCTTCCACTGCTGAAATAACTGAAATGTTGTATTAGCCATGAAGCATGATAGGAAGTGTCTGATCAGAGCTTACAAATGGTGTATTAGCAATGAAGCATGATTTGAAGTGTTTGATCAGAGCTTTCAGATAGTGTATTAGCAATGAAGCATGATTGGAAGTATTTAATCAGAGCTTTCAAATGGTGTATTGGCAATGAAGCATGATAGGAAGTGTTTGATCAGAGCTTACAAAATGTGTATTAGCAATGAAGCATGATGGGAAGTGTTTGATCAGAGCTTACAAATGTTGTATTAGCAATGAAGCATGATGGGAAGTGTTTGATCAGAGCTTACAAATGTTGTATTAGCAATGAAGCATGATGGGAAGTGTTTTATCAGAGCTTTCAAATGGTGTATCAACAATGAAGCATGATGTTTCATCAGAGGTTACAAATAGTAAAAAGTTGCCAGTCTTTTCTTTATTGTGGGTAAGAGAGCATGTATTCCAATTCATTCAAGTATTTTTATGTAAGTTTATTCAGGTTACCAATACCTTGAAGAGATTCTCAGATTTGATAACTTTAATTTCAGCTTTGTTTTACTTGGCACACAAGCTTGTAGATATGTATCCGGACAAACCCGTAAGTATATCACCTAAGAATATAATCAAATTTTATGCTTCATGTATGGTATCTGTTTTGTTTTTGTCTTACCTGGTTTTTATGCTTCCGTCATGTCCTGTCACATCACATCTGTCACACATTTCACTCCCCCTCAATAATATCTGAAGTAATTCATGTATTGAAACCAAATTGTTGTGAGGCTGTACACACATTAAGATCTTGGTTAGGTTCGGTTTTCACGATTTTCTGGTCAATTCTTAATGAGATATGGCCCCAGTTTGAACCAGAACTTTACCCTTTAGTTGCATTATATTGGCAGGGATATCCAGGTCATATGGACACGTTTCTAGTTTAGTGAACATGTCTTGAAATTTGTGCATTTAAGTTAATGGCCTGATGTACATAAATGAAATTGTGTACACTTGTGAAATTACAATTTTAAAAATTCTTTTGCAAAGTTTGATAATTATTGTGCCCTTATGTTACTTTGCACATTATATAAATTAGATGTATTGGTGAACAGGTGATCCATGAATTGGAAGTATTATTTAATAATAGTAATATTATTATTATTATACAGTATAGATAGATGGATTGATCGACAGGCAGATTGTGATTAAGAACCAATACCTAAAATAGAAATACTAATGAATAACCCAGTACACAAGTACATAAATGCACTGACTAACCAGTGGACAATGCTTTGGTGATGTTGCTGAATAAAAACAATAAAACTGACACTTTCCCTACTCTTGTCATCTCAGTGCTATCACTTGCAAAGTAATACTTGTAGAACAAGAAATAACAAGATGTATTGTATGTTATATAGGGTTACTTTTCTGGAGGGTTTATATTTGCTGTGTTTGTAAATATTAATCAGTTTTCTGTGAAAATAATGTACGAGTAAAAATGTCATAAAAAGTAGTTGAATTAAAGGGAATGATGCCTGACTGAGAAGCATAAAATTATAGCCATTAAAATATCATAAAAATTAATTTAATTAAAGGGAATGATGTCTGACCAAGCAGCATAAATTTACAACACCATTAAAATGTTATAAATATTAATTTAATTAAAGAGAATGATAGCTGACTGAGTAGCATACAAATTATAACACCATTATATGTTATAAAATCAGCAAACCATATGTCATAAGAACAGCACACCATTAAAATGTAAGATGAGCATACCATTAAAATATCATTGTTTAGATCAGCACATTAAAATGTAATGAGAACAGCACACCATTAATATGTAAGATTGGCACACCATTAAAATCTCATAAGATCAGAACACTATTAACATGTCATAAGATTGGCACACCATCAAAATATAATAAGATCAGAACACCATTAAATCATAAGATTGGTACAACATTAAAATGTCATAAGAACAGCACACCATTAAAATGTAAGATCAGCATGCCTTTAAAATGTTTTAAGATTGGCATACCATTCAAATGTCTCTAAATTGATACACTATTAAAATGCCATAAGAACAGCACATTATTATATCATAAGATCAGTACACCATTCAAATGTTAGATCAACATGCTTAAAATTTCATAAGAACAACACACCATTAGAATGTAAGATAAATAAGAATAGAACACCATTAAAATGTAAGATTTACACACCATTAAAATGTCATTAGATCAGCACATCATTGAAATGTCATAAAATCTGCTCACCATTGAAATGTCACAGAATTGCACACCATTGAAATGTAAGATCTGCACACCGTTAAAATGTTGTAAGATCTGCACACCATTGAAATATAAGATCTTCACATCATTAAAATGTAAGATCTGCACACCATTAAAATGTCATAAGATCTTCACACCATTAAAATATAAGATCTTCACACCATTAAAATGTTGCAAGATCTGCACATCATTAAAATGTAAGATCTGCACACCATTAAAATGTAAGATCTGCACACCATTAAAATGTCATAAGATCCTCACACCATTAAAATCTAAGATCTGCACACCATTGAAATATAAGATCTGCACATCATTAAAATGTTGTAAGATCTGCATATCATTGAAATGTCATAAGATCTTCACACCATTAAAATGTTAGATCTGCACACCATTAAAATGTAAGATCTGCACATCATTGAAATGTCATAAGATCTTCACACCATTAAAATGTAAGATCTGCATAACATTAAGATGTTGTAAGATCTTCACACCATTAAAATGTAAGATATACACACCATTAAAATGTTGTAAGATCTGCACATTAAAATGTTGTAAGATCTGCACACCATTAAAATGTAAGATCTTCACACCATTAAAATGTAAGATCTGCACCCCATTAAAATGTCATAAGATCTTTGCACCATTAAGATGTAAGATCTGTACACCATAAAAATGTTAGATACACACACCATTAAAATGTAAGATCTGCACACCATTAAAATGTTGTAAGATTGGCACATCATTGAAATGTAAGATCAGCACACCATAAAAAAGTTTTAAAAAATCAGCACACCATTAAAATATAAGATCTGTAATGTGAAATTTTTAAATAACAAGCTGTACACTATTTTATCCTTGATATGTAGATGACCTAAATAGACTTTGATACTTTTTTCTCCAATTTTAATGGGTTAATAATCCCATTTTAGCTCACCTGGCCATAAAGCCAACTGAGCATATGGTGTGACACTAGATACGGTATACACTGTATGTTCTCCCACAACATTTGCTATTTTAAATTCCTTAAAAACCACTGGACCATTTTTAGTCATAGTTGGCATAGGTCATCCTGGCATAAAGAACTTTTAAGTTTGTGCAAATTATGCCAATCTGCTATCAGATATGGCTACCCTTACTAAAATTAAAAAACAAACAAACTGGAAATGACTTATTCTCAACAATCTCTGAAAAAAATTGGTTTAAATTTGACAGAAAGAAATCAGGCATAAAGGACTTTAAAGTTTATACAAATGATGCCAATCAGCCCTCAAATTTGACTGCTGTTAATAAAAGTGGAAAACCTTTAAATGACGTCTTCTCAAAAAGTGTTTGACAAAATTGAAGCAAATTTGATAAAAAGAACACTCTGGCATAAAGGGCATGAAAGTTTATATAAATGATACTGATCTGCCTTCAAATATGGCTGTCATTACTAAAAATAGAAAAAGGAATAAATGACTTCTCAAAAACTGCTCAGCAACATTTTACCAATTTTACAGCATGCATCTTACCTTGGAGGCATTTTAAATTTATACAGATGATGCTAGTCCACCATCACTCAACAGAATTTGACCAACTTTGACATAAAGCATCCTGGCATAAAGGCATTATTTAACAAATGATATTGATTTGCCATCAGATATGGACAAATATACGAGAAATAAAGAAACCTTGAAATAATTGTTTGTGTAGTTGGAAGAAATTTCAACAGAAAGCATCCTGTTGACCCAGATTTCTTGGTCAACTGCTCTTCAATTTGGCTATTAGGTCGATGTCAGCCAGGTGAGTGATCTGAAGCCTGCTTGGACCTCTTGTTTTTCACTGAGAATTTCAAATAGGTATTTTGATGCAAAAAAAGTACATATGATTAAAGCACAGCTGATTTCAACAAGACATGTACATAGTTCAAGAAATACTATCAGAGCTCTGTTTAACCATTTTTTTTAATGATTAAACCAAATAATGTTTACACTTTTTTGTAGCATTGTAAATTCCAGTAAATGTAAATTGTGGGTGTATTTAGTGAGATACTTTTCAATATTTGTGGTGGATAATTACTGTCATATTACTCCATCTCTTTACAAATATCTTCTGCTTCCAGGTCTCATGGTTTGCAGTAGGGTGTTATTATTTATTAATTAAAAAAAATGACCCAACAAGGAGATATCTCAGGTATGTATTGATATAATCTCATGTACACTGATTGAAACACAGTTATTGTCAAATGCCAGATTGTCTAAGCCATGTTTGGTGCATAAAAAAAGAGAATTGAACTAAAGTTCCAACAAAATGCCACATTCAATTGCAGGAATTCAATAGAATCTCCATTTGTGTGAGTGGAAAAGCATCTTTGAACTATCACTCTTTTGATAGGTAGCCTTGTGAATTCTCATAGATTTTTTGATAGGTAGCCTTGTGAATTCTTGTAGATTTGTTGCTTTCTTGAGTCTCCAGTGGTTAATAAAATATTTCAAGGAGGTTTAATGTACTTTTTTATACTTTTAAATGGAGGCATCTCAAAAGTGACTTTTGGATTCTAATTATTTTAAAAGTTTTATTAAATGCTTAGATATGAATAATGTAAAAGTACAAATCAGTTAGTATCTGTATATTACATTAGTTTCAATAAGTTCGTGAATATACTTTGGTCAGAAAAATTCCCTTTCTAGTAACTTTATCACCTAAGTTATTACTATATCACTTCTTTCTGTTCTGCAGCAAAGCTACAACCCTTGATCGACTGTATGGACCTGCCTGGCTGGCATTTGGCCATTCTTTTGCAGAAGAGAATGAGCATGACCAAGCCATGGCTGCTTACTTCACAGCATCACAGCTTATGAAAGGGTGAGCCAATTTAGCTATATATTACATCAACAGCACACATCAAATATTGACAAACTGTGCCAAAGGTGTAAAAAAAGAAAATTCACTTAACCAACTTTATAATCTTTCTAGTAAGGCAACTTACACTCAAAGTATGTTAAATTTAGATCACTTTGCCATGACCTTGAATTCATAAAAATTTTCTTAACACTAAATTATTAGTGGTACCCAAGTGGACTATTTTAAAATAATGGAGGAATAAAGTATAGTAGCTAAGTAGTTACGGCTAGTACTTTCATGCAGTTATCATCAATAGTTGTGAAGAGCTAGTACTTTCATGCAGTTATCATAAATAGTTGTGAAGATCTAGTACTTTCATGCAGTTATCATCAATAGTTGTCAAGATATTTGCTCTCAAAATTTAAAGATAAATTCCTGGTCCGAGGCTTGAAAGTTTCATGAATTCAAGGACAGGTATCTTGCTCTTTATTCATTCATGAATTCAAGGACAGGTATCTTGCTCTTGATTCATTCATAAATTCAAGGACAGGTATCTTGCTCTTGATTCATTCATGAATTCAAGGACAGGTATCTTGCTCTTGATTCATTCATGAATTCAAGGACAGGTATCTTGTTCTTTATTCATTCATGAATTCAAGTACAGGTATCTTGCTCTTTATTCATTCATGAATTCATGGACAGGTATCTTGCTCTTTATTCATTCATAAATTCAAGGACAGGTATCTTGCTCTTGATTCATTCATGAATTCAAGGACAGGTATCTTGCTCTTGATTAATTCATGAATTCAAGGACAGGTATCTTGTTCTTTATTCATTCATGAATTCAAGTACAGGTATCTTGCTCTTTATTCATTCATGAATTCATGGACAGGTATCTTGCTCTTTATTCATTCATAAATTCAAGGACAGGTATCTTGCTCTTTATTCATTCTTATAATAGTTTAACTTTATCACATGAGATTGTTCTTGAGTGTTAACAGAGAATGCAATATTGGAACATAGTATTTAGGATGTTTTCTCACATAGATACTTAAGGATGTTCACTAATACCAAAATCATGTTTACTGCCTAGCTTGAAATGGCATCTAGTGGTTTATTGTTATGTCATTATTATGACATTGTTTATTTAAAGCTAGGCAGCATAGCACCAAGAAATCTAGCAATCAAATCCACTCAATGACATCACTTTTTCTTGATGTAAAAAGTAATAGAGCAATCAAATCCACTCTGTGACTACACTTTTTCTAGCTGTATAAAGTAATAGAGCAATCAAATCCACTCAGTGACATCACTTTTTCTTGATGTATAAAGTAATAGAGCAATCAAATCCACTCTGTGACTACACTTTTTCTAGCTGTATAAAGTAATAGAGCAATCAAATCCACTCAGTGACATCACTTTTTCTTGATGTATAAAGTAATAGAGCAATCAAATCCACTCAGTTACTGCACTTTTTCTAGCTGTATAAAGTAATAGAACAGTCAAATCCACTCAGTGACATCACTTTTTCTAGCTGTATAAAGTAATAGAGCAATCAAATCCACTCAGTGACATCACTATTTCTAGCTCTATAAAGTAATAGAACAGTCAAATTCACTCAGTGACATCACTTTTCCTTGATGTATAAAGTAATAGAGCAATCAAATCCACTCAGTGACTACACTTTTTCTAGCTGTATAAAGTAATAGAACAGTCAAATCCACTCAGTGACATCACTTTTCTTGATGTAAAAAGTAATAGAACAGTCAGATCCACTCAGTGACATCACTTTTTCTTGATGTAAAACGTAATAGAGCAATCAAATTCATTCAGTGACTACACTTTTTCCTTGTTGTATAAAGAAATAGAAGTAAGATCCACTCAGTGACGATACTTTTTCTTGATGTATAAAGTAATAGAGCAATCAAATCCACTCAGTGACTACACTTTTTCTAGCTGTATAAAGTAATACAACAGTCAGATCCACTCAGTGACATCACTTTTTCTTGATGTATAAAGTAATAGAGCAATCAAATCCACTCAATGACATCACTTTTTCTTGATGTATAAAGTAATATAGCAATCAAATCCACTCAGTGACATCACTTTTTCTTGATGCATAAATAGAGCAATCAAATCCACTCAGTAACTACACTTTTTCTTGATGTATAAAGTAATAGAACAGTCAAATCCACTCAGTGACATCACTTTTTCTTGATGTATAAAGTAATAGAACAGTCAAATCCACTCAGTGACATCACTTTTTCTTGATGCATAAATAGAGCAATCAAATCCACTCTGTAACTACACTTTTTCTTGATGTATAAAGTAATAGAACAATCAGATCCACTCAGTGACATCACTTTTTCTTGATGCATAAATAGAGCAATCAAATCCACTCAGTGACTACACTTTTTCTTGATGTATAAAGTAATAGAACAGTCAAATCCACTCAATGACATCACTTTTTCTTGATGTATAAAGTAATAGAACAATCAGATCCACTCAGTGACATCACTTTTTCTTGATGTATAAATAGAGCAATCAAATCCACTCAGTGACTACACTTTTTCTTGATGTATAAAGTAATAGAACAGTCAAATCCACTCAGTGACATCACTTTTTCTTGATGCATAAATAGAGCAATCAGATCCACTCAGTGACATCACTTTTTCTTGATGCATAAATATAGCAATCAAATCCACTCAGTGACATCACTTTTTCTTGATGTATAAATAGAGCAATCAAATCCACTCAGTGACATCACTTTTTCTTGATGTATAAAGTAATAGAATAGTCAGTTCCACTCAGTGACATCACTTTTTCTTGATGTATAAAGTAATAGAGCAATCAAATTCATTCAGTGACTACACTTTTTCCTTGATGTATAAAGTAATAGAAGTACGATTCATTCAGTGACTATACTTTTTGTAGCTGTATAAAGTAATAGAACAGTCAAATCCACTCAGTGACATCACTTTTTCTTGATGTATAAAGTAATAGAGCAATCAAATCCACTCAGTGACTACACTTTTTCTAGCTGTATAAAATAATAGAACAGTCAAATCCACTCAGTGACATCACTTTTTCTTGTTGTATAAAGTAATAGAGCAATAAAAATCCACTCAGTGACTACACTTTTTCTTGCTGTATAAAGTAATAGAGCAATAAAAATCCATTCAGTGACATCACTTTTTCTTGATGTATAAAGTAATTGAGCAATAAAAATCATCTCAGTGACATCACTTTTTCTAGATGTATAAAGTAATAGAACAGTTAGATCCACTCAGTGACTACACTTTTTCTTGATGTATACAGTAATAGAGCAATCAAATCCACTCAGTGACATCACTTTTTCTTGATGCATAAATAGAGCAATCAAATCCACTCAGTGACATCACTTTTTCTTGATGCGTAAATAGAGCAATCAAATCCACTCAGTGACATCACTTTTTCTTGATGTATAAATATAGCAATCAAATCCACTCAATGACATCACTTTTTCTTGATGTATAAAGTAATACAACAGTCAAATCCACTCAGTGACATCACTTTTTCTTGATGTATAAAGTAATAGAACAATCAGATCCACTCAGTGACTTCACTTTTTTTTATGCATAAATATAGCAGTCAAATCCACTGAGTGACATCACTTTTTCTTGATGTATAAATATAGCAATCAAATCCACTAAGTGATTACACTTTTTCTTGATGTATAAAGTAATAGAGCAATCAAATCCACTCAGTTACTGCACTTTTTCTAGCTGTATAAAGTAATAGAACAGTCAAATCCACTCAGTGACATCACTTTTTCTAGCTGTATAAAGTAATAGAGCAATCAAATCCACTCAGTGACATCACTATTTCTAGCTCTATAAAGTAATAGAACAGTCAAATTCACTCAGTGACATCACTTTTCCTTGATGTATAAAGTAATAGAGCAATCAAATCCACTCAGTGACTACACTTTTTCTAGCTGTATAAAGTAATAGAACAGTCAAATCCACTCAGTGACATCACTTTTCTTGATGTAAAAAGTAATAGAACAGTCAGATCCACTCAGTGACGTCACTTTTTCTTGATGTAAAACGTAATAGAGCAATCAAATTCATTCAGTGACTACACTTTTTCCTTGTTGTATAAAGAAATAGAAGTAAGATCCACTCAGTGACGATACTTTTTCTTGATGTATAAAGTAATAGAGCAATCAAATCCACTCAGTGACTACACTTTTTCTAGCTGTATAAAGTAATACAACAGTCAGATCCACTCAGTGACATCACTTTTTCTTGATGTATAAAGTAATAGAGCAATCAAATCCACTCAATGACATCACTTTTTCTTGAGGTATAAATTAATATAGCAATCAAATCCACTCAGTGACATCACTTTTTCTTGATGCATAAATAGAGCAATCAAATCCACTCAGTAACTACACTTTTTCTTGATGTATAAAGTAATAGAACAGTCAAATCCACTCAGTGACATCACTTTTTCTTGATGTATAAAGTAATAGAACAGTCAAATCCACTCAGTGACATCACTTTTTCTTGATGCATAAATAGAGCAATCAAATCCACTCTGTAACTACACTTTTTCTTGATGTATAAAGTAATAGAACAATCAGATCCACTCAGTGACATCACTTTTTCTTGATGCATAAATAGAGCAATCAAATCCACTCAGTGACTACACTTTTTCTTGATGTATAAAGTAATAGAACAGTCAAATCCACTCAATGACATCACTTTTCTTGATGTATAAAGTAATAGAACAATCAGATCCACTCAGTGACATCACTTTTTCTTGATGCATAAATAGAGCAATCAAATCCACTCAGTGACTACACTTTTTCTTGATGTATAAAGTAATAGAACAGTCAAATCCACTCAGTGACATCACTTTTTCTTGATGCATAAATAGAGCAATCAAATCCACTCAGTGACATCACTTTTTCTTGATGTATAAAGTAATATAGCAATCAAATCCACTCAGTGACATCACTTTTTCTTGATGTATAAAGTAATATAGCAATCAAATCCACTCAGTGACATCACTTTTTCTTGATGCATAAATAGAGCAATCAAATCCACTCAGTGACATCACTTTTTCTTGATGTATAAATAGAGCAATCAAATCCACTCAGTGACATCACTTTTTCTTGATGTATAAAGTAATAGAATAGTCAGTTCCACTCAGTGACATCACTTTTTCTTGATGTATAAAGTAATAGAGCAATCAAATTCATTCAGTGACTACACTTTTTCCTTGATGTATAAAGTAATAGAAGTACGATTCATTCAGTGACTATACTTTTTGTAGCTGTATAAAGTAATAGAACAGTCAAATCCACTCAGTGACATCACTTTTTCTTGATGTATAAAGTAATAGAGCAATCAAATCCACTCAGTGACTACACTTTTTCTAGCTGTATAAAATAATAGAACAGTCAAATCCACTCAGTGACTAGACTTTTTCTTGTTGTATAAAGTAATAGAGCAATAAAAATTCACTCAGTGACTACACTTTTTCTTGCTGTATAAAGTAATAGAGCAATAAAAATCCATTCAGTGACATCACTTTTTCTTGATGTATAAAGTAATTGAGCAATAAAAATCCACTCAGTGACATCACTTTTTCTAGATGTATAAAGTAATAGAACAGTTAGATCCACTCAGTGACTACACTTTTTCTTGATGTATACAGTAATAGAGCAATCAAATCCACTCAGTGACATCACTTTTTCTTGATGCATAAATAGAGCAATCAAATCCACTCAGTGACATCACTTTTTCTTGATGCGTAAATAGAGCAATCAAATCCACTCAGTGACATCACTTTTTCTTGATGTATAAATATAGCAATCAAATCCACTCAATGACATCACTTTTTCTTGATGTATAAAGTAATACAACAGTCAAATCCACTCAGTGACATCACTTTTTCTTGATGTATAAAGTAATAGAACAATCAGATCCACTCAGTGACTTCACTTTTTTTTATGCATAAATATAGCAGTCAAATCCACTGAGTGACATCACTTTTTCTTGATGTATAAATATAGCAATCAAATCCACTAAGTGATTACACTTTTTCTTGATGTATAAAGTAATAGAGCAATCAAATCCACTCAGTTACTGCACTTTTTCTAGCTGTATAAAGTAATAGAACAGTCAAATCCACTCAGTGACATCACTTTTTCTAGCTGTATAAAGTAATAGAGCAATCAAATCCACTCAGTGACATCACTATTTCTAGCTCTATAAAGTAATAGAACAGTCAAATTCACTCAGTGACATCACTTTTCCTTGATGTATAAAGTAATAGAGCAATCAAATCCACTCAGTGACTACACTTTTTCTAGCTGTATAAAGTAATAGAACAGTCAAATCCACTCAGTGACATCACTTTTTCTTGATGTAAAAAGTAATAGAACAGTCAGATCCACTCAGTGACATCACTTTTTCTTGATGTAAAACGTAATAGAGCAATCAAATTCATTCAGTGACTACACTTTTTCCTTGTTGTATAAAGAAATAGAAGTAAGATCCACTCAGTGACGATACTTTTTCTTGATGTATAAAGTAATAGAGCAATCAAATCCACTCAGTGACTACACTTTTTCTAGCTGTATAAAGTAATACAACAGTCAGATCCACTCAGTGACTGCACTTTTTCTTGATGTATAAAGTAATAGAGCAATCAAATCCACTCAATGACATCACTTTTTCTTGATGTATAAAGTAATATAGCAATCAAATCCACTCAGTGACATCACTTTTTCTTGATGCATAAATAGAGCAATCAAATCCACTCAGTGACTACACTTTTTCTTGATGTATAAAGTAATAGAACAGTCAAATCCACTCAGTGACATCACTTTTTCTTGATGTATAAAGTAATAGAACAGTCAAATCCACTCAGTGACATCACTTTTTCTTGATGCATAAATAGAGCAATCAAATCCACTCAGTGACTACACTTTTTCTTGATGTATAAAGTAATAGAACAATCAGATCCACTCAGTGACATCACTTTTTCTTGATGCATAAATAGAGCAATCAAATCCACTCAGTGACTACACTTTTTCTTGATGTATAAAGTAATATAATAATCAGATCCACTCAGTGACATCACTTTTTCTTGATGTATAAAGTAATAGAGCAATCAAATTCATTCAGTGACTACACTTTTTCCTTGATGTATAAAGTAATAGAAGTACGATTCACTCAGTGACTATACTTTTTGTAGCTGTATAAAGTAATAGAACAGTCAAATCCACTCAGTGACATCACTTTTTCTTGATGTATAAAGTAATAGAGCAATCAAATCCACTCAGTGACTACACTTTTTCTAGCTGTATAAAATAATAGAACAGTCAAATCCACTCAGTGACTAGACTTTTTCTTGTTGTATAAAGTAATAGAGCAATAAAAATTCACTCAGTGACTACACTTTTTCTTGCTGTATAAAGTAATAGAGCAATAAAAATCCATTCAGTGACATCACTTTTTCTTGATGTATAAAGTAATTGAGCAATAAAAATCCACTCAGTGACATCACTTTTTCTAGATGTATAAAGTAATAGAACAGTTAGATCCACTCAGTGACTACACTTTTTCTTGATGTATACAGTAATAGAGCAATCAAATCCACTCAGTGACATCACTTTTTCTTGATGCATAAATAGAGCAATTAAATCCACTCAGTGACATCACTTTTTCTTGATGTGTAAATAGAGCAATCAAATCCACTCAGTGACAACACTTTTTCTTGATGTATAAATATAGCAATCAAATCCACTCAGTGACATCACTTTTTCTTGATGTATAAAGTAATACAACAGTCAAATCCACTCAGTGACATCACTTTTTCTTGATGTATAAAGTAATAGAACAATCAGATCCACTCAGTGACTTCTCTTTTTTTTTATGCATAAATATAGCAGTCAAATCCACTGAGTGACATCACTTTTTCTTGATGTATAAATATAGCAATCAAATCCACTCAGTGACTACACTTTTTCTTGATGTATAAATATAGCAATCAAATCCACTAAGTGATTACACTTTTTCTTGATGTATAAAGTAATAGAGCAATCAAATCCACTCAGTTACTGCACTTTTTCTAGCTGTATAAAGTAATAGAACAGTCAAATCCACAGTGACATCACTTTTTCTAGCTGTATAAAGTAATACAGCAATCAAATCCACTCAGTGACATCACTATTTCTAGCTCTATAAAGTAATAGAACAGTCAAATTCACTCAGTGACATCACTTTTCCTTGATGTATAAAGTAATAGAGCAATCAAATCCACTCAGTGACTACACTTTTTCTAGCTGTATAAAGTAATAGAACAGTCAAATCCACTCAGTGACATCACTTTTTCTTGATGTAAAAAGTAATAGAACAGTCAGATCCACTCAGTGACATCACTTTTTCTTGATGTAAAACGTAATAGAGCAATCAAATTCATTCAGTGACTACACTTTTTCCTTGTTGTATAAAGAAATAGAAGTAAGATCCACTCAGTGACGATACTTTTTCTTGATGTATAAAGTAATAGAGCAATCAAATCCACTCAGTGACTACACTTTTTCTAGCTGTATAAAGTAATACAACAGTCAGATCCACTCAGTGACATCACTTTTTCTTGATGTATAAAGTAATATAGCAATCAAATCCACTCAGTGACATCACTTTTTCTTGATGCATAAATAGAGCAATCAAATCCACTCAGTGACTACACTTTTTCTTGATGTATAAAGTAATATAATAATCAAATCCACTCAGTGACATCACTTTTTCTTGATGTATAAAGTAATAGAATAGTCAGTTCCACTCAGTGACATCACTTTTTCTTGATGTATAAAGTAATAGAATAGTCAGTTCCACTCAGTGACATCACTTTTTCTTGATGTATAAAGTAATAGAGCAATCAAATTCATTCAGTGACTACACTTTTTCCTTGATGTATAAAGTAATAGAAGTACGATTCACTCAGTGACTATACTTTTTGTAGCTGTATAAAGTAATAGAACAGTCAAATCCACTCAGTGACATCACTTTTTCTTGATGTATAAAGTAATAGAGCAATCAAATCCACTCAGTGACTACACTTTTTCTAGCTGTATAAAATAATAGAACAGTCAAATCCACTCAGTGACTACACTTTTTCTTGTTGTATAAAGTAATAGAGCAATAAAAATTCACTCAGTGACTACACTTTTTCTTGCTGTATAAAGTAATAGAGCAATAAAAATCCATTCAGTGACATCACTTTTTCTTGATGTATAAAGTAATTGAGCAATAAAAATCCACTCAGTGACATCACTTTTTCTAGATGTATAAAGTAATAGAACAGTTAGATCCACTCAGTGACTACACTTTTTCTTGATGTATACAGTAATAGAGCAATCAAATCCACTCAGTGACATCACTTTTTCTTGATGCATAAATAGAGCAATTAAATCCACTCAGTGACATCACTTTTTCTTGATGTGTAAATAGAGCAATCAAATCCACTCAGTGACATCACTTTTTCTTGATGTATAAATATAGCAATCAAATCCACTCAGTGACATCACTTTTTCTTGATGTATAAAGTAATACAACAGTCAAATCCACTCAGTGACATCACTTTTTCTTGATGTATAAAGTAATAGAACAATCAGATCCACTCAGTGACTTCTCTTTTTTTTTATGCATAAATATAGCAGTCAAATCCACTGAGTGACATCACTTTTTCTTGATGTATAAATATAGCAATCAAATCCACTCAGTGACTACACTTTTTCTTGATGTATAAATATAGCAATCAAATCCACTAAGTGATTACACTTTTTCTTGATGTATAAAGTAATAGAGCAATCAAATCCACTCAGTTACTGCACTTTTTCTAGCTGTATAAAGTAATAGAACAGTCAAATCCACAGTGACATCACTTTTTCTAGTTGTATAAAGTAATAGAGCAATCAAATCCACTCAGTGACATCACTATTTCTAGCTCTATAAAGTAATAGAACAGTCAAATTCACTCAGTGACATCACTTTTCCTTGATGTATAAAGTAATAGAGCAATCAAATCCACTCAGTGACTACACTTTTTCTAGCTGTATAAAGTAATAGAACAGTCAAATCCACTCAGTGACATCACTTTTTCTTGATGTAAAAAGTAATAGAACAGTCAGATCCACTCAGTGACATCACTTTTTCTTGATGTAAAACGTAATAGAGCAATCAAATTCATTCAGTGACTACACTTTTTCCTTGTTGTATAAAGAAATAGAAGTAAGATCCACTCAGTGACGATACTTTTTCTTGATGTATAAAGTAATAGAGCAATCAAATCCACTCAGTGACTACACTTTTTCTAGCTGTATAAAGTAATACAACAGTCAGATCCACTCAGTGACATCACTTTTTCTTGATGTATAAAGTAATAGAGCAATCAAATCCACTCAATGACATCACTTTTTCTTGATGTATAAAGTAATATAACAATCAAATCCACTCAGTGACATCACTTTTTCTTGATGCATAAATAGAGCAATCAAATCCACTCGGTAACTACACTTTTTCTTAATGTATAAAGTAATAGAACAGTCAAATCCACTCGGTGACATCACTTTTTCTTGATGTATAAAGTAATAGAACAGTCAAATCCACTCAGTGACATCACTTTTTCTTGATGCATAAATAGAGCAATCAAATCCACTCTGTAACTACACTTTTTCTTGATGTATAAAGTAATAGAACAATCAGATCCACTCAGTGACATCACTTTTTCTTGATGCATAAATAGAGCAATCAAATCCACTCTGTAACTACACTTTTTCTTGATGTATAAAGTAATAGAACAGTCAAATCCACTCAATGACATCACTTTTTCTTGATGTATAAAGTAATAGAACAATCAGATCCACTCAGTGACATCACTTTTTCTTGATGCATAAATAGAGCAATCAAATCCACTCAGTGACTACACTTTTTCTTGATGTATAAAGTAATAGAACAGTCAAATCCACTCAGTGACATCACTTTTTCTTGATGCATAAATAGAGCAATCAGATCCACTCAGTGACATCACTTTTTCTTGATGCATAAATATAGCAATCAAATCCACTCAGTGACATCACTTTTTCTTGATGTATAAATAGAGCAATCAAATCCACTCAGTGACATCACTTTTTCTTGATGTATAAAGTAATATAATAATCAGATCCACTCAGTGACTACACTTTTTCTTGATGTATAAAGTAATAGAATAGTCAAATCCACTCAGTGACTATACTTTTTCTTGATGTATAAAGTAATAGAGCAATCAAATTCATTCAGTGACTACACTTTTTCCTTGATGTATAAAGTAATAGAAGTACGATTCACTCAGTGACTATACTTTTTGTAGCTGTATAAAGTAATAGAACAGTCAAATCCACTCAGTGACATCACTTTTTCTTGATGTATAAAGTAATAGAGCAATCAAATCCACTCAGTGACTACACTTTTTCTAGCTGTATAAAATAATAGAACAGTCAAATCCACTCAGTGACTACACTTTTTCTTGTTGTATAAAGTAATAGAGCAATAAAAATTCACTCAGTGACTACACTTTTTCTTGCTGTATAAAGTAATAGAGCAATAAAAATCCATTCAGTGACATCACTTTTTCTTGATGTATAAAGTAATTGAGCAATAAAAATCCACTCAGTGACATCACTTTTTCTAGATGTATAAAGTAATAGAACAGTTAGATCCACTCAGTGACTACACTTTTTCTTGATGTATACAGTAATAGAGCAATCAAATCCACTCAGTGACATCACTTTTTCTTGATGCATAAATAGAGCAATTAAATCCACTCAGTGACATCACTTTTTCTTGATGTGTAAATAGAGCAATCAAATCCACTCAGTGACATCACTTTTTCTTGATGTATAAATATAGCAATCAAATCCACTCGGTGACTATACTTTTTCTTGATGTATAAAGTAATACAACAGTCAAATCCACTCAGTGACATCACTTTTTCTTGATGTATAAAGTAATAGAACAATCAGATCCACTCAGTGACTTCACTTTTTTTTATGCATAAATATAGCAGTCAAATCCACTGAGTGACATCACTTTTTCTTGATGTATAAATATAGCAATCAAATCCACTCAGTGACTACACTTTTTCTTGATGTATAAATATAGCAATCAAATCCACTCAGTTACTGCACTTTTTCTTGATGTATAAAGTAATAGAACAGTCAAATCCACTCAGTGACTTCACTTTTTCTTGATGTATAAAATATAGCAGTCAAATCCACTCAGTGACATCACTTTTTCTTGATGTATAAATATAGCAATTAAATCCACTCAGTGACTACACTTTTTCTTGATGTATAAATATAGCAATCAAATCCACTCAGTGACATCACTTTTTCTTGATGTATAAAGTAAGACGAATATATTTAGGGGTTTTAATACTCCTAAAAAATTATGTTATGGTTATGTGGTGACAGGTTATCATTTCCTATACTTTTCTATGCAGTTATACTTGTCTTGATATATATACTTTGCAGAGCCTACAACAAAATATGCACAAATCATGCATTTCTTTCTGATTTTAGATTGCTTTGTCTTTTCTTAATGGAAAAATATTTTCTTTGCCAAAAAAAATATTAAATATCATATATACATGCTTGTAAGTTGGATCCAGCTGCAAACTGCATAGACCCAGATTTGCCATCACATAATATTCTGGCAGATCTGGGTTTATGCTGTTTGTTAGGACTAATCAGCAAACAACATAGACCCTGATCAGCCAGCACATTATGTGATGGCAGATCAGGGTCTATAATGTTTGCAGTTGCACCCAGTTTATAAGCAAGTATATGCTGTACTCTGACATATCACCAGTGATCATCTATAACAGCAGAAATATTAGTTTGATAGAGACTTAAACTCTGCAAGGATGATAAACACATTTACAAAGTCAAAAAGTAGAACCTGCTTATCAGGAACTTGGATATATTGCAAAATACTCATTTTCATCTGAATAGTTATATAATCCATGTACATATTTTTTTCTCCCTGTCATAATGAAATTATTTTTTAACAAACAAATTTTTCTGTTCGACCAGAGTTTATTTTAAATTGGTTCTGTTGTATATAGCTTTCAACTTTAGGATATTTCTGTTTTGCCTTTCAGTTTTTGGTTACCATATGTCCTCGCTTATAAGTCGAGTACAACTGCAAACAACTTGGACCCTGATCTGCCATCGCATAATCCACCAGCAGATCAGGGTTTATGTAGTTTGTTCTACTGAATACTCCTAACAGTCTGCATAGACCCAGATCTGTTTGGTGCCTTATGCAATGGCAGATCTGGGTCTGTGCAGTTTGCCGTTGGACTAGACTTTGTAAATGAGTATAGATTGCACATACCCATAATTCAGCCATGCATACTGTAAATTTCGAGGTCTATTTCTGAATTCAGAGAATTTCCTTGGTGCCTATTGATCAAGAGTGACTTGTATACAGTAACTTCTACCTGTCCATAAATGTTGACTGTACCAAGTATTCTTTCAGCTGCCACTTACCAGTGTTATACATTGGTCTGGAATATGGACTTACCAACAACCCTAAGCTTGCTGAAAGGTTTTTCACCCAGGCACTAAGTATAGCTCCAGAAGATCCATTTGTGCTGCATGAAATGGGAGTGATAGCTTTTACCAATCAAGAGTAAGTATATAAGTATATCTGCCAGCCATGTATATGTTTGTCTGTCTGTGTGTATGTCGTTTATTATCAGTTATTGTCTTGTCTCATTTGCAGATTATGTCTATTTGGTAGAGGTGTATCACTTTTCTAGCTGTAAAGGCCAGAAGGTGTAATAGTTTTGATAGTTACCATCATCAACAATGTTAAGATTTTATGTTATTATATGATTTAGAAGTTTGCTCTATTCTGATTGGTTAATCACCACCTCCTCACTTTGCTTAAATGTATATCAACCTCACATGAGGATGTGCAGGTACTGTAAGATTCCAATGCCTCACCTGACATCTTATCATTAGTGTAGTTAGTCAGAACATGCAACTCTGATTGAGTATGCATCAGGCATTACTAATCATTGATGGTATGTATTTTTTGTCTGTCAGTATTAGTCTGTCCATCTGCCTCTTAATCCCCTCTTTCATCTACCCATACACGTATTTGCAATTTAGATGAGAATTTAAAGACCGCATTTAACACAGAAAAAATACAAGTTTTTTTCTGAGCATTTACTCTCTATTTCTTTTATTTGATAATATTGATTAATTAAATTTATATAAGTTTTTACCTATTTACTGAAAAGCTCTTCTTTTGTTGTCCTTTTTCTGTTTATTTTTGTGAATTATTTAAAAAAAAGTATCAAGTGCCATTTAATTACCATTAAGTTAAAAGAATATCAGAAAATTTAATAATTATTGACTTTTGATTTTTGTTGCTACAACAGTTTATCAGTCCCATGAAAATGATATCCACTTCAGTCTGTGGCCATGGTAAATATAGTTTATTTCTGGAGTTGATAAATCCTTGTAGAAACCTTGTCAAAAGTCACTAATTGTATCTTAACATGTTTAAAAGTCAAATAGCTTACATTAAGGCACTGTTTGCAAGGGTGAGAGTGTGTTCTGCAAAAACTTTGCTTTTTTTATAGAAAAATTCACCCACAGAAGTTTTTTTTTGTTTGTTTGTTTGTTTTGAAATGAATAATAGTTGTCTTTTTGTCAGTCTTGAAAAAGTGAAGTGAGAGAATTTATAATTGGGAACTTTAAATTAAAAATGTATTGGACTCCTGAGTTTGCACAGATGCACACAGAAAAAAATATAAATATACAAATTTATCACACAAAAATTCACACAAATGCAGCACAGAATGCTTTTTTTTAGCTGGCAGCCAGGATAATTACATTCTATATTTTTAAGTTGAGCCATTCTTGGGGGGGGGGGGGGATGTAAATTGAGCCACTCCAGGTGGGTGTTGTTTGTAAAGCTGTAACGAGTATTGATACATTCTCACATTGTCCCTGCTGTGTACTTTTAAATTTCACCCAGCTATCCAGCCAGTTTGGAAAGAATAATGACAAAGTTCTTGACAGAATGGCATGCACACAAGGAGCACAATCAAACAGATAAATACAGCTATTTAGTCGGAGTGATTTTAAAACCTTTTAAGCTTTCTCTTCACTTCTTTGTGTGTAACATAAGTATGTATTTGTTAGCTTTTGAACAGCATATACAGTCTTGAACAGTTTGTTTAGGTTTTTTTGTAGTTTAGTCAACAATTCTGTACCAAAATATGCTTAAAAGTCTTTGCTTATGGGCCAACACTTGGCCCCACAGTTTTGAATTTTGCTTATGGGTCAACACTTGGCCCCACAGTTTTGAAACGTTTGTGCCAAAAATTGGACTCGGATTTTTGACTCCATACTTAGGAAATATACTTGATAACTTCCACATCAGTGAATTATTTGTCTTTTTTATGGAGAAACTAATATTATGCTAATTCTTAAGTTTTACTAATTCAACCTATGACTCGATAAGGTTACTGAAAATGAAATGTTCCTAATTTAAGTCTATGTTCAGATTTTATGCCTGAACAATTTTGTGACTATGGTGCCAAGTAGGGTTGGGTTGGGAGAGGGGGGATGGAAGTAAATTTTGGCAAAAGCTTAAAGAGAAGTTTTGAATGTTTTTCAATTTTTGTGTGTGCGTTATAATTGCAGTTTTCAATGCAAATTGTAAATGAACTCTTCTTACCAGTTGGGTCCAGGCAGAAAAGTACTTCAAAGATGCACTAGAAAAAGTCCAGGCTTTCAATAAGGAGGTGATGGTGGAAAAGTGGGAACCTCTGCTGAACAACCTGGGACACACCTGTCGTAAATTGAAGTGAGTTGTAGAGGATCTTATGTTTTCATTAGATATGACATTTATGAAATGAGTTAAATAATATTGTGTATTGTTTGTGTATTCAAAATGGTTGTCATGTATTAAGAATCATTATTTTTCATGAGGTACCAATTTTTGTTGATTTTGTTGTTTCTAGAAATCACCAATTTAACCCTTTTCTGACAGGATATGATTCCAGTTGTACTTTTACCTTTTCCAGTGGGATACAATTCCGGTCATATGTTCACTACATTCCTTCAACCACTTCATGGAAGTGTGCATTTAACCGTGTAATATGTCATCATTTTACATGTACCCTTTTGAAAAGAAGGAAATAAAGGTAGAAGGTACACAAATGCAGTCACAGAATGAGTTTAAAAACCACCAAAACTGGTAAAAATATGATTTAAAAATTGAGTTTTAATGTGCGGAGATCAAAATGGAGGTCAGTACTTAAGAGGCAAGTGATGTCAGTTATGTGCTCACAGAATTAGTCAAAAATAAAGGCAATTTCGTTGGAAAATTTAAATTTTTAGCAGTTTAAATTTTTAGCAGTTATCTTTACTTCATCAAAATGAACGGAGTTGATGATAACGGTTTATCTGAAAATTTTATTTCAAACATGAGTTTTAACATGTGGAGATCAACATGGTGGACTAAAGCGGCAAATGATGGCAGTGTTGTGGATGTTGATTTTGATGAAAATATAGACAGTTTTGTTGGGAAAATTGATGTTTTATGCAGTGCAGATAGTTATCATGACTTCGATGAAATGAACAGAGATGATGATAACTGGTTAACAGAAAATTTTATTTCAAAACCGAATTTCAACATGCAGAGATCAAAATGGCAGACAGTACTGAAGCGGCATGTGATGACAGTGGTGTAAATGTTGATTTTGATGAAAATATAGACAATTTTGTGGAGGAAATTGATATTTTAGGAAGTGGGGATTGTGATCTTGACTACATGGAAATGAACTGAGTGAATGATAACTAGTTAATTGGTATTATTGACTCGGATATTGAAGATGATGAAGACTTTGATGGTTTTCAAGCTAGTTGGACATTTTGTGAACTTCACTGCTCATTAAGTTCGCCTATATACCGAGGTTGAATGTGTGCATAATATTATGAAATTTTACTACATTCCTATAAATGGATCAAAATAAATGTAAAAAAACTGGTATTTTTACATTAGAATTTATTATGGAATAAAAATACTGACACAAAATGAACAGCTTTGTCGACTTTACAATAAGGATCTTTTTCTGCTTACTCTCCAATTCTCATGCGAGTAAATGTAATAAAATTTAAACAACCTTTGACATTCTTCGTGGATTTTTATTATTTTGTCACCATCTTTAATGGTGTAAATTTCCTAACATTACATGCACTTACATATAGGAAGTAAAATGAATGTTGCAAATATAAAAATTGCATTGAAAGTAAGTTATAAAAAAAAAATGTAAAGCGTGTTTTTTAGTTTACTTAACTTTACTTTCAACTGAATTTTTTACATCTGAAAATTTTAAATCAAAAAATATATGACTTTAAAGAAAATTGTGTGCTTTTAAAAATGGTGTATAACTTTGAAAAATTATTTGCAAAATTTGTCCAGTAAAGCCAGATTGACCAACATCACTGCATTTTCTCATGCTGATGCATCACTAACTGAAAAAATTTCCAGTTCTACACAACTGACTGGCTGATTGGGCTTTGGTCTGAAAAGGGTTAAAGACCCAATGGACAGTGAGTCTTCTTTAATCCACAAAAAGACCCAGTGGACAATGAGCCTTCTTTAATCCACAAAAAGACCCAATGGACAGTGAGTCTTCTTTAATCCACAAATTTAAATACCAACTAAAGGGTATTCTTTTGTAAAACCATGAAAATTTATACCCACAGAATGAAATGAATTACCAGTGTTTCATGTCACAAGTTGCAATGAGTATTTTGTCCTTTTACAAGCACACAATATACGTTTCACCAAATTTAGAGCCTGAGTTTTAGAATACAATTTCTTGATTAGTAAAATATGTTGTTTTTGTTGTAGCATTTTCCATTTGCTCTGAATCAAATCCCGAAATCATGCTGTAGAACCCAAGTAACATCCAGGTTTTATCAATTTTGTACTAATTAGGCATTTTTACATTGTGGCAGCATTTACCTCATTTTTATATGCCAGCCATAAGGCCGAGAGTATTACATTATGATTCCCATCCGTCTGTTACCAATTTAGTTTCTGCACAATAACTCGAGTTGTCCACCATCTACAGTTACCAGGTCAAGTTTGATTTTCACTGTTTTCCAGGAAAATTTTATGGAGTAATAGCCCCTGTTTAACTTCAAATCATGCCTTTTAATTGCATATGTGTGGCGGGAGCATCCACGGTGTATAGACACATTTCTAGTTTACTCCAATATTTCAGGAAGTATGAAGAAGCTCTGGAGTATCATCAGCAGTCACTTGTACTAGAACCTCAGAATCCCTCCACATATTCTGCCATTGGTTATGTCCATGCATTGATGGGGGACAATGTCAAAGCAGTTGACTACTTCCACAAGGTATATACATCTCTTTTTTACAATTGCTTCAGCCTTTATGCATCTTTGTTTACAAAAATAACTAATATACTAAATTTGAAATAAATTGCATTAAAAAATGACTTTGGTTGGTTTGGTTTAAAAGCTACAACTTGTCATGATTTTGTTGCAGATATGTTCCCCTGTGATACAGGAATTTATGAAAATAAGTCCTTTTTTCACAGGAACTCGAGAGCTAATGTATACAATTCTTTACAAACCTTGGTATTTATTTAGTCACTTTGAAGAAAGGAATTTGCGTTTGATTTGGGGAGTTCAAAGTGAAAAAGTTATGAGTCCATGTCGCTGTAAATAAAATGTTTTTGACTACATTTATGAATGTAAATTGTGTCCATTTTTTCTGTTATTCTTTAAATCAATGGATCTTAGACAAGTTCATTGTAATCCTAAATGGTACTTGGGAAGATGTTCCTACAGAGATGGGCATTTTTCTAAAAGTTATATAACTTTCTCCATTTGTTGTCCTGTCCAAATATAATTTTATCTCCAGAGCTTTCTTATTTTCCAGTAAAGTTAAATGCAGAAAGATCTTGAAACCGTTGTACCTTATACAGATTAATTTCATTTCAGGCCTTATCTATACGAAGGGATGATGCTTTCTCCACAACCATGCTGGGAAATGTGATAGAAGCTCTAATGACAGAGTTATCTCCCTGTAAAGGTGCACTAAGACTTGCCATATACATACATAGATATGCACCAAATGTTTGAGAGATGGTTTTTGTCAAGGAAAAATTATAGAGGAAACACGAGACAAAGCATGGTGCAGCAAGTCAGAGAAACTGCCCAAGCACATTTTAGATCAGTGGATTTTTTGTTCAAGGCAGACAGAAAAAAACAAATGATAATTACAAACACAAGTAGTTGTTTTTAGATCTAGTGGTCATAGATCAGAAGAGCTAATGGGATGGCCTGTTGTCTGTTTTTCCATTAGCACAAGTTTGTTATCGCTACTCCTAAACTGCTTTGAGGATTGCCATGAAACTTTTCACACACATTCATCCCAAGGTCTAGTTGGTCCTTAATCAAAATGGTGCTGCTCAGACATCCAGTATGGACATCTCAGCAGTCATCTTGAAAATCTTGTTATTGCTACTCGTCCTGAACAGATGGTCATATTAACATGGCGTTTTCACCAAAAGACTTCTTATGATGTCTGGTTGGTCCTAAATTAAAATGGTGCCAATCTGATGTCCAATATGGCCACCATGGCAGCCATCTTGAAAATCTTGTTATCGCTACTCCTGAATGGATGGTCATATCATCATGGGGGTTTCACTGAAAGACTTGTTAGGATGTCTGGATGGTCCTATATGAGAATGGTACCAATCTGACATCCAGCATGGCCATAATTGCAGCCATCTTAAAAATCTTGTTATTGCTTCTTCTGAATGGAAAGTCATATCAACATTGAGTTTTCACCAGAAGACTTCTTATGTCTTGTTGGTACTAAATGAAAATGGTGCTGATCTGACATCCAGTACGGCCACCATGGCAGCTATATTGAAAATCTTGTTATTGCTACTCCTAATAAATGGAAAGTCATATTGACATATGGTTTTCACCAGAAGACTGATTATGATATTTAGTTGGTTCTGAATGAAATTGGTGCCAGTCTGACCTCAAATATAGTTGCCACAAAGAAAGTATTGAAAATTTGTCACTAGTTCTCTTGAATGGATAGTCCTATCAACATGGGGTATTCACCAAAAATCTTCTAATGGTGTTTAGTTTGTCCTAAATGAAAATGGTTCTGATCTTACATCCAGTATGGCTGCCACAGTGGATAATTTGAAAATCTAATTGGTCAAGAATATCAAAGATGGTTTCTGCAGTTAAAAAGAAGAAATGGTCTTATCTTGAATTCCTGGAAATTCTTTTCAGACAATAGAGTATCAGTCCTTTCTAGGGACTCTTGTTTAATTTCTTTGTCCAAACAGATTTGTTCCTCTTTTCATTGATAGGGACTAGAACTGGACACTACTTCAAGGACACTACAATTTCCAAATACTCTTTTGCATTATCGGGTATTTAAAAAAATCCATTTTGATGCCTGACCATGTTATATGGAGGGGCAGGGAATATAGTTTTACCTTTGTCCATTTGTCCCATCATATCACAACCTGTTATACCCATCATATCACAACCTCTTATACCTGTCATATCACAACCTGTTAAACCCATCTTATCACAACCTGTTATACCCATCATATCACAACCTGTTATACCCATCATATCGCAACCTGGTATACCCATCATAATTTTGGTTCACACTCAGTAAATTTTAAAGCACTTCATGGATTTAAACCCAGATTGGCTCAAGTATTTATATTTAGGAGATTTCAGTAAAGTTAAGCTTTCGTCAGTTTTGGTAAAAAGTAGAGTTATGGCCCTTGTATAGCTTGGGAATTATGTTTCCAAGTAATAACTCCAGGGGAGGGGCTTCATGGGAGTAAGGACACACACAGGAATCAATGCTGACTGCATGGATTAACTTCCCTTATAATGTCAAGTAAGTGTATGTATTGTAAGTGTGGGGCTTTAAACAGTTTCTAAGTTATGAATCGGGGTCTAGACCCCAGGAGCAGAGAGAGGTCCATGGAAGAATGCTGTTTGTATAAATGACTTCTCCTTTTTTATGCTGAGATGGGCTAGGAAAGAAGATAATTGACATTAAGAGTAATAGACAATATAGCAGCTATGTGCTCCAAGCTTTTCTTTCCCCTCGACAGTTTCAATTCTTGTGTGAATTTGCATACACAAGTTGACGTATGTCAACTAAATAGGTGAGCAGTATCAGGCCCAGTTGGATCTCTTGCACTTTGGTAATTTCCAAGACCCTACAATATATTGCAAATTATACTGCTATAAATTTTGATGTTCAATCAATCAGAAATTGTGTAACATTTGCATTGTGCTGATTGAATTCATTTTACTCTTGTGTATTCTAGATGAACCAGACACAATTCCAGCATTTCCTATTGCCACAAAGATTGACATGTCTGCATCGGTAACAGAAAGTCAGCGTGAATCCTCATCGTTAGAAGACGCCAGTGACATTATAAAAGAAGTAGAAATGGAGGGTACAGACTGAAAAACGTTGATGGAACTCTGAAGTCACTTCCTTACCAGTGCATATCGAATATTAGTATATACTGCACATATCAACCAGGATCAGTATACCATATTTCTTTGAATATAAAGTGAGGGACGTTTTTTAAAATCATTTTGAATAGTATGAATTGGCTTATTGTTTTATAATGTCTTGACAGATAGAAATTTGTAGAGGAAAAGACAATGAGGCATACAGGCAAAGCCCAAATGTTAATGGCAAGGTAGGATAAATTAGATAGGTGTGATGAAAATTAAATTTAAAGTAATTGATATAAGTTACAAGGAACCAAAATATAACTCTGTAATACTTTTAGAATGCTGTGTTATTCATTTCTTGAACAGTCTAACAGCACATATAAACACAAAATGGTCAAAATTTGGGGCATGGGTATACATTCAGAGAATCTGTATTTGCTTAGAGATTTTTAAAATTGGGGGATAGGCTTTCCTTGAAGTATGGCCTTTTCTCAGAGAAATCTAATACAATTGAACTTATTTAAGCATGCATTCTCAGTGACATTCAATGCAATATTTGCATATCTCTGCATGCTGATCCTGGGAATTATATGTTGGCTAGTAAAACAGTATAAATGGTGCAAATGAAAGATGGGTACTGACAACAACTGGTCAGCCTGAGTTTTTTGGCTGTAACAAATGCATCATTACAGTAACAACTAAATGTTATACAGTTAAGTATAAGCTTGGCATGTGACCAGATTGTAATAGTCTTGATAAAATATATGAAACAAATTCAAGTAATATATTGAGGTAACTTCCACTCCTGTTTTATTAACATTTTTAACTAAAAGAACAATTTATAATCTCAGCAATTTTCATTAGCTTCCAATAATAATATGACCATGATGAAGTGCCATTTATCATTTGCAAAGGCGGTGAAGTTTTGCTAAGAGATAGAATTGGAACGATGGATGACACCCTAATAAAATTGCTTGAAAGCTGAAAGTTCACAAAGACTGATGACCATAATGTTGGAGGGGCATACAATGTTAGACTTTGACTTCTCCAGCACTGTTAGAGTATGGTTGAAGGCATCAGAGAGGAGAATCCTACAGTAGAGTAGGTTATTTATTTGTTTGTTTTTTTTCTTCATGTAAATAACACGTAAAATAGGCGATGTAAATAATAGGTAATTTTTTATGAGGTTGGCCCCTTATGATCACACCACTGGCCCACTTTTTCAAAGGAAGTGTGTTGATGTTTGGGTCATGATGGAACCAGGATCTGGTTTATAATTACTATTTAAATCAAATATCACATAAGATTAGTGGGCATACCATTTTAGCAAATTCAGCAAGTGAAAAATTTGTTGCTATAATTTTATTCTAGTTAAAATTTTGTGATAAAAACATATATATACAGTAAATGCCTATGACAAGTAGGATGAATGGTTCTGGAACTGGGCTTAGATATTAATTCCATATGTGCTCACTTATAAGTTGAGTCCAACTGCAAACTGCACAAACCCAGATCTACTGTCACGTAATGTGCTAGCAGATCTGGGTCTGTACAGTTTGTTAGGAGTAAACAAACAACATAGACCCTGATCTGCCAGTGCATTATGCGATGGCAGATCAGGGTCTATGTTGTTTGCAGTTGGACTCGACTTATATGCAGTTTTTGTACATGGCATGTTGTGCTACAGTAACAAGTGAGAAGCTGGATCTGTGGATGTTGAGAAATACTTTGATTGATCTTGTGTGTGAGAAATACTTTGATTTTGTTTGTGAGAAATACTTTACTTTTTTTGTCAGATTTTACTTGAAAATCCCATAGTCAGGGGCAGTTCATGCTGTTAGCAGTTTGGTAATCCCCTTTGTTCACACTACAGTGATAATGTGTAAGTTTTTAGTAAATTATGTTTCTCTGTTAATACTTACCTGATCACATTACAAATAATCCCACCCACCCTTCCCCACAATGCGAGCATCCTTTAAGGTGTCGCTCAAGTAAAAACTGGTTTGAACTGGGTATATCAGTAGCCACCTAGCAGATAGAAAGGTGAGATAACCTGTAAGAGTTGTTTCCCTTTGTGTGTGTGTGTGTATATATATATATATATATATATATATATATATATATATATATATATATATATATATCGACAGAAAGACATTTTTCCGGGAGGGCTGGATTCAGAGGTAGCAGAGAAAGTTATCCTAATGTAATGTGATCAGGTAAGTATTATCGGAGAAACATAATTTACTGCAAATTTGCTTTCTTCAGGACCATCTGTCACAGAGACTACAGTCTGTCATACAGTCATACCATTTCTTCAGGACCACATGTCATGGGGACCACAAAATTTAAATCTGTTATGATACCACTGTGATAGCAGAAGATGGCATATTGTTTTGCTGCTGTGTCCCTTGCAGGGTTCATACAGGTCGATGTAAACCTTGAAAGTGCTTGAATTTTAAGATGTAAAATCAAGACCTTGATAGATCTTGAAAATTACCATGTTTGCTAAAAAGTCCTTGAAAGTCCTTGAATTTTTAGAGGATGGTCAAATGTCACTTGCATAATTTTCAGAAATGGTTTCAGTCATGTTGTTTTTTTGCATTGATTAAAATGGAAATGGCCCATATTCTGAACCAGATATGTTTTACTTAGAGTGCAGTTGAGGAAAACAGGTAGAAAATTTATCCATAATTTGTTGTTTTTGAAGTATATGAAAAAAGGAAAGAAAAAAATGGTACATCTCATGATCTGTTATGAATTAGGTCTTTGAAAATTATTACATATATTTTTGAAAGTTTATAAAAGTCTTTTAATTTTATACTTCAAGAGTTGTATGAACCCTGGATTCTTGACAAACACACATCCATACATTTGTACATTGGTACATATGCATGACTGTATATCCATACATTTGTACATCGGTACATCTGCATGACTCTATATCCATCAGTACTTCTGCATGACTGTATATCCATTGGTACATCTGCATGACTGTATATCCATCGGTACATAGACATGACTGTATATCATTACATTTGTACATTGGCATGACTGTGTATCCGTACATTTGTACATCAGTACATCTGCACATCCATATATAAATCCTGAATCCATTGTAGTATGATAGCACAAAAACTATTATACTTAAAGCCATTTAATTTACACACTTTTTCATGGTTATAGGAGATGACTTGATTAGATTTTTGGGTCATTTCAGCAATTTTTACACATTTTATGATTTCCAGCACTAAGTGCAGGAGAGTTTATAATATAAACCTGGTGTTGTAGTTACCAGTGGGGGCAGCAGTGTTGGGGTTAACAGATGTTCAGCTTTTATGTTTAGGACAGTTTCTCGGACACTATTGCTTGTACAGGCATGAAACTTTACATGGGCATATATCCTGAGGATTATTAAACCGCCATACCAAAAGTAGGTCACTGTGACTTTATGCTGCACTTATATATATGTCAGTTTCTGTAACCTTGTTGCTTGTGTCCCGATGAATACTAGACCACTGCCACACTTTTTCATTTGGGCCAGAATCTGGGATGTCATTGCTTGTTCCGACTTCAAAATAAATCTATGCATGCATCCTGAGGAGTACTACACCACGATAACAAAAATAGGTAACTGTGACCTACTTGTTGATTCTAGTGATCATGTACACTGTTAAACGTTTAGCAGACCTGCCAACCCTTACAATTTGACCATAAATCTTACTGAAATTACCCTTAAATTATGTACTTATTAAATAATGGCAAAAAATACTAAAATATGGTTGTTGCATGCAAATCTGGAAATTGGCTTGTCAGGGTTTGATCCAGATCTGGGTTTCATTGGAGTTGGTCAGGGAACCAGACTATAATAGATTCAGTGGAGTTGGTCAGGAAACCAGACTATAATAGATTCAGTGGAGTTGGTCAGAGAACCAGACTAACTTTACAGGAGAACCTTGGATGAGTTCATTTGTTTTTGTTTTTTATCCAAAATGCCTGCATGATCAAGCTGTTGCTCATAGCATTTCTCAAAATGTCATCCAATAAATGAAAACACATTCAAGGCAAAAGGGGCTATCAGCCTCTTAAAAAGTTCAAACAGTCAGCACAGAAGTTTAAAAAGGAATATTCTGATTCTTGGGGAAGAAAAGCAAGTAAGGCAACAATTATATCTATTGAACATCCTGTTATTTTTATTTGAGTATATTTCATGAGAGATGATTGATTGCCATCACCCCATGAAGTTTGAAAATAAAACAACGATTACATCAAGTTGAGAGATCTAGCAAGAAGTCATTGAGCTCCATGGGGTTTGGAACTGCAGTTTCCAAAACTGTACTGGAGGAAATTAAGGTCTAAGTGTATTTTACAAACCTTTTAGTTGAACATAATGTTTGCTGCATTGGAACACACTTTTCAAATACATGTTTTCCAAGCTGACAATAGCAAAACATGATCTGTCGATCTACCTTACTGAAAATTGGTCTGATTTACAGAAAAATATTGACTACCTTGCTGAGAAAGTCTTGTTAGGGTTGGCAGGTCTGGTGCATGTAAGTTTCTGGGATAATATTACTTATACAGTCATAACAATAGGTATGTCCATGCATCTTAAAGAGTGCTGCACCACTTTACCAAAAGCAGGTCACTGTGACCCACATTTCACACTACAGTGATAATGTATACTTTTCATGTTTATGTGAGTTTCTTGGATACTCATGCTTATACACTTAGTATGTGCATGCATCCTGAGGAGTATTACACTGATATCAATAACAGGTCACTGTGACATAATGTTTACACTTCGTTGATTATGTACACCTTTGATATTTTAGGTGACTTTTCAGACCTTTGTGCTTTGAACAGTCATTAAACTGGATATGAGCATACACGTTGAGAAGTACAGCATCATCATATCAAAGATAAAAAGTAACAGTGACCTACATCAACCTCTTGGTTTGTCCTCATCATCACTCAGTATTGATCATATCAGGTACTGACAAATACAAAACTTTCTCTGAAAGAATATGTGCAGCAAGCTTTGCTGTCTTCTGACAGCTTTACTTCTTGATGGACATTGGGGGGGGGAGATTTGGGATTTATTCTTTTAAGACAAAAACCTTTTTTTTCATGATCAGGCAAAAACCACTTGAGGTAGACAATTGAAATTCAATTGGCATATTTTTATACATTATTGAACTTTTTTTTATTTATACTTTATTTCACAAAGACCTTGTTAGCACAAAACCACTTGAGGTACACGTATGATATTTGGTATGCATGTTTGAATGCCCATGTGATAACCAGGTTAGATTTTTCATACCATTGTACCAAAGTTTCAATTTTTTCCCTTCATTTTTTAATTTTTGTAACTTAAGACATTTTTGGTCTGCAGTGGGATCATACATGTTTTACAAACACAAATCTAGTGTTTGTTATTGTTGATGCTTTAGAAAAAAACGTCATTGTCATTGAAAAGCATGAAAGTCAAAATTTGATTTTGCTCTGTCAGCAAAAGTTGACTTGAATGGTTTGCAAATGTGGTTATATCCATTATTTCCACAATGACAATTTAAGTCAACAGCATCACTTTTATCAGTCTCTACCTATATTAAAGGACCACCCATCTTCAAAGAACACATTTTTCAGTTACCCTGGCTCATTTCTTTTATCTGGTAATTAATATTTGAATGTTTGATGGTAGAAAGGTAATGCATTCTTGTTATTTAAACAAAGTGTTTCGTATTCATTATCTATGCACTAGTAAGCTTTGATATTTACGACACCTAAGGTCAACATATTACTGTTCTTATGATGGCTTTCATTTCTCAATGGTTCTCTGCACATCCTAAGACAAGTGTATCTCATTGCAAGTCCAAGTACATAATGAGTATTTGAGATACTAGGCGAAGTAGAATTGGAAAATGGGGACTAGCATCATGGAAGGATGGAAAGTTTGGTTTAGTTTTGTGGGATTTAAATCCATTTTTCAGCACATGATAGGTTGTAAATGGTGGCCAGTATATTTGGTGGAGGAAGAACCACCAATCCATGGGAAGCTACTGGCAATCTTTCTCACATACCCACATTGGTTGAGCTGAGACTCAAAGTCATGCAGACAGAGGTGAGATGTGTGTGTGATCTGTAAAGGCAAGTGCCTTAGACCACTCTGCCACCCGGGGCGCCAGAAGGATGGATATATATATATATATAATATTTATATAAAGAATACAAATTATATGGCAAGTAATAGTTCTTTCATATGCACTGAATCCAGCAAGGGATCACATCGGGGATTGATGATTGAGATAAATGTACAAATTTGACAATGGACAGTGCAGAACTAGTTTTTAATTAGCCAATGCGCTTTTAACTCTCATTGAGGCATTTACAAAACTGAAACAAGACAAACAGTAAACACAAGAGAAAGCACTGAACTCTCAAAACTTTACATGGAAAGGTTTGTGAGTTCATAGCAAAAACAATTTGTAACCTTTTAGCTCTCGCAGAGTTTTTGTTGAAGGCAATTGCAAAACGAAAATATACAAGACAAGAAAAACACAAGAAAGCATTGAACTGTTTGGTGAGTTCAGCACTTTCTTTTGTGTTTATTGTATGTCTTGTTCATTTCTGTTTGTAATTGCCTTCAGCAAAGACTTAATGACAGTCAAAAGCACTGAGGATAGTTAAAAACTAATTTTGCATTGTTTGTTTGCAGTTTTTAACATATATAAGAAAAATTATTTTATTACACAGTTGTAGCTATTCTAGAATAAAGGACAAGTTCCATTTATTCTTTTACAATGTAAATATTTTTCAATGAATGTATCAAAAGTGAGGTTAACACATTACTGTTTTTATTGAGTTATGCTCTAAACATGGTTTTAATATTAGTTTGCACAGTATGAATGCAATACAGAACAGTGTATATCATGTGTGTGTGTGCATCTGTGTGTGAACTAATTCAGATGAGTAATTGTTCACATATTACTTATGCATTTTATATAATATTTACTCATGTTTGCAATCCTTAGAAAATAAATATTTTGTTGATCTTCAAAACAGAGTAAAATTAATTATCTTTGCCTGTCAAAATCTACATCCTGTACTAGCCTCTTTGAATGTTAAAATCTATATACTGTACTAATCTCTATTGATGTTAAAATCTACAAACTGTACTAGCCTCTTTGGATGTTAAAATCTACATATTCTGCTAGTCTATTTGAATGTTAAAATCTACATACTGTACTGGCCTCTTTCGATGTTAAAATCTACATACTGCACCAGACTCTTTGAATGTTAAAATCATTTACATACTCTGCTAATCTCTGAATGTTAAAATCTACATACTGTACTAGCCTCTTTGGATGTTAAAATCTACATACTGTACTGGCCTCATTAGAATGTTAAAATCTACATACTGTACTAAATTCTTTGATTGTTAAAATCTACATACTGTACTAGAATCTTTGATTGTTAAAATCTACATACTGTACTAGAATCTTTGATTGTTAAAATCTACATACTCTGATAATCTCTGATTGTTACAATCTACAAACTGTACTAGCCTCTTTGAATGTTAAAATCTACATACTGTACTAGAATCTTTGGATGTTAAAATCTACATACTGTACTATCCTCTTTGAATGTTAAAATCTACATACTGTACTAGAATCTTTGGATGTTCAAATCTTCATACTGTACTAGCCTCTTTGGATGTTAAAATCTACATATTCTACTAGTCTCTTTGAATGTTAAAATCTACATACTGTACAGGCCTATTTTGATGTTAAAATCAACATACTGTACTAGCCTATGGATGTTAAAATCAACATACTGTACAAGCCTATTGTGGATGTTAAAATCTATATATCGTACTAGCCTCTTTTAATGTTAAAATCTACATACTGTACTGGCCTCATTTGATGTTAAAATATACATACTGTAATAGACTCTTTGAACATTAAAATCTACATATTGTACTAGCCTCTTTGGATGTTAAAATTCTTTTATTCCTATTTTTAACGTACAGGGGTAAATAAATATTATCAGAAATACTTTAGAGTTATGTTTTCAGTATGAGAATCCTATTCAACATAAGTCTGTCTTTCTGCATAAAACACATGTAATGTTCCAACTATGAGCAGTTTATTACCAACATTACACTCCTGACTCTAGAAAATAGTAGCTATAATGCTTTGCTGTTACATTATCTTTTTTATTTGTCACATTATCTTTATTATTTGTTCAGTGTTCGCTCTCTCTCCCTCTCTCTCTCACACATGCGATTGTATTATATACCCAGTTTGTGACTTTTACAGGCAAATACATGGCATGTGATGATCCAGTAAGTTTTTCACTTATTGGACGTTGTCAAGCACTTGTAGGACCCAATAGTTTGTCGTTACATAACATAACATCTCAGCAGATCAATCCTGACTCAGCATCACATAAAATCATGTCATACTATGTATTTATGCATGATTCAGTCATAAACATAGAATAAGATTTCTTTTCAGATATATTCTTATTCAATTTAATTTTGTGAAATACAATTTAAATGTGATGTATGATTTAATAAAGGATGGTATATAATAAATAAATTATAGTGTTTGTGGTGTTGGATATTGTGGTATCATATAATTTAAATTGAAGAACTGTATGATTAGTTCATGCAAATGACAGTCTTTAATGCAACTTCTGACTGCTAATTTTCCATTGCATTTTTGCAAGTGATGTTCTAGTGCAGAGCAATCTGCTACATTCAGGATACCCAGGGTTTTTCTACATTCAGGATACCCAGGGTATTTCTACATTCAGGATACCCAGGGTATTTCTACATTCAGGATACCCAGGGTATTTCTTTAAATTTACAACTGGTAGCACTGAAATAGTAAAATTGAATTCCTCCTACCTACTCTCAAATCTAAATTAATACTTAGCATACCTGTCCCTTTGGTACAATTGGCAAAAATGTAAAGTTGACAGGCTTTCATCAGTTAGATACTGTTTTCTATGTATTTCCATATACAAGATGTATCAGAATGATAGGATCAATATGACCTAGGTTTTGTTTTCTTGTTACAGAAACCAATCCAATCATATGGCTTGGGATGTACATTATGACCTAATTACAGAAACCAATCCAATCATATGGCTTCGGATGCACATTGTGACCTAATTATAGAAACCAATCCAATCATAAGGCTTGGGACGCACATTTTGACCTAATTATAGAATTCAATCCAATCATAAGGCTTGGGATGCACATTATGGCCTAATTATAGAAACCAATCCAATCATAAGGCTTGGGATGTACATTATGACCTAATTACAGAAACCAATCCAATCATAAGGCTTGGGATGCACATTATGACCTAATTATAGAAACCAATCCAATCACAAGGTTTGGGATGCAGATTATGACCTAATTACAGAAGCCAATCCAATCATAAGGCTTGGGATGCACATTATGACCTAATTTCCCTGATTAGGTGTTATTGTATATACTCGCTTATGAGTGTATTCTAACTGCAAACTGTACAGACCCAGCTCTGCCATTGCATAATGCACTGGCAGATCTGGGTATATGCAGTTTGTTAGGAGTAATCAGTAGAACAAATACAACATAGACCCTGATCTGCTGGTGCATTATGCAATGAAAGATCTGGGTCTATGTTGTTTGCAGTTGGACTCGACCTATTAAGGAAGTCTCTTAATGTACAAATTATATTTATTTCAAGGTTATGCAAAACATTTGAAAACTTATAACATTTATAAAGCATATCTTTGATAGTAAGACAAGAGACTTTTTTTAAATCGGTGTATAAGCCATAAACATTTTGACGGAACATAGTTATTACAAAATTTTATGATAAATTTTGACAATTTGCATAAAATATTAATCTGCATGTATACATTAGGACTGGACAATTTATAAATCTATCAATGATAATGATAAAGGTGATGATGATAATTATTATTCCCACAGAATCAGTAGACCCCACTCCAGATTAAAAATGAATAAATAAATAATTCAAGATTTTTCTTTATTTTCCAGTGATATGCTTACTTTACATTTTGAAAGGTAAATTTAAGTCTTTGTGATGGGTATATAGGAGTGATGCACTTATTACAATAACAAAAGAAGGATGAAGTCTGAGATTAAGTACAGGTACAGTAACACTTTCAATAACCAGCTCTAACTCTGTAAAATGGCTTCCTCAGAAGACTGGATATATATTTTGGTCAGAATATAGTTATTCGACTACTAATCAAATCTTTTCATACTGGCCACCTCTATCAAATGGCCAATTTTTAGATTCCAACAGAGTTTGGTTTACAGAATTTATTCTGTATATAAAACTAACTTGTGCATTCAGGTTTTTAATGAGTTTGTCCTTCGACTGACACAAGAAATGAACAAAACACCAAACAAGATATATCTGTTTAGTCGAGTGTGCCTTTTATTTACCTAGAAGAGACGGACATAAAAGGAAAGTGAAAGAAAATTAACATTAAAGTTAATCAAGGGTGTGGATGGATGGATGTGCACACGGAGTAAATAATGGCAGAAAGGGAACTCACTGTTCACGGTACATGAAATTTACTATGCTATAAATTAATCACAAAGTATTTTATCAGTTAGAAAATGCAACACTACTTAGTACCACGAATTTATCCTTTGGAGTTGGTGGCTTTAAATGACACATGGAAAGCTGTATGACAGCAATCGACTTTGAATGTGAAAAACTTTTTTTTTTTTAAATCAAATATACATCATCATAGGAAAGTAAGGAAGGAAAAAGTAATTTTCACCTTAATATAAATTAATTTGGAGTGCTTATTATACCCTCACTAAAGAAGTTGGGAGAGTATATTGAGTTTTTCCCGTTTATTTCTCTCTGTTCATTCATTCACTGATTATGTCGTCAGTATCTTGGACCCAATTTCCTTATACTCATGAAAACTGGTATAGTATGTGGATGCATCTTGGGTACAGTAAACTTTGATGATAAAACTAGGTCACTGTGACCTAAATTTCATTATTGAGTGACTTGTATATTTTTAGCTATTCATTCATTATGTCCCCAATATCTTGGACCCTATTCATCAACACTCATAAAAATTGGTATGTGGATATATCTCGGAGTAAAGTAGCCATATCAAAACTCTATCACTGTGATATAAATTTGTATACTTGTGTGACTTTTGTATTTTCAGCTATTCATTCAGGGCCCCAGGTGGCCGAGTGGTCTAAGGCATTCAGACATCTCTATCCGTGCATCAGTTTGAGTCCTTACTTGGCCAATGTGGGCATGTGATAAAGCTTGCCAGTAGCTTCCTGGGCTTTTCCTCCACCAAATATACTGGCTGCCATGCATAGCCTATCATCATTCTTCTTCGTTCTCTCTGGAACATAGGGCCTTCACTGCAGCTCTCCAAATGTCATGGTCTTGGGCTATTTGCTTTGCCTCCCTCCAGGAGATGCAGATGGGCTTAATTTCAGTGTCCAGAGTTCTTCTCCAAGTCATGGCTGGTCATCCTCTTCTGCTTTGTCTTGAGGGTTCCAATCCAGGGCATGGCGAGCGATGTTGAACTGGTCTCTCCACAGGCTGTGTCCAATCCTTCTCCACTTGCTCTCCTTAATGGTGTCCGATATGGGTTTTTGTTTTGTTCTTAACCATAACCCCTGGTTGGGGATTCGGTCTGGCCATCTGTTGCACAGGATCCGTCTGAGACAAGTATTGACAAAGACCTGCAGCTTATGTTCCATGTTCTTTGTGTTTCTCCAGGTCTCTGCCACATAGAGCAGCACTGATTTGACTTTGGGCTTGAACAGTCGAAGCTTTGTTTTCAGGTGGATGTTATCATTCCTCCAGACTGGTCTGAGAGTAGGAAAGGCATGGCGTACCTTGGAAATCCTGGCCTTCACAAGTGTGACATCTCTCTTTAGTACTCTGTTAAACACGCTCTGCAGTTGCTCATAAAAATCCTCCTTGGCTTCCTGGTCTGCAAGATTCGTTTGAGCGTAGCACTGCACAATGGTTATCTTTTGGAATTTTGACTGGAAGAGAGCTGTCAAAATCCTCTCGCTGAATGGTTCCCACTCCATCAGGCTTCTTTTGCTTTCTTGCTCAACATCAGTCCCACTCCATTCCTGAGGTCGTCGTCATCGTTGGGCGGCCCTGAGTAGAGGAGGAGATGTCCTGATGCAAAGGTGATTTGGCCTGATGTTGTCCATTGAACGTCACTCAGTCCTAATATCTCCAACCTGTATCTGCCCATCTCTTTTGCAACTTGTGCTGTTTTCTCTGTCTCGTACAGTGTTCTCACATTCCATATCCCAATCCGTGCAACAGTCTTGGTGTAGAGAAGATTTGTCGGCAAGTCAGCTCCCTCTCGGGTTTGGCTGGTCTGCTTCATACGCTCTCCCCTGGGTCGTTTCCGTTGATCCAATGAAGTCTCTGCTGTGTTGGTTTCTGTATCGTGATTTTTTTTACGTAGTGGGGGTGCTAGTCCCACGCACACGCCTCCTCCTTTCTCACCCGGGCTTGGGGCCGGCGACGGCTGAGTTATGCATTGCCGATCATGTGCTGAAAAATGGCGTTAGACCGACAAAATCAAAACTAATCAGCTATTTGTTCATTATACCCTCAATATCGGGGATCATATTTAACTTGCACATGAAAATTGTTTCATGGATACATCTCTGGAGAGTAACTCGGCCATACCAAAAGTAGGTCATTGTGACATAATATGCATGCTTTAGTGATTTGTTTCATCTCTTCATTCATAATACCCTAAATATCTTGGCCCCTATTTTACATACACTCATGAAGATTAGTACGAGGATGCATGTCAACAAGAGTAACTCTATCATACCAAAATTAGGTCACTGTGACCCAATTTACATGCGCGAGTAAATAAATGCATTTTCAGCTATTCATTCATTGCTAGTTGTGTGGCGATTAATAAATAGTTAATGGTTGGTCGGGAGAATTAAACGACCAAGCATTCGATTATGACTTTCCATTATCAAATATAAACGAGTCAATTTTTTTTTTTTTTAACCGTTAAACGTTTTGGGGCGAAATTTTTCAGGAAAAGTAAAATACGTGAATAACAGCTTCTAGTTAACATAATCTTCAGGCGCCAATAACCATGATGGTAGATGACAAATGTGCCATTAAACTATTCGACTTTCCGGGATACGAGCAGCATAACCATTATCCCGTATGCAAAATGACATTTTCCATGAAAAAATATAAAAAATATCTCCAGCCGATTAAAATCGATGGTTGATCGGTTATGATGAACCATCAATCGATTCCCAATAATATTCGTAACACCCGTAATATCTTGGATCATATTTCACTTACACTCATGAAAATTAGTAAAGGACTACACATCAGGAAGCGTAACTTAACCATACCAAAGTTGGTCGCTGCGACATAATTTTCACTTTAGTGACATATTTTCAGCTTTCCAGTTGATTACACCCTCACTATCTTTGATCCTATTTTACCTACACATGAAAATTGACATTTAAATGCATCACGGGGAGAGTGACATAATATTTACACTTGAGTGACATTGGTCTTTTCAGACATATATATGTTACATCTTCTTTATCGTTGACCCTATTACATGTAATGAAATTTTGTTTCGATTCTACACTGATAAAATTTTGTTTCGATCCTACACTGATGAAACTTTGTTGATGCATCTTTGTGAGTAATATATTGCAGCAATATTTCCTTTCCTCCCCGTGGTGGCTTAGTCGTTTGCTTTGACTTGCAACCAGTGGATAGCGGGTTTGAACCCTCTCAAGGCCAGCCTGATTCTACTGTAATGACGTATTTCTTTGCAGGTTTCTCAACTCCCATTGTCTCGAAATCAAGTCCTTCATACCAGTTTGTATATTGTCGGCTACACCGACAATATACTTAAGATGGGATCTTTCATATGCTTCTGTTGACGAGGGAATTCGTGATTACGAGTAAACGCCTTGTTACAACTAATATTTCGTATCGTGCTGAGATACCATGCACAGGCCTACAATAAGCACAGGTTTGATCACTGTAATATAGACGTGTAACAGTCTGTTTCTACGTAAGTTTTGAGCGAAGTTTGCCTAGTATTTCCTATGTTTGGTTTGTTTCCGTTATACGATGGAACCTTTGTCAAAGCTAACATTAAACTTATAATTAAATGCATTATAACGCTCTTTGTGTAAAACTGATATGTGTTCAACTGACATGTGATCGTGCTCCTTAATGTAAACCAATGGCAGGAGTTTGATTCGGAATTTCAGTAGGTATGTATGATATGCTATGGTATACGTTGGAAACCTGTGACTGCATGGCCATTTGAGCGATAATGTATTGGATTTGCGATCCGTCATAGCAACAAGACAGCTTCGCTTAAGAAATAACAGTTTCTGGAGAACAATATATATAATAAAAATAACATATACTAGCGTTACTACATTGTTATTAGTAAAACATTTTTATTGGTAAAAACAACATATTACCATAAATTACTCGCAGGGGCTTGTATAGTTTCTTATGTACCTTACACATACATGTAGCGATATAAATAACAATTAAACAAACGATGCTGGTACATCATTGTCGGGGTCCTCTTTCCAAAACCACTGAAAAGTTTAATTCAGCTTGCAAATTACACTGTCAGCAAACGGCATAGTATTATCTTGTAAGACAATCATCCTGCTTACATAGTTTGTGTTTGTTATACCTGTTATTATAAAACATCTAATCTAATAATAGTAACTAGAACCACATTTGCCATACTTCAAACGCCGTGCCAACATTCCTAAATGAAATTGAGGAACAATTGAGCGAAAATGAACTGAAAAGAACATGGAAAATAACTTTTAGTATTACTAATTAAACATGCTAGTAAGAGTTAATTTGCAAGTGTACTTTAAATAAGGAAATTGACGTATTATACCTTTCCTTTTTTCTTCTTCTTTATTTCTTTCATTCTTGTTTTGTAACAGCTTCGATCATGTTTACAATCATACAATCATGTTTTCATGTTACCCTAAACTCTTTCCGAATATTTTTGGCACGTGTTTCGGCAATAACTTTTTCAATTTATAATCTGATAGAAAAGTGCCAGTGCGAAAATTAATTCAGGACAACAACCAGAACTTCTCAGAAAGATCCCATCTTAATAAAATCTATACTTACTTCGCCGACCAGATAACAGTTTTGCACCTTCTGACATTTTCACTCAAGTCCGTAACCACGCCCAATACTTATATTGTTTTAAATAAATTAATAAGCATCGTCCATAATCACCCTTTGCAGCCGTTTTAATCTGTGACATACAATTGAATTCTTTTTTCGTAATTTTAATTAAATACATAATTCACAATTTGTAAACATTGCTATAGTAACAAAAGTTGTTTGCAATTTGTAATATTTCTCGAAAAAAACATTTATCCTTCTAACAGGGCCTCACTCATTAGAAATTGTTAACGAAAATATAACAGCACGTGCTTTTCAAGTGCTTAAAGACTCGCCTCGTGTTTTTGTTTGTTATGATAATGTCCTCACGTGTAATCAGAAACAATGTAATTCGATATAAAAGGACAGTTTATATTAACTTATTTCACACGACATATGTTTTGAGCATGGTTTAAAGACTTCCTTTTTCTGCAAAAATGTCAAAATGATTACAGTTGTTATTTTGTCTGTGAAGTAAGTTTTACGTTCAATAAAGATGCGGCTTTCTTGTGAAGTTGACAGTAGTCGTCCTGAACTAACTTTGTCGCGGAAACATCCAAGGTACATTAAGCGATCGAGAAGAGTGATATAGTCTGACAGTGCTATCACTCTACCCTGAATTGATCATATTCAGTGATCGAGAAGAGAGAAGTAGTCTGGCAATGCTATCACTCTACCCTTAATTCATCGCTTAATGAAATATTTAACAAATCATTATTATTATAAAACTACCACATCAATCAACAACAATTTAAAATGATTTATATGACAAACATAATAACAACAACAACAAGAGTAGTAGTAGTAATGTAAAGGTATGGTAGAAAAAAAGAGGAGGATAATGTCGACTCTAGCTAATTTTTACCGCAAAGTGCAGAGCACACATTACTGAACCCTAATTTTAGCCCTTTTGTCCAAAGACCTAATCAAAACCCTTTGCAACAGAACGTGGAGATATAAAAATATGAAAAAACGTGCATCATACTTCAAACGTGGACAAAAGATGGTACTTACAGGATTGTCAGACTCACACATCTGGCAATCTGACCGATGGCAGATAGGCCGCGGGTTTTTGGGTAATCTTATAATTGGTAGGGCGGCCTGATTTAACGGCAGATTCAAATTGTTGCTCTAGTCTGACTCTGCAAATACAGGGCCATTTCTGTGTACCCAGTCCGACGCTGTAAAAACGGGGCCATTTCTGTGTACCCAGTCCGACACTGTTAAAACAGGGCCATTTCTGTGTACCCAGTCCGACGCTGTAAAAACAGGGCCATTTCTGTGTACCCAGTCCGACGCTGTAAAAACAGGGCCATTTCTGTGTACCCAGTCCGACACTGTAAAAACAGGGCCATTTCTGTGTACCCAGTCCGACACTGTAAAAACAGGGCCATTTCTGTGTACCCAGTCCGACACTGTAAAAACAGGGCCATTTCTGTGTACCCAGTCCGACACTGTAAAAACAGGGCCATTTCTGTGTACCCAGTCCGACACTGTAAAAACAGGGCCATTTCTGTGTACCCAGTCCGACACTGTAAAAACAGGGCCATTTCTGTGTATCAAGTCATTCTGCGCCATTGTGATACAATTTGAATTGCTCCAGGGAATATACAAACAAAAGCAAGTGTTGATGCAAGAAAATATAAACAATCTGATGTCCTGCCAATATTTCGTCGTTCACTTTGAAATTAGACCGAAACATCTGATTTATATCCCAACTGTCCTATACCCAGGTATTTTTTTCTGACTTTTCTCTTTCCTTTTGTTTCTATCGCTGCTTTTTGTTCGCTCAAAAAGGTTAGATTTCAAGAGGTTACCGACAGAGAATCGGGGTTCAAAGCGGGAGCTGTTATCGCTCGATATCGTATGCAGTTAGGAAAGTTAATTTGGAAATCGGCATTTTTTTGCGGGTCGAGCAAAAATATTTTAAAAAATTTAAACACCTTGTACATCCTAACCGCTAAGTTTTAATGATTCTGAAAAGGACAAAGTTCGTAACTTTTGGAGAGCAACCAAATACTGGAAATCAAAAGTTCATTTTCGTAAGGCCGATAAATACGGGTAGTGCCTCTTTAAGCTCAAAAACTATAAATCAAATACTTACATTTCGAGTACATATTTATAATTGAAATCTTGAGCTGGGGGTTCGTTCTTAAAATAATTAGTCGAGGATACACGCCCATGCCGGGAGGTTTGTATGGAACTTTCTGAGCACGAGATTGTGCTCAGTTTTGAGCATGAGCTTGTGCTCAGACTTCAAGTTGTGACAATAAATAATTCTCTTGATTATTGATATACAACAATAAAATTTGCAAGATCATACAAATGCATACTCCGCTTAGTTTTCGTCAAATTTCGAAGACATCAATGGACCCCAACTTAGATAATGCTCTCTGTAAGCGCTTCCAGCGCATCCTTGACCTTTAGATGCAAGTGTTGGACCACAGTGTTCTAGGACTCTGCATCCTATGGACCCTCAGTAACTAGCCCTGGACCCTCAGTAACTAGCTCTGGACCCTAAGTAACTAGCTCTGGACCCTAAGTAACTAGCTCTGGACCCTCAGTAACTAGCCCTGGACCCTTAGTTTCTGAAACTCTGAATCCTGTGGATGTTTTTTTCCCCCAAACATTTATAAGGAAAAAAGACCTAGTTGGCAAGAAAGATATCCGGTAACCAGCGGACAGAAATAAAGAATTTTCATATTCAAAAGTTAAGAATAAAACGAGCAGGTCTAACAATTATAGCAAATAATATTTATCACTGAGATTATTGATTTGCCTCAAATATAAAAATTGTATGTCCACTAATGTACTCCCTCTTTTTTCAGTTCATCCCATTGTTTTCCAATCAGGATACTCTGGTCTTTTATTCTATAAACGTTTAGAGTAAGAAACTCAAGCTAAAACTCAAACCTCAAAGTCAGATGCAATACTTGTAGAATGCCTACGTAATTGTGATACTTGTAGAATGCCTACGTAATTGTGATACTTGTAGAATGCCTACGTAATTGTGATACTTGTAGAATGCCTACGTAATTGTGATAATTGTAGAATGCCTACGTAATTGTGATAATTGTAGAATGCCTACGTAATTGTGACACTTGTAGCATACCTACGTAATTGTGATACTTGTAGAATGCCTACGTAATTGTGATACTTGTAGCATACCTACGTAATTGTGATAATTGTAGAATGCCTACGTAATTGTGATAATTGTAGAATGCCTACGTAATTGTGATAATTGTAGAATGGCTACGTAATTGTGATAATTGTAGAATGCCTACGTAATTGTGACACTTGTAGCATACCTACGTAATTGTGATAATTGTAGAATGCCAACGTAATTGTGACACTTGTAGAATGCCTACGTAATTGTGATAATTGTAGAATGCCTACGTAATTGTGATAATTGTAGAATGCCTACGTAATTGTGATACTTGTAGAATGCCTACGTAATTGTGATACTTGTAGAATGCCTACGTAATTGTGATACTTGTAGAATGCCTACGTAATTGTGATACTTGTAGAATGCCTACGTAATTGTGATAATTGTAGAATGGCTACGTAATTGTGATAATTGTAGAATGCCTACGTAATTGTGACACTTGTAGAATGCCTGCGTAATTGTGATAATTGTAGAATGCCTACGTAATTGTGATAATTGTAGAATGCCTACGTAATTGTGACACTTGTAGAATGCCTACGTAATGTGATAATTGTAGAATGCCTACGTAATTGTGATAATTGTAGAATGCCTACGTAATTGTGATAATTGTAGAATGCCTACGTAATTGTGATAATTGTAGAATGCCTACGTAATTGTGATAATTGTAGAAAGCCTACGTAATTGTGATAATTGTAGAATGCCTAAGTAAGTGTGATACTTGTAGCATACCTACGTAATTGTGATACTTGTAGAATGCCTACGTAATTGTGATAATTGTAGAATGCCTAAGTAAGTGTGATACTTGTAGCATACCTACGTAATTGTGATACTTGTAGAATGCCTACGTAATTGTGACACTTGTAGAATGCCTAAGTAAGTGTGATACTTGTAGCATACCTACGTAATTGTGATACTTGTAGAATGCCTACGTAATTGTGATACTTGTAGCATGCCTACGTAATTGTGATACTTGTAGCATGCCTACATAATTGTGATATTTGTAGTACGCCATCGTAATTGTGATACTTGTAGTACGCCATCGTAATTGCGATAATTGTAGCAATCCCACGTCATTGTGATACTTGTAGCATGCCTACTTAATTGCGATAATTGTAGCATTCCCACGTCATTGTGATACTTGTAGCATGCCTACATAATTGTGATACTTGTAGTATGCCTACGTAATTGTGATAATTGTACCATTCCCACGTCATTGTGATGCTTGTAGCATGCCTACGTAATTGTGATACTTGTAGCATGCCTACGTCATCGTGATACTTGTAGCATACCTAGGTAATGTGATAGTTGCAGTATGTCTAAGTAATTGTGATACTTGTAGCATGCCGGCGTCGTTGTGGTACTTGTCGCATGTCTGCGTAATTGTGATACTTGTAGCATACCTACGTAATTGTGATACTTGTAGTATGCCTACGTAATTGTGATACTTGTAGCATATCTACGTAATTGTGATACTTGTAGCATATCTACGTAATTGTGATGCTAATTTTGTTATTATCAATGTTACAGAACGTCACAGTTTTCTGTCTTGTAGCTTGAGCTTGAGTTTTGTTCTCAGAACGTTCGAGAATACGACGCCAAACCACCAAGTCACGAGAACATTGGAGCATAACAATCAAACTCGTGCTCAGATCTTATTCCACTATAACTTTGCTCGGAGCATTGTTAGAATCACATATATTTCAGGCTTATTTACATGTTAATATTTATATGTACTCCCCAGATATATATATATATATATATATATATATATATATATATATATATATATATATATATATATATATATATATATATATATAGAGAGAGAGAGAGAGAGAGAGAGAGAGAGAGAGAGAGAGAGAGAGAGAGAATCTGTGTTTCTTTTTTAATTTGTGAACGTTTTGAGTCAGAGTGCAATTATTGGGTTCAGTTTCGTGACTATGCAAGCAGTACTCCCAGTGTTAAAGACCTGTGTAGAGCTTTGACATAGTTTAATTATTGGGTCTGAGTTCATGATCAAAAAGTGTTTTAACCAAGGGATTATCAAAAGTTTCTTTAACCAGGCAGGATGCTGGTTTAAAATACATTATGTGTCTAATCAAGTCTTGTTGAAGATGTTACTGAGCATATTCTGGTAAAGCAGTAGTGGTCCGACGTTACCTCCTTCAAATCAATACCCGATCAATGCCTACCAATTAAGATCCAGCAGTTCTTTTTGTCTTTTGAGCCATTTTTGCTCCATATTAGTTTGCATTCAGTATTGTATTTATTAAAACATTGATCAAGATCACCATTTTTCCGCCAGCTCTGACGCATTCAGTTCTCTGACGCCAGCTCTGACCCATTCCGTTCTCTAAAGGGCCAGCTCTGACGCATTTACTACATCTATGTCCTTTTTGTGTGCAGCTTTTGAAAGTGTATCAGATATGCTTCCACTTTGATATGGGCTTTGTTTTTAATTATATTTAGAATTTACCTAGAGATCTTAGAATGAAACTCTTCGATCAATCTACTGCAAGTGTACTTTTGTATGGATATCAAGTTTGAGAATCTAGATATGATTGAACAAATTAATGTAGATTTTTTTTTAGATATTTACTCCATGATAGAAAAGTACATTTACTGCTTAAGTTACTGTTTATTGTGAATCTTGAGGATTTACGATTTTCATTTTGGGTCAACTCTCTAATTGTTTCATTCTGGAAAAGGAGTGTGACGTGTATTTGTGTAAATTGTTACTCCATGGTGTTCATGTGAGTTTATATGCTCATATGAGTTTATATGTTCATATGGGTTTATATGTTCATATGAGTTTAAATGTTCATATGGGTTTATGTGTTCATTTGGGTTTATATGTTCATATCGGTTTATATGTTCGAATGGGTTAATATGAACATACATGGATATCAGTGGTCTAAATGTTATATTTGATGAAGTGGGCCAGTGCCACATTTGTATAAATATTTAAATTCAAAAAGGTATGAATGTTAAATCATTAGTAGTCAGTACGAGTACATTGTAGTGTCAGGTCATACGAAAGTGGAATGAGACGATGGCAAATTAAACATTTTTTAGAGACAAAATGTTATCATATTTTAAAGAATGATGTTAAATTTGAGAATTATTAGTTGAACTTATCTTTCAGATTCAGAGTTATATTGGCGAAATTTAAAAGTAAAAATAACGAGTTACCAATAGAAAAGGAAGACGAAAAATATTGATAGGTATCACTACACTAATTGAGCCAATCGGCTGTCATTGCATCCTATTGCAATCCCTAAGAAAATCGTACAAAAATGTTTCTTCCTAATTTTTCTGGAGATTTACTAACCAGTGAATAATGTGACTTGCATTCAATCGAAAGTAGCATTAAAGCCTAAACAATAAATTAAATTTGTATTGACTTCAGCCTCTTGATTTTTGCGTAGGGTGACAAAGCACACAGGTGTGATTCGGAAAGGTCACTTGCACTACAAATTCCAGTCATTTAATTCAAATGAAACTATTTCCAGAAAGTACACATAACCTAAGCTGATTTTTGGATATGTTATGTCCAACTTATTACATAGCATAAGTAAGATAGTCTTGGTGCAGCTGAACTTATAACTAATGCACTGGATTACATTAAAATGGGGGGGGGGGGAGAGAAAGAAATATACAAGTAACCTAATTAGTGAAGTGATTTTAAATTACAGACTCTGCCCATTGTGTGCTTCAGATGAAATTGGAGATTAATTTCAGCTTCTTCAATGAACAATATAATTTATATTTTTGAAAATAATATTTCTTTTATTTACCCCTAATATGCTAAAAATCAAACAGTAGTTTATTGGTGCAAATATGCCTACCCTAAGAAAAGTACGCATGTTTATTAACCTCGTTATGAAAAATGTTCTCTAACATGCAGCAATTATTGTACGGTCCCTGATGTTACTTCGTGACCAGGATAGAAATACAAGTTCTGTTATGGTTAATACAGGCATCTCACTTTGTAGTGAGCATACAGAAAGCACTCTATAATTGATACATGCATGCACATTCTGTTTCATAAATAATACCTCACCGTGCCGAGCTCAGTAAATACCGACACATTTTGTTTTACTTCATTCAGTACGGTTGAGATTAGCCCCATTGTATCTACGCGTGGGTTGAGATTAGCCCCATTGTATCTACGCGTTGGTTGAGATTAGCCCCATTGTATCTACGCGTGGGTTGAGATTAGCCCCATTGTACCTACGCGTGGGTTGTGATTAGCCCCATTGTATCTACGCGTGGGTTGAGATTAGCCCTATTGTATCTACGCGTGGGTTGTGATTATACGCGTGGGTTGAGATTAGTCCCATTGTATCTACGCGTGGGTTGAAATTAGCCCCATTGTATCTACGCGTGGGTTGTGATTAGCCCCATTGTATCTACGCGTGGGTTGTGATTAGCCCCATTGTACCTACGCGTGGGTTGTGATTAGCCCCATTGTATCTACGCGTGGGTTGAGATTAGCCCCATTGTATCTACGCGTGGGTTGTGATTATACGCGTGGGTTGAGATTAGTCCCATTGTATCTACGCGTGGGTTGAGATTAGCCCCATTGTATCTACGCGTGGATTGAGATTAGCCCCATTTTATCTACGCGTGGGTTGTGATTAGCCCCATTTTATCTACGCGTGGGTTGTGATTAGCCCCATTGTATCTACGCGTGGGTTGAGATTATCCCCATTGTATCTACGCGTGGGTTGTGATTAGCCCCGTTGTATCTACGCTTAGGTGAAATAGTGCCACTGCATAATGGCGTCACCAATTTAAATACGGGAAAGGGCATTACCAACAGTGGCCCATTTCTCTTGATGGATGTCACTGAATGTTATATTCAACATTATATTAAGACTATTTTGATAACTGTTTGAGATACCATAAATGAATCCATAATTTTAATATACGGGCTTCACTGCGTTTAATTCCCGTTTCCAGTAGGTGAAAATAATGTATTTACCTGGGTCTTTACTTTTCATCTTGTCTTAAAATTCTAAAATGCCGTAATCATACACTTTCTCAAAATTAATCTTAAAAAATCATGGGAATAAATTTCAAAATGTTAATGGCAGTACATATTTAGCTTTCAAATAAAAACGGCAGGCTAGAAGGATTATGGTCAATGTCAAAGTAGAAGGCCTAAACAGATAAAACCTGAGTCAATTACCTAATCGAATAAGTCAGCGAGTTCTGATTGCTTGATGCCAGTAATGACGCCATAGTAAAATTATGGATTTTTATATCCAAATGGGCCCTATAGTTTAATACAAACATGCTAAAATCTGTTTGAACTGACCATGGGTTTGACTTCAGCGAAATTTGATGATATACTTTATAAAGTATGTATGACAATTTTCCCATGGTGATACTTTAGAGCGGGGAAAAAATTACAACAGTTCTACATTGTCCATCAAGTCAAAGGTTGAGTACCACTGATACCAGTTTTTTTCGGTAGGAAAGCGACGATAGTTTGTATTATAATTTCACTTTACATTCGTTGAGCCGTATTAGATGAACAGAAACAGACGTTATGCGTTTATTTTTTTTATTTTTTCAGCTTTGAATTGGCCAGACTTTGTATTTACTATCGTTCAGTAGTTCGACCGAATTACAAATATCGTAGTTGACCCCCCCCCCCCCCCCCACCACCACCACCTCCAGCAGCACCAATTCAGGCCAATCAGCGGCTGTATTTGTCTATGGGTTAATTAAAGCTGATAATGAAGTCAAATTAAGTTGAAAAGGGGATGGAAAATAAAGAATTGTGTAAACTTTAATGGAATTTGACCTTACATAGACAAGTAATACTCTAGTAAAGCATAAAGTTGTCGGGGATAAATCTAAATTGTTCCAGGTGAATATGTTTTTAAAAAAAAATAATACCATTACTTACGTTTTCTTTTGTTTTGTTTTTTGTTTTTGGTTTTATTCTAAACATATGCCCAGTTTAATCTAGGCTCCATTTTATTTAGCAATAAAATCTCTGCCCTGGATTTTACAATTAAAAATAACTGTTATTTAACTTCCGCCATTTCTTTTTTCTACCCCAGGCTTGTTTAGTTGAACCCTGCTTCTTTTTTCCCCCAATAGGTCCCCATGTCTTCCGTTTTCCTTCCGTTTGCATTATCTTGAACTCATATTGTATACAATACACTGTCATCTACATTGTATTTTGTTTTCTCATTTTGCTTCTTGTTTAGTATTTGTTTTGTTTGGCAGGAGCGGATAGCTCAGACAGCTCTGATTTAGTTGAAGCAGTTTTAGCTAATTACCTGTATTTTATACCCATCATTATATACAGCATATGATAAAAGCTACTTTTCCCCGAGGCTGATCTGAAATCTTTTATCAGATTCATGCACATCTGATACAGACTGAGATTCCTTTCTGTCGCGGATGACGTCGCCTAACAACGGTCAAGTGAAGGAACTGCTACAGTTATGCTATATTTAGACGCTATGTATAATATGGGCAGATGGAATCAATGTAAAAGAACAACAGCAATAATAACTATTGTCTTTTTCTTATGAAATAATTGTTTAAGGTATATAATAAACACATCATTAGTACAGTAACTTTATCTGGATGTTTGTGTTACATCTCGCTTGATAGCGGAAGGACATCGGATCATGCTTGACCCTTTGGGTTTCAGGTGATCCGATGTCTTTTCGTTATCAAAACTCGATCTGATACAAGCAGCCAGATCAAGTTACTGTACTGATAACCTGAATGTAGCAAGCAATTGATCAGACATACTGTTTGTCAATATTGGGGTGATAGTGAGCTGGAAGGTTTAACCATGTATTTTTCTTTTTCTTATATTCCTCTCTTTTTGTTTTCTGCTTCCGTATGAAAGGTTATTTTTAAAACAATTGTTTACCTGTTTGTATGTTATTTCTTGCCGTTGCTGTCTCATTTGCAACGCTGTCTTTTCCTTGCTCTTCTCTTTCTAGCCCAGGCCAGCCCTGGTTGTCTGCCTTGGTGTGCCCTTGGGAAAGACACTTAGTTCCCATTTATTCGGTGTGATATAGCAAACAATGTATTAAAAGTGCCATAAAACCAACAAAACGAAAATAATCTTCTCTTTCCTTCCTACACGAATTCCCAGGGAGAGCAACCATCCTCAAAATTTTAAAATATCGGCCCCAAAGCAAGCATTTCTAAATAAAACAACATTTGGATTATGTTTTACTGTTAAAAGCTTCCTGATCTCAGTAGTATTATTATCAAAAATAGGTTTTCCTGTTAATTTGTGTTTTCACTTTTTATTACTTTTTAAAGATATTCCTGTGACTTGACTCTAGATAATGCTACCTCAATAATATCAATAAATTGTCAAGGCTTTGGGGATCACCTTAAAAGGCGTGATGTTATGAAATTTCTTACGGTAAAAAAGCTCTGAATTTTATTTTAGAGGACACACATTTCCAAACAAAAGAGGAGAAAACTATTCGGGGATATTTTTTTTTTAAATCTTGTATCTGCCAGTCTAGGGGTGTTGCAGTTTTATTCAACAAAATAATTTTAAATATAAATTAATCGATTTGATAAAAGATAGAAATGGAAATAGATTAAGTGTTGACGTAATAATAGAAGGAAATAAGTTTTTATTGATTCATATATGTGGGCCTAATAGTGAGTCACCGGAAGTGTATACAGAGATGTTAACTAAAATGAGTACAATTCAAAAGGTACATCAGAATACTTAAGTAATTATGGCAGACGATTTAAACCTAATTATGGACCCTGATAAATACAGATAATTACAGATAATTATGTTCATATAAATAATCCTGAAGCTAGAGAGGGAGATATGACACCTGAGTTAAATTTAGTTGATATCTGAAGAGAGTCAAATACGGAAAAGAAAAGATTTACTTGGAGACGCAAAAATCCTCTTTAGCAGGCAAGATTAGATTTTTGCTTGAATTCAGATAAACTGATATGTGATGTGAAACAACTCAGTATTGAAGTAGGATACAGATCTGATCACTCTCTAATACGACTGGATTTAAGGACGAAAATGCCGGGCGAGATAAATTGTAGGGCTACTGGAAATTTAAAAACTCTTTATTAAGATATCCCGAATCTTTTATACCATAGAATCTATATGGATAGAGATTTCCGTCTCTAAATCAAAACCCTTTCTTTTTTATTTCAGTTTACCGTCCCTCTAACGCGCCTGCTACTTGGAATGACATTTTTTATACTGAAATTAAACGTGCCACTCTCTCCAACCCTAATATGGAATGTTACATAATGGACGTTTTTAACATAGATCTTTTGAATCAAATCATAAAAAGGTGGAACGACATGATTCTCTATCATAACCTTGCCTAATTTGCTAATAAACCATCAAGGGTAAATGAGTCAATATCTACTTTGATTGATCACATTTACATTACTTGCCCACAATCCTTATCCGAAACCATTATTCCCTGCTTAGCTGTAAGTGATCATTAACCGGTCTGCGTGTCGCGAAATCAGTTCGTCAAACCATACAAAAAATGTTGATACAAAATTATATGCAGATCATTCAATCATTTTGAAAACGATTTGTTTCTTTATAAACTATACTCGGCGTTCCAGAACGCTTCATTTTTATCACTCAATCCGGACATTGCGCTAAAAATTTGGTAAGACATGTTTTTATCTTTATTTAATAAAATACTCCACTAAAATCCATAACCAGAATAGTACACTGATGATATAAACAATAGCTAGTAATTTGCGTTACTTCTATCACCCAAACAAAAGCTGGTAGAGTTATAAAATTTGGCGAAACAGTACAACTTCTCTTATCAAGGATTGAAAGAGAAAGTAATACTGTTGTTTAATTTCTGATAAAAAGGACATAAAACTCATCTATAAGCATTTCAAAGACATTACTGGATGGAATTCTTTCTATATCCCACATTAAATTACAGTAAAAAAAAATAACACTGTACATAATGAATACGAAATTGCAAATAGGATGCATGCATTTTTCATATTTGTTAGTAATCGCTTGAATGAAAAAGTTATTTCAATCCCACATGACTTTTCCTCCTTGTCTGATTTTGTAGCAGAACGAGTACCTTCTGATATTGAGTTTGTTATACCTAGATTCTCTATTCATGAAGTTTTTAACATTATTTTCAGTCTTGATACGAAACTGCCGCTGGGCCAATGGGATTAATGACAAAATATTAAAGCTTTCTGCACATATTATAGCTCCCTCTCTCGCTGATCTCATCAATGATTCCTTAGAATCTGGTGTATTCTCTGATGCCTTGAAGCAAGCCAAAGTTTTTCCTATTCATAAAGGCAGACCCAAGAATAGCCCATCAAATTATAGAGCAATTTCTATCCTGCCCGTAATTGCAAAACTAATTGAGAAACACATTTCTACCCACCTATTTCGCTATCTTAATTAATATAATCTTCTACATCTATCTCAATCAGGATTCAGACAAAATCGCTCCTGTCAAACTGGCAAGACTAAAGTAATAGACAAATTGCTATCTGCTATTACCGCAGGTAAAATCACTAGTGTTGTCTTTACAGATTTCAAAAAGGACTTTGATATTGTTGATCACGATATTCTTCTGAAGAAATTAGCAGTCTATACATTTTCGATTATTAAACACTGTTCAAAAAGTGGTGTACGCAAAATAAAATGCACATACATCTATCAAAAACCACCAGTATGACAATTGGCTCCACTCAGAAACTGTCGACAATTCCTTCACTCAGACTTATGCTCATTGACTCGGTATACTCTAAAAAATGTATGGGTATCACCATTGATAACAGTCTTTATTGGGAAACCCAAATTAATCACATTTATCTGAAAATATACTTAAACAATAGTACAATAGCTATACCTTACAAATCTTAGATTATTTGTGCACCATTTGAGGGAACTGCAGTACCACTTAAACTGATAATATTATTACATTGTAAAAAGGAGATGCCCAAGTAGTTCTAAAATAGATATTTTCACACCATCATCTGAAATGTTTGCAATATTAAATTGGTTACCATTTGTGAACGTGTTGCATTGTAAAAAGGTTGCATGATGTACAAAACGGTCAATGGTCATGTACCTGATTATCTTATCTCACCAAACAGCTAATATATGATCGTGTCTTTCTTTCTTTTTCCAAGACAATATCTCTTTATTCCACAATCTCGCTCTTCCTATTTCAATAAATCTCTCGCTGTATCGGGTCCAAAATTATAAAATACTATTCCTATTGAAATTAGAAATTCAACTTCTTACTGTAAATTCAACTCCTTATATCATGACTACCTTTTGACTCACCGCTAACGATATCCATACTTATATTTCAATTTTATTGTGAACATATATTTTGTTCTTCTTTTATTTGTTTTAATTTAATGATATAATCTCCTATTATTTTATTTGATATTTTGGTCACGCTTTAAGTACGATTACTCCTTTTCGCTCATGTATATACGTATGTAATTTGTATACTTTTTATAATGACCATATTGAAGATTAGCTTTAATTCTAAATGTGTTATCCTCTTAAATTAATAAATTAAAGACATTATTATTATTATTATTATTATTAATATTATTTCTGCTATCAAAGGAAAAATCAAAGATCTAATAAAAATAACATGCTTTGCCTGTATATTCTCTTAAAAATCTTTGCAACATCCCTTGATCAGAAATGCAATTTACTATTTATGACCAAAATATGAAGTTTTATTAATCGAAATTAGAGGATATACAATTATTATGCGTCTCACAAAATGAAGCAAATCGATAGAAGAGCTATTTCATTGATGAAATAAATAAATTGTAGGAAGATCAGAGATGTTCTACAGATAAATTAGACCAATATACATCTGAACTTAGAGGAATTAGAGATAAAAGGTGTGTGGGGGGGGGGGGAGGGGGATGGTAGAATTAAATCTAAAGCAATCTCGATACAGGAAGGAGAAAAAGTAATATAATACTTCTGTAATTTGGAAAATAGGAATTATGTTTGAAAATTCATGCCTCAGTTTAAGGAAGAACAATGCTTCGCTAATAAAACGATCATCATAAAATATTAAATGAAACCAAGTCTTATTATAAAAATCTGTATAAATTTAGAGAAATAGAAGACGTAAGCTTAAATAATCTTTTTGACCCGCAATTTGAATTACCTAAACCTATTTTAAATAAATGAAATTCAATTAAAGGATTAATCGCATACAATTAATTACTGTCCAGTCTTTAAAAAAATGAAAAACTATAAAAGTCCACACTGAGCTGGCTTTACTACAGAATTTGTAAAATTGTTTTAGAAGGATTTAGGTTTATTTCGTCTTGGATATATAGTGCTATGGAATTATTCATCATTTTTTAAATTATAATATAGTTTTCATTTGGTTTATGACCTTTGTATTATAATTTATATTTTTTTTTAGTAGCCAACGCTATTATTGAGTACATGTATATCTTATTTTAGGAATGTTGGTTGAACTTGACACAAAACGTCACTTGAGTAGCGCGTGGTGAAATGTATTATTCCTGACCTGGTTCCCATGATTCAGTAGGAGTACATAACTTGTTTACCTGAAGTAAGAATTAGAATCGCAACTCGGGTTTGTTTATTTGAAACGGAGTAGATTGGGTTTTTAATTGTTTTACGTAGTATAGATACTATAAAACGAGATTTAATTACTGCGTGGTTCATTCTTTAGAGTTACGGCAGTTCGTAAAGCCGTAGAGAAAATTTGTTTATTGCTCGTGATAATCAGCTTAGTGAAGTAACTCTAAACAGTACATTTGGGATTATGTACTAAGATCTGAACATTATTCAACTCCGTCGGAATTATCGGAAACATTTCAAGATTTTTTGTGATATTTTGTGATATATTACGTTCACATGAATTTACCTGGAATTAATAACATTTGGATTTAAAACTGTGATTATTGTTGACACATAAGCACATTAGTGTCCTCATTCGGAATACTTTTGGACAGTTTCCGGATTAGTTAATTCAATAGAGCAATTTAGGATTATTTAGGAATGTCTACACTGTAAGTTATTTTTAATTCTTTCACTTTGTTTGTTTTAAATATTTTATATTTTAGGAAAATAAATTTGTATTTTGGAAATCGTGAAGGCTTGTTAGAGTCTTTCTTTCTTTTGTTACATATTCAAACCCCTAGTCGTAACAATACATTTTTGTTTTCATAAGGGTGAATTATCAACTCCTCAAAAAGAAGGAATTATAACTTTTATTCCGAAAGGCACATACAAACAAAATTATTGCTGAAGAATTGGAGACCTATATATTTTATATATACTACTTACCTTTGCAACTATTGCAAACAGAATCAGGAAATTTTTATCAAAACTGACACAACCAGATCAAAAGGCTTTCATGTCAGGTCAATAAACAGGGAAAAATAGAATAATTAGTTATGATATAACGCAATATGCAGAAGAGAAGAATATCCATGGTCTTCTTCTCCATGTCAACTACCGAAAAGCTTTTGTTTCAGTTTCATGGAAATTGAATGATGAAGTTTATTTTTAAAAAACTTTTGGCTCAGTGATTAAAAAAATGGATTGGAAATGGTTTACAACAATATATTAAATGATGTGTCACTGTGAACAGTCAAGTTTCACAATGGTTTCTATAGAACGCGGTTGGTTGTTATGGGCTTAACGCCACTTTTTCAGCACATGATAGGCTATACATGGCGGCCAGTATATTTGGTGGAGGAAGAACCCGAGAAAACCCAGGGAAGAACCACCGACCCACGGGAAGCTACTGGTAAGCTTTCTCACAAAACCCACGTTGGCCCAGCCCGAGACTCGAACCCACGTGGACAGAGGTGAGATGTCAGTGATCTGTAAAGGCGAGCGCCTTAGACCACTCGGCCACCCGGGGCCCCCTCTATAGAACGCGGTTGCAGGCAAGGTGATCCCTTATCACCATATATTTTCATTGTATGTGTCTAGATTCTAGAACATATGATTAGATTAAATCCCGCGATTAAAGGTATACACATTGATAATATAGAATTTGCTACTGAAATGTCATTGAGAGATACATTAGATACATTATATGAAAAGATCTCTGTCCTTAGCATTGACAATGAAATTATATGCAAAGATCTCTGTCCTTTGCATTGACAATGAAATACTATGCACAGATCTCTGTCCTTAGCATTAACAATGAAATTCTATGCAAAGATCTCTGTCCTTAGCATTAACAATGAAACAACTGGAGCTGTTTGGTTTGAAAAAAAAAATAGCAGAGATAAGTTTTGTCAGGAAAATTAATTAAATTGGGAAACAGGTATTTTCACACTGCTTGGCGTTAAATTCACAACAAAATTAAGAGAAATTATAGAATTAAACTATCAAGACAGAATTTAAGAAATAAAACTGATGCTCTCGTAATAGTCCAAGAGAATTTTGACACCTTTTGGAAAAATTACTGCTAAAAAGATTTGTGCTGTGTCTAAGACCAATCACTTGATTCTTTGTTTACCTAATCCATTAGAAACTATTATGAATAAACTTAATCAAATATTTTGTTTAAGTTTCTTATGGGATAAATCGAATGATAAAGTACAAAGACTGGTCTGTACTCAAGAATATTCCAAAGGAGGAATGAAAATGAATAACATTAAATGTTTATGGCAGCATGACAAGCAAACTGGCGTTGTAGACTTTTTTTGGATACAGCTAAGTTGAAAAATCTAGTAATTAAAACATATCCAAATATACGTGATATTTTTGTTTTGGAATTGAATTTTCTAAAAAGATTTCTAGAGGTTTGAAGAATAATTTTTGGAAGGATATTTTAACCAGTTAGTTAAAACTACAAGAAATAAATAAGCTTGAATCATTGAAATCGTTTCTAGATGAGCTAGTGTGATTCAATGGTAATACTAAAGTAGGAGATCACAGCATGGCCTATAAACATCTGTACATTTGTGGGTTAAACGTAATTGGCGATATATCATACAATAATCAGTTCATTAGTTTTAATTCTTTTCTTCAAAACAATTTATCAATGTGGAATAAACATTTTACAATATAAGGGTATAATAGGTGCTAGCAAAGAATATTTGAGGTTACACAAATTAGAAGCATGAAATACTATCTTACAAAGAGCAACGATGTCATTTCTGCTACCATTACTCACTCAACAAAAGAAAGATTGTCAAAGTATTTTATTTTTTTATGAAAAATAAATGATATCCAAAGGTACAAGATAAACGGAGACGTGATCTCAACTTAGATGAGTGTTTTGACTGGAAAAGCAAAAATTATTGGTACATAGGTATACAAAAGATACTTATCTTAAATGGTTTTAATTGAAAATTTTCCATAGAATTCTACCTACTGTACAAATTTTCTTTTACACAAAATGAGAATTAGACAAGAAAAGTTATGTTCTTTTCTAGAGAAACAGAAGAATCACTTTTTCATTTTTTGTATGATTACGTTAGAGTTAAATTTGTTTGGATACAATTGTTTGACTGGCTGAAAGATAAATGCATTCACCTTGTAGATTTTAACTTCACAGAAGTAGATACAATATTAGTTATAAATAAAAAAAAAACAAATCCGATTAATTTTTTTAATTTTGATTTAACTCTTAGGAAAGAAATAGATATTTAAATTACATGTTTTCAATAAAGTACCAAACTTGGAAACATTTAAGAAAGAAATATCACATAGGTACAGGTTAGAAAAGTATACAGCCTACAACAATTTTTATTTGGATAAATTCAAGCATAAATGGGAAGCTTATGAAGGTATAATTGATGTATCATTTTTGCTAAGGAATCATTTGCTAGCTGCTTTTTTAATGTGTAAAGCACAATACATGTATTATCATATACGATATAGGAAGGAATGTCTACAGTTTTGATTGATATCGTTAGGGAATACTGTACTTGATAAGAATAAGTGAATAATTATTTAAATAGTGATATAGAAGACAACAATGAATGTACTGAATATATAATATGAATATTCTCTCTCTCTCTCTCTCTCTCTCTCTCTCTTATTGGTTATATCCCATATAAAATTCTTTCTCCCTGTACCATTATGGCTTTTTTTAGAGAGACTAGAGATTAATAATAATAAAATAATTCAAACATACATTAAATTTATTGTTTAAATATGTGACTGTACACAATCTGTGTAAAATAGTCTTTGGGATGGTACCCCGACCCACAGCTACCCATGTACTGGGTAAATTAAATATTTAAAAAAATTGATACTGTTTTTCATCTATTTTGTTTTCTTCATTATTTAACTCTTTTCCTCTATATTTCCCGTCATTCCAACATGTAAATAGTTCAGGTTTTCTCTCAGATTTCGTGTTACGTGTTGTATGTTTGTTTTTGTAAGCTGTTTCTTCCCCTAACAAGGAGCTTGGTTTGATCAGCTCGAAACGTTTGGAAACTGTTTTGCAATTGCACCGTTACCAATTCTTGTGTCAATATATATTATTTGTTCTATTTGTTAGCATTCCATTCTGTTCATATACGAAGATCTTGGGGATCTGGCGACATTCAAGGATTAAGTTCTTAGTTGTGGTAGTGTCTGTTATACATTATTGTATCAGTGTGCTGTTTGATATCAATAGTGGACGAGTTATTTTGACAGTAATGGACGTGTTTTGCGAGTCGGCTATGCCAAAATAACGAGTCCACTTGAGATATTAAACAATACACACACAGCAACATGTTTATTATACACTGATTTATAATTAGCACCAGTTACCAGCTCTTTTAACATTATATGTAGGGGAAAAACATTGAAATATATATGTACTTTTTACTCTTGACTCAACTTCATTGATAATTTCAGTCTCGAATAACATGAATATATCGGGCGAGTTTGAATGACGTCATGATGTAAAATGTTCTATGATGTCATAATCACATGATGCACATCCTTATTGACGAAGAATACAGCTTGACCACGACGTAAACGGGAAAATTTGTCAGTTACTTCCTATGTTAAATCTATGGGACAAAACCAGAATATATATATATATATATATATATATATATATATATATATATATATATATATATATATATATGCACACACTATGTTGCACCAGCGGACACGCTAAAATTGCCAAAATGTATCCGCACTACAGAATGTGAGCGCCATTAGCTTAGCAGTCTGTTGTGGGATGAGCTTTGGGACCAGACGTCACGAATTCGAATACACACCGAGCAAATAAGGCTTATATATATATATATCTTACCACTCCTTACTGAACAGCTGAGCTGCAAGATCAAAGAAGAACAACCCGGGATCCTCATAAATCTGAGTGGTCGCTGTTTAATAACAATGCTTCAAATCTAGGCGACAGAGTTATAAAATGTTTATGTACTGATGAGTATAATAAAATTATCCACACCATATGCCTTTGCTGCAGATCCACAAAAACGTTTCTGGTAATGAGATTAAGGCTATGTTTTTCTACACACAGGTTAAAATTCTCACGTACTGTTCACCACTGTCTGTTCAGTCGCATCTTCAACCGTGGATGAAGATGAAGAAGAGATGTAGGTACTCTGGATCAAGGTTTTATTTTTCTGCTTGTATTTTGCTTCTTTTCGTTCGGATTGACCTGTCGATCAAAACAAAAATAATTGTTTATTAATTAAGTTGAAACATGTTCCATTGTCGTAGGTAATAAATGGAGTTTGACAATACGGTAAATGCTCTTTCCCTTAAAGAATTTTTTAGTTGTCACTGAGCAGTAACTCGAAAGCTCCACCACCCGCACTCTTGTGATATAAAAATATTTTTTAAAACAACACTCCAAATTTTGTCCCAACTGGTAACTAAGTTTTCCGAAGAGAGGATTTAAAAAAGTGTTTGGTGGAGAGAGAGAGAGAGAGAGAGAGAGAGAGAGAGAGAGAGAGAGAGAGAGAGAGAGAGGTACTACATGTAAAGTTGGGTTGTTGCACCTTGACTGCCCATAAATTAGAGATAATGTAGAAATGACAGGATAAATCTGAAGCTTTTCAGGCTTGCCTGAGTTGAATTATATGCACAAACGCAGCCGTGCAGATTTTAAATTTCAAGTTTGAAAACTTTGTTATTTTGCTATAATTTTTCTATACATCTGTTACAACTATTTGTCCATAGGGAAGGAACACGCATAACTAATGGGAGTTTTGAACCATTGTTAAATTTAAATTAGTTGATTTTTGGATATACAACAAATAAAATAAAAATTATTGACATATTAATTCAAATGCCAGCTCTTTCATTAGCCATCTACTCTTTGCTGCACAACTTTTGTTACTATTGCATAAAAATAAAAACACCCTCGTACCCTTGCACGAGAATATAGCTAGACCGCTTGCATTATTACTCCATAACACCCCCCCTACACACACACACACACACACACACACACACACACACACACACACACACACACACACACACAAAACGACACTTATCACTGAACCCATATTTTTCCACTGGATTTTCATAGATGTGATACGGGAACTGTATCTGAACCCTAGTATACCTAACTACTGAAACACACCATACTATTGAAATCTTACTACTACCTTAAATGGAGTTGATAAAATGCTTGAATTGTGGTACTGAAAAATTGCAACACAAAATGATTTCAATTTATTTGAACAAGATAAATGAATGAGCAAAGCTACAATGTGATCAACTTAACAGTTTTCAGAGAGGTGATAGTGAGTTCAACATAAAAGCAATAATACCGGTATCAAAAGATAGTGTGTATTTGTTTACAATATTGGATGGGATTAAAGTGTGGACAAGGTTAGTTCTGATACAAAATACTATTCAAGATTATACAAATGTTGATTTTTCTATTTCAAGTATGAATGATGAAAACATTGAGATAGGCAGCATCAAATCTGACAGCAAGATAATCCAAAGTGTGCATTACGAGGAGGAGGGATTAAGTTATGTATTTGCTGTGGATATATACACAAATTTGTATTCGGCCAAATTTACTACACATGTAGTAGATTTCATCAACTTTACAAGGTCAATATACAACAATTCGTCAAAACAGAGGTAAAATTGGTGGAAAAACAACATCAGATTCAAAATAACACATGTTGACTCATGGTATGAAGTAGCTGTTTTTGAATCAATCATTGGATAGGCAAAATTTGACATCAATCTGAAATCTTTCATACGTTTGAAATGATTCAAAACATATTGCAAATTGCTGAAAGTAAATGTACCAGTTGTAGATAAACGTTTTGTCAAGTGTAAGATACTCTCTTAATATGGATACTATTTTAAATGGCTGACAAAAGCAGTATTTAAAGCTCCGATCCTGAAAGTACAGTTGCTTACATAAGCATTAATCAATTGTGGGAGAGAATAAAATATGCTGAATTTAGAGAATAGTTAAATGAACAATCTACCTAGACGTTACACAATAAAGCAAGAAAAGATCCATACAGAAGGGTCTATGTTACTGACGTGGAGGACCAGTGGCAAACATATATTGTGACCTGCAAGTAAATCAAACATACAACGACGGATACAAATATATATTGACAGTGATAGATGGTTTTTCATAATTCTCATTGGATCAGAACAGCTAACACATAGCGTTTCTGGAACGTTGTTGCAAGGCTGTGATATGGTTACATGCGGAAATAACACCATAGCAAGGTTCCTAAATCATTGCACATAAATCTAATCTTAATTGTCCTCTAAGCTCGAAAATATACAACATTTACAAATAACACGTATATGCACTGAGTAAACAGTTTACGCAACAAATGGTGTCATTATTTCTTGGATAATATGTGACGTTTTTACAACGTTGTATTGGTGTTATGTTAAACATATATATATGAGGGGTAAATTATTATCTTGTTCTAGGTTTTCAATGTTAGTTTCAAAGAAATGAATGAATAAAGTTTGCAATTTGTGTCGGAAAATATTTTATTTGTCAACTGTTATGATTACAATCACGAGATACGATCTTTGCGATATCAAATGTTTATGAATATACGAGCCAAATGTTGTAGTTCTGTCTTGTACATGTAAATTTCTTGTGAGGCGGCGCCATTTTCAAACAAACAAAATTAGGCCTATCTGCTAAAGTGTTCGATCTCTACATGAAATGATATAAACTGTTGGTGTATTTCGGTGACCTTTATCTGATTGGTATTGATATGTATATACATATAAATAAACTACATGGATACACTGGAACATTTTTGCATACACAAACACTCACACACATAAATATAAACAAATAGAGAGGATGGGGGTGCGTTTGTGTGGGAAAATGCTTTGATTTACCTTTTTTGAATTGCACAAGCACTTAGATCAAAGGCGTAAGATTTATCGTTCTTGACCAAAATAAAAGAAATCAAATATAGTCAAAACAAGTGAAATAACATAAAAGCAAAATGGAAAGGAAAATACAATTTTTAATGTTTTAGATAGATGTATGCATGTTGATATATATAAATGTAAAGAAGAAAATGCAAAACGCTAAAATATAATTCATTTTTTGGCAATTACGAACATTAATGACTCCTATTATGATTGTTGGCAAATACTACAATACAGGTGTTTTTCGGTGATAATTATGAATATGAACTATTTTATGATTAACAAGAATAGCATTCGTGAATGATACAATCTATTCGCAAAGTCATAACGTTGAAAGCTATACTTGGTAGGACTCTAGGTCTATTCTAGTACGCGCGATTCGCGCAAGTTGCGCATCATATTTGCAAGCCCTACATTTATTTCTCTGTTAAAACACTCCTGTATTAGATAATATCCCCCTCTTCTTCAAATGATATTAAGGGAAGTACAAGTTGAATGAAGAAAGTTTCATTACACATGTTAAGTAAATTTCTACATAGGCACTACGGGGATATACGTTTTCTTTCAAGCATTAAAATTATTATCAATTTGCAGAAGCCTGAGCAGAATATGAAGAAGACATAGATTGGCTCTGTTGTCCAGGATACAGATTCTGACACAGAATCTTAGTAGATTCCAGACACTAAAGACATAAAAATAAAGTGATAGTAGATTATATGCGGTATTTTTGTTCATTTTTTATACCAACTTATCTCTTCTTAAATACAAATGTCTGCACCTTCGGCCTATACAGCTTGTTAGCAGAACTACATGAAGAAAAAACCTTTTTTATTGGCAATATGTTTTTAGAGGTACTTTCCTTGGCTTTTGTTGAGTACTTGAAACGATTTTCATGCCATTAGCAGTAAACAATATTGGATGTAAAGTCCTTTAGAACATCTACACAGAAATTGTTTGATTTAGACAAACAAATGCAAACAATCTTTCACTTCATAATTAAGTGACTTAAAAAGTGTATCCAATTTAGTGAATTTCACGTTTGTACTTACATTGCTTTCATCAAGAACATCTAAATGTCATCCTGTGTATCCTGCTGTAATGGCCATTACAGGTCAGATTGGGATAAGCCTGCTACCGTAAATAACAGTAGACGGTACTACATGTGAATGTTGATCCAGAGTGGACAGCCCTCTCTGGTGGATCAGGCGGCTGAGCAGATATGCTCATCCTCTCGGCTGTCAAGGCAGATGGCAAGACTTGTGTGGACAGTGCAGGGCATTAGCTCTGGTGCAGTAGGATCTGGTGGCTATCCACTACATCCGGACTCGTCTCCAGACGTCTCGTCATTGATGTGCTACTGGATTCAGACAGGTCTGGACGAGAGAGTGAGGGGGACTTTGCGCAACTTTCCCTCACTTAAATCCAACTCACGCTCAGCCGATGACATTATTTCTCCACCCCCCACCCCCCCACACACACACCAGATACCTTCAAGTCCTGTTATGACGGGTGAGCGGCAATCAGCAGATGTAGTTACACTAGGAGCTGTAGCTGCAGACCTGCACACAGATGACTCAGGGCACAGGGTCGCTTTTCACTGGACCTAGGCAGCAGTGGAACTCTGCAGCCCCCTTGGCTACTAAGCAGCCCTTTTTAGGATTACACTGCTCACCTCTGTAGCATGTAGAAGGGGTTAGAAAATGTGCCATAAACATTGCCTGCTTCACCTTAAGCCTGGTTAGCATACCTCGGCCAACTGTGATCACACTTTAGCGGTCGAAAATATAACAAGAAGACAAGGGTGACGCAATGCACCATCGGTGCCTGGAATATGCCCACACTAATGGACAGTACATCAGCAGATAGACCAGAGAGAATAACAGCTCTAGCTGGTAGAGAACTGACCAGATTCAACATCCAGATAACAGCTCTAAGTGAAACTCACCTAGCTGAGGAAGAAAAACTCACTCAAATAGGAGTCCGCTACACCGTCTTTTGGAGTGGCCGAAGTAAAGAAGAGCGACGCGAAGCTGGTGTTTGGTTTGCCATTAAATCACACTAGTCAGCAAGCTCACAAATCATCCAAAGGGTGTAATTGACAGACTAATGCAAACGAGACTTCCACTGTCAGGAAAAAGACATGCAACTATCATCTGCCCTATGCATCCACCATGACCAACCCAGATGAGATCAAGGACAAATTTTATGAAGACACGGAGACTCTTATCGCAGAAGTACCTAAGGCAGAAAAGCTCATCATCCTTGGTGACTTCAATGCTAGAGTTGGCACAGATCACCAGACAATGCCAGTTGTCACTGGCAAAAATGGAAATTGGCAAATGCAACAACAACGGACTCTTCCTACTGAGGAAATGGGTTGACGTCCTTATCACCAACACAGTCTTCTGTCTGTCAAACCGCAACAAGACGTCTTGGATGCACCCACCCTCCAAGTACTGGCATCTCTTTGACTACGTCATCGTCAGGAGAAGAGACATACAGGATGTCGGAGTGACAAAGGCCATGAGAAATGCAGAATGCTGAACTGATCACAGGCTCATACTCTCCAAGCTCAATATCCAGATTGAGCCTAGCAGACGACCACAAGGTAAAAAGGTGCCCAAAAAGCTCAATGTCTCCAAATTAAAACAGGACAATGTGAAACAGGCATTTGTCGAAGAACTGTGCAGCTAACTAGAAACAATTGATGCGAACTCCGAGAATGTCGAGGAAAACTGGGCATCCTTCAGAAACTCTGTGTACTCAGCTGCACCCAAAACCCTTAGTCCCACCAGACGTAAACATCAAGATTGGTTTGATGAAAATGATGCTGCCATAGAGAATACTGAATTAGAAACATCAGCTACAAAAGGCATGTTTAGAAGACATCACTTCATCATCTAAAGGCCAGTCTTCAACAACATCAAGAGGACTGTCGAGTGCAAACTCAGAGAGTTGCAAGACTCACGGCTATGCAACAAAGCAAATGAGATTCAGTCCTACGCAGACAGGAAAAATTTCTATGATACTTTGAAGATAATCTACGGGACACAGTCATCAGAAACATCTCCAATACTGAGTGCTGACAACACCACGGTACTCACTGACAAAGAAAGGATACTACAAAGATGTGCAGAACGCTTCAACAACATCCTCACTCTACAATCAACTATCAGTGAGGAGGCAATTGATCGACTGCCCCAAGTGGAAATCAATAAATCAATATATCACTTGCTGATTCTCTAACGCTGAATGAAACTGAGAAAGCAATTGACCTGCTGTAAAATAGCAAAGCACCTGGAGCAGAAGTCGACAAAGCCGGAGGTTGACACATGGCACAGCAACTGACTGAACTCTTCCCCTCCAGTCAATGTGGACTCAACGAACTATACCCCATGAGTACAATGATGGATCCATTGTTCACTTGTACAAGCGGAAAGGCAACAGATAATCCTGCGACAACCATCGAGGGATCTCCTTGCTGCCAATAGCAAGCGAAATCCTTGCCATAATTCTGCTGAATCGCCTTGTTCATCACATTGATCAAGGGTTCCTGCTTGAGAGTCAGTGTGATTTCAGGAAATGATGAGGGCCACACAGACATGGTGTGTGCAGCTCGTCAACTACAGGAGATATGCCAGGAACAGAACTCCAACCGGTACACGACATTCATCGACCTGACAAAAGCATTTGACCCAGTCATCCGTGGAGGCGTCTGTCAGATCATGGCATAATTTTGGTTGCCCAGAGAAATTCATCATAATGATTAGGCAACTCCATCATGTCATGATTGGACGACGGTGAGTCATCTAAAACCATTCTCAGTCTCCAATGGAGTAAAGCAAGGTAGTGTGTTGGCCCCAAGCCTCTTTGGTATGTGCCATGCTTACTGATGTCTTCTGTGACTATGACACTGGGATTGACATCAGATAACGGACTGGTGGCAAGCTCTTCAATCTGAGGAGACTATGGGCTAAAACGAAGCTACAGGAAGTGACTATCTGTGATCACCTATTTGCTGACGACTGTTCCCTGAATATCAGATCTGAGTCAGACATGCAACAGAGTATGAACCACTTTTCTTCAGCTTCTGACAATTTCGGTCTCACAATCAGTATCAAGAAGACAGAGGTGATGCACCAACCTGCACCAGGAAAGCCTTACGTAGAGTCTACCATCGCAGTAAATGGCCAAACCCTTCTGGCAGTGGACAAGTTCACCTATCTCGACACTACACTGTCACATGCAGTCAACATCGATGATGAAACCAACGCTAGGATTGCTAAACCAGCTGTGGTCTTTGGCAGACTACGCGCAAATGTGTGGGAGTGCAGAGACATCAGTCTACAAAACAAGCTGAAAGCCAATATGTTGTCCACCCTGCTGTATGCATGCGCAACCTGGACGGTGTACAGACGCCATGCAAAGAAGCTAAGCCATTTTCACATGAGGTGTCTGAGGAAACTGATGAGGGTAAGATGGTAGGACAGGGTACCTGACACTGAGGTTCCCCCACGGGCAATCATTCGAAGCATCCAGACTCTGCTGAAGAAATCACAGATGAGCACATCCTCTTTTGATCAAGCAAACCCAAGCGGCATCTCCTGTCCAGTATCCCCAGTAGCGTAGCGAGGTGGGGGGGGGGGAGGGGGCGAAGGGAGCAGTGGCCCCGGGCGGTACTTTCTAGAGGGCGGCAATTTGGTAAGAGTGTCGTATATATCATAAATAATACGAATGGGGGGGGGGGTCGTAATTTTGGTAGTTGACCCTGGGCGGCACTTTGCCTCGCTACGCCACTGAGTATGTCACGGACAGTTTTGAGCACAAAATGGCCTGATCAGCCACTCACGTACTCACGGAAAACAAATCAGTTAATGATATCATGCTCATCTTCTAACTCAAAGAACGAAAATCAGAGGCCATCCACCCCTAGAGTTTTATTAAGTGTGATTGCCCAAAAGCAACTAAAGTAGAACAATGTAATTTAATGTACCTATTTCCATGCACAGTGAAATGATCTTTTAAGATTTAAAAAGTAATACACAACTTCATTTTTAACAACAGTTTAATCTTTGAAACTTAAACATTTTTGAAAAAATGTTGTCAGTACAGCTAAGCAAACATCACTTGATGTAGACTTTTTAAACTTAGCAGGCATGCTTTTGGGCATTTCTATAAGACATAATGTCATTTAGTGGCTATAATAACACTTTTGCAAATTTTATTAATTGTATACCTTTTTGGACTAAGATTTTTTGTATTGGTATGGGTATACTATTTTGTTACCTGTTTAATTGTAAATTAGGACTTTCTCGCCAGCAGTGGGGAATGTGTTCACGAACACAAAGTTCTTCACAGTTTTCAATACTTTTTGAACGTTTTCTTGAGGTTGTATAAATGTTATATCATGACGTTAAACAACAACGTTGTTGCAACATTCCAGTAAATACACCAAAATCACGTTGTCACAAGGTAATATAACGTCGTTGCCACAACTATAGTGCAGTGTTGCTGCAATGTTGAACTGTTGTTGAAATCCCTTCTCACCCGTAGCATTCATCTATCTTTTTTACAAACAAAAAAGGAAGACTAAATATACGACGATTTTTACAGACATCTTCAAACAACGAAAGCCTCAGAAAAGATACAGTTTAATGAGTGAAAAGAGTTTTTAAAAATGGAGTAAATGATTTTCTGAACAACGAAAAAATCGAGTACTTTTCAACCTATTCAGACAAAAAAACATTTGTAGTTGATAAGTTCAGCGAGACAATAAAGATTAGAACGTGGAAGTATTTCACTTTAAACGAAACCAGACAATGTTACAAAAGCTGATAAACGAATCCAATAACACTCACCACACATCAATTAATATACCTCCAGTTGAAGCGAGAGAGAACAAATAGGTTAAAGGTATGACTCAATATATTCGGTCATTTGACAACTGATACATATGGAACACCTCAAAATTGGTAAAACAGTAAGAATTTCAAAATACAAAACAATTTTTGTAAAGGACTACGTTCCTAACTTCACAGAGGAAATAGTCAAGAGAAGACAATTAATACTTGGTGATCAGATTGTTTACAAACTAGAAGAATTGAAGGGAGAGGATATACAAGGAATGTTTACGTGTAAAAGTTATAGCTATACGAAAAACGGGGTGATGTATACAAAGCTAAAAAGATTTTGAAGACAAGGAGAATGAAAGGAAAAGAGTATGTACCCTTGAAATGGAAAGGATATGATGACTCGTTTAACAGTTGAGGACCAGCAGAAAACATTATTCCGCAACAACGACGAGATTTTAAAAGATAACATGGTTTTCAAGAATGTTACAGATGTGGTAAAAATGGAGGATTCAAATATGAGGGAGTTAAAACATGCACGTCATAAGAATTTGTATTGATCACGAGGCCAGAACATCACAGTTAAGCACAAAATGGTACACATAATAAACGTGATAAGACGCCTGCAATGACATCACAGAATAACTGAATGAGACAAAATTCGAGAATATCAAGTTGATTCCAACTACATATTTAAAAACAAATGGTCGTGTAAATATCTTGGTATCTTCAAATCGACTTCTAAAATGCACCCTCTATCATTATATCAGGACAAGTTTTAAGTTTATCTTTCCCACATACTTTGTTCAACATTTCTCATCAAACACTTTAACCGGAATATATTGGCTCATTACCCAATCATATAAATTGTTGGTATAAAGTTATACATGACTAATGACTTTAACATGAGTTTTTCCTCACGTGTAACCTTGACCTTTTATACTCCCTATCACATTTTATCTTTTCATAATCATCAACATAATATTCGTTATTTGTCTTGGCGTAACTGTGTGGGATCTTGCTAATCCTTTACTTCCACTCTCAATCATCAAAATCATGTCATAGGCTGTCACAAATTCAAGTGCTTCTTGACATTTTAAACCTGGCATCATGAGCTAAACCGTGTGTTTTGTTATAGTTATCTGGATCAAGTGTGTAGTGTATCATACTGTGCTCCTGAATTCTTAAAAAATGTCAGATAGCATTAGTGTGTCTTTCTTCACGTAGTAGTCATGAAGGTCACCTTGTGTGTTCAATTTGAAGTGTGACATCACATAGTGTATATCGGATATGTTAGAATCACTCAGACTTGAATAAAACCTTACTTTTAGGTGGTACAGACTTTTCGTTAAAATCGTTCAAAGCTATTGATATATTCATATAGGTAAATGTATTTCGTCAAAAATGTATGCTTCATGTTTTCAAACTTTTTCAGTGTTGCTGTAAATTTGTCATCATTTAACTGTTTATCCAGCTGTTAGAATGACTGCACAATGAACCAAAATTTAGCTACAAATCTAAACGTTCTTTTAATTGTTATTCCTTTTTGATCCTTCATTAACCTATCAACCATGAATCCTTGCTGAATTAAATTAATTTTTCAACGTTATTCGGTGTAATTTTTACCTCCTCACCTGGTCATTTGTTCATAAACGTCTTGATGATTATAATAGCCTGACAAACTGTCAAAGAATAATTTGGTGTATTTAAAGCATCATTGGAATTTTATGATGAGAAGGTTGTACACAAAGTGTGCCGTATGATGATAACACAATAAACGATATAAGGGACTTTTAATTGATGATAATTTCTGAATTTGACAACGGGTCATTTTTCAGACACGATATCTATCTAGCTGTCAACATTGTAACATGGTTTTTGTGATCTGATTTCTGGGCATTGAAAACAAAATTCAAGCATTTTTTACATGCGCATTTCTTCTCATGATGTTTGATTATTCGTGATAATACCAATTTTAGTTAATTTTGTATTCCAACATAACGGTATTTTTCCATTCCATCTAAGAGAATCATCACGTCAACATACTTATGTTTTCTTTGTCTGTCACTCTGACTGCACTAATGTATTTATCTTCAACTATTTCATACACATTTACGAAAATGTCGTATTCGAGTTCAATATTTTTAAAGCACTGTAAAGTTATAGGGCATCTGTCAAACTAGTGACTGTATCTAGAAAAAATATATGTTGATGGTCTATCTACGTCATCACTCAGCGTATTTATTACAGATTCAACTGCGTTGAAAAAACATGTCATCCTTTTTATTTTGTACGTTGTTTTTTGTGTGTGTTTTTTTTCTCACCCATACAGGTAAATCTCTATATGATATCCCTGATCGACTGAAATGTGTCTACGTGCAATGTTAAATATTCAATACCATCAAACATCCACCTTTTGCTGTCACTTATTTCCAGGCCAAATTGTGTATGTAAAATGTCGACTTAATGTTTAACGACATTATCCATTTGACCTCCATTGATAGGTCTTGTCACGTGACATTATCAATTTGACGTCCATTCATAAGTCTTGTCCTGTGACAAAATTTATTCGACGTCCATTCATAGGTCTTGTTCTGTGACAAAATGCCCTGAATTCAACCTTATGTATCCATTTGACGTCCATTCATAGGTCTTGTCCTGTGATATTATCAATTTAGCGTCCATTCAGTTCTTGTCTTGTGACATTATCAATTTAGCGTCCATTCATAGGTCTTGTTCTGTGACATTATCAATTTAGCGTCCATTCATATGTCTTGTTCTGTGACATTATCTATTTGACGTCCATTCATAGATTTTGTTCTGTGACATTATCAATTTAGCGTCTATTCATAGGTATTGTCCTGTGACATTATCAATTTAGCGTCCATTCATAGGTCTTGTCCTGTGACAAAATCCCCCGTATTCAACCTTATAGCCATTTGACGTCCATTCATAGGTCTTGCCCTGTGTCAAAATCCCCTGTATTCAACCTTATATCCGTCATGTGTCGACGGTTTAATAAGTCTGATAGTCAAGTCAAGCTGAACTTTTACAAACCCAAATGCTCAATTATCCTAAAGTTGTAACTTTTTCTAAAGTATGGTTCTCTGACGTTGAAAAATTCACACAAGTCTTGATTGTTTACTACCGTACAAGTTTTACACGTGTACGTTTCTTCTATAAGAATCTGTAAGCCTCTTAGTGATGATTCTGTTACGTTTTGCTTATTACTAAGTCTCACTTCTTGATAAATTTGTGATCGCGTTAAGGGAGGCGTCACTGCTTTTCTTGAATATTTAAATTACGTATGAAGTCTTTAATAGCCGATTTATTTATGTAGCAAAATTTAAATATATATTTTTGCTTTTTTAGATGTGTTTTGGATGGATAAAAAGAATGATAGTGTTTGTATTAGAATGGAAAGACAGCAATAAAAAGCATGTTATCAGTGTAATGAAAAATACGAATTTAGAGACTAAATTTACATTTATATCAAATAATAATTTAATTGTATCCGTTGTGAGCAGTTTTACACTTAAATAGGTGTATGATATTCGCAGCATGAGCATGTGTCAGAAATGGGTTGGTAGTTACTCTGAACATGTGTCGGTATGAGCACGTGCCTCTTTAGTCTTAGCTCAAGAGCATTATAACGCCTGAAAGTAAAATAGATTAATTTTAGTTTGAACTTAAATATCTGAGAATCAACCGTAGCTCTTTATTTTCGAGAGAAAACTGACAAAATGTATCAACTGGCTGCCCTATATTGTCTTTGTGTCTCTATGAATTTACATTCTGGTGGCATTTAAATCTATATTTATTCCATTTCCCAACAGGACGATTTTTGCTAATGTTAACCATGAAAAAAACAAAAAAAAAAAAAAAAATGGCCAGTGTTGTCTCTCTTCCCTGTAGATTCTTGCTGTGTGTAAGAATTTTGCAACACTCTCATGTAATTATATGTTTGTTCAATCTTCCAAAATCCGATTTTACTGTGGCGACCTCACTATCCAGGCTTAGAATATTCAACTAACACGTTGTGAAATATTTGATATTCTTTTTATTTTACGTGTTCAGTACTGTCTTGTATAAAGAATATTGTATAACTATAAGTTGACAATAGTCAGTAAAGCCTACATGGCCCACATTAGCGTATGAAGGTCACACAATTACATAATACATACGTCGATTTCCATAAAGATATCACTAAATATTTTTAGTTTGTTGACAAATAAGCAAAAAATAAATTATTTTTTATGCTCACCAATTTGAACCTGAAATACTGCTCGAGTCCTTGAAACTTCTGTTTTCGATTCGAGGCAAAGACATTTAGGCTAAAGCATTACTGCGTAATAGAAGATTCCGGAATACCGAGTGGTTCTGACACAAATGACACGGGATTTAACCGGTCTATCGGATATAATGCGCATTAAGATAAATCGTACAAACGTAGACACGGAAAAAAAATTGCATGCTTCAGTAATAAGGTGTAGGAGAGACCTGAACCAGATCTCTGAAAATACAGTAGTAAGGAAACTGGGCCAGTAGTAAGAACTGAGAATATGGGGGCGTTTTTTGAGTTTATGCATTTGTCGAGGAAGTGATCCAGCTATGTTCTCGTTAACAGGTACGAGGGTTTTTTTTCTCTATGTAGTAGTTTAGGGAGTGGTCCAGGTATGTTCTCGTGTAGGAGTACGATGGTGTTTTTCTTTTATATGTAGTAGTAATGAAAGTGGTCCTGCAATGGCTAATGAGAAAGCTTGCGTTTAAATTACTTTTTTAAAATTGTATTTGTTATGCTCCAAACAAAACGAACTATTTAAAATTTAGCAATGATTGATAACTCCCCTTATTTTCCAGCTAGCAGATACTAATAGATATTACCCAGTTTAATAATAGTAACCATGTGCTTCTTATGGGTAAATTGATGGAATGGTTAGGGCCAGCACCACAACCCCGTGCACGTTATCAGAGATTACCTTAAGGTGGCAGCTGGAACATGTACTGAGGAACAGCTATATAGTAATTTCTCGCAAAGTGCTTGTTTGTGAACAATTTAACATCTTCAAAGATTCTGGACAAAGTACTAAGGAGTATGACCAATAATAATTTAAAAATCAAGTTAGCTCATAATTTTCTTCATATTCAAAATTTGAAGAAAAGTGAATAATATCTTTGATCAAAGGATAGCAAATTGACAACAGGCATTAAGGAAAGTAATCCTTTACATGTATACTTAGAAAATCGTCCATTTTTTCCGGAGTATATTAAACTGTACTCACACAAATTTCCATGTTTTTCCTGTCCATCCGGCTCACCCCGTGTAGAAGCATCGTCGGTGAACAAAACTTCACTACAGTTCCTGTATGATCTCTTTACACCTACCGAACGGGACGGCCCACAACCCATTGTTTCCAACTTCTCACTTCAGGAGAGCTAAAATTTATTAATTGATTGATGAATTAATGATAGCAAGGTCGTATTTATGAAACTCCTTTCATCATTCCAATTTAAGGCTAGCATAAGAGAGAACTTATTCGACGACTTTTATAAGTTTCTTTTGAAATTAGCACTCATGTAAGCAAAAGTGTTGCCATGAGACAATATCCGCAAGCAGATTGTAGTGCTATTCTTGGGCAATGTACAATACTGGGCTATCGAAAATTACATTCAAAATGAACAGATATAAAGAAAGAAAAAACATCGAGGATTTTTGCAGTAGAGGTGAATCTACTACTGCTATAATACGATAGGTCAATGTAACTTACATTTCTCAGTCCAGTGGTTTTTAGCTCGTGAGTCTTGCGTCGTCCGTCATCAGTCAACAATTGCTATTTTCAACTGCTCCAAATCAGCAGGACCGATTTCATCCAACTTTGTACACAGTATCTTGTTTTTTTTCAAATTTGTACACAGTATCTTGTTTTTTTCAACTTTGTACACAGTATCTTGTTTTTTTTCAAATTTGTACACAGTATCTTGTTTTTTTCAACTTTGTACACAGTATCTTGTTTTTTTTCAAATTTGTACACAGTATCTTGTTTTTTTCAACTTTGTACACAGTATCTTGTTTTTTTTTCAAATTTGTACACATAATGTCGATTCACCATAAAATATAGCCACTGTTACTAAAATAGGAAAACCTTTAAACAACTTCTGCAAAACCGCTAAACAATATTTGACCACATTTGACAGAAAGCATAATTGCTTGATGACGTTTTTATTTTATACAGCTGATGCATACCCGAATCGAAAACAAAATGAGGGTCCGTGACCAAAAACATGGACGTCCAGGAAATAGAGACCCTCGCATCAGAGGGTTTTATATTATGATAACAAAATTCTGCCCAGGAGGCGGTCATGGTAGTATTCCGTTGTTTCTGTTCTTGTTGTGTGATGTCCTCAACCAAAGCCTTCCTGCTGCGCATGTTCACATTTACTACTAATGTTATGAGAGCTGTACTAATTAAATGTACTGTAATTGATACATTAAATTCCCGCAAGTTTGCTACTTGCTAATTGGATCAAAGGAAATGGGATCGACTGATGTTGAAAAGGTTAGATGGATAGATCTGATGTTGAAAAGGTTAGATGGATAGATGCTCCGACACATACAATACACATATGGTAAAATCAATAGTTTGTGGATGGTATTTTTGCCCACGCTACAAGTGTAAACAGTACAGTCATAAACAAATAAACAAGGGCTGGCAGAACAAACTTGACTCCGCGTTCTGCCATACGGAAGCCGGACAACATAAATGGAGATATTACGACCCTTTGAGTTATGTTTTGCCGGCTGATCTTACGAACTTAATTTAACCCGGACCTTGTGACCAATCAAGTAAAATCGAGCAAAGTAATCTTTATTTAAAGTCAGTGAATATGCCTAAAACAGGTAAACCACAAACTGTTGAGCTTTTACTCTACTGACTATTTAAAACAATTAATGATTTAAATAACATTCATGATTATTCACACAGCAAGACAAATTACAAACATACATGATATGCAATTAATACAGTAGTACATACTGTAGCAGCTAATTGTACATAAATGAATGAAATTCCTGAATTCAGACAAAAGGTCCATAAATGAATAGACATAATATTGGACTAGAGTTCGTTTGTTGAATCAACTTTATCTTCTACAAACAAAGAGCTGACAATTTCTATCCTTAATTAAGTGTGACTCCTGGTATACCCCTAATACATCAAACTGAGGAATTTATAGAATTAAAAGACAATAGTCAAGCTCTAAAACCATATATCCGTTTACGCAAAAAGAGGCGGTACTGTCATTTACAAAATGAAATGATACAATCTTTCAGCATGGATAATTTAAACACTATCCATAAGCATTGTTATAACATACAGATATGTATACACCGCATCGAAATGTTACATCATAGCGTAGAGCAATACAAGTCAGTACAGGACGTTTTTTAAAACAATAAAGCTTGTACAGAGTAGCTACAGGGGTCACATTTCCGTATTAACATATTAGCAAGTACACAGAGCGCTCTGTTCTGATTCAAAATATCCCCTTGATCAGACAAGTTTGCAGAAATTACATGGCCAAGATATGCGAATTTCATAACAAAGTGTGAAATGTCTCCATACAATATAAATATATACCATATATACATACCATCATCGTATGCAGTTTCACATAATTTTACATGAATTTGCAAGACACATACATCCACATGTAAATGCTAACATTATATGTAGCTGTTGGAAAGTAAAAGTTCTGAATCATTAAAAGCAACTAAAGCTGAAGCAAATAAACAAGGCATGATGAAGAAGAGTCAAAACTTGTAAGCAAATAAACAAAGCATGATGAAGAATAGTCAAAACTTGTAAGCAAATAAACAAGGCATGATGAAGAAGAGTCAAAACTTGTAAGCAAATAAACAAGGCATGATGAAGAAGAGTCAAAACTTGTAAGCCAATGTATAAAACACGCAAACAATTTTGCCAAGCATACATTAAGCCTGAAGGAAAGACTATTTACACTATGCACATTTGAATTTAAGGTCATTCCAACTTTTTATAAATTTCTTAAAATCATTAAAAGATACAGTAAATTCCATAAAAAAGCTGCAGTTGAACTAAAGCCGTTTTACCATAACTGACTGATTTGGATCTTGGTATTTCTACCATATTTATATATTTGAAAGAATATTTAAAGTCTTTTATGTTTAAAAGATCATGCAGGCATTGAGAGTTAATGATATTTTAAATTTTATAGATCTCAATAGCTATATGCATAAGCCTGTTAACATTTAGAGTACACGAGCTTGCTTTTCTTAACAGTTCCTCCTATGTACTATTGCTGTCTTGATATACAAAGTTGAGTGCTATGAAATTGAGATTTTCGAGTTTTTTAGTGTTAGTTAGGCCACAGAAATATCATACCATGGGACAAAAATTGAAATTTGACATAATAAATGCATGATATATGGCTTTACTATCCTCTAGTCTTATATAATGTCCAATCCCTTTAGGTACTTTTATTTGTGTTAAAGTTTTCTTGCAGATAACTGATAAATGTTTGTCAAAATTCAATAAGTAGTCAATTTTGACCCATAGGAGTTTGCAGATTTTTCACATGTAATCACTGTATCTCCAAAATCAAAGTTGGTTTCTGATAAAATGTTGTCCTTCATAATGTGTGGCTCTGTAATTTATCTGGATTAATCCTCATCTGGTTATCCGAAAACCATTAGATCTATAGTATACTTTCACTTTCAAGATTTGATCTAAGAATTTCAATATTCACATGTAATTAAATGTATTATCATTTGCATAATTATGGATTGTAGTTTTCTTGGCAAAATATAAGCTGTCATTAACATATATGTTAAATATGGATGGGCCAAGTATAGAACCCTGTGGTACACCCTTAGTGATATTTAAGTAATCATATTTGTAACTACTTAGCTGAGCACACTGTTGTCTATCATTCAGATAACTAGTAAGTAAATCAACTGCTCCATCATCCAAGCAATAACATATTCTTCTTCGAGAATGAAAATGTCTTTGTTCAAACTACACAGAAAAAATATCTTTCAAAAGAGACTCGGGGAGCTCAAGGGGCACCTTAGAAGGAGAGGATCCAGAAATAACTACATTGAGAAGGCTATTAACATTACTAGACTCCTCAATAGAGGAGCCCTCCTGAAGAAAAGAAAAAAAAAACAAGAAAACCAACAAACGCGTCCCCTTCGCCTTTACTTTCCACCCCGACGCCCCAAATTTACAACAGATCATTCGGAAGCATTGGCACCAGATTGAATCCTCCGAACGTCTGAAGGGCATGTTTCAAGAAGTTCATATGGTTGCGTACCGTAGACCGAAAAATCTAAAGGACCATCTGGTACGTGCCAAGGAAACTTCAAACAAGACCACAGATTCTGGCACATATTGCTGCAAAGACAAGCGTTACCTAATTTGCAGACATATGCCCGAGACCAAATCGTTCAGACGTTCGACGACAGGAGTTAGTTTCACTATCAATCAGAAGCAAGGATGTTGAACCAAAAATGTAATCTATCTTCTAACATGCAAGATCTGTGCTACCCAATATGTTGGCGACACCATTGATTTCAGAAAACGAATGAATAACCACAAGAACCACATGCACAACAAAATCAACGCGAAACTCGCCAACCACTACAACTCAAGATGCTGCCGATTGAATCTAACATGGAGTGAACCAATATAGAACGCACACACAAGGTACGATACTGGATACTACCATTGAAACTCATGGGGAGTTCGGCCTAAATGAAAAAGTCTAACCTTCCTAATGCAGTCTTATCAAAACTACAGCCAGGTATCAGTTTATCAGACGTATGGAATTTTTGTGATAATATTTACCCAAGTAAATATTCTGTAACTCTTTACATTTATACTTATTATTATTATTATTATTATTATTATTATTATTATTATTATTATTGTCACTCTTGTCCATTATCCCGCTCCACTATGCTCTTTAAATACTTCCTTAGTACCTCCATGTATAACTTTGCCGGGATATAATTTCTATTGTACATTTTGTAGATGGCGTTGATTTTTCGCCACACATGGTGTCCGCTCTTTGTTCCCAATAATCTCTTTGATTTTTGCTATACAACTTTGTTGGGCCGATGGCAACATAACATAGATATTTAGTTTAACCCTTTTAAGGCCGTTTATTAATTTTATCTTCTTACTTTCTTCTGCTTTTTATCGTTTGTTTGTTATTTTCTGGTCATTCAAACATGTCGGAGTCAATTTTTTCTCTTGGCTTTTGTGCTTAGTGTTTGTTTTGTGGATGTAAATTGTTTCTTCCCCTGACGAAGAGCTTGATTAGCTCGAAACGTTGGGAAACTGTTTTGTATTTGCGCAGATATCAATTTTTGTGTCTATATATATATATATATATATATATATATATATATATATATATATATATATATTCCACTTGAACTATTAGTTTGTTAACTTATAGAAGAGAAACGTTTTATTCGCTGTATTCATTTATCTCATTGTAAACTATTATGGCAACAGGAATTGTGTTTGTTTGCAAGGACGCTCACCTGTCCGCCGTCTTGCCAACTTTCCATAACCAAGGGAATTAACATAGCAATACGAATTAACGGTATATAGCTCAGTGAGGAGAAATGCACAATTCTTCTGACAAATGGCAGAACATGTCTAAAGTGGTTAGTACATGTCTAAAATGCATGCCGATCATATCTCTGCAATTTATTTCTAAAGTTTCTTTCTGCAAGTGTTACAAGATCCAAAGTGTATGTGTTGTACGTTTGAAAGGGTTATAAGCATGTGCAATTTAAAAATACAAATAGAAGATTGTTTAGCGTCTTAGGAAATAAATGATATTATATTTGTACATATCTACGAATGTTTCCGTAAGCAAATAAAAGGTTATAAAGATTAGAATGTTAATTGAAAAGTGTTATCGTTCACTAATTGAAAAATACGTTAGATGTACTGTTAAAATCAAGTTACTCTTGCCAACGTCGTCTATTTCAGCAAACAATCTGCATGACTCACATGCTGCATTGCATCTTTAGGAATTTTTTACGTACTCAATCGATGCATTCCGTCCTTTTATATATAATTCAATTTAAAGGTTAAAGTGCTTAGGGGCCCCAGGTGACCGAGTGGTCTAAGGCGCTCGCCTTTACACCTTGGTCCGCGTGGGTTCGAGACTAGGCTCGACCATCGTGGGTATGCGAGAAATCTTGCCAGTAGCTTCTCGTGGGTCGGTAGTTCTTCCCGGGTTTTCCTACCGCCAGAGATATTGGCCGTCATGTATAGCCTGTCGTGTGCTGAAAAATGGCGTTAAACCTCACAAAACCAAAAGCCAAAGCGCTTCATGTTGTCAGTGCGTAGATCGAAAATGTGCGATTGGCTAACGAGCTTAAAGGTTCTGCTGAGTGTCCTTTAACATGGATGCTTTGTTAATAGAGTTGGTGCAGTATTTCATGACAATATTACAATTTGTAATCAATGGAAGAAGAATTATGTGTTTGTCCTTGTCGGTTGCTTTGCTAAGAAATAGGTCAGAGCCAAGCGGAGCGATAAGCATTGTCGCCATTACTTTAAAAGCGCGATTAACGAATTCAGTTATAGTTCTACAGGCTACTTCATCGTTTGATCGGCACACAATATAAACCAGTAATGAATAAATGGCATATGGACTATTACTGAGATAAAGAATCGATCTAGAACATCAGTTTGTGTTATAGTGGCGATGAATGGAATATGGTGCAATTGAAGAGATTGTTTACGAATAAATGCATTATAGCAAAATCGGAGTTTCTTTAGATACTTGATGTGAGATAGGGGAATCCCCAATTGGGGTAATTCATTCAGCTTCACAATCAACAGCCTTGTATCTACATTAGTCCATATGTTCTTCTTTCTATTACTGGTTTATGTTATACACAGATCAAACGATGAGGCAGCCTGTATAATGGTGCAGAGTAGTTATCGATGTTTTGGTGATCAAGGACTTTTATGTTTGTTTCAAAAACGTTTCCCTATCATGATCCATAAAATAGAGCAGGGGGCCGCGGTCGCTCAGTTGATAGAGCGTCGGATTCCCAATCCAAGGGTCGCGGATTTAGTACCCGCCCAGGCCAGCCCGAGTCGGTTGCCTCGGTGTGTCCTTGGGAAAGGCACTTAGCTCTCGTTTCCTCGGCACGGTATAGCCAATAATGTGTTAAAATTGCCGTTAACCCCCTCCCCCAAACAAAAATAAACATAAAAATAAAAATTTAAAAAATGAATAAATAAGCAAGTAAAAAATAAAAATAAAACAGAACAAATCATGCGATGACTCAGTAGTGGCTAGTGTTGGCTATATTTAGTGTTTGTGCTAGGTGGGTTTCATTGGTGTCAATATCGTAGTGATTAGCATAATAAACCGTGATTCCTTTGGTCTTTGTAAGGTGTTTTCAGTTAACGAATTTTAATGTAAGTTATGAATTTTAAGTCCTCCTACAGGAATATTATTTTAGTGGATATGTTTGATGTTTAATTTATTGCTAAAATTTGTACGCCAGAAAAAAAGATAAATAAGTCCTGAACCCCGATTAACGTAATTTGGTTCATCTAGAGATAACCGTTCCTTGAAAGTTTTATGTAGTGAAAATATCCTGCAACATACACGCATCCCCAGCTGAGTATTTAAATATGGGAAGTTACTGCTAAATCTTGTTTATAATTTATATCAAGGCCTAGAATTGCTTTTTTATATCAACGCTTCGAAAGAGACTGAAGTGAACTTGGAGAAAAATATAGCACTTTATAAAATAATAATATATACACTCAAGTATCCAAATTTTAAAAAAGGCTTTACCTGAACTTTTACTCCGAATAAACTCCCTTTCTGAACGATATGGTTTAAAGTAGCAAAGATATAAGAAATACAAAATATTAGCCAGGTTCATTTTCATAAAAGGATTGTTCTGTAATAATTTTTAAGCGCTTCGCAACTTATTTGTTGTCTTGTTTATACGTCCAAGTCGTTATCTTAAAAATAGTTCATATCCCTACGGCTTACATTTTGGTCGTAACAGTTTCGTCACTCTATCCTAATTCATTATCGTTTGCGAAACGGAAGAACCATGACTAAAGGTGAAACATGCATATGTTGAAGGTATCTTCTATCCTTCCCCATCTCACAGTCGCCAAAACACGACCTGCGAAACTTAAGTAAAGTAGATGCCATATGATTTAGGTACAAATGATTTCAAGGTGCATATATAAAGCTGATAGTGACATTCCTTCAGGATTTCAAGCCAAGGTTCAACTTAAGGGTTCCTTCATCCAACGGGGATATATGTGTGAAAGTAAGCCCCACATTCATCAACATAACTTAAAGCTTAAGTCTAGACATAAGAAAATCGATTGGTCAAAACATTAGTCAAACTTAAATTCCATCCAATCATATTGCAGAATTCTTGAACTTAATGTTAAGTCCAGTCTTAAGTCCTCAAAGTGAAATGGATGCCAACTCTCAGAGTCGCTTGAAAGCCAAACTAAACTAAGACTGAAAAAAAATATCCACCGCAATTAGAAACAGATTGTTTTTTAAATAGAATTTTACATAACATGCGCATATATGAGACAGATTAGCAGATTAATACAGGTCCTAACAAGTTTTTCACTTTACATACTATCTGGCTTGGATTTCACCAATGATGATGAGATTGAACTTTAACTTAATTCTGGAATCCTTCAATTGCTTGAATGAGATTTAAGTCTGACTTATGTTTGATCAATCAAATTTGTTAAGTTCGAATTTGTATATGTTGGTGAAAATGGGGATTGTTTCTAGGTAAATTCAAGGTGGAAACGCCTTCCCCCTAGTCCCTTTAAATATTTTTGCATATGTTGAAGGTATCTTCTTTCCTTCCTCATCCCCTGCATAAATTTGCCACTGTAGCGCTAATTGTACAAAATAATCCTTATTGTGATCATAATGCTATATATAGGGATAAGACATAATCGCATTCAGATGTATGTGCAGTGTTTAACAAAACTCTTACCTGGTCAGTATTCCATTGAATCCAAAGATGTCTGCATCACTGTCGAATGCGAATAATATTTCCTGTACATTTTTGTAAACGTCAGGAATCAGATGAGTTTCCTTTCATGAGCTGCGCAGAGATTGAAGAAAGACAACCTATCTCCAGCGTTTAATTCGTTTCCATGGCAACAGCTGATTGATTCGTCTGTCACAGGTGAACAAGAAAAGGACTGCCTGTCTCTGGTGGCGCTAATATGCCCGTGTTCATTGTGATCATATTAAATATTTATAAAAAGCAGTTCATGCTAAGTTTATTGGTGGTAAAAATCGATTCGTCTTCGAATATAATTTACACAGAAACAGGAACGAACCAGTCATCTGTCTCAATAGTGCTCCAAGTAAAATTGTAGGAACAGAGAAATAGATTAAGTTCATTTATATGTGAAAAACATACAAATACCATTTTATCCTATTTTTCTGTGTGAATTTTATTTGCTTTGCCATTGTAGAACGTGTATACAGTCACAACCATAACGATGACACATACAGAGATTATCAGTACATTAACTTGATCTGGGTGCTTGTATCGCCTCGAGTTTGATAGCAAAAGGAGATAGGATCTCGTAAGACCCGTAGGTCTAGCGTGATCTGATGTCCTTCCGCTATTAAACGAGACGTGATACAAGCACCCAGATCAAGTTACTGTCATTATATACCCTAAATAAAGTTACTGTTCTGATGATGTGTTCATTATACCTTAAATCAAGTTACTGTACTGATGATTTGTTCATTATACACTCTAAACCAAGTTACTGTTCTGATGATGTGTTCATTATATACCTTAAATCAAGTTACTGTACTGATGATGTGTTCATTATATACCCTAAATCAAGTTACTGTTCTGGTGATGTGTTCATTATATACCCTAAATAAAGTTATGTTCTGATGATGTGTTCATTATATACTCTAAACCAAGTTACTGTACTGATGATGTGTTCATTATATACCTTAAACAATTATTTCGTTATAAAAAACACAAGTTTGCTGTTGTTCTTTTACTTTAATTCTTTCCATCTACTTACATTGTAGATTGCATCTAAATATTGTTAGACGACGTCATCTCTGACAGCGAAGAATCTAAATCTGTATTAAATGCCAATCTGATACAAGGTTTGGGATCAGTCTCGGAGAAAAGTAGCCTTTATCTTAAATTGTATAATGATGAGTATATAATAGAAAATTTTAAAAATTAAAACACAAAAATTATTATGTCATTATTAGGATAGACATAGTACAAGAATAATGGAAATGCATGATACTAACATCAATTAGAATGCTTTACTGGTTGAATGCATTCCTAAAGTTTTGAACGTATATGGTACATTCGTTGATGAAGCTGTTAAGATTTTTTCTTTACCCAAGACAAATCTTAAGTCATACGCCCTATCATGATTTGGATTTGTTCTGATGAACTGTATAGAGCATGTTGTTTTTTTTTATTTGATTTTTGTTGTTGTTGTGGTTGTTGCTTTATTGCTTTTTTTGTAACCTCTTCTTTAACTTTCTTTTCTTCGTATCAAGCCTCGGGAACTCAGCTCATGAATTTGTTGCAATTTTGGCATATATAATGAATACAACGGTAACTTCTTATTGCCTTCAGTGCAAAACTATAAGATATGTGAACTGCTTCTCCGATGGCTTACGTCAATAAAATACAAACACCATATAAGAAGCGCTTAAGAGGTTTTGAATTCTGGGTCGGATTGTGTGACATCGCCCTGCCTATGGACTTATTTCGCAAGGAATGCGTTCCCTAATGGCTTCTCATCTCTGTTGCGTGCGTAGGTTGCGTCAGTCGCATCTTTGCTATGTCCATAATTTAGGTAGAGGGTATTCGTATTACGGACCATGAAGTCAATATAAACGACTCTCGGACAGTGAATGCAAGCACATATCATCTCCATTTCTGAGAATTCTTCTCTCTCCGTTTACAGATTAGTGTTAAACCTGGTTACCTTTAGCGCCTCGCAAAAATGTTATGTAATATTTCGAACTTCTCTACAGAGCAACACCTCCCATGTCAGTATGACGGAGAGGTAAAAATGCTCTCACGAACTCTCAGCTTTCGGTTCGGAGAGTTTCTCCGAAAAAAAAGTCCCTGAAATAATGGCGAGTACAAAACTTTCATGATAATCGGACGAAAACACACAAATCATTTCGTGAAATATATTTAACTTTGTAAAGAGAAAGACTGGGACTAGAATTACACAATGATTGGTATTTAAGCCCTTTTTGAACCCGTGACTGATTTCCTATAGATATGTGAATAAAGCCCGTAGTCACTGTGTAATTATAGTCCCAGCTAGGAGTACCAAACATTTTGTACCGCTGTATACCGCTGTATTTCTGAACATACCGCGATACGTATCACTGTATACCGTAATTATATTAGGGACCAACATTTTTATATTTTGGGGCAGGGACCTGACACTTTTTAAAAATAAAATTGAGTCTGTCAATAGCTGCAAAAAATGTCTTGCTATGATTTATAGCAAAATAACACCATATTATATCCATTATATTATTTTTTTTTAAAAAAAACATGTATTTTGAGATAAAATAAAATAAAATGTCTCAGCTCAAAAGAAAATCACAACCCACTCGCCCCCGAAAATTAAACGATCAATACCTTATAGTAGATGAATTTGCTATGTGTATGTTAATTGTTGTATAAGTTGTCATCTAAAAACTATAAATAAAGTGGGGTGAGTAAGCTTACACTATAGCTGACACCATGTGAAAGACATTGTGATGACATTAGAGAGCTTGTTGGTAAAAATAGGAAGTGTTGACACCGAAGCCTACAATTTACTAGCTACACTATTGATATAATAGGCAGGAAAAATGTAAGTGGGATGCCAATCCCTGGGCAAGATATTTATCAGAGAGGGCCAGTAAACATAAAACACACCTACTCAACAAACTAGAAATATTTAGTGCACTTGAGAAATTACGTAAAATTCAAACGAAAACAACTGCTTTCCTGAAAATCTTAGGAAGATTCGCAGTCTTACAAAAGAATACATTACATGTACTTAATACATTAGCATACGCTAGTTAATAACTAACAAAAATACATTTTTTTTAAAATCTGAAATTTTTCCAAAAGTTGGATTTGGCCCGAATATCTTTAACAACATCCCATTTGGCCATCGCGTTGACCTGCGTGGCAGGTGTCGAACATGTGTTTAAAGGATCATAAATATAATTATATTTGTAATATTCAAAATTAATTTGTGACAAATATAACTGTTTTGTAAAAAAGATAATACCAAATTTTAAAAATTATTTTGTCATGAAAAATGAAAACATGCTGTTAATATAATTTAATTCGTAAAAAGATTATTGGGAAATTTCCGTACATTCCTTACTGACGGAAACTACCGAAGTACTGGTACAGCGAAAAAGTACCGTGATATGTACCACCGGAAAAATAATACCGCGGTAAACCGGTATACCGGTAATTCCGCGCACCTCTATTCCCAGGCGTTGGGAACTTCTCAATTTGCAACGTTATACTTTGCATGATTGTCCTCAGCTGCATTCGTACAAAAACAGGACCGAGAGTATGCTTTATAAAAGGGGGCACACGAGATTGAAATTTTACTTATCGTTGTGTTGAAAGAAAAACAAAATATAAAGAAACTTAATTAAAAATACTTATTACTGGTGCCTTCTCCCTCCTTTTATAGGCAATGGTATGGATGTTCAGAAAGTCGGGGTTAAGGTTTCAGGACCTTACTGAAAATGAACTATATTTATCAAACAGCATTCTGGATTTTGACTTCTTTTTCTTTCTAGTACGGTGTATCTCCCACCCCACGCCTTTTTTTCTTAGCTGTGTCCTTCCCAGGCCTCACGTCTTTTTTGAGGCTGAAGACTTCACAGGCCTCACCCCTTAAGCCATCGTTCTCTTTAATTTGTGAACCAGATGGATAGTTGGTGCGCCAATTACTGGCTGCTTTCCCCTTTCCCCAAGCAAGACTCGAGAATAAAAGCCCATGCATATATTTAACAGTTCTCTGCCTCGCCATTAACTGATGCTTGCTGTTTAGTGCTAAATTACTATCCTTCCGCCTTAAGTTGAAGTAATATACAGTCCGCTTACATACCGGTGTCGTTCCCGCACTTGCTAGGCCAGTTGCATATTATTTGCGAGGATATTGGTCTGATTGTACAGCCAGTTGTGACTCATTGATAAACACCATAGCAGACTATTCAATATTTGAAAATGTTTTTGATATATTAGATTGGCATATGCATTTCCTACGTTTAAAATATCTTGCCACACCTCGAGAATCATACGGTAAGACAGTTTTAACCTCACAAGAAAGACGCCACAAGTTGTATAGTATAGTATGAATATAATCATGTGCTGTCAATTACAATATTCTGCATTTTTCGTAGCATAGTAGTACAGTAAAACCCCTCAAAACCGAACCACCGGTATGCCGAAATCCCTCGAAATAGAAATTTGTATTTAGCTCCGAATTTTTTTATTTTTATTTTTTTCATCATCCCCCCCCCCCAGTAAACCCAAACACATCTACTCCGAAAACCGAAGCAAATTTCAAACTGACACTACCCCCTTCCCTTAAAACCGAAACTCACTTCAAACTTGGAAATGTATTTTAGCTGCGAAATTCCATAATACGTTGATATTTATGATCCAGAAAAAGCATGTGGTCATGCGTTAAGTAAAACATACACCTAAGACACGATAGTCAAGATTATTTACGGTTAGCAAATACTGTAGTAGGCTTATTGGTCATTCAATGACTTTGATATTTCCCCAAAGCAAATGAGATTAAAAAATAATATTTATAAAAAAAAACTAGACACGCGCGTGGACACAGATTACAGCCAACAATAGGCAAATCCAAAATCTTTGCACCTTAAAGGAGGGTTAGCTTTTAAGATAAATTGTTAAGTACTAAACACTTGTAGATCAGCCAATTAAAAAAGATTATGTTTATCTGCTTATTGTCTAATCGTGATTGACGCTATTCATTTTAAATAAATAATCAAGAGGACTTTTTTAAAATTAACAACCCAGCTTTAATAACCAGTCATCCGGCCTCACTTTTGATACTTTGCCGACGGAAACAGATAAGAGAGTATTCGGAAGGAATGCATTCTGTTCGGCAAATGTTTCATTTAATGTGTAAAGAGCAAACAGCTTTCTTAATCTTTTGCACTTTTACACACACAGAGACATAGATGTTTTCTCATTATTGCATTTTCTCCCCCCCCCTCTCTCTCTCTCTAACAAGTCACATAAGTGCTTTCTCTATTTCACACATACACACATACACACACGAAATAAATTCTCTCGGTCTCTCTCAAATCAGGTGAAAAACGTTAACTTGTTTTTGACTTACAAATTTACAGGGATTTTGGTCTAAACATTAAGGCTGGTATGATGATGTTTATCTATTTATAGATAAAAGACATATTTTCCATGTTTCCGATACCCTCAGTAAACCCAAAACCTCTCAAAACCAAAGAAGAGTTTTAGATTTTGAGGAGTTTCACTGTATATTGTCCCCTAAATATATGTATTTGATAAGAGAACGTTCATCCTTAGTCCCATTTCATAAACTAATATGAAACAAATTGCTCCCGATAGATCACGTTAGGTATTATAACAGTTTGTTTATGGGTTATGGGTTTAACATGGGCTATACATGATATATATGGTGGAGGAAGGACCCGGGAAGAACCACCAACCCATGGGAAGCTACTGGAAAGCTTTCTCACATATCCACGTTGGCCGAGCTGAGATTCGAACCCACGCAGATAGAGGTGAGATGTCAGTGATTGGTAAATGCGAGCGCCTTTAGACCACTCAGCCACCCGGGGCCCCGTATAATAACAGTGTTAAGGGGAAAGTATTAAAATACATTAAAGTGTCTGATGATGGTTTGGATGCTAAACTTCAAAAATTTTACACTTTATAAGATAAAATAGCAGACATTATGACGTTGGAAATATTACACACAGATTCTTTATTTCATGTTATCGTACGGAATTTTCATGTTAGCAAATCATGATAATTAATATGTTTTATACAATTATATGGTTAATAACATCAAATAAGTTAAATATTAAGGAAATAAGTACTTTCTAATATTTTTCTAATATCAAAACGTTTCGGATTCATTTACAACTGTCTATTTTTCTTGTATTGGAAGATCCTTGTCTAATATAGTAAAGCTAGAACAATTTCAATTGCGTGTCATTCTTTCAACTTATATTTAGGATGCTGGGCAAACTTTGTCAGCATTTGCATTATTATTGTTGCTGTTACTAGTAGTCCTGCAAGGGGCAACGAGCTCAGTTACTTCCTTTGAATAAGATAGATAGCGCCACCAAAAAACTAAGTCCAGCAAATAAATTAAAGGGATCTATTGTCCCTGCTTAAGATATTCTTCCGCGCCGACACAATCTTTCTGTCACCATAATAACATGTTTTAGTCATTAAAAATTGTATATGCTATAAACAAAGACATGGGTTTTACAAGATTCGTACATTGGCGGTGGGGTGGGGGTGGGGGCGGGGGCGGGAGCTCAAAAGTAACTAAATACATTTGTCAGAAATTAAATCAAACATTTTAGTATAGCAATTTACCTTAATTTAAAAAAAAAATGAAAAGGTATCTTATTGCAATCATGTGATTTTATGTAGTAACTTTTGATCCAATCAGCTTTCGCCGCTGACTTATATGTGTCGCAAATGCGCTCTTCACTCTGGAGGTGGCGAATTTGGTATTCATTGATTTATAATTGAGTGGATTTTTGCAAACATGTATGTAATTCTTGCATGGAACAGGATTCCCAGAGTTTATTCGAGTGAATGGTAAGCAGAAACTTACCTTTGTATCTACCCAGTGGCGTAGCAAGGCAAAGTGCCGCCCAGGGCCAACTACCAAAATTACGCCCCCACTCCATTCGGATTATTTACGATATATACGGTACTCTTAACAAATTGCCGCCCCCTAGAAAGTGCCGCCCGGGGCCAAAGCCCCGTTCGCCCCCCCCCCCCCCGTCCTCCCGTCGCTAAACCACTGTATCTACCTCTCTTCTCAAATCTCAAATTGATATTGATGAAGGAATGTGTTGTAGAGTCGTATATCTCTAAGTAACGGCAATCCGTAGGTGAGCTTACCTTTGTCGCACCAGGCAAAAAGTCGCGCAATTCTTATGTTTTGAGGCCTGTAACTTCAGTTTGGTCTAGCGCAGAAAAGTCAACGATCGTTGATGATTAAAAAAATATACATGGAGTGAAATGAGGGATAGATTATGAGTGAGTGCCTTCATGGACAGAAATAGCAATCAGAGATCGAGGATCAGGTGTGGAATGGAGTGTTTCGAAGTTACTAGCTTTTTCTGTTTTATTGTATGATAGACATGGTCCAGTGTCAGAACGGGACATAGAAGTAATATGAGGAACTTTTTTCACTTGGTATGTTTTGTTTACCTTGATGCTATTGCATTTTTCAACATTAAGCTTGCGTCAGTCACTGGTGGCGAAGGTGAGCATTACATGTATACGTCCTCGTGTTTTCTACAGTGGATTTTGCGGTGTGACAATTAGGCTAAGTTTAGCGAAATTGTTGAAATTTATTGTTAGAATTATTTCTTTACATTCTTGTGGCGCTTTAGCGACATTCCCGTTATTTGTTGTATATATATATATATATATATATATATATATATATATATATATATATGACTTTGTGTTTCTTTTAGTGATATTTGAAGACTTGGACTATTTGGTAGTGACACGAAGAGACATGCTCATTGAAGAGACAAAACGTGATGCACAATAATGATGCCTGACACCTCCTGAAACTATCTGGGACATTGTTTTATTGAAATTCGCATGCATTGCTTCGACTTCCACCAGAAACCCTGAAAAAAAAACACCACTCCAGCAGTAAGACTCTTCTTAGAGTTCCACTAACAAACACGGAAAAATTCTACCTCTCCCTCAGTGACACACTTCTTGGACTTCCATCATTTCTCTGGGTAAGTGACATGGGTTTATTACATTTTTAAACCTAATTTATATTGGTCTGTAATTAATAGATTTTTGTCTCACTTGTGTATAATCAATTTATTATTGTGCAAGTCTAAACTATAAAGGTTTCAGCTATATGTAAGTAATGTCTGCTGTACTAAAAGTTTTGAATCTTATCAATGGGTTAGAATTCCAATCTTGGTCTACTAACCCGGAAGGGGTGGTGTAGGGAAAATGGTCTAAATATTAAAATGTTGGTTCTTTTTTCATGACAAAATTGGGCCCCCTGCATGACATATCACTTGCTCAACAATGAATTTTACTTGTCTTGACTAGCTGGGCTTGGGGAATGCTTATATCAAGTATCTTCGACAGCACCTATGTTGTCATAATGTGGTCATTTCTGTGGAACGAAACCAGAGAATCAGGAGAAAACCACAGACTTTGCATAGGTGACCACTGTACCCTCATTCAGGACAGAGCAAGGAATAAAACCAAAGGCCTTAAAGGTGAGTAGTTGAGGGGGGGGGGGTAACTGAGACCAAAAGGGGCCTCTATAGACCTTTACGGGAGTTTAACATTGTGGGGCCTCTATAGACCTTTACGGGAGTTTAACATTGTGGGGCCTCTACAGACCTTTACGGGAGTTTAACATTGTGGGGCCTCTACAGACCTTTACGGGAGTTTAACATTGTGGGGCCTCTACAGACCCCAATGGGAATGGATTATAGAGGGAGTCTTACCGTAATGTAGTGACGAAGACAACAACGTCTTCTACCATCAAAACGGGGTGGAGGGGTGGGGAGGTGTTTTGATAGTAGTAGACGTTGTTGTCTTCGTCACTACATTACGGTGGGGGAAAGGGGAATAGAATTAATCTTTCTTGATAAAAGGGTGGTCCTGATAAGGACCGTTGGTTTTTTTGTGGAAGAGTTTTTTTATTTCAGAGGTGGGAGCATCTCCCTAGCTTTGCCCTGCATGCAGGGCAGCTCCCCCTCCAGATTTCTTCTTTTGTTATTGTTGTTGGCTTTAAAAAGAAGGGAGGATGGTCCGCTTCAAACTCCGATTCTTCTTTTAGCATAGGATGTAATCTTATAGGGATTTTGCTCTCCCTCTTTTCCTCTTCCTTCTTTATCATATCTTGGATGACGTGAGATAGTACATCCAAGATTTGCTTAATCTGCCTCAGGTTTCTTAAGCTGTTCATTATTTGATCAAAACGGGGTAGCTTAACCGGTGAAGACGTGGTTTTAATATACTAGAAGCGCGGACGTGAAGGCAAACATCCCTTACACCTAAAAAAACATCACCCCACTACCCTGCGTCTGACGTCATTCTTGCTACGTCATTCTTGGCTTCGCGGAGTTTACACTCCATGAACCCTGACTCTAAAAAGAGCGGACCTAAAAGAAACTACTTTTGATAAAAAATCAAACTTACACATATCATACCATCCCTATTTTTTGGGAATAAAAAAAAAAAAAAAAAAAAAACAAATCAAACCCACAAACACACTATCTCCATGTATTTTTTGGGGGGAAGGGAAAATTTTTTTATATATCAATCACACACCACACAAATCATATAAGGGAGAAGGGTTTTTTTGTTTGAGGGGTAGACTGTCAGAAAAAAATAATATATATATAAAACACACACTTATAGATATTTTTTGGCAATATTGGAGAGTAGTAATCTTTTTCTAGAGATTGGGTGGCCCTAAGAAGGGCCGTTGGGTTTTAAGAAGTTATGGGGTTTTTTTTAACTTCTTAAGGTAGATGTAGCCGTGGCAGTAGCAGCTCCAGCAGGTCGGCCACGTTTAGCGATAGTTGGTCTTACCGATTTCAGACAGGCAGGTCTCTTTCGGGTGAAAGAGAAAGCAAATTCCTCGCAGTCAATCTTGCATTGAACTTCACCGTCAAATAGTTTGCTGGACTGCTGCTGAAGAAGTTGTTGCTGCTGTTGTCTTTGTTGCTGCTGCTGCTGTAGGCGTTGTCCTGCTTCCCATTCTGTTCTTTCTCTAAGTATTTCTTCTCTCAGGACCTCTTCTACTAGATCATGAGCCATTTGAATGAACGTCATGGTCTTTCTCTCTTGGTTGGTCTCCATCAAATGATTCTTCACCCTCATTATGTTTACCATAGCTTCATTCAGCTTTGTAATCTTGGTGGCAGCCATCTTCTTCTTCTTTTTCTTCTTGGAACTGTTGAGATCTTGACGAGTCAACGAGAATGACTACACTGGCCAGTGAACCGCCTTATATGCTTAACGCGCGGACGCGATGGAAAACATGGTAAGATTTTTTTTTCCAGATCGACAGGGAGATCATAGATAGAGGTTTTTTTAGATCGATAGAAAGAAAGAGAAAGAACATATTCATTATTTTTTTCTTCAAATTCAATAAAAAACCACACAACACCATTTTTGTTCAAAACAATTCACAAAAATTATTTTATTCAACAAGAACTATTCTAACAATTAATAAAAAAGTAACCATGTAACAATGAAATTTTTTTTTTTTCAAACAGGAACATATTTACAAGGTTGACAACGTTGGGAAGGTAAAGTAAATGTGAAACTTTCTACATGGACATCATCATTTTGATGTACACTACGATTGTGAGCTAAAGACAAGAGATAACCATAACGTTGACAAAACCATTGTTGTACTTTAGCATCATTTCGAACATAGTCACTATCAAAATAAGTCAGTAAATGTTTTAAGGAATATCCAAGACTGCGTTGATGAAGATAATGAACACAATATTGTCCACACACCATAGAATCTGATCCTTGTAGTCTCGCATTATTGAATCGAGTTGAGATGGCATTTCTTCTCATAAACTCGATAATGTCTTTTTCCAAAGGAGGTAATCCATAAGAATCAAAATATTCCACACCACTACCACCATTATGATCGTTGGGAAAGTACACGGCAATCCAATGGGTTCCTGGTAGATGACTGTCGTCAGTATTGATGACATAAGCATGAACGTTTTTTGGCTTACGATGAGGTAGTTCATCTTTAGCACATACCACAGGATTCCAAGAAGAAGTATAGGAACTTCGATTCAATAAGTAATGAAGTTCCCTGGTATCCATTTTTTTGTCTTCAACAATGGAAATAACTCACTATCAATTCACACCTGACTTTATGCTTGAATGTTTCTGTCAAGTAATTCCAGGAATATTCACGTTGGATAGTTTCTGCACTCTGATTAATTAGTCCTTCGATCCGTTTGATCTCCAGAGGAGTAAGTGGAGGAAAAGAAGAAGTCTGCAAGACTTTATACCACTGTCTCAACACGTGTTCATCTGAGAGTTTTGACCAGGCCGTTTCCAAATATTCATCCAATTTTTCTTCACCTGTCAACATCATACATTTGTCGTGTTGTATCTGACTGGGATGATCGTTTTGACATCCATAACATTGTTCTTTGATCAGACTGTTAATGATTGGACTCAATTCCTGAGCATAACAGGTCACTAACTGTTTTTCGTGTTCTGGCCATCGACAAACCATAAATCCAGTAAACTTCTTTGGAACTGAATTGTTTTCTTCTTCTTCTTCTATTCGAGGTACTGAATGAATGACTTCGTCATTATCATCATTCTTTGTGGTAGTAGTTGGTGACTGTTGAATCACTTCACAAAATCCCTCATCTATCTCCATAGTAGGTTCTACGTTCTGCATCTTTGTTTCTTCTTCTTCTAATAGTCTACAATGACTTCTCTCAAACTGTTGATTTCTAGAGTGTTATCAAATTCTGCATACAAGACAACGTTCACTGTCTGGGCTAGAGCTTGACCAAACTGAAGTTCCACACGAAGAGGGCCTGATTTTATAGGGTGGAAATGTCCTTCATCGCTGCCTTGGTCCGGAGTGAAATCAAATCCCCACAAGGCATACCCTCCTGCATAATCGTCGTACGAAATACCGTGGCTGGTGTCGCGACCTAACTGACCTGTGGCTTCAAACAGACTCAAGTAAGATCGTAAGTAATTTCTCTGGCCACCAAAGGTTCAAAAGGTCTGGTACACAAGGTCTTGCCATCTTGACTGACATCTATCTTGATAACGTTAAAGTGTTCAAACTGGAATGGATTCTGATTGTTGACTCCGTTGAAGGCTGAATTTTTAACCATGCCAATGATCAAACGTTTGGGGAGCTGTCCCTGGAAGATGTGATCTTCGACTATGGATCGGGAATTCTGGCCAACGGTAAAGGTTTTCACTTCCACACGTCTAAGAGGATACTTTCCAGTGGTTCTGCTCAAGGTTTGACTGATGTCGTTAGCTACTTTCGGTAAGATTTCTACACGTCGCACGTAAAGTTTGGCTTCTTGGATGACGGTTTTCCACTCATTGCTTTCACTCATCAAATGGAAAGCACCACTACTACGATTTAGTCTCAGACGTATATCGACTCCGTTCAACAAATACTTGTCTTGCAACCACATGTCCAAATGCAAACGATCCATCAGTTCTAAACTTTGCATGATTTTCTTTCGACGGTCGTTAAATCCGACATTTTTTGGGTCTGCATGCTACTGCTGGTATTGCTGCTGCTGTTCCGGTAGCTGGCATTGCCGATGCCGCCACTACAGTCAATTCTGTATTGTCAAACTTTGTCGCAGTGTCAAGTTTCCAGACCACCGAAGCATCCAGATGAGTGTTCTTGGCATCTTTTCCGTACGACAAGAGATTTTCCAAATAAGCACGGTAAGGGTAAGTATCCAAACTACTGCTGATCAGTTTGTTATTCAAGTACAAATCTACTCCACTGAACAAAGAATGAAAAAAATTATTGACGGGAGCCACTCTGGAATTTTCCACAGGAAGACTGTTGTCCGATTTTTTGAACTAGTAGTTTCAGGTACAAGTAACTGTTATTCAGATCGATGTAATCTTCGGTTTGTCCTTTGATTTCAAATTCGATATGAGCTGTTTCCGTCAAAGACGATACAGGATGAAATTCCACCCATTGGGATTCTTGCATTGTCATCATGGTGGGAGGCATAGAAAACAGATCTAGTTCGGTCTTGGTACATTCGCAAGAATCTCGGTGCATCATTTTCAATGGATTAGTAATCAAATACGTCTAATTCTCTACCAGTTCTTCTTCTTTTTATATTCTTTCTGGAAGTACTACCGTGTGTTCTTTTATGAACTTTGAAAGGATTTCGAGCTTGTCGTCGTCGTCTCTTTCTACCTTGTCCCTGCTGCTGTGAAGTAATGCCAGAGCCTGAAGCGTGAAGCGTATTTATAGGATTTTCTTGGAGACCTAAAAGATCTTTACCAGTCGTCATCAACACATTTTTGCCTGCTCTCATAAAAGCTTCTTTAGGATTTTGTTTGTCGATGAGGACATTTTGCAAAAATTCTTTTCCTTGTCTCAAAGCAGCATCTTTTAAGGCATGAAATCCTCGAGACACCATTGGTTTCAAAATAGGAGCTACCGTCCGAAAAGCTGATTTTAACATATCTCCTAAACCATGTCCTCGTTGTCGAGCCACTCCTTGGTACACTGGATACATTCTTTTTTGGAGGAATGTTAGAGAATTTGTTGTTGTTTTTTTCGAAAATGTAGTTTCACCGTGACTTTTCCTTGGTCAATGAATGGTACATCTTGTCCTAAATCTCCTTTTATACTAATCTGGACACTGTCAAAATACGATTTACTTACTGGAAGATATTGAGGATGTACAAATTCACGGTGAACGTGAAAGGTGTTGCCACCAATACTAGCATTATTAGTGGTAGTAGTACTTCCACCCTCTTCGTCCACAGTAACACTAGAACCACCACCACCACCAATATCTAATTTGAAAGGTATGACTCTCAGTAATGGAGCAGATGTGTGTCCAACCACGTTGTACTCCACCACATCGGAATACACAAACATTAAATTCAGTCCACCATTCAATTCGATAGGATGTTTAAATTTATGTCCAAATTCTACATTGGTTCCAAACTCTAAATCACTGGCAGCGGTAAAATCTTTATTTCCACCCAAAATACCAAACAATCCAGATGAAAATTCAATGGTCAAATATTTTCTCTCTTCCAAAGGTAAACCTTTATCTTTCTCAGTAATGAGTTGCCCTCTCTCTTTGTAAAATTGGACAATTAAACGGCGTGCCAAAGCATGGTAAGCAATTCTTACAAATTTATTGGCTGCTGATATGGCTTTTTGAAATTGGCGTGCAAACTGGGTTCTAATGGTGTCCACCAAATGTTCAGGACTAAAATAATATCCTGTAGGAATTCTCAGAGTAATTTGAGAATAGACAGTAGGATCAGTAGATTTAGGATCTGGTACTAACTTTTTGAATGCCCCTTTCATGTCTGGATCTTCAGGGTCTTCTTTCCAGATTTCAGGATCATTATTCACCAACTCATCATGTATAGTTTTGTTCAAGATTTTTACAACCATAGTGTTTTGAGTTTTGTTGATGTTTATGATTTGCGTAGGATGAATGATTTCTACCAAACTCACTTCCCAATGAGCATCGTGATCCAATTGAATGGATTGAGGTAATTTGGTCGTGAAACAACATAAGCGGTTGTTGGGAAACACATCCATGGAACTGTCACTAGGTAACGTTAAATAAAATTGGTCATTCATAGTTCCAAAGTAGTGGTTCTGGTGTCCGAGGAGTCACTCAAGTGAACAGAAGAAGGATGTTCAAAAGGTTCCAAAAGAGGACTGGTAGTATTTTGGTGGTAACTGGACGAAGAAGAAGAAGGTGAACTAGCGTTGTTGTGGTGACTGTTGTCGGTCGTGGTCGTAAATTTCAAAGAGGGATTAGGTAAAAGATAACCGATACAACTGCTGACTAAAATGGTCCACAATTGTTTGTCTCCTTGTTGCAAACTCAAATTAGCAATCGCTGCTCCGATGACACAATACACTACAAAGATTTGGCAGAAAAAGACGATTTGATTTTTAGGCACACGTTCTCCACACCACACCCAAAGTGATTGTTTTTGTAATTCTTGAAGAGAAGAACTTTGCGAAGGAGTCGTTGAAGTTGTCGTCTGAGTAGCTACTGTGTTGAATGGCATGTTGTGAGTTTACTTCTTTTTCTTTTTATAGTCGACGACTTGAGAAGCTGCAATCCAAGAATCAAAACTAGGGGGATATCCTTACCAACGTACTTTGACTTCTTCTACTCGTCGTTTACCAACTTTACGTGTTCTTTGTTCGAGAATGCTTTCGATGTCGTACAAGGTGTCTTCTTTTTTAGTCACTCGTTGTAACTCAGGCAAGTAAAATGTTCCTTTGAGTACTTCACCGTGCATGTCTTCCAATTTATAGACCGGAGGATCACGTCCACGGACGGGGGTAGTGACACGAAACAATTCGGTAGTCCAGTTAGGTAAATAACCTTTGTCAAATGTTCGTTTGGTTTTTCCGATGCGAACCCAATCTCCCGTCTTTAACTCCAACAAGGTTTTTCTTCTACTTTTGTTTTCTTCTGGGGTGAACAAAATAATTTATCAAACACAGACACTTCGTTTTCAGGGCTGACCTCTTCGGGGGTACATCCAATGCTACGATGGTACGATTGATTGTACGCTTTGACCAAACGAGGTAACACGTCGATGTACTTGAGAGTGTGTTGATGTGTAAAATATTTCCACATGCGTTCTTTCAAAGTTCTTTGAAAACGTTCCACGATACTGGCTTTGGTTTCAGGATTTTCGGTAGTAAAAAAAATGAATGTGTCTTTGTTTCAATTCTTTTTGAAAAGCTTGGTTTAAAAATTCGGTGCCTTTGTCCGTTTGCCATCGTAAAGGTTGGCGTCCACTTTGTTTCAAGACCAATTTTAAGGCCAGTACTTTTAGAAGTCAAAGGCACGACCCAAGCAAATTTGGAAAACACGTCGATGACACAAAACAAATATTTGTGACCACGATTGTAAGTGGCTAAATGAGAGACGTCCGCTAAATCAGCTTGCCATTGATGATCGATTCCTTCCACTTGAGTGGTATTTCTAGAAAATGTACGTCGAATGGGTTTGTGTAACCTGTACGTCGATTGTTCTTGTAACCATCGTCGTACTTCGGGTAAACGTACACTTTTCAATTGACTTTTAGCAGCTCGATATAATTTTTGAACTCCTCCGTAACCAGCAGCATGGCCAGGATTGTAATAAATGGTAATAAATGGTGGCTAACAGTTTCTCCATGATGATTTTTTTTTCTCAAGAATAAGTTAACCAAGTTCCAATTCTCTTTTCTTCGTGAGGTATCTTTTTGGATTGTTGTTTACGTGTCCGACGTGCTACTGGGGTAAAGGAGGGAGTTCGATCATCAGGGGTCATCGGTTCTGTTTTGACTTCTTTCTTCACTTCTTTCTTTTTCTCTTCTGAGGGTAAAGGGGTAGACAACATCTTTTTCATCCAACTGGGCGTGGCTAACTTTTTTTTCTTTTTAAGAGAAGGTGGAGTTGGTAATTCTTCTTCTTCTTCTTCTTCTTTGACTTTAGGTTCGCTTTTCATCAGAGCCTTAAAATCTCTCAGAGTGGGTGGAGCTGTTTCGTCGACTGCTTTTTGACGAAAGAGTTGTAGACGTTGTAAAAGTTGACCGTGCCGTTGGGATTTTTCTGTTTCAGACACATTGTTTTGTTCCATCAGGGATTGTAATTCTTGTTGTAACTGAGACATTTCGTTGAGATTAGGATTGGGTGGTAAATGAGGTATCCGTTGTTCGTTCCAACGATGAAATTCCATCCATCGTTTGTAAGGTACTAAAGTCAGTTTTCGTCCTTCCATTTCATTCAAAGGTACCAAAAAGGTGTGGTCTTTTCAGAGAAGGGTGGTCCTTTTTATCTTCTTTTTTTATCGCATGACCCCTCCTAAAAGTGGTCCAGCAATCGTTCCTAACAAAGGAGCGGCTATTTTTAACAACGGTCCTATCAACATAGGTAGAAATCCTCCTCGTTGTACCAACATTTTTTTCTTTTGTTGAAGAGGTATTTTCTTTTTGACCATTTGACGAAGAACGTTCCGATGTTTCCCTAATTTTTGTTTCTGTATCTTGGACAAAGGTACCGTTCCTTTCAACACGTTCAAACAACATTCACACACGGTATCGATGATTTCTTTAGGAGCTGTTTGAATGAGTTGTTTTCGCATGGGAGGTTTGGATTTGGTCAAAACAGACAAGACATCCCAATGTTTCGCCAGACGAGGGGGAATTCGTCGTCGTCCTTTTTTGGTGGTGGTGGTTTTACTTTTCTTCTTTTTTTGGTGGTGTACACGTTTGGAAGCCATCTTTTTTAGTCGGTAGAAAACAAGTCTGAAGTCTTTTAGCAAGGTACCCTTCTATTTTATACTGGAATACGTCTCCACTGATTGTCTGCACGACGTACCAACTTCACGACAGGTCTCACTCGACGTTGAGGTGTTTTCAAGGGACTAAATCGTCTCAATTCTTGTTTGGATAAATCCACTAAACTTTGTAAGATACCAGTTCTTTCTTGGACTTTGGTTTTAGGTGATGGTACTTTGTGGGTGGCTGCTGCCATGGCTAAATCAGCTGAAGTCGACGGTCCCGACGGGGTAACTTTAGAAATTGGTTTCCATTTTTGCATCAAATTAGGAAACACGGATTTTAAGTCTGGTTTGACAGGCATCATGGTAAAAGAGGGTGGTGAAGAAGATAAAGAGGAAGAGGTGGACGCAAAAGGAGTCCTTGCCATCATGGGGGACTGTGATGGTGGTGGTGATGATGGTAAGGGTAGTGGTGGTGGTGTTTTGCGGGTGTACGTTTGCGTCCTGGCTGCAGTACCTCTTTTACGTCGGGTGGTGGTGGTAGGTGTGGTTTTCTTCTTCTTCTTCTGGGCACGACTTTTCTTTTTCTTAGGGCTGGTTTTCTTCTTCTTCTTTGGACTTTTCTTCTTCTTCTTTTTAGGTGATTTGGGTTTTTTGACTTTGGTTTGGGCATTAGGATCCCATTTCAAAAGGGAACGAATCATGACTCCTCCTAAAGAACCACTTCCACCAGGAGTTAAAATGATTTGTTTTTTAGTCCGTGAATCAATTCTTGGATCAGCCAGTTGTGACAATGCTACTTTATGTTTTTGAAAAAAACGTTGAGTTTGATGAGGGATGTGAATGATGCCTTGTAGTAATTGACGTGCTGTCAAAGTAAACCATCGTAACACTTCTTTAAGACTCGCTTCTAACAAATGAGCACGAACTTGTGCATTTTTTTCACGACTGATACCATACAAGGCACGAATCAATTTAGCCGAAGGATGAGGTTGAAAGGAAGTCATCTTCTCTCAAAAAGAGTGTGAGACAGAAATGACGTCGTAGGTTGTTTTTATAGTTTTTTAAAAATGAGCTGAAGGGGACGTGTAAATGACAGGACCTCCTTCTTGACCCCAAGAGTGAAAGATACTGGCACGAAATCTCAAATAGTCAGGAGTGGTCGGTTTTAAGTCGATGAGTAAATACTTGTGAGGGGTTTGAGTGGCATCGTCGTACGCATAATTGAGCCAAGGAGCCCCTAACTGTTTGGCTAACACTTGTACTTGAGATTTGTCTCTGGGGCTTTTAAACAAGACCACGTAATGAGCATTCAGACTAATGGTTCGATGGGCTTTACTTTGTTGAAATAAATTTTGTGTAATGTAGACAATACTAGCATTACGATGGTGTCCTTTTCGTGTAAACCAAAGTTTAATTTCTTCTTCGTCTTCTCCTAACATGTCATCAAAAATAACTAAATGAGTTTGACTCACGTCAGACACAATTCCATCGTCTTCGTGAGGAATACCATCCACAAAGGAAATGGTTTCTCCTTGACTTTCTTTCAATAACGTGTAAGACGGTTGCCACTCTTTGTAACACCACACGATACGTTGAGGTGGACGATCAAACAAATCAGTTTTGTGTTCGATCAATCGTTTGACAAATTCGGTTTTCCCTGAACCACTGGGTCCAGCAATCAACATGTTAAATGGATGGCGCAGATACAAAGCATTCCAACTTTGACGATCTAACTTTTCGTCAATCACTTTCACCACAGAAGAGGAGGAGGAAGCAGACGAGGTAGTAGAAGAGGAGGAGGATGATGTAGCCATGATTGAGGTAAGAAGATTTTTGAGAAGAAGACAAAAAACCCAAGGCATTTTATACGATTTTCATACACGTTTATTTTTTTAAAAAAAAGTAACCAACCAACCAACAAATAACATATTTTTTTTACAAGTCATTCATTTTTTACAGTACGAGTGAGAAAATAGCAAAGTAAAATCATCAGGTACACAATGAAGGCTCCTACTAAAACCATCAAACTGTCATATACACACGTCAGTGTACAACAATTGTTTCGTGTCCTAGTCATGAAAGACACTGTGTTTTGGGGTGACATTCTTCTGCTCGTCTTTTTTTTTTTTGAATCTTCTGACGGTAGCGGTGGTGGTGGTGGTAAAGAAGGGTGGTGTTCCTCCTCAAGAGGTATTGGAACCACAGTGGTGGTGTCAGGTACTTCTTCTTTTTCTTCTTTTAGGGTTTCCCATCGAGGTTCCCATTTTTTCACTTTTAGAACCTTATGAACAAGTGGCCAAATCTTTGCTGAACTGGGCCACTTCTTGTAACCAATATTGGAAACCAAGGTTTCTCCAGGGGCGTACATCTTTCCAATGGAAAAGTTGTTGGTGTAACTCACTAGCAGTACACACTTCTTGAAATGTTTTATACACAGATAAAGTGTGACGAATGTCTTCTTCACATGGAAGTTCATCACTAATTTTCATCACCACTCTCAACGCTTTACGTACAATGTTTCTTTCGTGGACTGATAAAATCAAGTTTTTATAGTCTTCTTCTTCTACTAAGTCCGAAGAAGAAGAACACACGGTCATATTGTTTTTTTGGGGGGGGAACTCAACAACAACAATTGAGTCCAAAACAACCACGGATCATTCAAAAGAATCCAAGGCAAACACTTGTCCTCAAAAATAGTCCACAACGAATGTCCTGGAAAACGAATTCCAAGATAAGAAGTCACTATGACACATACCACATAACGTCCAAAATTCAATGGACAAAGTTCTTGTATCACTTTTTTATAATCCTCTAAGGTCTGAATTTTATCTATGATTTCCTTCCACGGAATCAGTTTCACAACTGGCGTGTAGAGTTCAGGCATACCCGCTCTTTTATAGCCAGGCTGTGTCAAACAATACTAGACACTTAGTGGTGACGGGCTAGATCTTTGGCAAACTGTGGTACTTTTTGTAGCCAAGCATCGAAGCCAACACTTTTCCAGTCACGTATACCTTTCCAACCGTTAAGTTGTTGGTGCATCCAACTAACAAGGCACACTTCTTCAAACGTGTCACGGCAAGATAAATTTGTTCTAATGTCTTCTTCCCCACTTGGAATGTTCATCACCACTCTCAACACTTTGAGTATAATTTCTCTTTCGTGTACCGATAAAGCATGAAGGCTCATGTTTGACTTCCTTCCACAGAATCCGTTTCACGAGTAAAGTGATTTGAGACGTGCCGCCTCCTCTTTATAGGGGTCGATGGCTAAGGTTGGTATCTTGGGTGGCATGTTTTTATAGCCAGGCTCCCAAGGTTGGTACCTTTTGAGACAGTCTCCTTCAGGATAGTAGTTATGATAGACGTTTCCCATGACCATTCTTCTATGCCCTTGAAAGAGGGTATAGTGTAAAAATCGAGAAATGACTTTGAGTTTACGTTTCACTTGTAATTTCACAAACTCTCGGTAAATCTGTTCTCGCACATTCAAAGGCAAACCACTAATGTACTTGGGTAAAGTTTCCGATTTGGAAAGAAATACCTCTCTTTTGTATTCTTCACGATACTGGTGATAGTCGTTGTTCAGAATCAATTTTCTGATGCGACGAAAGTAGCCATAGCCTTGAAATCGAGGAATCACTTGAAGTTTACGTTTCACTTGAATCTGGATCAACTCATCGTAAATCCGTTTTTGCAACTTTGAAGGTAAGTCACGAATTCGGTCTTGTAGAGTAGGTTTCTTGGTGACAAAATACTCACACACCAACCAAACGGAATCGGTAGGTAAAGGATATGAATATGATCCAACACAAGATTCAGTGATTATCCTATCTAATTTCAAACCATGAAAAGGCGATTCGTCTTGAGGGGACAGTTCTTCTAACAGTTTTTGGTATTCGTCTATGTTAGTCACATTTTTTTCCTTCACATCCTTCCATGGAATTCTATATTCCGCTGCTACATTGTAGGTAGCCCCTACCAATTTCTTAAATTGGTGATGTAAATCTTCATCAATGTCTGACCATTTGAATATCTTCTTAGCAATCAAATGTCTTATCACCTTCAGATACCAATGGTTACAACAGGTCTGTCGTAAAGGATGTAACTCTTTTTTACGTTTCAGTTGAATGTGAACAAATTCTTGGTAAATCCGTTCTCGTAGCCCCAAAGGTAATCCACGAATACGGTCTTCTAAGGTAGGTAAATACTGAAAAATTCGATCTTGTAACTCTAAAGGTAAACCACAAATAAGTTCTTCTAAAGAAAAAGTATTCTTCTCCTCCATTGTATTACTTCTTGGTATCTGGTTCATCGTATCCGTATTCTTCTCGAGCCACTAAAGGTAAGAACTGACAATGCGGAGACAATCGAGCATGTTCGATGTCAGCTAAGTCGTAAGGCTCCCAATAGCGAAGTCTCACACCGCAACTGAAACACTTCACTTGATCTCCAACTCCCACGTAAAAAAATCCAGATCTGGCTAAAGCTTCGGGTTTAGGTGCATTTAAATATTTTGGCCACTTGTCTTGGAACGACTCGAGACGATTTTCATACTTGGAATAGTAAGACACAGCCAAGGGTATCATCAATTCATTAGGTCTGCAGCAGGGAGTACCGTTTTGTGTACGATTAGTAAAACATAAAGGGCGTCCTGCATCTTTTGAGTTGGATCGCTGGCGAGAGACTGAATCCATCGGTCTCGTCATGGCATGGTTCCGCATCGCACTCAAATTCCTCAAAACTGGAAAAAATACTCATCTATTTTTTTTTTCTTCTTGCTCGGTTCACGTGAAAAGTCAGAATGAAGATTAGACTTGGAAGGGGTTCCTTTTTTATACCTGTCGACTGTACCATCCGAAAAGTATTGTAATGTGATCGGTGGAAACGCCAAAGAAAGGTAAGCACAGTTTGGTGACCATCTGGTATGTTCCAGGAGAGCGGATTTCTTACAATCCATACGAATAGTGACACCACAACTAAAACACTGAACTTGTGTTCCCTATCCAAAGTAAACAAAACCTGCTCTGGCTAAAGCGTAGGAAGTAGGTAATCCATTGTTCCTAAGTTTTTTGGTGCTCCATCGATGAGGACAATAACAATAGTCAGGCATGTGTTTAGGCCAATTTTTGAACGTTTTCAAGCGACTGCCACACTCACCATAGTCAGGCAAAGCCCATGCTGTTGTTGGAGTCATCTCTTTTGGTGTTGTCTTATTGTAATGTGATCCGTGGAAACGCTAAAGAAAGATAAGTACAGTTTGGTGACCATCTGGTATGTTCCACAATAGCTGAATCTTTAGGACTCATGCGAATGCTTGCACCACAACTAAAACATTTCACTAAACTTCCCTGTTCAAAGTAGACAAATCCTGCTCTGGCTAAAGAGATGGCTGTGGGTAATCGATCCCCTTTAGGCCATTTTTTAAACGTCTTTAATCGACTGGTACAATTAGCATAGTCAGGCAAGACCCATGTTGAAGTCATCTTTTTTGTTTTTTTTCAAGAGGGTTTCCTTTTTTATACTTCTCCAAATCGGCGTGTCCGTAAGGTAAAGTGGTGTGATCTGGAAGTCTCACTCTTTTTTGGTACATGATTTTATACACTTTTTGAACAGGACGAGTCACGATTTGATGATTTGGTAGGCGAACAATCTTGTGAGGTTCTAACGTGGCTACTTGAAAATCTTTCACTTGTCCAGACAGCAGAACATTTTTTAAAACCTCAAAGTTCACGACTTGGTTAGTTCGATAGTTCAGAGTCAATCCTTTGACTTTACAGGAGGTGTGAAGTTGACCTTGCGGGTCTCGGTATCGGTACCCATAATTTTTAGGGCCACCGCTAGCAAAACTCAGGATGGTATCTTGAGGGTGCTCGTCTGTCCAGGCTCCTAAACGATCTCCTTGAATAGTAGGGTGAGGGCAACCGGGACGATGAATGTAAATGCAACTGTCAGTATCAAAGTACAGGACACGATCTCCAAAGACTTCTAACGCTTCGTCATACAATTTCAAACGAGCATGAGCAGTCACGTAGGCGGCAATGACTACGTTACTAAACTTGTCAGGTTTAACAAACTTGGGTTCATCTTCAAAATTAACAATGATCAAATCCTCACGGACAATTTCGACGTGCTTGACTAGAATACTTTTGTCGTCCACCAGTTTAAAGTAACGATAAGGATCGTCCACGTATTCCGTTTTGGGTAAGATCGTTCGTTGAGCCATTTTTCCCCACAAACAATTCAACATCACTTTAGCAAACGATCTTTTTTCTTCATTTTTTTCTACGTCTTCTAAAGTAATGCCTTTGATGTCACGGTATTCTTCTTTGAATCGGACTTTGTCTTCTGGAGTTTGACACCACGAAGGATAACCACTAGCTTCTTGTTTCAGTTTGAGAAATTGGTTCACGTACCCCGAAAAAATGCCTGGATGATTAGTGGCGTCGTCCTTTTGGTATTGGGCTGTAGTTGGAAAGTGCCAAATTTCATACACATTCAATAAACGGTATCCACGATCCAATGCCCGAAACAATTCGGCACTGACCCACGTTCCTATCATTGACCGTTTTTCCTCCGTGTGGTGACAGGGATGATCTTGGTTACACGTTTCGGCACACGTCCGACATAAAGGAAACATCAATTTTCCTTGACAATGGCAAGGTAAGATGGGATGAAACAAGTTTGTGGGAGGTAAAACTTTACATTTGATCAATCCTTCGTATTGACGAATGTGTTCCACGTCAATGTGCTCTGTTAAAATTTCAGGGTGTCCAGTAGGAAAACGAGAATATTTGCACACCCAAGGATACAAAGATCACACGTCAATGTATTTGATTTCTTCTCCTTGGGATTCATTCACGTCGTACAACAAACGAGTGGCATTGGTTCGTCCTCCAAATAAACTGTGGCGTGGATCTAAAGGTTCGATGTCGGCTGCGTCGTAACTTTGAGTGATGGTTTTAAATTCAGGATCGATTTTCAAACGTCGATCGTACTCGTGTTCCCACATTTCTACCACTTCGTAACCTTGACTTTCTAACTGAAGTCGTCGTTGACAAGTCTGTTCGTATAACTGATCCATGGTAGAATCTGAATAAGGGCTTTTCATGTCTCGGTTAGGATAACAAGTAGGGCATCCGTGAAACAAACATCCCTGAAACTCGTACACTATGTGCGGGTTTTCTAAATCCCAACCATCCACGGAATAACCTCCAATCTTTTTTTCTCCTCCTCCGTTTCTAGCATGTTGTATCCATTTGTCTTCTTTTTGACATAAGTAATGAAGCCAACGTAAAGCTTTGACCGAATATTGACGACTAGCAAAGAGTCCCGTGTTGGAGTCGATGATGGCCAGTTGGTTCTCGGGCATAAAATTTTGTCTGTAGACTAAGGAACAGGCTTTAGGTAAGGTGGCTGCATCTTTCAAAGGATCGACCTCCGCACTATCGAGAAATAACTCTCGAAATTTTCCACAACAACGCCTTAAAATATCTACATCCGATCGACAATATTTGAGCATCTCCTCCTGAAAGTCAAAGGGATCGTTCTGGTGAACACGGTACCAAGCGTGAAAAGCTTCTCGCTGTTCGGGTCGCATTCCGTCGGGGTCATAATCATGAAGGTCAGGTAAATGAGGTAGGACGGCCTGTTGATTAGCTTCCGTGTTAAAGAAGTGAGGAAAGTAAAGTAACCTTTTGCCATTTCTGTCATGCCGAACGTTTTTGGCATACGACTCAAAGGCATGGCCAAATAACTCATCGAATCTTTGAATTGAACTTGTCCTACTTTCATGTAGATGAGCTTTTTTCCATTCATGGTGACTTCAGGACGTTCGGTTCCATGGTTCAAATAATAATTAAGTAAAAACTGTCCATGGTATCCCGAAAAATTGTGAGCTATGACGGTGGCATACCGATGACAATCTCCGTAACGATGAATGTCTTCTTCGCTCCAACTGTCGTGGGTGGTAGGGTCTAAAACCCATTCAGCAAACTCCGACAAAGTATTCACTCCACGAAAGATTTTTTCACGTCCTCCTGGAATCCTACTACAATGAGGACAGTGAAAATGAATCGATTCTTGAATGCACTGATCACAAGTCCGATGTGCTACACAAAAATTAGGAATGTGAGTGCCTGTTTCTTGCATGCATTCAAAATCAAAAAAGATGAAATCTACTTGTTTCTTGTTTTTCTTCATCTTTATTTCTTTCTTCTCTGTCTTGTCAAACTTTTGAATAAAACATCGATGATCAAAATCGACGATCTGATGACAAATAGAACATTTTTTCTTGCCAGCACAAACGTGTCTCTTGGAGTTGTTGGAACGAATCAGTTGTCCACACGTAGAACACGATTGTAATAACTCACAAGCACATTTTTGTTGCTGACCTTGGGTCTTGCGATGCTGTTGGTAGCAAGTAGGACTGACAAAACGGCGTCGACAGGTTTCACAATAAATGTGATGTTGTTGTGGTTCAGGAAGGCATGGTGGGTCAGCTAAACAGCCCCGACATCTTGCTCCACAAGTAATGTGTTTCTCCCGACTATTACACCCTTTGTTACATTTCTCACAGAAGTAAGAGTATCGTAAAAATCCAGTAATACTGGTAATGGTATCAAAATGTTCTTGATGGTGATAAAGATGAATGTATTTTCCTTCAGGAAAATCAGGGCCTCGAAACAGTAGAGCTCCACGCACTTCTTGAGGGTGAACTTTTAACGTATAATGAGGAGCCAAAACATCTTGAAGTTGCTGTAATTGAGAAATGCCACACACGGTCTCTTTAGGGATCCCTGCTTGTTTCAACAAGAGTTCTGCTTCTTTTCGTTGTTGAGGTCTCTCCGAATATCGAATGTTATGCCAGGCTTTTTTCCATTCTTTGCTCTCGTTCTTGTTAGCATAGGTACGGCCTACCACGATAGCTCGAGCTAAGCACATTGAATCTTCAGTATTGTTAATTTGGACGACACTGCGTTTGGTAGTAAGAAGATCGTCCACCAATAACGGTTTTCTTCTTTGACCACCACTTCCTCGAGGTGGAGAAACGTGGGTCATGTAAAGGGTCGCCTTTCCATCGGTGATGGTAAATTTGTCATTGGATTGTTGTACATGTTCTATTTTGGACATAACTTTGTCTGGCGTTAATTCTGCCGGAGTACTAAATTCAATCCAAACGGGACTCTTCAATTGGTCATGATGGATGGCCAGTCTCAAGCGATCCTCTTCTTTGGCTCCACATTGCCGTTTCAAGTTCTGTAAGACAGATTCCCACAAATTGCTAATGAACCGCGCCGCTTTCTCGGGAGGTACTTGAGACTTGAAGTCTTTGAAGTGTACTGTGTGAGTATACGCCGTGGTCCTAAATTTTCGAGAAGTGATTTTTGGTGTCTCTCGAATCCGATAGAAATTTTCAGGAGCCACGGTAGCGGTAGTAGGACTTTCTTGGTCAGGGGTTATGGTGTTGGTAGTAGTGGTTTTGGTTTTGGTTTTGGGTGGTAGTGGTGGTGGTTTGGAAGTTTGGGTTTCAGGTTGTTCACTCATTTCGTCTTCAAAGTCACTGGCATGGACTTGAGCCAGTAATTCCTCTAAGGGTGTTTCAGGAGGCACGGAATACCTTCGTCTCCGTGGCTTCTTGGTTTGTTCTCGTTCTGGTTCTGATTTATCATGGTTTGGACGTGATCTTTTCATCTTGAACTCTGATTTGAAACTGATTGAGTTTTCACCCAGGTACCTTTATATAGAGAGAGAAGAGTATATAAAGAGAGAGCTTCTTACCTTCAGAATCAGTCTTTGGTGATTGAACTTTCAAACTGCTGCTGAAAAAAGATGGAAGAGTCAAAAAGACAGATTGCTTTTTTAGTGAGAGATTTACAGACAGTGATTCGAAAGTATACTACGTACAGTAAGAGTAAAGACTACTCCTCCTCTGTCAATAGAGATAAAAGTGAAGATACTTGTTACATCTGTCAAGAGAAAGGACATTGGGCTCCAGATTGTCCCAAACGTCAACAGCAAAAGAGAGATAAAGGGAAAGATATCTGTTATCATTGTAAAGGACCAGGACATTAGTCTTCGGAATGCCCACAAAAGAAAGAAGAACAAGAAGAAGAAGAGGAGAGGGAGGAAGTGGATTCAAAATTAACAAACCTAGAAAAAGAAGAAGAACATATCATCAAGAAAAGTAAGAAGAGAGTAAGAAGAATGGAAGACAGTGAGGAGAATGAAGAAGAAGAAGAAGAAGAAGAAGAAGAAAAGGAAAACAGGATTCCTATGAAGAAGAAACACAAGAGAGACAGTGAGAAGGAAACTCCAGTGTTTCTATTCAAGCCACACAAGCATTACAGAAAGTGAACTTTGTTTCTTGTGTGATTTTTTTTGGTGTTATATGTTATATTGCTGAATTATTTTGTAAAAAAAATTGGATGAATACACAAGACTGAAGAGAAAAAAAGTAAGTGGTTTTGTGTTATTTTGTTTTAGAGTAGAAATGCACGCACGCACGCACTCACACTTTTACTAAAGTTTTAACTTGATTTTTGGCAATTTGATTTCTTCTCTAGAAATCTGGGGGCCCTTAAAAGGACCGTTGGGTTGTTTTGTTTTTGGTTTCAAAACAAAACTTTCAAATTAACTTCAAATGCCGTAGTCCTTTACCACGGTCTAATCCATATCCTGTTAATGCTGCTGCTACTGATGGTGTTTTCATTATGGTGGTAGTCACTGGTGGTGGCGTGGAAGGCTTAGAAGAAGAAGAATGTTGTTTAGCCCGTGATGGTCTTTTCCGTTTAGGTGGTTGATGAGTTAAAGAATACTTATAGACATTGGTCATCCATTTTAACTCATATAATAGCTCTTCTAACAAACTTCCAGTTCTTTCTTGAAGACTGATGCTTTCCTTTCCTGTTTCCTTCTTCTCCTCCTCTTGTAACTGCTGCTGCTGTCTGATTTCTTCTTCTTCACTTTGTTTTCTTCTCTCTTCTTCTTCTTTCTGTTGTTGTTGAAGAAGAAGAAACATTTCTTCCTCTTCCCGTTGCTTTTTTATAAAATTTTCCATCTCTTCCATTTGTCGTTTTTTAAAATCATCCACCATTGGTACAGTAGTAGCAGTAGTAGAAGAAGTAGTAGTAGTACCAGTATTGTCAAACTCTTGATTTAGTAAATCTAAATCAAAGTCTTCCGGCCGGAAGTCAATAATGCCGCAGCATTCATTATCGTTGCAGGATCACTCCAATACATTGATGTAGTACTTGTCTTTCCAGTCTCCATGAAGGCTGTCAAAAAAAGTAATAAACCCCCCTACGAACGCTACGATACCTTTATACCCGAGATGACGTCACACCTCCGCTCTCTTCCCATTGGAAGAAAACCCAACCGACTTGTAACGCGTGTTTGGATTGGTAGTTGATTTGGATCCATTTCAATCCGATCGTAAGGTATATATACAACCGCTGGTTTCATAAAAGCTTCACCGGTTTTTTTTCTCCAAGACCACTCCTAAAACAAATCATGTGGGTTAGTGTGGAATCCTCCAACATTGTTTCAGGAATGCTGTTTAATCCAGCATTCCTTATGTATGTAAAAGCTTCATGGGCTAAAACAAAAATTACAGACACAGCTACATGGTATAGACAGACTTATGTGGAGAGACAAGGCTGTCTAAAGAGGGTTTTGCTGTATGGGCCCGAAGTCCGAAGAAGTTTAAGAAGAAAAAGAAAACCCTCCTGGAGATGCTCCTGTTGTTAAAAAACAACAACAACAACAACAAACAAAGGTCCTTTTTAGGACCACCCATTTTTTCAAGAAAAGATTAATTTTTCCAATATTGCCTATATAAGTGTGTGTTTTTATATGTTGTTTGTATATTTGTTTTGTTATAGTCTACCCCTTCTCATACAAAAAAACCCCTTATCCCCATGTATGTTATGTGTGGTGTGTGGTTTTTTTTTTTTGGAAAAAAGGGGGATGTTTTCCATCACGTCCGCGCTTCTCGAATATAAAGCGATGCCTTCCACAGTTCCGCCATTCACACTTCAACATATGAAATGTCAACAATAGATAATCTACAGGAAGATTGGTATGTGATGGTGGGAGTGAAGTCCCTGGTAGAAAGGATAGAGTATTGTTGGAGATATCCAACCACTCTATCCTTTGTCTCCAATCAAGTGACCGCAATTAAGAATGCATGGAGTCTGGTCCATCAAGTAATGGTAGAGGAAGCCATGAAGACCTCGTCTACAATGACACACTGTCGAGTAGGGCTTCTCAAGAAAGCCCTGGACTTAGTGGCAGGGGTGGAGAATTTTCTTCACCAAGTCCAAGAAGACTTGTGGTTATATCCACCCCCCAGTGCAGCCAGACGGGAAGCCATAGCCCTACTCACAGCAAAAATACTTGTTAGAGAAGTCATGGAAAAGGAGGTGGCCAAAATTTAAAAAATTTGGGCGGAAGAAAGAATGGAAAAGAAGAAGAAGCAAGACTTCCATCGCTTGAACTTGAACTGGATGAAAATCGAGGACAAGTTTAGGCAAATGGGAGATCCCTACTGGCTACCAGAGAACAAGAAGAAGAAGAAGAAGAACAAATTTCACATCCCAGGTTTCCTCACTAAATGTTGGAGGAAATAAAAAAATCTTCCACAAAAAAACAAAAACCAACGGTCCTTATCAGGACCACCCTTTTATCAAGAAAGATTAATTCTATTCCCCTTTCCCCCACCGTAATGTAGTGACGAAGACAACAACGTCTACTACTATCAAAACACCTCCCCACCCCTCCACCCCGTTTTGATGGTAGAAGACGTTGTTGTCTTCGTCACTACATTACGGTAAGACTCCCTCTATAATCCATTCCCATTGGGGTCTGTAGAGGCCCCACAATGTTAAACTCCCGTAAAGGTCTGTAGAGGCCCCACAATGTTAAACTCCCGTAAAGGTCTGTAGAGGCCCCACAATGTTAAACTCCCGTAAAGGTCTATAGAGGCCCCACAATGTTAAACTCCCGTAAAGGTCTATAGAGGCCCCTTTTGGTCTCAGTTACCCCCCTCAACTACTAAGGTGTGAAGTGAGTGTGTTTTCACTATACTATCCAGGCCCAAAATGTATTCATATGAATGAATATCATAGGCTTCTGTTATTTTGAAAGTGAATGTAATTTGGCTAAGTACGAGAGGGTAAGGTTAGACCTAAGGGTCAATATTAGTTGTGTATCAAAATTAGTCTTTTAGGCTTAGTAAATGCATATATGATTGTAAGATGGGAATCTCAATAGATTCCAAATTATGACCTGGGACAAAGTCCCAGAGAAGAGGCTGGGCTACAGATTAAACTCTAGTGCCAAGGTTAGTCGTACGTTTAAATTTGTCTTTTCATGCTCAGTAATTGTATACATAAATATACAATGGTGATCTCAATAGTTTTCATGTTATGACCCAGAGTCTATGTCCTCAGAGGGTGGGATTGAACACAGGTAACAATTTTAGTCGCACTTTGTTATTGGCGTTTTCAAGCTCAGTAAGTGAATATATGGTTATAGATTGGGAATCTTGCCAGTTTCAAAGTTAGGACCCCGGGACCAAATCTCTAGAGGTAATTTCTCGACACTCCAGTCATAGATTACATGTACCTGTTCTCGGACATGCGAGACGCACCACTCAGGAGTTACAGGACATGTATGTCATACCATCCATACCCCCACTAGCTCTACATCCAGGGGCGTGATTTAATTTCTAAAAGGGCTGGCACATTTTATATTCATAGAACTATCATTGACCCAAGTTTAATTTGCATAGCTTAAACAGTCTTGGAGGAATTAAAGGACATTGCACATAAGTACATATATATGGACGGACTGTGAGACAGTAAATTGGCCTTTTCGAATGAGTGTGGATAAAAATGGGCTAACATATCAAGCAAGTCAATAATGGCTCACCATAAATACAATACTCACAAAATTTCTATTCCTTACATATGTGTCGACTATTTTATTGACAGGGTACACTATTTAACCTTTTCCTCATAATCCATTCCCGTTTATTTTCCCTAAGCCTTTCAGGATAACTTAAGGTCTCATATAATAAAATTAAGCACGGATATTGTGTGTTTGCACATACGTTGTTTCGCCAAAAGAAACAAAGGGAAGATACAAGACTGCAATCTTACATCTTGTACATTTTGCTGTGAACCCATTAAAATGACACCCTAGAAGTGGTTAGAGAATTTTAATCAAGATGCATGAATGTTTACAGTATGGACAATTAGATCACCATTTGTGATCAAGAAGTTTTCACCTCACATTATGAGATAAATTATACACAGTCAGGCAGGCAGGCAGATAGATAGAAAGCAAAATACACTTACAGCACGTACAGAAAGACGCATGAATATAGAATATCACAATATTCCAACCTATTTAGCAATTTGCAAATTTGGCACTAATATTAATCTCACGATGTTCAATTATTCAAATTTTTATAAAAAAATATGCTGCTTAGCACTAAATGGGAGATTGATAAGAGTCATTCACTTTTTCTTTTCAGTGCAGACAAAACTCCATATTGCTCTACAGTGCATGAAAGTCTGTAGACAAAAAGGTACGGAGTTTTGCTATGTAAAGTTATTTGTCTCACAAATGTACTACCGAGCGTTACAGGATACTTTATTGAAGAGAATAAAACAGTACTATTACAAACATTTGTAGCCATTTCTTTACTACCAGAGTACTTTCCCCCACCCACCTGTTCTGAACTGTGCACTTCCAAAAGCCTAATCTCTCTTCGTTATCGATTTCATGCCTTAGCGCCATAGATATATCCCTATTTGAGTTGTCTCCCATTCATCACAAGGAGTACATGTTGCATAGTTACATACGCTACAAATAGAGCATATCCGCCTACTTAAATAAGACGGTCCATTTACACAAGTAAATAAAGACACATTTCTAGCCATGTACATTACACATATAACCACTATCACCTTGCATTAATAAAGCAATAAATAGTATCTGGCATGGTCCACGTGCCTGCATGCACCATGTCGGATGAAAATCCACCCAGTGCAATACATTTCTATTCAATAAAGAACATGTATATATTTGTATGCTCTTAAGAAGACGGAGAAACTGTGTAAGTAAAATATTACCATTACAAACATTTCCTCAGTTTATTTCACCAATTTATTTTCACGACCACCCTCCAATAGTGAGTGAAAGTAAAACTCCACATTTTTAACCCCATTATAGATCACTACAAAAAGAAACCGTGGAGATGACAGTAGTAAAGTCAAAAGAAAACAAAAACAAAACATGAACGGACCGTTTTTCTGCAAACTTAACATGAGAATTGCCAAGCGGGTGTCCAAACATAGTCCTATCTGGATAGCCACCCATAACACCCAGTTCTACCTATAAACACGGGGGGTTGGGGGAATTCAACGTAAAATGACGTGGTGACGTGGCTGCGAATTGTCTTTCTTAATAAATCATGAAAAAAACAAATTCGTATGCAATTGTTATAATGATAATAAGTCATGAGAAAGAGAATGATAAAGTCAACGAAAAGTATACGAGACCTTTGGTAAGTGTTTACGATTTACAACCATGGCTTTATGTTGCGGAAACCCGATACATATTTGATAAGAGGAGTCAATGATCTTCATCCTGTGAAAATTTGGTGAATTTTTAAATACTCATTTAGCTATTATTTTATGCACAACTAATGACAGTACTGTTTATTTTATGCACAATTAGTGACAGTACTGTTTATTTTATGCACAACTAGTGACAGTACTGTTTATTTTATGCACAACTAGTGACAGTACTGTTTATTTTATGCACGACTAGTGACTAGTTTATTTTATGCACAGCTAATGACAGTACTGTTTATTTTATGCACAACTAGTGACAGTACTATTTATTTTATGCACAACTAGTGACAGTATTGTTTATTTTATGCACGACTAGTGACAGTACTGTTTATTTTATGCACAACTAGTGACAGTACTGCTTATTTTATGCACGACTAGTGACTAGTTTATTTTATGCACAGCTAATGACAGTACTGTTTATTTTATGCACAACTAGTGACAGTACTATTTATTTTATGCACAACTAGTGACAGTATTGTTTATTTTATGCACGACTAGTGACAGTACTGTTTATTTTATGCACAACTAGTGACAGTACTGCTTATTTTATGCACGACTTATGACAGTACTGTTTATTTTATGCACGACTAGTGACAGTAGTTTATTTTATGCACGACTAGTGACGGTACTGTTTATTTTTTATGCACGAAGTGTGACAGTAGTTTATGTTATGTTCATCTAGTGACTAGTTTATTTTATGCACGACTAGTAACAGTACTGTTTCACTTACTTTATGCACGATTAGTGACTACTGTTTATTTTATGCACAACTAGTGACAGTACTGTTTATATTATGCACGACTTGTAACAATACTGTTTCACTCACTTTATGCGCAACTAGTGACAGTAATGATTCACTTACTTTATGCACGACTAGTGACAGTAATGATTCACTTACTTTATGCACGACTAGTGACAGTAATGATTCACTTACTTTATGCACGACTAGTGACATTAATGATTCACTTACTTTATACACGACTAGTGACAGTATTGATTCACTTACTTTATGCACAACTAGTGACAGTAATGATTCACTTACTTTATGCACAACTAGTGACAGTAATGATTCACTTCATTCACGACTAGTGACAGTACTGTTTATATTATACACGACTTGTAATAATACTGTTTCACTCACTTTATGCACAACTAGTGACAGTAATGATTCATTTACTTTATGCACAACTAGTGATAGTAATGATTCACTTACTTTATCCACAACTAGTGACAGTAATGATTCACTTACTTTATGCACAACTAGTGACAGTAATGATTCACTTACTTTATGCACAACTAGTTACAGTACTGTTTATATTATGCACGACTTGTAACAATACTGTTTCACTCACTTTATGCACAACTAGTGACAGTAATGATTCACTTACTTTATTCACGACTAGTGACAGTACTGTTTCACTTACTTTATGAAGAAATGACTCTTAATTGGGGCAGATATTCAACTACGAGTAACACAAGAAAGTACACAGCAACCTACAAAGTTTAATCATTTTCGAAGTGCTTGGAACTTACTTGCTTAAAAATGTTTTTCAAAATGTTAAATATTGAAGTATTTCACAAGCAATCATTCTAAAAGAGGATCATAAGCAGAATAAATCAAATGTCAAGTTAAATAAACATACAGGGAATCTGGTACAGTGGAAAATTTACAAAATTTGATTCTCTCAAGAAATGGATCTCTGTATGCAAGACGAAAAGCAAAGTCTGCATGACTTTTTAAGAAAAAGAAATGAAGAGAAATTTTGCGAGTTTTACAGTATTAGAAGCTGATGACGTTTAAAACTTTTTAAGATCTATTACAGCCAGAATCCATTTAGAAGTGAATTACAGAAAGTATGATTTTACAAAAAATGCATATAGTTAAATTAATGACTTGAATAGGGATTTTACAAATAATGCATATAGAACAGTTAATGACTTGAATAGGGATTTTACAAATAATGCATATAGTTAAATTAACGACTTGAATAGGGATTCTACAAATTATGCAAATCGTTAAATTTATGACTTGAATAGAGATTCTACAAATAATGCATATAGTTAAATTAACGGCTTGAATAGGGATTTTACAAATAATGCATATAGTTCAATTAATGACTTGAATAGGGATTTTACACATAATGCATATAGTTAAATTAATGATTTCAATAGAGACTCTACAAATAATGCATATAGTTAGATTAATGACTTGAATAGGGATTCAGAAAATTAAAATGCAATTTCAGAATTGAAAATTAATACAAGTGAAGGCATCGATGGATTTACAAGAGAAATTTTTATCATTTGTTAGGAAATTTTGTCTCTGGTTTTGACAAACGTTTGTAATCATATGTACTCAAATGGGCAAATATACCAGTGCCTATTCCCAGGAAGGGTGACGCTAATAATGGAAAACGGTTTTGCTATTTTCGATTGTATTAAATGACCGATTTAAATAGTGGACTAAAGATATTGATATTGTAAACAAGTTTCAATTTAGTTTGAACTCTAAATTATTTGTTGATTCTGTTTTTGCCAAGTAATCTGTTAGGAGTGAAATACTGTCCGCATAAGAAATTTTAAGCTGTTTTCATAGATGTTTGAAGAACACTCCATATGGTATATCGAAATGGTACATGGAATAAATAATTTACAGATGGTGCAACTACCAATTTGATTAATATACTTAAAAAAGATGTACGAGAATGTTAAAAGTTGTGCAAGATAATTTACTTTGTATTCAGAATCTTTCAATAGTAATAAAGGAATTTAGCATGGTGAACTTCTGTCACTCCTTCAGTTTATTGTATGGGACCCTGGGTAGCCGAGTGGTCTTAGACGCTTGCCTTTACAGATCACTGTCATCTCACCTCTGTCTGTCTGAGCTCGAGTTTTGGCTCAGCCAACGTGGATATAATAGAAAGCTTGCCAGTAGCTTCCTGTCGGTCGGTGGTTTTTCCCGGGTTCTGCCTCCACCCAATATACTGGCTGCCATGTATAGCCTATCATGTACTGAAAAATGGCGTTAAACCCCCAGAAACCAAACCTGTTTATTTTATTGATCTGTAATTTAGTTACGTCATGAAACAATGGCAATTTTGAAAGCATGGAAATCAACGACATTAATATTTTTCTGTTGTCATATGCTGTTGATAATGTGTTATTTTCAAATCACCTGAAGGCTACTCAATGAATGGAAAAATTACTGTGATTGGCAAATATTCCCAATTCACAATCTTGGATTCCAACTTCTTTCACTTCAGAGGCTTCTTTAAGTGTTGAGCTAAACCCGATATCCTATGCAAGAATACATGGATACAGAGGACAATGATCCGTTAGAATCTGGGATTCAAGTTGTATTCCAAAACCTTTTACCATACACTGCACATTGGATAGCTTCTGTACCAGCGTTTTATTCATTACATTCACCTGATAGCAACTTTCTCAGTTTATTGTTCATAATGCCTTGTGCAGTCCTATTTGTTCTAACAGAATCAGGTAACCACATACATACATACATACATACACACATACATACATACATACATGCATGCATGCATGCATGCATGCATGCATACATACATACATACATACATACATACATACACACACACACACACACACACACATACATACATACATACATACATACATACATACATACATACATACATACATACATACATACATACATACATACATACATACATACATACATACATGCATACATGCGCACATATCTACATGCACGTGGAGGTTCGCACAACCAGATAATCATCAGTCGCAGTTTACTGGATTATAAAACCAAAACAGAAGCAATTACCACAACAACAAGAGTACAGGTTCACCGAACGTTTATTCAGACGACGGCTCGTCTATCTTGTAAGCAAATCTCGTCTCTGTCGAACAAACAGGGCACAAGAAATATATCGAAAAGCTTATATGGTTTTAAGGAAATATATTTTAGAAAGAAACAAGAAAGAAAAACAAGGGAAAAAAAAGCAATTTCAGTAGCAGTACTGCGCTTTCCAGACCAGCGCATTGTGCGGACTAGTACTCGTCCTCGCAGTCCCTCAGGTATATTTGACAAGCATATCCTCCTAAAGAATGGCAGTCATATGCATCCAGTTTATTATCTGCAGAAGAAGTTGTCTGTGCCACGCAGTCTGCATTCACCCGAGGACTGCTGTTCCAATATCGTGTATCTGACCCATTGAGAAACCCCCCGTCCACATAATAGAACTCGTTCGTGCCAGGCTCGCCGCGCTTGGCCCCGATCCAGAAGGTCCGATTACAAGCATTAGCTGCAATAATAATAATATTAATAATAATATTAATAAAATACATATAGATGAAATAAGCTACAATTAGAAAGAGCTAGTATAGTCAAGTGCACCAATATCCAGATTTGTACTGGCAACTGCTTTGGAGAGAAAAAAAAAAATCGGCAACGGGAAGTTTACATCACTGTGAAATCGATGAAAAAAAGGTTGAATGCAGTGGATCAACAGCATGACTTCAGACTTTAGACTTGCTTCTTGTTTTGACAGAGTCATAAGAGTATAGTGCGTTCACAATACTGATGCTACCGCGCGTGTAGTGTCGGATTGACCAACCGGGATACGAGATTTTTCTGGGGCCCCCGAAGTTTGGGAGCCATTTCTCATTTATATACCAGGGGATGGGGAGGGAGCTTTGTCCTGAGTGCATCTCGTGCTGATCCAAAGGTATTGAAGTATAGCGTGCTCTAAATACTGCTGTGGTTCCTGTGTTCCTGTCAAACGATTGGCACGATTTTCGCGCTGAGTACTGTAGGACTCACTATACTAATAAAGAAAAATGGGAACCAGTCTATAAACGGGTGAACATACAATAGAGTATATATGGGTTTGGAGGTCATGATTGGTTGACAATGAAAACTAAATTTTTTATGAAAAGAATCGTTTGAGAGCTTATCCTATTTGTAACTGAAAAAAAATGGAGATAATGTTTTATTGATGGAATTTCAGTCCTTTTACTTAATTGACTTTGGAACGCTCATTACTGAAATTAGCACCTGATTCTCTAAGTGCAGAATTGAAAATACCTGGTTCTAACACATGCACATCAAAAATATGCCGCGGGACATAAGGTTTTCTCTACACAAAATCCTGCATCAAGGATGGGTCAATACATAGAAATATAGGTTTGATCATGACCATTAAGAAATTTAAAGTTATTGAATTTTTAATAGTGTGTTGTTTCCATAGGTTTACTATGGGGGTTTAATTAGTACCGTGAATCGTGTACCTGCTCTCCTTGAAGTTATGTATAACCAGGGTAGTCTCCCTTGTATCGGTCGCACTCAAAAGTGTATATAGGATTACAAATCGGCTAGGTCAGGAATAAACTCAACTTTTATACTAAAAAATATTGTGCAAAATTAAAGCAAGCAGGGGCTGGATGGAGCGGCGTTTGAGTTGCGTACATATATATATTAACGTTGAAAGAAATAAGAAAAATTTGTCATCCGGTAAAGTACAGGTGCGTCATAACCCCCCCCCCCCCCCAAAAAAAAAAAAAAAAAAAACAACAACCCTTCCACCCAATTATTCCGACATGCTTAAAATGAACAGTAAATGGAAACATGCACGCCATAAAGTATACATTAAACACCCACCCGGTGTTTAATAATTCTGAATGTAGGTACCAGTAGAGCATTGCTGACTGCGGACACTACTGACCAATTCTCCTTTTTACCCTGCAAACAATAGGTTCATTCCTTGCCCAAAATCAAATCATTTGTGAGTAATGGTGAAAGATGGTGTAGAAAATCGATTGTCTTTATTTGGATCATTATGACATTGACCTTTAAACTTCTGACCAAACATTTATAGTATATTTCCTTCCCATATCAGTAAGCCCTCGTCAGAGTTTTATACGACTATGTGGCGTGTAATCGAAGGTTATTTTACAAAAACCTTTTCCATTGTTTGAATCACAACGACCTCGATCTTTTAACCCCAAAATCAACATATTTTCTTTCTACATGTTCAAGCGGTCCACAAAGTTTAATCGATATATGTGGTTAAGTACTACATTTACTGCGCGGAAACCAAAAGTTAGTCAAGTGTAGAACTAAAGCTATTGTGCAGAAAATAAGTTTGTAAACTCATTTGACATTGACCTTCGACCTTTTTCATATTTCAAACTCCTTGAGTTTATCTCTTATCGCAAGTGTAACCTATGCACAAAGGTCGGTTAAGGTAGGGGATAGAGAACTAAAAGTACGGTGCACAAATCAGTTTTCATCTTTCGGTCTCAGTAACGTTAACCTTATATCTTTTGACCCCAAAGCGATGCATGTGTTTACTTCGATTCTTCGTTTATCAAGTCTGGTCAAGGTACTTGATATAGTACAAAGACACGGGTAAAATGTAGAATCCGATGACAATGTATTGTAATTTTCCCGTGACGCGAGGGGTGAGGTGTGGGAAACGTTATTATTTAGTTCCTTTTCTTCAGGTGGACAACTCAAGGAACACCCGTGTTACTATAGTAACCGAGGCCGAAAACATTTTAGAGACAATTTAGCTCACCATTAGGTGCTCTAAACCTTTTGCTAACATGTACAAAATGTTGAACTTTTGATAACATCCCTGATGTGTGAAAATTGACTATTAGATTTGGCTGCAACTCTATTGATATCGAACAATCGGACGTCAACATTACTACGAATCATTAATGATAAGGTTGTTGTTAAGAACGCGCCATCATGTGAATAGTAGTATCAGTAATAATAATAATAATAATAATAATAATAATGATAATAATAATATAATAATAATAATAATAATTATGGATGGTAACTCACTCCTAATCTTTTACGCGCCATACATTCAAAATAATAAGACGAACAAGCATTCCATCATGAAAAGTTCCAACAAATCTACTCGTTGAGGATGACAATGAAGGAATTTCAAACTTTTCAATCCATGATGTTTAGCTATTCTTTGCTGGTGAGAACGATGAAGAAAAGGAACCACGTCATGATTTTGACAAGGATTACGAATACATCGTTCAACTCCTTCCAAATGTAATACATTTTCTTTTAGAAAGAATAAACAGTTCGACACATAAAACGATTTTTGAACTAGTAAATCATGATCACTTTCCAATAACCAAATTGCAATTGTACTATTATTTGATCTTTTGAAATTAAGGTATTTTGAAGAGTTTAAACTCTTTTGTCGAATCTGCATGAAATTGTTCCATCGCAAATCGATAAGGTTTATGTGGGAAGAAAAGTTTGTAACACAACTTACTTGTATATTACATACTTTTCCGATCAATTCTTGTTTCTTTGCGTCACTAAAACTCTTTTTACAAGCAAATATGTTCTACAAACACGGCGAAATAAATCTTGGATTACTTCAAAACATACTAAATCCCAGAAATTAAAAGAATGAAAACCTCTAAGCATTCAAGTCAGAGGTGATGAGAATCACTGATAATTACTATTCCCAAAAAAATTTCCATGTCAACGCTAAATTCAGATGAAAATATTTTAAATAAACAAACAAACAAGCAAGCAAAAAACATTCATCGTGAAAGCCCACGGGTTCATCGATTGACAGAGAAATAACAGTACACTGTCAACGGAAATTTCATTTTACCGAGGACACAATTTTATCAGCGTGACTCGAGTTATTGTGCGGAAACCATTTTTCTTATTTCAGCCACAGTAACCTTGACCTTTGACCTAAACATCTACAAGCTTATTCCTCACTTCAAATGCTAGCCAGCCACAAAGTTTGGTCAAGGTCTGTGATCTAGAACTAAGTTCTTTTGCAGAAACCAAACCAAAACAGATGGACGGACAGAACATTATAGGCTGAAAACAGAAACGCATACAGCATTATAGGTTACATCATAAACAAATTTAACATAATTTGTTGCTACTGAACCTAAATGTACGATAATATGTTGAAAACACATGTATAAAAACACATGTATAAAACAATGCTCATTATAGTCTTAAGATTTAATATGTTGAAACGACGTGTGACGCGTCCAAAAACATTTTTAAGAATGCGTGAGAAAATTCAGGACGTGTGTGTGAGCGTAATTTCTGTACATCATTTGTGTGTCTCACGCTCAGTGAGACTTGACAGTTATGTAGCAAGCATGGTATTGATCATATTCAGGATATTGTCAAGAAATGGTTATATGCATGCAAATTGGCAGCGTACGTTAAAAAGCGTGACTCATTAATTCTCATCAAAGTACGTGTGTGCGTTACTTTTTTGGTGAAGTATATTTCTTGCAACGCGATGCTATCCCTTTGCAACGAACCTGTCTCTTGCCATGTAGAGTCCTGTGTGCTCGGACTGGTTCCTTGTCTCAACTCTAGCCTAGCCAACATGGCAGTGCCCAACATAACCCCAAACAGTGCTTTCCAGCTGGCGCTCTTCTTTCTCTCGAAAAGCCACTGCCACCACAAGATGGTCCCTGCGCGAATCTTGGAGAAACGTCTGTTTTTGTTTTTACCTCACTTTGCAAGGAATTATCAACGAGTACCAAAAAATATAGAAATGTTAAGGCTTGAAACTGCAGAACTTGAATTGCATTTGTTTTATAGCAATCGCTGGCCTGAAACCGGTCGTCACTTCCGCAAGTGGAAGTAGTTAGTTTCTCCCAGTAGCGCACTGAATTCAAACTGTTTCCCAGGTGGCGTTCCCGTTTCTCTCGAAATGTCACTGCCACCACAAGTTTAAATCAGCCAATTTCATGCAGAAACTGATGCTCGTTTTGATCTGCATAACATGGTGGAACTCGGCTTTAGAAAGTGTGGCAACTATTGTTTTCCTGACGGAGTGATTCGTGATTCTAATCATAAGTCCCGCAATTTCAGCAGCAACCTTCATCAATGACCCCAGGGTATTGTCCCATCGGTCTTGGGTAATACCTGAAAATACCGATTTATATTAATTTTGAAGTCGCTGTGTTTCACGAGATTCCAAGTACTAGATAAAAAAAACTTATTCAGAGTGAATAAAAGTGCACCGTTTACGTGAAAGTGAAGAGGATCATGAACCTGCTGATTGATACATTGTATCGAAGGTTAGTCTCTCTCTCTCTCTCTGTATTTTGTTCTTGCAGTTTTGTAGAGCTATTCATAGTTTCTTTATTTAACTTTGGTGGTGGCTACAGTGAATAGTTTTTAAAATTTCATTTGAATGAGAGCTATATCTATTGTATATAAAGAGCAATACCAAACATCATCACTCTCAGACAGCCGATTCTCTTTTACTGGTGTCAGGTATAGAGGGCTACTGTAACTGTTTGGCCTCTGGTGGACGTGGGCTGCAGAACTCTTTGAAAAGGGCGATTGGATATCTTTCCTTCTGTCTGCCAGTCGAAAGTATTTTCGGCACCGTGGCTCTGAAGTCATCCCTTTTGCTTCCATTCATAGTTTTGCTATCCCTCTCGTGATACTCCGTGTATTCTTCCACACCATGTGTTATTTTCAATCGTATGTCCCCAAACTACAGTTTTCGATGCTCGTCTCTGCCTCTTATTCCAAGCAGCTTTCCATAAAAAAAGACTGCACATTGCAGTGCTTTTGGAGTTCCAAAACCCATTTGGTTAGCTTCAAAGAGCTTATCCCCATCTCTTTAGAGATCGCATCCCTTGCATTTGATAGCCTGCCTCATTTTCAAGCTCATTTTTTTTTTGGCTTTCATGGCTTGTCCTGCTTTGTGAAATTCCATATCGCAAAGTGGTTGTCTGTATCCCTTATGTTTTAAATGTCTTTCAATTAAATTTTTCAATGCCTCCAGGCAAGTAGGTTTATATTCAGAGCCGCAACATTTGCGTATAGAAACAAAACGTTCAATGATATAGTCATTCAACAGAGGTGGGTGGATGTTTTCTATTGTCCTAGCCTCACTCTTCACATCCCCTAACCATCGCTGAACATTTCTTACATCTCGTTGCGTCGCCTCTTTGGAATTGCGCTTTTTCTGATTTTCAATGAAATTTGCCACATCACCTGGTTTATGTTTAGATCTATTGCCTCCACCTTTATCTCTTCCACAAATGGCTGAAGAAATACATCGATCTCTTCTTGACTCGTCTCGAGCAATACGTTGGAGACGTCAAAATGTTGGACGCGGTCAGCGTTCGTTGCCATTTTGATTTCGACGTAGACAAAAGTAGTTCCTCGAACGCGGGCACGTAATTTCCATATAAGGAAGCGGTGAATATCTTTACTTATCTCCGTAGCAACAACGTTAAACTAATGGGATTATTTATGAAGTATATAATAAGTGATGATGCGTCATCGAGTCGTTGTGGAGTCAATAACGCGAAGTAATAGCAGTGTCGGTACACTTGCGGTTGAAAATGGTACTATTTACATTAGAGCAAGCTGCTCACAATGTAGCATTCTCTGGACACCCTGCAGACGTCAAAATTTGATTTCTGCAAGAATCTTGCATTTACGCCTCTTTTATCGCATTTTCGAAAGGAATTCACAAAAGTGACCAAGAATATATAAATTTCAAAGCTTGCATCAGTAGACCTAACATTGTAATTTTTAACTTACAAATCTATACAAAATACCAGAGAGGAACTTTTCCCTAAATTAAAACAAAGCTAACCCCGGGGTCAAAGGATCTGTGCCTCCAGTGGCAATTTTTACCAGCATCATTTGGGGAGCAGTCTCATATCCAAGGATCTTTATCTTGCGTGCGATAGAAAAGGCATAGTATTGTTGTTCCGATTGTGCACATGCTAAGAATGCGTATTAGAACCACCTATACATATAGTACGCTGTCGATTCAAAACAAAGAAACACTACGGTCAGGGCCTGCATGTCAAGCCCTCCATCAAAGCATTTGATATAAACGTGTGACTTTGACCCCACCGTCAAAAGCGGATAACGAGCCTGTCGCATAATGGATCGTTTTAGCATAATTATTATGTCTCTGATGCATGAACAAAATATATCAAGCGTTTTAGGTAATATAAGACATTTTAAAAAAAACAACAACAAAAAAAAAAAACAACAAAAAAAACCCAACAACAACCCCCAGACCCAAAAAAAACAAACATGCAAGTCAAACCTTAACGCACATTTTCTATGAATGTGACCTTGACCCCAATATAAAATGGTCGAGAGCGCATTTTGCAGAATGAATTGCATTAGCTTCGTAATGATGCATTGCAAGAATGAAGAAAATCATGAGGTTTAGAAAAATATAAGCAAATGAAAAAGCTTTAACTAAAATCTAACACTACTTTTCTCTTATTCTGACCTAGACCCCAAAGTCAAAGTGGCATGCGTGCAGGTCATCAAACGAATTGTCTTAGCTTCATAAAAGATTCATCCGAAGAATGAACAAAGTCCATCATGGGGTTTATAAAAAAACATAAGCAAATGAAGAAAAACATGCCACCCCCCACCCCGTTAGTACGCTACTGATTCAGCTAGTTTCATAACTTTAACTTATAGTGAACAGTCAAGGTTTACCTGCTACTTACCTATAAATGCACTGCCGTAGGTAATGAAAAAATGAAAATATTCTTCGTTAAACCGGATGAGATCACCACCTTCATGTTGACACGCCTCTCGAGCGGCACTGTAATTACGGCAATGGTTAGCATTTGCTACATATTTGTAGCAGAAAGATCGCTCATCTTTGTGAACATAGCGAATGTAGTTCTTTGGACAGGTACCTAGAATAAATGAGTGACAATGAATGAAAAAATAAATAAAATGATTCTAAAATCTGATTAGATAAATGAACTACATACAGAGCAATACTTCATTATTTAGAAGACTTCTAGAGTCATCTACATCTAGACGTTTTTTTCTAAACACTTTCTACTGATGCATGAAACCCATATGTTAAATGTATTCTTTCTAGCTCCAAACTATTTCAAATTGTCGTCTTACCGCCAAATGACACAGAGAAGGGTCGTCTTTGTGTGCTTTGGACAGTTTCAACCAAGACTCAATCAAACAGAACCAGGTGCAAACAGAACCAGGTGGAAATGTCGAATAGGAACAATGACCTCCTGTCAGACATCTTACTTCAGTCCATTCACGACGGATTCTGTCGAAACAAAGGTCAACATCGGTTACACTTCGGCCGAACCAGTCACTTCATGCAATCATACCCAAGGTCGCCCAAACGCCAGATCAGTTTTCAGTAGAAACGTGTTCCTAGTCGCTCAGATCGGCCTGTGAAGTTTAGGTGAACACCGATATTGCAAACTTGGAATAGTGACCAGCTACTCGATGACCAATCGTAACAATTCATCCATGCCCGTGTCATCATGAGAGTAACTTGGTAAGTGTTACTTTTAATGATAGGTGCACACATTTTGTTTGCGGTGAAACAGCCGCATGTCATTAGTAAATAACCGCATGCTTAAAGGTTCTCTGTCAAGCTGATTGGAATAAACGTGATATTCCGAGTGTTAAAGAAGAAATACGAAATAACCTCCTTCAAAGACTTCCGTCATTTTTCCGAAATGGTTCTTCTTTCATATCATTGAGGTGTATATTTGATCACGGAAATGTTCGTAATAGCGATTGACCCACTTTCCAGTATATGTCACTGGGTCCATAGGGTATAGCTATCCCAATATCTTTAGACAGGTGTTAATAAACACGTTTACGTTTTAGGACTGTCAGGTATCTCGTGTAAATCGAATTGACAAAGATTGGGTTTTTTTTTGCATTTTGCATGAGGTTACTACACGACTTCAAGAAAGATATGGACGAACATATTCTAAAATTGACTTTTTTAAACCAATCTTGATTTGTTAAAGTTGATAACGATATTATGGTTCACGTTTAAAAGAGGCGCGTTCATATCAGTAAGCGTAGGGCAGGCAGGTTGGTTTAAGGATATACCAAAGGGTTCAGCAAGTTAAAATGCCCCAAATGATATGCAGTAGTATCGTAGCTTGTTCAGCATGTAATTTTATTCTACGTCACAGAAAAGGAGTGTTACAGTATTAAGATCACGAATCCATAACTTTATGTGGACTGGTTGAAATTTTAGTTCCCGGATGTTCCAAAAGTTCGTTGTCAGCGTATGGTAAAGATTTGAGGCATGTTATTCATACAAATTGTTTGATAGTGACAATTGGGCGGCGAGAGAACTGTGACGTGCTCTAAACTGAGAGTTGTCTGAAGTAAATTATGGGCGGACTACTTACATTTGCATGTGCATCACTGAGAATGTTGTCAATTTGTCTACATCGTGATACGCCTGCATGAAAAGCAAAGTATTGAAAGTCATCCTAGATTAATATACCGTCTGCCCGATGGGTACATTATCCACATTATTCCGCCATTTTTCATTGAAACATATATATATATATATATATATATATATATATATATATATATATATATATATATATATATATATTAAAGAGTAAAGCCACATAATCATGGGATGCAGTTTCCGCGGTTTACAACTTTTGAGAGAGAATGCAGCTTTAACGTGTAAATTCAGGGAATATTTAGGCAACTCAGATTTGACTTCAGAGAGGCAGAATTTGATAAACAAGAACTCTGCAGGGCTTGGTTCCTGCCAACAGAGTTTCTGACCTTTGGTGGAATTTCCCTTGGAATTGCATATGATCAATTCTGTCTTTGTTTCACTTGTACAGCACTCTTACAAGTCATATGCTTTCCAGTGCAAGGACATAAATACGACAAGAAAAGCATTTGCAATTGTGTTCTGGGTCCCCGGGTGGCCGAGTGGTCTAAGGCGCTCGCCTTTACAGAACACTCACATATCTGGCCTCTGTCCGCGCGATGTCGAGTCTCGGCTCGACTAACGTGGGTATGTGAAAAAGCTTGCCAGTAGCTTCCCGTGGGTCGGTGGTTCTTTCCGGGTTCTTCCTCCACCAAATATACTGTCCGCCATGTATAGCCTATCGTGTGCTGAAAAATGCCGCTTAACCCCACAAGGCCAAACCAGATTTTTTCTTATGTCCAAGTTTCCGTTACTTTAGGGTGTGTCAAACTTGTCCGAAAACTGTACCTACTTTTAACCTTCAGCTCTAATATGCATAGCAAGCTACAACTGTAGACAAGTTTCTGCATCAAATAATATGCCTTACGTTTCAAATCTCCGATTTAAACATGTTAGCATTTCTTGTTGAAAACTGCCACCAAAAAAGCTAAAATAGCATTGCAGAAATTAATTTATTGATTGATTTATGTTGTGTTTTGCTATCTTTCGTGAAGATGAAAAAAGTGATATGAAACTATTATACTTATCGTCGTTGTCATCGTTTCAAAAATGTCGATACAGGAAAATTATATCTTTTACAAAGTTTTCCGTAACACGAGTCTTGTATAAACCACTTCCAACGTGATAATGTTCGAGGCAACTTTTGATATATTGCAACCAAAGGGGCAGCTTGCGCGTTAAAACCAGTTTAGGTGTCAGCTAAACTGGCGATTGTTTGGGTTTTATTTCTGTTTACCGAAGGTGCTGTTTTCGAGTTGCCACAACAGTGGAAACCTGTGAACAAAACATATACTTCTTCAGTTATTGTATGACGACGGCTTTCTCCTTCTACAGTTGGGTGTTACCAAGCGTGGTATTGATTAAAGACGTCAGAAGCTGCCTCCAGTGTCCGGTCGAATAGATATCAAGATCACAATGAGCAAGAGACAAAGAAAGGGTACATTTTCGAAATCGATTAACTTCGCAAATAAAAAGAAACGGTAGAGACTGAAAATTGCGCGTATTTATCGTGCCATTCTGAATATCAGGCATGTACAACTTCCTCCAAGGCGCGGGCCGGATAAACGATTTTTAAAGCCAAACCCTATGATGTAAATAAGCGGATAAAACCAGGTCGCAAGCCAGATTCTGCCTGCGTGCCGTCGGTTGCACATGACTGCTGCATATGAACAATAAAAGAAAACATGAAATTGCAAAAAGACAAATGAATCAACACGGAAAACCTCTATTACAATGAGAGAGAGAGAGAGAGAGAGAGAGAGAGAGAGAGTAAATTTTGGAAATCTATTCCGCGAATAAAATTAAAATGATGGACATTGAAAATTGCTTGTATTTATCGCGTCATCCTGTACAGGAATAATGAGAAAGAAACAGCAGAAAGAAGAAAGAGACAGAAAGAAAGAAAAAAACCCCATAAAATTGTAAAAAGACAAAAATGAATCAATCGAAAAAAAAACACACTACACACTAATATTCTTGACCATTGCTCCACGGACGAGATCCAGAAATTACTAGTACAGTTGTCCATATGAACTATTCTAGCAATATTTTGCAGCAACAAGTTTCGCAAAATGAACTTCTTTAATCATGATATGAATATGTTTGAGAAAGTAACGCAATGTAATATTTCCATGTAAATTTAGGTTGCACTGTTAAAAAGTTCTGCATTTTCAAGGTAGTTTTCCTTTAGCATTGGAAACAATGGCAGTTTTCTTGCGGCAGCGGAAACAAGAAGCAGTACACTGTATACGTCAAACTGCACAAAAATTATCTTTCGATACTGCGTGCATTTGTATTTAACAAGATACGTAACTGTAGATAACGTCTTCACTTCCTGTCCTGCCTCCAAAATGGTCCAAAACGCGTGACAAAATGATGTAGACCGTTCTTATTCAAAACACTCTAAAACGCATATGTACAAATGTTTAGGTGTAACATTAAAAATTAAAAGTGCACGTATTTAATTGAATGTTGAAACATCGAATGTTATTTTTCAATTTTTTGGGTCATTCTGAGAATCTGTTCTTCTCGTATCTAGCCGGATATTCGTCCGCCAAAACTTACCAATTTGGGAAGCTTCACTATGATTACCTATGGGTCTCTCAGAAATTCGAAGTTATTTGACTCGCATGGGAAAGAGACAATGGTGCTCCGAGTGAGGCCATTAAATCATTCGGAATATCTTCGTCTCTTTCTCTTTATAGTAAAGAAAAATACCATTTTTTTTTTCTTCATACAAGCCAAACGTCTTTTTGATGTCGTGTTCATTCTGACGTCATAATCTAGCTGACGTCCACGCTTTATCAATGGATGAGACCAAAACGTATCCGCTTGATGTGAACAAGCCACAAAGAGATGTAGGGCCCCAGCTGGCCGAGTGGACTAAGGCGCTCACCTTTACAGATCTCTTAACACATCTCACCTCTGTCTGAGCGAGTTCGAATCTCGGCTCAACCAACGTGGGTATGTTAGAAAGCTTGCCAGTAGCTTCCCGTCCGTGGGTCGGTTGTTCTTCCCGGGGTCAAAGAGATGTAGTATTGGCCCTTTTTCCCCCACACTCTGCAGATACAGTCTGGGCAGGCCGAGACCAATCACTTAACGTGGGTCACGCGGCCCGCTTGACCTTTCATCGCCTGGGGGGAAAAACCGACGTGAAATGAAAACGAGGCGCCCCAAATTGGGGGCGTTAGACGTTGCTGTGAGAGTTGGCTAAGGTTAATTGAATTTATCAATTCGTTTCAACAAGAATACCAAAGAAGACGCGAGTGAAATATTTCATGAAACATAAATTCAAATAAATGAAACAGTCTTCTCTTCTTTCACGCTCGTAATTGGATACAAATTTGAAGGCCTGTACTAAGAATGATCCAACAGGAAATTCTTTTGATGTCTTGCCTACTTCGCCTGTATAGTAGTATATAATCCAATAACTTTGCATAGTCAGTTTAGCAAGAGATGTAGTTGATGACAACTTCAATGTACTTTTTATGGGTGTTAACATAAGTGATAAATTTGAATGCACACATTAAATTGCACGACCATACATGCAACATTGTATATAGGAAACGGAGCTACACGCGATACAGTCTCTGACATTCTTTATGATCCCTGTATATATCTAACCAACTTCAATATGATATATATATATATATATATATATATATATATATATATATATATATATATATATATATATAACGTTATAGCGTAAACTTTCACTCGGTAACATATTGAATGACCTACACGATCCCATTACACAACAAACGATTTGGTTTGTCTATTGCTCTAAATATGGCGGATCAAAATTGCTTTACTCCTTGGAGATTACATTATACTGCATTTCAACTATTTCATCCCATCGGTGACAGCAGTAAATAGTCTTTTATTAGCATCTCGAAGTCTACCTCCTATCGCGTCTCAGAGTACACATTGAGGCATCATCTGACCATATTACTCGTAGTCATGCTCTATTTTTAGACAGAGAAACCCCTACATTCGTCGAAACTTGTCCTTCATTCAACTCGATTTTCGACCTTTTTACAGCCAACACAATCCTAATTTCGCGATTTTTCGAACTTTTGAATCTGACAGAGAACAAAAAAATCAAAGAAACATATCTGAAAATGTATAAAACCGTGGTCATTAAAGTGTCACCCTAATTAACATTAATAATGAACATTTGCGCAAGTCTGTGTTGAGTCAACCCATCAAAGTGTCTGACGTATTTACGCAGACTATAAAATCCACGTCTGACTGAAGACGAATATGCTTGAAGCAAATAAGATCAATCTATTTGAAGCAAATTATTGTTAGTTTCCTTTTAAAGTATGCAATTGCTACTTTCTACGTTTCCGCCAAAACACCTTCATACTATTCATTCACAGGAAGCGGAAAGGGGGCATGATGTCATCGAAACAAATAGATTTTGTTTTTGGCGTGCACACTGCTGCTTTTACTTCGCGAGAGACTGATTAACTATTCTGCTATTATAATCAAACTTTGCCTTGCATCGAGGTGCAAAGACTGTCTCGTATTATCGGGCATACCATTCTATTTACAGCGTACGTGACTGGTACACCATTCTGCTGTTATATAATCTACCCTTCTTTATGAACGCGAGAAAGACAGTCAAATAAAGAAGTACATGTACTCTTTTGCAGCAGGAAAAAAAAAAAGCCCAAAATACCAGTATGTAAAAAAGACCAAAAAAAATCTAATAAAGAGGAGGCTCTAGCATCCTCTAATAAGTCATGCAAATTCACACCCTTAAGGTAAACAAAATTAAAATGTATACTAATCAGAAATGTTGTAGCATTTATTTAGTTGTATATTAGCCTTAAGTAATTTTTGATGTATTGAACATTGTGACGTCATAATCCCGATAATGTCAATACCTTCTTAAGGGACAAGACCAAAAGACTCCACTTAATGTAAGCCATCCGCTTGGGGGCGCAGATTTTGCCCTTTTATCCTCAGACTGATTTGAGATTTCTGTATGCATTTACAGTCTATTTTTAGTGTAACCTTTCGGAATATACAATGTATGGCCATTAAGATGGAAAGTTTAGTATTGAATAAACACATTTATTCCTATCCTACTCCAAATGAATTGATCATAAAGGGCCTTATGTGTATGCTACGATGAATATAGCATGGAAAAGTCAGTGTGGTCACATGTTAATATATGTATAATAAACCTAAAGCAAAAAATGTAGGTCACAGTTACCTTTCGTTGTAAGGGCGTGGTACTAACAGAGATGCATACAATTCTTAAGTTTCATGATTCGATCACCCAATAAATCAAATTTAAACAGCATTTCAACAAAGGCACAGAGGCATGAAATATAGGTCAAATGGGTGTTGTACTTATAAAGATCCATCCCCTCGCCCCTTCACCAAGTTTCATGATTCTAGGTAGGATAGTATGCATTTAACATTCCAAAAACTAATGTGGAAATGAGCTAAACGCAAAAACATAACCAAAGTCAGTAAAAGATGAAACATAGGTCACAATGAGTTTCTTGTGTTGTAAGGGTGTGGCAATTAACAAGATGTGTATCATCAATTTCATGATGCTTGCGCGAAAAGTGCCCGAGAAATGAACATCAAATAGAAAATGTAACCCAAGTAAGTGAAGCATATAATATGGGCCATAATGACCTACGTCCGCAAAGAGGAAGTAGTGCTCATCAAGATGCACTCCATTTCCAAAATTCATGATTCTAGATAGGACAGTATGTGAAAAGCATGCCAAAAAAACCTACTCAGTCATGAACTAAACGCAAAAACTGCTAAGCCTGTAAAATGTGAAATGTATGTCGCAGTGACCTTTTGTGTATGGATGAGGTACTAATAGAGATGTATATCATCTAGTTTAGTGATTCGCGCATGAACAGTTAAAACGCAAAATGTAACCAGTGACGCGTGAAATATAGCCCTTATTGACTTAACCTTTATGATGAGGGTCTTGTACTCATCGCGATGCACCTCATCACCAAATTTCATGAATCCATGTATAACAGTGTGTATGCAGGATGCCAAAACACTGTTTATGAGATAACCGAACAAAATCAACCTAACCTAAGCTAGTAAAATGTGATATGTAGGTCATAGTGACCTTTTGCTGCAAGTGTGGGGTACTAATAGCTCAACACAGTAACTGAACTTAGAATGAACAAACAACGTACCTGTATGTACAAAGTTAGCCCCCTTATAACCCTCTCCATGGGGTAGGTGAAACCCACTCCAAACTGTTGCCTAGGACCTAGGAAGAATGAATGGCTGGCTGAGATGCAGCAAGGCTGAATATGTGTGTATATGCTTAATATGCGCGGATGCCGACGCCGGAGAGGGGGTAGTACATCAATTTTCCTCTGCTTCGCTTGGTGGGGGCCCCGTGTGGACGAGTAGTTTAAGGCGCTCACCTTTACAGTTCAGTGACAGCTCACCTCTGTCCGCGTGGGTTTGAGTCTCGGCTCGGACAACGTGGGTATGTCAGTAAGCTTGCCATTAGCTTCCCGTGGGTCGTTGGTTCTTCCCGAGGTTTTCCTGGGTTCTTCCTCCACCAAATATACTGACCACCATCTATAGCCTAGCATGTGCTGAAAAATGGCGTTAAACCCACAAAACCACTTTGCTTGGTGAGCTAAAAGAGTAAAAACGGATAACCTTTGAGAAATACATTTTCTTGCATGGCCATTGGATTTTTGATATTTGTTCATTCGAATACATTTTGCAGACAAACTTTTTTTGAGGGTACTTTACTGTTGGATCAGTAATAGATTTTGCGGAACTACAGTAGTCTCGTTTACAAAAATATTCCATTTTCTAGCCTTCTCTAGAAAATGTGACACTAAACCATTCTGAATTTCTGGTTTACTTTCTAGCCAAGACCGTGTTAATTTGTTGTTGCTATATTCAAGTTTTAATTCAAAGTTAAGACAGTGTTTTTTTTTTGTTCTTTTGTTATTATTTGCAGATGCATCTGTCAGAACTGAATGTCCATACAGAAGAAGCAGCCAATAACAGGTTATCGTACATAATTGGGCCGGTTCCGACTGTGTGATGTAGTGCACATTGTTGATGTCAGTAGTACTCAAACATTAGAATGTTTCGTGCTTGCGTACGGGGTTTTTGTCGCGTTTAAAAACTCTCTTGTTATAGATATTTGATATATAACATGCACTTAGTTATAGTCATGTAAGTTATTTGATATATAACATGCACTTAGTTATAGTAATGTAAGTTATTTGATATATAACATGCACTTAGTTATAGTCATGAAAGAATAATGATTATACCGTTTTTTGTATTCAAACTGAAAAGACGTTGAATCCCAGGGCTTTAACTGTTTTCTCGTACTCAGACAAACGTTTGAACACAGCCAAATAATAGTAACCATGTGCTAACTGTTGTTGAATTAGCGCAGTGATTTGGGCCAGCAACACCTTTGTGGTACTTCCTTTACAGTTCTTATTGGTGAACTGCTGAAGCATGAGGCAATAATTTTACCAATACGTTAAATATACCGGAAAAATATGTAGGGATTCATACAAGAGTCAATTGAAAATTAAGATGGCTCAGCAAGATCCGGAAATTCATAATTTAAAAAGCAAAACATAAATGTGAATTTTATAGCCAGTCAACGGACTACAAAAACATAAATAAATACCCCTAGTGTCATCAAGTAAAGACAAGGGGTCAACGAAACACTTTCATGCCTGTGAAAGGTGTTACGATGATGCAGCTTTCAGCAGACCAGGCAGCAACTCTAAGTATATCCGAGTAAAACTTAGTAATATTACAGCAAAGTTTCAGTTGAATACAGCAACTAATATAGACTAGAATTAAGTCAATGGCAGGCCATCATATATTCCAGCGCTTTCAAGCTGTACCACTAGGTTCATTGCCTTTTCCATGAGCCAATGTCGCAAGACAGTAAACGTGTATTTGTCTCTTCATGTTACAGTATATATGGTTACAATGTGGGGATCTTGGTAGTTTCCAATTAATGAGCCACAAGCAAGTCCCCTACTCGAGTACATGACCCAATACCAGTGTTGAATGCATAAGTACATTCATCTCGTCATGATAATTAAATATATACATATATGTATGCAGTTATAGGATTGTTAAAGGGTAATCTTAACAGTTTCCACGTTATGATCCAGGAGCAAGTTCCCTACCCTAGGGACATGACCCATGGTCGATATTGGATAAATGTCTCATTTCATCTTATCGTGTCCTTCAAATCTATACAAGGTTATAGGGTATGATCTCAATAGTTCCCAAGTTGTGCACCAGGGACAAACCTCTTACACCAGGGGTATGATACAGGGCCTATATATGGTTACAGGCTGGGGAACTATACCGTTTATGTAGTTATGACCCAGGGACAACATTTCCCCCGCTCTAGGGACAAGACCTGATGGTGTAATCCAAAAACATATTAAATATGTTATAGCCCTAGATAAGGTGATGATACACGCCAATTTTCTGATCTCTATCTACGTATATGCACCTAAGATGGACGGACGTACGGAAATAAACGGCCAGGACGACATACATTATCCCCATCATTTTAAAAAAAACGCAGGGATAAAGATATACAACTTTCAGAAGCTTTTGGACTGGATCTTAACATTGATGACGCCGCCTCCATCGCCCCCTGAAAAGTTATACCCATGCCTCCCTATTATTAGGCTAGATAAAAATTATTATGCTCGAATTTATGTCCTGTTCGCAAGAAATTCTGTTTAGAACAAATTTTCCCCGTGATCTCATTTCCTCGGCATGATATAACCAATACTGTGTAAAAACGACCAAGCCAAACCAAAACCCAGTTCATTTGGATTAACTGATATCACAGCATATTACGTCTTCCTCTTGGTTTAAAGGACGGTTGCTATTGTTCATACAATGACATTCCCGCATAGATTACTCCACCTGATGGCGTATGTGCACTGTGGAGCATTTGCTTCCCTGTTACAGACATCCTGTTTATTAGCGAAACTAATCGGAACATGCTCGGGCCTTTCCGCCAAAGATTGGAAAACACCTCAGAAATACCACGGTAGCCACCGTTAAATATATACACGCACCTTGTTTACCAAATGCCGTCAAAATGCAGCTATCATTTCGATTGTGATGACTTGTACTTGGCCGAAACATTCCCAAGTTTCGTTTGTCGAGTATGAGCTCACTAAATAACTTTCTTGTAGTGAACGTCTGCAAATAATTTCAAACAATTGTCATAATGTTTTCGATATGGTTGGTTTTTTTTTGCATAGCGTACTTTAGCGTGTGACTGGGTTCTCTTCCGTTTTCCGGCGATTTCATCCTATTTTCGCTTTCACTCCATTGAAGTATTTCCGGGATTAAATTATGTAGAAAAGTCACGAGTGTTCCAATTGGAAGCATAACCATTCTAGAAATCTTATAGTACATTCGCGCCATCTAACGATGAACAATAGTGACGAGTAAAATTCATTGTTAAAAAGGTACAGTTTAGAAAAGTAGGAAGGTAGCTGGACGCTGTGAAAGGATGAAATATGGATACATAGAAGGCAGACAGTCAGAAAGGATGAAATATGGATACAAAGAAGGCAGACAGTCTGAAAGGATGAAATATGTAGACATATAAGGCAGACAGTCAGAAAGGATGAACTATGGATACATAAAAGGCAGACAGTCAGAAAGAATGAAATATGGATACATAGAAGGCAGACAGTCAGAACGGATGAAATATGGATACATAGAAGACAGAAAGACAGTTTGCTTACTCTCTTTAGTTTCTTTCAGACTCTTTTTTATATATTCCAACTTCCAGTGAAGCTCGTGAGTCTTCTCTATCAACTTTTCGATAAGATGGTTGTCACAAGTTTCATATTTACTAGAGATGGGCGTGGTCATCAGCCACAGAAGTACTGGCCCCAAGACTGTCGTCCACTTCAGTGATGCCATTTTATCCTGTAAACAGTTACAAAGAAAGTTTTATTTTCGACTACGAAGCGATAGTGATGTAAAATTAATATCCAAGAGTTTCTTACGTAGATTTAGGTACTATCTGACCACAACTTCCTGTCAAGGTCAAATGCTAAGTGGGCAAGTTAAAGGCGCATTTCCGGCTGTGCACAGAAACCACAGTTCGTACATCCTCGAATGATGACATACAAAGCTAGCAGCCGTGCAGTGTTTATTCGTTTTCATTTATCATCAATTGGGTGTAAAGGTTGGAAAAACTGTATCGATTCAACAGATTTAAAATGTAACCGGTATATCTGACCTTTGACCTCGCCGTTACTTTAGGTCGAGTAGCATGTGTAGTTTAGTTTATTGCCTCTGTAGTGAAGGATTTGGGGTTGGGCTACATGTTCCACAACTTAAATAAAGCCCCACCCCACCCCCATTCAATTAAAATCAACAGTTATATGCAAGGCGTGTGCACGTGTAATTTATATTGACTTTCGTATAGGTTCATAGTGCATGGAATTCATTATATCGTCGGCACGTATTCAAAAGTTTACAATAAGCTAGAATGTAATCACCGATTTTGTTCTATTATATAGTTTGCTTTTAAGAAGCTTTCAGTGGTCTCCAATAGACATTGTAAACATGGAACTCTCTTGCACAAAAAAATTAATTCACCATAAATGACCTTGACCTTTGACATGTTGGCCCTGTGACTTGGTTTAAACGTGATAAAACAATAATATATAACATTCGTTTCTTCGATTTCAAAACGGAGGTGTTGTAATGCATGGGTTCTTTTAGGGATCACCAAAGACATCTGTCCCAATGAAAAATATTTCATGGTCATCTAAAATTTCCATTTTTATCAACGTTCATCTTAAACTTTTGTTGCCAATCTGTCGATTTTGTCCCCAAAGTGACAAGCCCAGGTCCCATTCCCAATCATACTAAAATAATTGCTATAATGTGTTGACACAAACCATAACTTTTTTGTATTTCTTGTCAAATCCCTGTCCATAAAATTTGCTCTAGAAGCATTATCATTTTCCACCCTTTTACTAAGTTGGAGCAATAGGCTCCGAGTGTCGTTCGAGTGACAGCCTCTATGTCCACTATTACAAGCATGGTTCATGGATGGAAAATCACGGTGATTAACCCCTACAACCTAAGCCTCAGATGAAAAGCATGCCCTCCACTGTTCTAGGATGCATGCTTAATGCCTATTTATTCGCATGTATAATAAAAAGTAAATAATTTGAGATTAATGTATCATAATATACGAATAGTCATAAATATATAGTTTACCACTGAATAAAGATACCGATATTTATTCTTACTTTCAATTGCACTGGTCAGAAAGTACTTTAAAGCATGCAAAAATCTATATAGGTCGCAACGACTTTCATTGGTCGTATGTGGTATAGTTCTAACATGCATGTCCAAGTATCAAGAGTCATTACTCTAAAATGGAGAGCACCCTAGTAATGAATTTAAACACAAAATTTAACTAAAGTTCATGAAGCATAACATATAGGCCACAGAAGCTTGTGTTTGTGGCAAGAGAAGGACATATTAAGATGCACCATCTCAAGAAGTTTAGTTTGGATAGTATGTAGAAGCAAGAAAATGGAAGAAAAAAAAAGAAAGATAGATAGAATGAGAGAGAAAAACAAAACAAAAAATAAAACCAATGTTGTCATGAACAAAATGCTAGAGCTTAACCAAAGTCGATAAATATGAAACTCGAGTTACAGTGACCTTTCTGTTGTGCTTGTATGATACAAACAGAGCTCAATCCAATCTTCACAAGTTTGTCCCTACGATAACAAAATGAAATAACAAAAACAAATTCAACAAAACCACGGGAGCGTGAAATACAGATCACAGAGACCTTTTGAATAACTTAATTTAGATTTCGTTAAATACGTACCATATATCCGTACTTCCAGTATGCTAATTGTCCCAAATTTAACATCTACATCAACAACGTACCTAAACTACAAAGTGTCAGTAAACTCTACACTTCCATATAGTCAATTATAATGCAACTCATCTATCTTTAAATTCTAATTATTTTTAAATATTGGTTTTTAAAAACAAATATTTAAGAAATATACAACAAGACACCTATAGAAAAATGCAAAACCTTATTGCGCATATTCACAACCACCGACTTCTTCAAAATAAATTGAGTACAATCCTTGTATACGTTTAGGAAAAAGAGGATGAGACTCATTTGACTTGTAAAAATACTCTTTTTTAGACAATTTTCCAACAAATTTAACCAACAACCAAGTAGAGGAAAAAAATTAAAAACTGCGCACATCTACAACAACCACTTGTTTATCCTTCAAAGTTTCAGTAAAGTCATTGAAGTGCTGGGTGGGGGGGGGGGGGGGTAGGAGAAATAATATTAAGCTAAAACTTGACTTCTCAAAATGATCGAGTTTACAAAAGTTTTAAGAAGAGTACCCCGAATAAGATATAGAGAGAAAAAAAATCTTATTGCGCGTCTTCACCAAACTCATATTTAGGCTGTAAAGTTTCAATAAAATCCTTGCAGCAGTCTAGGAGCAGAAGTAATGAAAAATTTCTTCCTACAACTCGACTTCTCAAAACACCACTTAAAAAAAGAAAGAAAGAAAGTAGTACAAACATTAGGTTTAAAAAATTATAAACTTAGTGCGCATCTTGTTTATCTTACAAAGTTTCATTAACATTCTTCCAGCACACCTGGAAGAATAGCCATGACAAACTCTTCATAGAATTCAATGATCGAACTACCTCTCTTTTCGACAATTTTTCAAAGCAATTAACCGAAAATAAGGCAAAGACAACCGTATTGAGCAAACTCACAATTCACTCATTTATCCTACAAAGTTTAAATAAGAGGTTTTGAGCAGCGCGAGTGGAGACGTCTAAAATCCCTATTTTTTTTACAATTTGTCAACAAAATTTACCCGAAAAATGATGTATAGGAAAAAAGTAAAACCTTATTGCGCATTTACAAAGTTATTTAGCCCAGGAAGTTTCAAAGAAATCGTTCAAGCAGTTAGGTGGAGAAGCGATGACCAGCTGCCTTCACCAAATACCCCCTTCGGGACAATTTTCCAATAAATTTCCCACAGAAAACGGGAAAGGGAAGGCGAAGAAAAAGTAAAACGTATTGCGCCATTTACACCAATCATATACCTAGACCACAAAGTTTCATCAAAATTCTTAAAGTAACCTGGGACAAGAAGCGAGGACGAGCTTTGCCATTCACAGACATACGGACTCCTGGGCGGACATACTAACAGACTGACAAACGAGGACAATCACAATATCCCGGCTCTGCGCTGAAGTACGGAGACAACAGTAGTGTAGTACTTGTCAAGTGGGATCCCCTCACCAAGTTTCATGATTCCAGGTAGAATAGTATGTATAAGGCAGAAACAGAACCAATGTGTTCATGATATTAAAGCAAACTTGACAAAACCAGTAAAATGTGAAATAGTTAATGCGACCTTCTGTTGTTCTTTTGTTGTATATGTGTAGTATTAACCGTGATGCATACAATAACAGAGAAAAAAAATAAACGTTCACGTTCACAACCTGGTCATTACACCATGCATTTTGGTCTATGACCTCAAATGAGCACAACATAAACTATACATTGGAATTAATTTTAACTGCTAGTAGTACCTAGATCATATTATTGCACATACAAATAGGTACATATATTTAACCAACTGCCACTAAAACAATATATTTCTTTTTGCTTCCAAAACGGTCACTTCTCTTCTGAATTGATGCATTAAGCATGTAGTTATACAGTCGAGGTTCCTCAACCGTAACATAAGTGACCACTGTGGTTTGAATACATGACCACTATGGTGTGAAGACATCTGTGCATTTGCTCGCTTGTACATTTGTAGGGGTTGTTTCAGATCAACTTTGAAATATTTTGAACTTGATAATTTTGACGAAGTATCAGAAACTAACAGAATAAGATAAATTGGTTGTCATAGTGGAAGTTTATTAAATATATTTACCTATTAGCAATTACCAAAATGCCATCTAGGTTGCCCGATTGGTTACAATTACAATATATAGGTTTTGCTGTGCATATTTTGAAGTCATATGGCCAAAATACACGATGCAATGATCAAAATGGATTCATAAACCTTAACCAAAGTCAGTAAAGCGTGACATATGGGTGAAAGAGATATATTTTGAAGAAATGCTGTAGAACATATCGAGATATATCCCCTCACATACTTTCATGATTCTACATAGAATAATATGTATACAGCAAGTATAAACTTAGAATAGAAACATGAACATGCAGTTAGCCCCCATGGCTCCTCTTCAGTACGTTGGTGCCATGAAACCCTTTCGAAATGTTGCATAGAACATGAATTAAAAAGGAATCTTGAAATGCCACGAGGATGTACATATGTATATGCTTACGCTATGAACGCCCACGTGACGCCTAGGTCGGGAGTAATGAAGTAGCCCTGAAGTAGAGCTAAGAACAATAATAATTATCATGTTAACCATTTAAATAAATATATTGGAATTATTTGATAAATACAATCATTCTACTCACAAATTGATGCGCCAAGAAATCATTGATGGTCCAAACCAACACGGTTCGAGCTGTTTTCTTCCTCTGATAACCTTCTGTATGGAAATCACAGCACGTGCATCACGCAGACGTCTATCACCACCCGAACAAATCTGTAGTCTATGAAATGAGTTGTCTTATGCATGTATATAGTCCGGATGTATTTACTAATTACAGTCATTATATATAGTCCGGATGTATTTACTAATTACTGTCATTATATGCACATATATGCTAACTAGATACTTTTTACAACAGCTATGGAAAAAAAGACATGGGGAAATCCAGGAATGCGAAGGTCATTCTTCCTTAATAAACCTGGTAATGCGTCGTAATTGTGAGCACATTACCACCTGTTCCATCTTCGGCAACATTAGCAACATTAATACTGTTTTTGTTGCTGTTGATACTGCTGCTGCTTCAGCTGTTGATAATAATACAGCCCACGATGATGACGACAATAATGATAATAATAATTATAAGAAGAAGAATATACTACTACAGAAATACTACTACTACTAGTACTACTACTACTAATAATAGTAGTAGTAGTAATAGTAGTAGCAGCAGTAGAAGTGACTACTCCAATAATAATAAAGATGTGTAGCAGCATTGGCTATAATGATGTCGAAAAGAAGATGACTGTGGCGACGATGTCGACGAAGACAACGAGGACGATGATGATAGTGGTTACAACAACTACAGTGACGACAAGATACTAGTGTTGTGTTTTTAAATGGCAATACTCTTATGTATGTTCATACATCAAGACACAAATACGCGTTTTTGAATATGCAATTTCCGAACTGCTTCCACAGGACAACCTCCCAGTGACCTCAGTGGGCATTACGACATCTCTACATAGCACAAGTAGTATAGAACATGCGATTCACGTATGGTGATCTCTTGTTGCTTTGACTAAATATTATGGTTTTAGGCTTGCTCATCATCGTTTGATATTGTCATCAATGTGGATATTTTAACTATCAATAATGCTGAAATAATTTTTTTCTTACATTATATGAGTAGTATTGTGGTTGCTGACCAGTCGCCTGTATAGAGTATTATGTCTAATGAATTAAAGATCGAAAAGCGGATGTTTGTAGAGATGGCTTGAAGGCGTTCTCCCTATTCCCAGTAAATAGAAATTGTAAAAATAAAGTTGTTTGCTTATGTTAATTTGAGCGAATTGTAGATTCTTTCAAAGAATTCAAACTAATTTGCTTCTCAATTATGGGGCTACTGCCAGTACTACTATATAGACCTTTCCGACATGTTAATCCATCATGCTTAGCACCTATTCATCTAATTACCTATGGCCAATAAGAGGGCTATCCACTTGAACCTGGTCTGGTTATCTGCAGCGTGTTACATAATTTGGAACAACATGTGGGAAATGTTACCACAAACTGAACTACAATATATGAAATATATAATAACTTTGCCCAGAAATATCTGAACAACTACGGCCATGATTATGCTTGAACTTTAAATAGGAATTGCGTTTTATTTACTTTATAAAAATCTGTAATATTTAAATGTGTTGGTGTATTAGATAATATTTTAGATTTGTTGCTGCATTAGATAATATTGTATATATGTTAGTGCATTAGATATTATTTTAGATTTGTTGGTGCATTAGATAATGTTTTAGATTTGTTGGTGCATTAGATAATGTTTTAGATTTGTTGGTGCATTAGATAATGTTTTAGATTTGTTGATGCATTAAATAATATTTTTGATTTGTTGGTGCATTAGATAACATTTTAGATTTGTTGGTGCATTGGATAATATTTTCTCATGCAAGTGAGCACGGGCAGGGCTTAGAGCTAATTTTAGAAAGGGCAATATCAAAAGGAACCACACAATACTACAAAGGGGCATAACTAATTTTGACGATTGAATAGTAACTTTTAGCTTTTGCTAAAAAAAACTTTTCTTTATAATTATGCAGAACAACTAATGTTTGCTAGTTCAGTAGTGCTTGGGATTTCAATGTTGGACAAAAGCGAAATAAACTGCAAATGTGTAATTACGCACAATCGATTTTAGATGAAAAGCATATCCTCTTTTGAAACCATTTTTCCATACTCATTCTCTCTATCTACGTTTGTTAATAGTAAGGAAAATAATGTAACATGTATACCCTCCTAAACTGTGTAAAAAAAACTGTTGCTTTTTTTGCAACTTACTTGTTTGTAATAAAAGCCTATGAAATTCTGTCCTAATGGGCTTGTTCTTCTTGCAATGACGAATGTTCAGAGAATATGGAATGTTGCAACATAACAACATTCTGTGGAGAATATTTCCGCAAAACACCGCGCAACTCTACCGAGTGATTTTCGTTCCTTCCATAACAAAACTGCTGAGTTATTTCCGCAATGTCACTACGGAAGTCTCTGCGGAGGTATTCCATACGTTTCACTGCAGAACTCTGCGGATTTTTTTCCCCGTAGCTGACAGCCACTTAAGGAATTATGCGGATTTTTAACAAGCAGAACTACGTAGAATTCCGCAGAGGTTTTTATGGAGTTATCCAGACCCTTACGGAGAATCGTTTCTGAATATGTTTTGTTTTTTCTTTGGGTTTTGCGGATTTTTATCCTCAGAAGCGGAAAAAGCGATATAATACTTCACGGAGAATATTTCCGTACATCTCCTGCAGAGGTCCTAGGAGGACAGAATAATTTTGGCATAAAGGTGCCCCTTTTATATCTATGGATTCAGCAATTACTCCCATGGTATCGTTCACTAGATAACATTATATTTCTACTTTTCGAATTAACATTACTCGAGTTCCAACAGATACATCTGACTGATGCATGAGTCACCCACACCCACTCCACTCATATTTCATTCATCTTCTACGATACAGCACTTGTCAGAAACGTTTGTCCCCGGGGATTTAGCTTTTCTCAGAAGTAATGTTGTGTATAAATGATATATGTTTTGTGAGATATCTCTGACTGCCCTACGATGTCTCTGTTGGGGAATACACCCAGCGCTTTTTTGAAATTATAATTGTTATGCTTCAGTAATACAGACTTAACTTTTCAAAATCAGCATTAGTTAACAGGCTTACTCTTGCACGATTTAGTATTCAAGTATATGTTTCATTTTTCCTGCCCCTTATTTTCAGGTAAAAACGCAGGAGTGAACAAATGCCTTAATATACGATTGTAAAAAACAATTAGAGAACGAGTGGATCGTAACTGGAAGATGTCAACAGTAATATTCATATTGCCAAATGATTCGTCATGCTCTTTCATTTTACAGAGTCGTCTTGAAATAATTAAAAGTATCCAATCACTAACCATACTGATCTCATATACAGTTAAAGAATGAATTCCAGCAAAGACTTTTGTCAAACGCTTTAAAGGAAATTGATTCAAGGATTCATACTAAAAATGTTTCTCAACAGGAATCGAAAGAAGCGAGTGTATGGTATATCCCTGTACATCTTGGTCACCACTAAAAGTATTCATAATTCTATGAAGAGCGTATATTTAACAAGTAGTTAGATGCATAACGTTGGAGTTGGAGTTAAATGATTTAATGGACAAGAAGGTAGCATATATTTCATGCGAGTGGAGATTTCCATCTGGATCATAAAGAATGTCCGAGAAGGCGTTACTATTTCCACATAGAAAATCAGACAAATATCTGGAGCTTTTAGGACAGTTGCCATAAGAAATATTCTCAGTATTCTCTTCTTCATGGTATACTTCTTGTTTACCTGCAAGTATTCTTTGCATGGGGTTCTCAACACCTTAAAGAAATTTCACGTGAGTGTAATTTATGCAAGTGTCTAAAACACACTACTTTTAAACAAAGGTATTTCTTGGACTCTGGTATGGTATCAACAGATGGTCTTCATTCCGATGAGGCAAAAGTAGCAGTAGAGAAAAGTAGTATTGGTCAAGAGCAAGTGAACCTTTTTTGGTAATGAATAGCTGCTGCTTCCTTTCTTCTCTTTAACCATAAATCATATTTCTGTGTGTAAATCCACTCCAACTGATGTTGAGATTCCCGTACATTTTCTTGTGGAGAACATCTCTTATACCAGGACACAAAACGAAACAAGGGCATTAACTCCATCAATGTTTGCCTTTTATATTAGTAGGCTGTAATATGTGAATAAAATGTATCTGTACTTTATCATCTCATCCATCCAGCTTACTTTTCGGTTTTCAATTTAATAACTTTGAAGAATGTTCAGACTAATCAAACGAAAGACCGCATTTTGCTCACTCGTGCATCTGTGTTTTAAGACACTAATGCCAGTGTTCCAAAGTCTTTGGTAGGATGACAGAGTGGGATTTTCCCTGAACACAGTATTGATGAAGTTGCCGAGGGCACATTTCAGATTATCAGATTCAGATTTGTAGACATAGTGATAAACATAATATGCTGCTACTTTTGCATTATTGCTCAGTTAAAGATCCACATTGACTCTCTGGTGCCTTATAATTGTAGAGTTTTACCGATTGATGTATCTTTCTGTTTCTGACCTTTTTGCTTCATAGAATTTTCCGCTTTTCTTTCTGAAATCAAAGCTACAACAAAGTTTTGTGTTCTCACAAACACCAATCAAGGTGATGATTTATCTGTTGGTTTACAGTAAATGGTATGAGAATTTAATCTCAGTTCCTTGACAAGGTAAATGGAATTCGGATCTTCTTTTTCATAAGAAATATATGACCTCACTACTCTGGCCAGATACTGTAAAATGCATCTTTCCAACTCACTTCCAGTTTTTTACTATAGGAGGAAAATCTTCAACCCAGAAAAAATATGATAATGAGGACTTCCAGGATTTTGAAATCCAATACTTAGCCTGTCACATACATAGCCCAAAGGTTTGTCCTTTTCGAAAAGAACAAATTTCATTAAAGCATGAAACCAACGGTCGAAGTAAACAGCAAGTAAAAGGCGACCATTTGGCATGCTTGATAAAAAAAACTATCTCTAAGATATGTTTCCCATATGCTAAATTGTCCAACATCATTCCCAACCCTTGCCAGTTGAGGTCATCAGTAGATAATGTCATAAAAGAGTAGAATAACCAAGGCTTTTAAGCATAGAGAAAAGATCATGAAAGTCATTTCCGAAACAAGCAACAGTGCTTCTAATATTTTTCATAAAAATATATATCTATTGAGATTGAAAGCTACATTAGAATTAGAAAAATGATGATATCACATCATCTTCTGCCATGGGTTGATATTGAATAATAATGATATCACATCACCTGCTGTCATGGGTTGATATAGAATAATAATGATATCACATCACCTGCTGTCATGGGTTGATATAGAATAATAATGATATCACATCACCTGCTGTCATGGGTTGATATAGAATAATAATGATATCACATCACCTGCTGTCATTGGTTGATATAGAATAATGATGATATCACATCACCTTATGTCATGGGTTGATATAAAATAATACTGATATCACATCACCTGCTGTCATGGGTTGATATAGAATAATGATGATATCACATCACTTGCTGTCATGGGTTGATATAGAATAATGATGATATCACATCACCTTATGTCATGGGTTGATATAGAATAATGATGATATCACATCACTTGCTGTCATGGGTTGATATAGAATAATGATGATATCACATCACCTTATGTCATGGGTTGATATAGAATATTGATGATATCACATCACCTTATGTCATGGGTTGATATAGAATAATGATGATATCACATCACTTGCTGTCATGGGTTGATATAGAATAATGATGATATCACATCACCTGCTGTCATGGGTTGATATAGAATAATGATGATATCACATCACTTGCTGTCATGGGTTGATATAGAATAATGATGATATCACATCACCTTATGTCATGGGTTGATATAGAATAATGATGATATCACATCACCTTATGTCATGGGTTGATATAGAATAATGATGATATCACATCACTTGCTGTCATGGGTTGATATAGAATAATGATGATATCACATCACCTGCTGTCATTGGTTGATATAGAATAATGATGATATCACATCACTTGCTGTCATGGGTTGATATAGAGTGTTACCATCAACAATAAACTGCTTAAGCATTTTCAGATATATACACTGTTTTCCTGAAGTAACATCGGCAAATCACACGAAGCAGTATCATGATGCTTAAAGGTAAAATATAATTCCTCCAATGTGTTTGCTTATTATACAACCTGTGACGAAAGTACATACCAGGATAGATCTTAACTGACCTTTAATGCCAATATCCGTTTTCTGTGGTGGGGAATAACCAAGGAAAGGGCTTTTCCATATCATGATCAATTACATATGTGTTGACTGACTGAGATGTGGAGCGTTCCACAGATAGTGTGAGTTCAATGTCCCGTGTGACGTTCCTAACATCGCATAGTCAACAGGTATCATGTTTGCCTGTTTCAGATTGAACAAATCACTTGTGCCATTCATTACATCTTCAGAATTTGATTGCTGAGATTGAGATGCATGTCCATTAACTGGCTCACGCCATTAGAATCGTCAATAGAAGAAAGTGGTACAATGTTCAATTTTCTATCAACCATTTGAAAGCTTGATTAAAGTATGTGGAATTAAATGGCATAGTGCTTTGTTTGGTGCAGGCTTTCTACCTGCGACGTTTACAACGCACATGCTATTGACACCCACACAAGACATGTTATACACAGAGTGAATATGGGAAAAAATGCTTTTCACATCAACTGGCAAATTCACTCTTCTCTCCATATTGACCTCAGGAAAGTATAATCGTAGTAATAAATGCTTGCATTTGACAAAGTAATAGTTTTTCTACTAATTCTGAGGGAAACTTATTCACTTCCTATTCTCTCTACTTTATGTTAAAGAAGTATTCTTCTTCATCAAATGTCTCTTGCAGGTTGAGTATAATTACTAAATTACCGGAAATATCTAATTTGCTATTCACTGCATATGTGAAATGCGGTGACTGTTTATAGCACTGCTCGGTGGAAAGCATTCTTTTACAACATTTACAGCTGTCTCAAAAGCGACTACGTTTATATTTCCCATATTCAAGAATGCAAATGCGTGAATCAAATATGTCCACTTAATACGTTACTGGTGCAATTTAACAGGTTGCTCCTCCTTCACAATCATCATGTATTTGACTACAGGTTTGACTCACACTAAAGTGACATTGTCAAAGAAAAGTTGGCCCCTTTTCTAGCAAAAGTGTTCTCGTTTGCAATTTTTTTATCTTAACAATTTTAGAAGAAAAAAAATACTTGTAATCAGCACTATATAGCCAGTAAGCAACCCCTCCCCCCAAACCCCCCATCCCCCAAAAAAAGAAAAGAAAAGAAAGAAAGAAACAAACAAAAAAACAATAAAAAAACGCAAAAAAGACTAAGTTGAACCTGTTGATCGTGAGACTCTTCAATTATTCTGAAATTTCGGAATCAAAGAGAGGCTGATGATGTAATAAATTTACTAATTTTCTTAAGAAACTCAAGTGTCTCTTTATAGAGAATGCTTTCGATATCGTACACTTTGTCGTCGTTTTTGTTCACTTGTTGTAACTACGGAAAGCAAAAAGATCCTTTCAACACTTCTCTGTTCATATCTTTCAATTTATGGACGGATGTGTCATTTCCACGTACTTATCCTGTGAGACGAAACAATTCTGTCGTTTACTTCGGTAAATAGCCTTTGTCAAAAGAGCGTTTAGTTTATCCAATGCGAAAACAACACTTTTTTCTTTTCTGATGTCTCTGATATTCCAAACAATCGATCAAACAGTCACATTTCTTAGACTCGTCACTTCTCCTGGAGCACATCCGATGCTACGATGATACGACTGATTGTAAGCTTTCACCTGACGTGGTAACACGTCGGTGTATTTGAGAGAATGTTGATGTTTAACATATTTCCACATAAGTTCTTTCAAGGTTCTTTGAAAACGTTCCACGAAATTGGCATTGGTTTAAGGGTTTTCAGGGGTGAAAAAAAAAGAATGTGCCGTTTATTCAATTCTTTTTTAAAAGCTTGCTTGAGAAAATCAGTACCTTTGTGCGCTTGCCATCGCAGAGGGTGTAGACCACTTTGTTTCATGATGATTTATAAAGCTCACAATACCACTGAACTTATTTTAGAGGTCAAAGGAGCTACCCAGGCTGATTTTGAAAGCAGATCAATGACACAAAGCGAATATTGGTAACCTTGATTGCATGAGGCTAAATTGGATACATATGCTAAATCGGCTTGACATCGATAATCGATTCCTACTACTTTGGTCTGACTTCGTTGAAATTTTTGTCAAATGGGTTTGTGTAACGTGTACGTCGATTGTTATTGTAACCATTGTCGTACATCTTGTAGATGTAGACTTTTGAGTTTGGGTTTGGCTGCACGATACAATATTAGAATTCTTCCGTAGCCAGCCGCATAGACAGGATCGCAGTAAATGCTGTCCAAAAGTGTGCCCATGTTGTTGCTACTCAATAAGTCAACCAATTACCTATGTTCTTTTCTTCGTGTTGTATTTTTGTGGGCATTTGAATGTTTTACATGTCCGACGAGCAATAGGAGTTGACGATATTTACTTCTTTCTTCTTTCCACGACAAAAGTCGTGGCATCGCACGCTTTATACCCACGTCGAGTTTTGTGCTTATTTTCCAGAGAATCAGTCTTCTTATACTATGGAAATAGCAATAGTTTAAAAACCGAGAAATGATTTTTAATTTGCGTTTCACTTTAATCTACAAAGTAGCAGTAAATGCGCTCAAGCAGCTTCAAATGTAGATTTTGAATGTGCTCTTCTACATTTTTCCATTCACACGAATGTCTCTTTTAAAGGAAATACACATTTGCCCATAAAACGGAGTGTGTTGGTAAACCATATCGAAGAACATTAGTAATGACCTCACACACGACACGTCGTGAAGAAGTCTCGTCATGAGGCAATACTTCTTTTAAAAGTTTTTTTAAAAAATAATCCTCTAAGTCTTGAGCGTTTTCACGGACTTACTCCCATGGAATTCCGTCTATCACTCCAACATTGTAGTGGAAATCGTGGCATCCAGAGTCTTAAAAAATGCAGGTAGTTGATCAATATCTGACTATATGAACACTTTTAAGGTAATCAATTTTCTTATAGCGTTTGGATATCAATGATTAAATCATCAACGCTGTAGATGCTGCGACTGTTTTTTTGTGTTTCACATTTATCTGTACAAACTCTCAGTAAATTATAATAAGAATCGTCTCCTCTCCTAAAGTATTCCTGAGGATAATAATTTGAACCGGAGACTATCTGGCATGTTCAAGGAAAGATGAATCTTTATCCTCCCATGCGTGGAGTTTCACACCTCAACTAAAATACTGTACTTGGTCTCCATGTCCCAGGTAAACAAATCCTGCTCTCGCTAAAGTTTTGGGAGTGGCTACATCCAGGTAATTTGGCCATTTCCATTTCAACGTTTGGAATCGACAGGCAAATTCACAATAGCCAGTCAAAATCCAGAGGAAACGTATTCTTTTTTATTTATGATTCTCGATGAGATTGTGGTGTATAGAGTGATTTGTGAGTGCATGCATGACATCCTTAGATGGGCATACGGACAGCATCACTTTCGATAGTGAATCGAGGTCGTGCTGCATCGCTAATGTCGCAGGGTACAACATTACTCTGGTCGCAAAGCATAGCATCACACTCGACTTCATTTAACTTTGAGCAAATGGGTCCATCATACTATTTCTGTTGGAATTCACCTTTCTCGGTGAACGTATTTACTCAAAATGATTTTTCTTTTTCTTGGAACTCTTTTATACTAAAGGACGGCACCCGTACAGTACCGTGTTGTGATCGAGAGGTCGCACTTGTTTCTCGCATACGATCTGACACACTTTCTCCAAGGGTCGACTGACAATTTGATGATCTGACAACGTACAGTCTTGTATGGGTCGACCGTTTTGACACGAAAGTCTTGATCTGGACCTGACTTTAAGGCTTCTTTCAATTTGTCAAAGTTTACCACTTGACTCGAACGATAGTTCAGTGTCAGTCCTTTTACTTTACATTTGCTAAACGCTACGTAAATTTTAGGTAGACCACTGGCAAACTCAGTATAGTCTCTTCATGATGTTTGTCGGCCCACACTCCTAAACGTCCGTCTTCAATGTGAAGGTGATAGCCTCCAGGGCGATCGATGTACATGCAGCTATCTGTGTCAAAGTAAAGGGCGCGATCGCCGAAAGTTTTCAACGCGTAATGCAATTATAAACGGGCATTGTCTGTCACGTAAGCAGCAGTGATGACATTGCCAAACTCGTCGGGGGAAAAAACTCCATGGCTTCTTCGTAATTGACCAAGATCAAATCTTCGCGTATGATTTCCACGTGTTTAATGTATTTTCCTTTATCGTCGATGAGCTGAAAGTATTAACTTGGATCCATCAAGTATTCAATCTTAGGTCACATCGGACGTTGAGCCAAATTTCCCCGGAAACAAATCAGCATGACTTCGTTCTGTTCTACGTGTTCCAAGTCTGTACGTCGGATCGCGATTAAGCGCCTTTACCACCTCAATGGATGCGTGGTCACAGATTGGTGCGTCGTCTTTTTTCTGAACAGGGAGAGTCCAGTAGGTGAGCGGAAGGGTCAATGGGTCGCCGCAAGTAAGCAACGAGCTCGGGTGGTTGCGCGAGGCCATACGAGTCGAAATAGAGCAGGCCTCGTCCCGCAGCGCTCCGGTCGTCTCGTATGTAGATGCCCGTGAAGTTCTTCAGGGGTCTGGCGAGCCGCATCAGGTCAAAGTTGAAAAGAGCCCTCGTCACCGCCGCCGCGCGAGTCGGAGGCCTCCAACCTCTTTTGACGCGGCCGACGGCGCCTCCCATAGCATTTTAGGCTGCCAGGTGATCAGCCGTTCCAAGCGAGCCTAGGACCGCCGCCTTGCCGGCTGCCGCTAGAGCTGAAATCGCTGCCGCATTAGCAGCAATCGCCAGGGACGAGAGGAGAGCTAACAGTGGAAAGAAGCCACCTTCTTTTGCTTGGCCTTCAGGGCCGCCACAAAAAGATTAAAGTCGACGCCGCGATTGACCTTTACCTGGTGGTTGTCAATGAGGTAGCGGGCGCTGTCAAACAATGCCATGACTACGTTGTTGACGAACGTGATCTTGTACGCAGCAACGAAGCTGCTATTGTCGGACGCCTTTGAGATCCGGCAAACAACCTCGTCACAGACCTTAGCGGGGAGAAAGAATCGGGAGGTGTCTTGCACAAGCAGGTCAATCCGGCTATTTTGGATGGGATCGTGGGCCTTATACAAATATTATTGCAAGTCGATGATGCTGCAGTCGCGTAGCACGGGAGCCTCCATGTCAAGGGCGCGGTACTGCATGTTTTAGAAGGAGGCCATCGTGTATGCTGTCCCTAAGTCAACTCTAATAAGGAGAGCGGCGCAGGCCCGAGCCTATGGCCAAGTTAGCAGCAAGGCCATCATGCGCCCCCTCATTTTCCAGATCCTAAATATATTGGCGGTCAGCCTCGTTGACCGCTGCATGCGTTTTATGTGGCATGGTTTTGGCTGCCGACAAGGCCAGCGTGCGGCCAGCGTGCGTGGAGTAGTGGTACTGGCTAGCTACGCCGCCACCGTGGGGGCTGTACTGACGATGGCTCTTAAGATGTCGTCAAGCCCTTGGTGCGTTCATGACAAGTGTACTCGTGCGATCGCTTATAATATATTACCCGAGCGCGGGGTGGTCGCAGATGTAAAGGACAAACAGAAGTGTTTAGCCCCGCAGGTTCACCAGGTGGCCGTCCTGGTCGGTCAGAGTTAAGCGCAGGCTGTTGATTCCGGCAGGGCAGCGGCGGCACGAAGGTCATGAGCTCGCTCGGGATCGCCTCAGGTGTGAAGCTGTAGAGCGCGTACCCGGGGCTGGCCCGGTTGCTGATGTTGGAGTCTACGTAGGAGCCGCTCACAGCATCGAAGGTGAGATACACCGCGACGGTGGACGTGATCTGCACGATGCCTGGCGCGACGTGGGGGGCGCACAGCACAAAAATGTTGTAGTTTTGGGGCGGAGTGGCCGCCACCCTCACACTACCGTATCCTTTAATCAAATTTTTACCCTCCTCTGTAGAAATTTGCAATTGCTCTGATTTTTCGGGGACGTCAAGAAACCCTTCTTATTCTTTGGCAGGCTCCTCTGGCGCCTCCGCCGTTTTCGCCTTACGCGCGACAGCGAAGGCCCCCTCAGGCAACCCAAACTTTTCCCTTCTGCTACTTTTTCAAGAAATCGCAACAACGCCGGGATGGCCGCCATTCTTGCTCCTGTCGCCTCGCGGTACATCTATATCGGCCAATACCCCGCCAGACATCTTGGCAAAACGCGCCTGCAATTTTCGTGCAACAGCAGTTCTTTTCAGTTGGGCGTGATCGCATCCGCAACCGTCCCTGCTCCATGTTCAATGATATACTAGCGACCCTCTTCGATAAACTTCTGCGCCCTGGAGGGTAGTCTTGACATGGACGCGGGCCGGGGTTCCTGTGCTCAGATAGAGGTGCATTTGCCTCGCGGTACACCTGCCTACGTCGCGACTGTTTCTTCCCCTCACTCCTCGACGGCCTGCTTCACGTCCTTGACCACCTCACGGGTTTCTTTGGCGGCCTTAGCGGAGGCCTTAACGGACTTGATGACGGGTGCGAAATTTGTTTGAACCTCGAAGACCGTCTCTTGCTTCTCGAACTGTCATTTTCGTAAACGGCATTGCGGTAAGTTGCAGTTTGCGGTAAGTTGCGACAAGTTGACGGAAAGATGCGGGCAGGTTGCAGTAATTTTCTGGTAGCTTGCGGCAAAATTGAGGCAAGTTGCTGTCAATTTACCACGAGATGGTCGAACACAGGCTCGCTCTAATTAGATATCACCGCGCGGGGTAGATCAGCCCGAGACTTAGCCTTTCCGGTGTAGGTCAGGTCCACGGTGGCAAAATTATGGGCGCTGCGGTCGCTTCAGTAATGCGGCGGAACTCGCGCCAGTCCATATCGGAGGCACACCACGTGGCACAACGTGACACAACGTGGCATGGACGTTGCACAGACCGTGGGCGTCGGTCCTGCAGAAAAGGACGATCATGGTGTCGTTGTCGCGGATTACCTTTGGGATGTGGGTGTACCGTTGGGCCAGATACAGCACGTTGGCGTTTTAGTGCTTTCGGCGACTAAAGAGGCTAGCCGGATTATTTTGTCTAGGATCACGTTATCGTAAACGATAATGTTCTTCACACGATGAAGGTCGTCTGACCCTAGGGTGTCGTAGACGCTAGAAAAGAACGTTACCGGGTCTTCTAAGGCGTTGACCTCGTCGTCTTAAATATATTGCCCTCCGCTGACCGCGCACAGCAATGCGATCCTCTCGCGGACGGTTGCGTTGCTAATCTGCCGCAGGACATCGTAGCACGCTTGGTCGGCCGCGCTGGTGGCAACCACATACCACCGATCCCGCTTCATACAGCGCGTCAGGAGGTTCAACCACAGTTTTGGTCATGCCGCTTCACGACGGGGTGATCCGTAGCGCGGGGCCGTCGGGACGGTAAGGACCAATGATGCCGTGACTTTTTTATACAACTTGTGGCGGAAAAATCAACAACATCCATACTTATTGCAGCATCCTCCATAATGCTCGCATACTGTCTGCGTTACCTGCGAAAGACCGGAACAATAGGCGACCGTCCCGTGGTAGACCTAGCCAACGGCGCTCATGCCCTCTTGTCGTGTGTGGTGCGGAAAAGAAATGTTCGTGGGGGCAGCCAAGGTAGAAAAGCTGGGCGGCAACATAGCAGCCAGCCTCGAACAGCTATCAAGGCTGCCCTGGAGTAAGTATCTCGTGGGGAAACACCTGCCGCGGTACAACTACTGCGGGCACGGGAACCGGATGGACATCCGGCTGGATGCCGCCACCAACCCCAAACCGGACGAGACGCCTATCAATCGTGTAGACGTCACGTGCTACAGGAATGACCTGTCGTACTCGTGCAACAACGACATGCACGAGCGGCACAAAAGCGTTGTGGACCTGATCCACGAACAAAAAGCCTTTCGGGGGACCTGCCTTCGGCGAGCGGTTTGGCCGCATGATCGTTAGGGGTGGCATGAAGGCCAAGCTAGTGGTCAGTATGCACGCAGTCATCTGAAGGCGGATCCAATAGGCTTGAGCGATGGAGCCCAGTCTTGCATCCGTCCACTACAGCCCCAGGGGTTACTGGAAAGGGGCGGCGCGGGTTAAAAAGCAGGCAGCGTCCCCCAGGGATCCGACAGACACTGACAGAGATTGGTTGAAAATACAGACCGCATGGCAGATTTACCTGTCCCCGCCGCGCAAAGTCGTCCACCCGAGTTTGGGCGTCTCGACCCCCAGCGAGGTGCACCAGGCCGACGTCTTGTTCCTGCCGCACGACAAGGCTGCTGCAGATAGACCCCTGTAGAGAGTTAATGGACGCAGTGGTAAAATTCTTTATTCTTGTAAAGGCTCTAGAGGTAGAAGCAGACTGTCGGTATCGGTGTAGAGCAGCTGGGTCTTAGCACCGTAACGTGCCTTTAGCCGGTTGTAGTAAAAGTCATACATCAAATATTTCGATAGGTCGAGGACGGCCTGGCCGGTATAGACGGGGCGATTGAGACTGAGTCTGCACTTTGTCAAGTGGACCGCCACGAGGTCAACCTCGAAGATCTTACGGGACTGAAAGGCTGGATCGGCAATCAGGCGTCGCAGCTTGTCCTTTTAGCCCTTGGACTAAACCAGATCGACGCGGATGCGCTTCTGCAAATTTGCCATGGTCTTGCCAAAAACAGAATTATTCAGCTGCTTGAAGTGGTCCTTATCAAACCCGTACTTAGCCTTAGCCAGCAGATCCGTATTCTTTTGTAGGTAGGGCACCATCCACGGACTCTGTTTCAGCAGATTGGGTACCAGCTTCGTACATCCTTTGTAACGACCTTCCAGCTTGTCGACCAGGTTATGCTAGTATGGGGATAGCCACTCTTTTATGATAGTCATCGACTCTGGGGGTAGCGAGTAGTCGCTGTGGGCATCGTGCAGCTCTTCCGAAAATTCCAGGTCCACCTCGAGAAGGTAGCCTTTTGGGGGCGTCTGAGGTTATGCTACTTAAACGATTTTTAACATCATCGGGGTCGGTCCAGTGGGAAGGCTCTGCATCATCGCCCCATCTTAGAGATTCTTGGTGTCTAGGTAGACAACCCAGCTCGTAGGTTCAGATCGGTCATAGTCCGGACACTTTGGGTTGTTCGCCTTCACGTACCGATTACTGACCATCGATGTACCTCCTCGAGTCCCTCGTTCTAAGAAGAGGTACATATCGATGTATGTCAGCAGTTCGAGCTCAGCTCCCGTAGTTTTGAGCATGGCATCCCAGCTCATTCCAGGAGTGCTAAAGTAGTGGGGAGGGTCTATTCCCTATGTTTTCAAAGCGGTGACTCGGAAAGCTTCAAAGGCATCAGCCAGAAGGATCACGTCCGTATTGATGTGGAGGTCGTGATAGTCCCTCATGGTCTTACAGCGAAGTATAACCTGCACGAGCTGGGCGTGCTGGTAGTCCTCAATGGGGGCTAGAGACATCATGTCCGGTATACCGACGGGTGATGCGGAAGTCTTTCTGGGGAAGGTCATTAGCCAGCTTAAACAGGCTGCATGGTATTAACTGATAGCTGTCTATAAGCTGGAACTGGTCTAGGGAAAAGGTCATATACTTTTCCATGTTGGTGATGGCGTTGATTTTGCCTTTTAGGCTGTCCCCAGAGCTGCCATCAGCAGGTATCCGTCTTAGTCTCTCAGGTTGGAAATTATGACCGGTACTTTCTTTTGTGTGGGTTTAGTCGCAGCTGCAGGTTGCATTTGTTATGGCCGGATCCTCAGTATTGCCCGGTGATGTGGAAGTGGTGTCTCATCCGATCCTTACCCAGCCACTTTCGACAGATGTGACAGGCCCTAGCCTCGTTAAACACCGTGGTGTTGACTGACATCATAACTCGAGCTCGCCGGTTGGCTAATTCCTCGCAGATGCCTACCAGCTCTTTCTCTAGGCTTTTGATAAGTTTGACCTCCACGTCTTTTCCCCTGTATATAACGGGGGGAGGGGGTGGGGAGAGGGGGTGGTTTGTCCATGACATCGCTTGACTATGTATTAGAAGCCGCATAGGGGCTGGCAGGCGGTTTTATATGTGTTGCTGTAGGTGCGATCAACCTCTTCTATTTTCACAGGCAGGTTAAGGGCCTCGAGGTCAGCCTTGATGACGTAGGGTATGGCCATCTGATGAAAGAAGGGCTTAAAATATGGCTTATTCTTTCTGGGCTCTGGTAGAAAGGTCCTCTGAGCCTCTACCGCGTAAGTCTTTGGTGTGGCAGATCGGATCGGGAGAAGGCGTGGAGACATCGGGAGCATACGTGTTTTCAATCTTTTTGCTTCACACTACTGTACACCATACGGGAAAGATGTTTGATCTAAAGGTACTGCTGCTTTTCGTCTTCAGTAAGTAGCAACAGGTTGAGGATCTTGACCAGAACTTTTCTGAGACGCGTATGGGGTAAAGCGCGTGGTCCCATCCAAAGACGTTGACAGCGATGGTAGGATTAAGGTTCTCAAACTTTGCTGTGTCTGATACCTTTGTCGGAAACTTAAGCTTGTCAAAGAGTAGCCGTTCTCTGATACCAACTGTTCTTGCTGGTGCGCTCCGGTTGATCGTCATTAGAATGGTATTATGCGGATGGGACGGCTCATTCAAAGGATCGGATATCTCGGTTTTCTACGTTAATGACTGCCCTTTTGGGGATCCACCTGGTCGTATAAATATGCCCTTTACCTCGAAACTGGCGGTACTGCGAAATGTATAGATTTACATCCTCGCATCTGTCTAACCGATAGCCTGAGCCTTTGTTAGTAAATACTTCCAATCGCCCCTCGATCTTAGCTACGGCCTTAGTCACCAGTTCCTCGAGGTCGTCAGCCAAAGCGCCACTTCTTCTCGGTTGGCCAATAAGTAGACCGGCATGGAAATAACGTCCTCCTCTGTAATCTTTTAATCTGAACCGTTACGCTTAGGTTAAACTTAACACCCTTCTCTCCAATCGCCTGTGTTAGGATGATTATCACGCCGGGAGTCATGGCTTTGAGTAGCTTAGATAGATCAGCTTCTAGCGGATGCTTTGGCGGTATCGCGGCTATATAGTCGATCACATTTTTATAATTCTCGTTACGACTCTCTTTTTGTACGAGAGTTGGTGGCTGGGCCTGTATTCGCGTGGATCGTTGTGCGGGAATTGGGGAGGGATAACCTCCTTTGCTGCCCTGACCACTTTCCGCCTGGCTCGTCCTTTGGCAGATTTGCATGGTGGGACCTGCTGCCTTGGGGCCGGTAAGGGTAGCTGTCTTGGTATCATCGTATTCGAGCTCAGTGATATGCCCTCTCCTTAGCAGGACGTTCATTCGCTATATGCTAGGCATGTTGGTCGCTAGCGTGTACGTGGGCTATAAATGTTTATCATATACAGTCTTTCTCTAATTGGAAAGTTGTCGCTGGTTGTTGCTGACTGAGGTCAGCCCGCTATGGCGAGCCTGGTGTGTTGCTATGTATGCTATGGTACCTAGCCTTTCTCTACATGTGAGTTTATGATCGTCACTGGTTAGGCTGGAATATGCTCTTGCTCCAGCGATACTTGAATAGAGACGTTTATCGCTTTGCGTGACCTGGGGCTATGATGAGCTTTAAGATGTATACTCGCTAAGGGCTTTCCTAAATTGTCGTTTGGCCTTTAGTTCTATGCGTCGCAGCTTGTCAGCCTTATGGCCATCTCCACAGCGGTTGCATATATGGTGAGTGGCGATGGTGCCTGCCCAATTCCAGCATGTAAAGTGTCGGATCCCATCTCTAAATCGTTCGGCATGTACCGCGCAATAGGTCCTCAAGCATTGTCGTCAACTCGGTGCTGTCTGTCCCCAAGGCATCCATGTACACGTGTTTATTCCTCGTCGAACCATGGCTACTGATGGTATATCATAAACACACCGCGTTGCTAATTGTTTTTGTTGTTGGTCGTCGTTTGCTGCCCTCTTCGCTACCCAGTTCACTATGACCGGTCGAGTCGTCGATGACGAGATCCCATCTGCACGCCGCGTCTCTAACATCTTCTAGGTTTGCCATTACGACAATCATTGGCTGTGATAACGCCCTTGGTACTCATTTACCGCCATATTTTATTTTCAAAGGCCAGCAAATGAGAGAAGTGTGGTTGGAAGCCTGTGCAGCTGGGGCAAATGGAACTTTGACAGGCTGGTCTAAAGCATCTGTTTTTCATACTTACCTCGAGACCCAGAGGATTGGACAATACTGCTTATTTTTGATGGTCACAAGTCCCACATTGATGCTGCTTTGATTAACTGGGATGAGGAGCATAGCATCATTTTATTTGTTTTACCCACACATACGAGCCACATTATGCAGCCCCTTGATGTTTGGTATTTTGGCCCACTACAGATGATATGCAGCTCAGAATGCCACAGGTTCATTGCAGAAAACCCATCTTCAAAGATCACCCCATGCAACGTCAGCTCCTGACCTCCAAAAATTATGTTAATGCCTTGTCACCTGCCAATCTTGAAGCAACCTTCAAAAGGACATATATATATATATATATATATATATATATATATATATATATATATATATATATATATATATATATATATATATATATATATATCCATGTGGTCCGTGAGCTATTGGTACCAAAAAACTGCACAAGTAACAGTATAAATATTGTCTACAGTACCTGACAATGAGAATACGCAGGAAAATCACCAGGAAAATAAAGTCCGTGAAGAGGCTTTGAGCGAGTCAGTCGAAAACAGATCAGAAGGGCTCTTTCAAGCCCCGTATCAGTTTATTGCAAGCAAGAAGAATTTTGAGGCAAATCTGAAAGAAAAACTCTCGCATCAGCGTTAGTGGAGTAGACCTCACAAAAGTAGAATTGAGAAAGCAGCTTGAGGGTACATCCAATAAAAATGAAAACAAGCAGTAAAAATAGTAAACATGAAAGCTTAAAACGGAAATCTACAGTGATGACAAGAAAATCAACCAAAACGTAATATGAAAGCCATGACAAAGATTCGTCCCCAATTATTCAACCAGGTCCTTCAGGACTACAGGTGGTTCCTGTATCATCAGAAAGTGAAGCAGACATAAGATTAAAGACAGTGAAGAGTATTGTATCTCCAAAGAATATGAACCAAATGAACTGCAAAATGGCATTTCTTTGGTTTTCACAAAGTGGATACAATGTGATTTTGACAATTGCAAGCACCGGATCCGTTTAATATACTGTTGTAAGCTAAAGATGTAAAGGAGCAAAGACTGATTTATATGTCCATGCCATCTAAAAGAGTAAGAACCACACAAGACACACATTCTTGTGTAAATATGTTTAATTCTGATGTTTCACAATTCAGGTTACCGTTACTTTTACTTTTCTTTAATTGAGGCATTAATTTTTAGACTGCATTATAGATAGACAGGTTTCCAAAAAGGTAATCAAAACAGGTCGATATAGTGCACATATTTCTGTGACGACATGGATTCTCTTACGGTAGCTTTCTCGATGTCTTGGAGTGGACATATCGATTAGTATTCCATACCTTAACGAAATTTTAGTTGATATAAAAGTAGGTACATGTTGGTATCTTTGTTATTGTCGCGATATCCTGTAATTTTACCACGATGCTTAAGGTCACCGAAACTGGGCAGACAACGCTCCAGGTAACACAGATTCGTAGACCTTGTTGCATGTATGGTCATGAAACTTGATGTGTGCATTCACCTTGGTCACTTACGTTAACACCCATGAAAAGTAAATTGTGGTTGCACTGACCTACTTTTCCTGTTTTCTGACTCTGTGAATTTTTTTTATTGACACCAGAATCATAACGGTGACAAGGTTGGGGCATTGGAATCATCGTGTATATATACTCAGACAAGGTGGATGGTCAATATACAATTTGAAATTTACAGTTTTTGATGTGCCATAATAGTTTAACACATATAGAGCCTTGCTAATATTACAGTGTTTATTACTTTTAATAAAACCCTTCTAAAATATGCATGGGCTCTATTATTAATAAAAAGGAAAATAGCAGGAGAATAAAAGAAGACAAGATAAAGAGATAGAAAGGGAAAACATATATGGACATGCATATATGTACAAAGGACCATTCCATACTTCTTGTTCACGATAATTCAAGTGTGACACAGTTTTTATTTGTGTGTGAACCAGGTTCAGGTAACAGTTAAAAAAAAAATGCGTGGTTAGTATCATGTGTCATATAAGGCACAAGGTAAAAAATAAATAGATGTGTCAGGTGAAAATTAGCATGCTTTTTTTTAAACACACCAACAAAGAGTAAATAAAAGATTATTCAATCATTTGTTTGTATAATAACTATTTACTATAAACTTTTCCCATTCGCAAGTTCTGTATGCGTTGTATTTTTGACATTTAAATTAAATTTAAGTAGCTTTTTGAAATATGACCAGTTAGGTCTCTCTTTATAACATCTACATTTGTAAATAAAGTGTTTTGCTCAGAACATAAGTAAATGTATGACATCATTAGTCTGAGTTCTCTCTTTGATTCCAAATATAAACTTTTTCTTGCAGAAAACTAAGTTGTTTGTGTGGCTGCACTTACTCTTGTTCCATTGTAATATGCCACTTAGAAATGCCTGTGCTTATGTGATAATCCCAGAACAGATGGGACGTTGTTTCAGCATATAACATACACAGAGAACAAAGATCATTTGTGACAGTTTTGAATGTTTTAAGTAAAGTATTTGTAGCCAAGGTTTTCTATACAATCTTCAGTTGCATCCATTTGAGGTTTGGGCACTTTGTGGCTTATACGGAAGTATTATATATTACTGAACTGAGCATTCCGTTTTTTTATAGAAGCTGATTTTTCGTCATTTTTAATTAATTTTACATAGAAATCTTGCCTCCTTTTTATTTGTAATGATAGTGTGTGCCAAAATATTTATAAAATGTTGCTGTAAACTACAAACCTAATTAAAGTTAAATTTATTTTTATAAGATTTGATAGCCGTTAGTATTATTTGAAATTCTTGAAAGTTAGTTTTAAGGGAGAATCTACTTTTTAAGTTGTCAAAACATGCCCAGGAAATATCTTCATTATGACCTACTTTATTTTTGCTAAAGTAGCTATGCTAAGTCTTTGGACCATGTATCAGCGAAGCAGGTGAGACATAACATTCAAAACAAAAAAGATTGAAAAGTCCTTTTGCTTCATTCTTAGTACAGACCTTCAAAAATTGTATCAATTATAATCGTGAAAAAAGAGATAATGTTTAATTTGGATTTATTTCATCGATGGGAAAAGCAGTAACAACTCTGTTTCATGCAAGTTCGCTCACGTCCTCTCTTGGCACTTTTCTAGAATACCAATATTATTCTTGCATTTCTTGAAGTAAATAAGTAATTCCTTGTTGAACTGTCTTCCATAATTGGTACAAGAAAGATTGATTATATAGGAGAATAGTGTACCCTGCACGCAAGATGTAAATAGAACGGTGTGCCCGACAAGATTGAAATGTCTTTCTCAGCTTCATTCGAGAGAAAGGTTGATTATAAAGGAGAATGGTATATTTGGCAAGTGTTATGTATATATAATCTATAATGAGTACCTAAACGTTTGGTCAATGACTGTACTTTCAAATGCGGTCAAATAGTAAGTCGCACTTTAAGTTTGGTTAAGATGTCAACAAGGTATTTACTGACCTTTGAATTCAAGGTCAGAGTTGTTGACCATTTCCTGGGTATTTTCCACTCGAATGACGCATTTTGTATTGCATTGTGGGTCGCAAGAAGGTGCATGTCCTGTTGTGAAATAGGCCATTTGCAAAGAGGATATAAGACCTTGATGAACGCATTATAATCATTCCAATTTTAAATCGTGTGTCAAAAGCATTCCTGTTTTTTTATGATCAGTCTGTTTGGAATCATCAGACTGTTTGTAATCATAGAGGTGCTGTAATGCCGTAATGCTGTATTACTGTAGACATAATTCGAAAGGAATTATTTATTTTCACATTCATTGGAATTAACATAAAGTGCTCATTAACCGTTGGATTTCAATATACGACTTTTGGATATATGTGGGCATTCTCAAAGATATTCTGAATTGTATCGTTGTGATACATCATGACATTCAAAACTATTGTTGTGGTACATCAGGACATTCAAGACTACCCATTCATTCGGAACATTTATTCATTCGGAACAATAATTCACTCAGAACATTCATTCATTCGGAACATTCTATAATTTCTGACTTTTTTTACGACATTTAGGATTATTTGGAATTTAATTCACAACTGTAAGTATCTTTTAAATTTTCATTTTTAATTACAGAGAAATAAATTGTTGTTGATTTTACATACATCGTTGGTTTCACTTTCTTTCTGTTACGTTATTTTAAGACCTAGAGTCGTAACACAAGTATGATGGAACGGGAACAGTGCACATGACAAGAATCTATATTTATATGGATGATAGCATGTCCCCATTCTCCTTCCTGGACATGCATAGCTAAGGAAATGGGTAGGAGTGATAGGCGGAATCGTGCAAAAACAGATGTTTTAAACAGCAATGCGTGACCTACAGAGAAAATAATACTTTGCTTCATATAATAAATGTTATCTGTTCCTTGGACATACTTAAGTCACGCATGGATTTTATAGTGTCTACACAAATACATCGGACACTATATGTTTGAATAGCAGGTGTGGGAATTGACTAAAAACACAATTATTGGAAATATCCAGAGGTTTCAAATATATTGTAGTTAGATATATCCTGTTTTCATAATTGCTTTGTTAAAGTGAGTCACAAAGTCTTGTGTACGTAGATATATCGGACTGCACTATATCGCATGTACAAAATTCCAAGTGACCGCTGACCAATCCGATCTAGAGATCGCTAACTAGTAAGTCTCATTGTATCCATGCTCACAGATGCCGTGACTATGACACTGGGATCGACATCACATACCAGACTGATTGCTAGCTTTTTTTCATTGTGAGGAAACTACGTGCGAAGACTACGTTACAAGAAGTGCCTGTTCGTGATCTCCTATTTGCTAGCGACTGTTCACTGAATGTTAAATCTTGTGCCCCGAATGTTAAATCCAGGTCTGACATGCAACAGAGTACGGACCATTTCTCTTAAGCTTGTGACAAATCTGGTGTCACAATCAGAATTAAGAGGACAGAGGTGAAGCACCAACCTGCAAAAGGAAAACCTTTCGTAGAGACTACCAGCACAGTGAATGACCAAAGTCACCAGGCAGTGGACAAGTTCACCTACTTCGGCAGTACACAGTCGCGTGCAGTTCATATCCATGACGAAACCAACCCCATAATACGCCAAGCAAGCGTGGCCTTCTGCAGTCTACTGATAAATATATGGGGGAGCAGATGCATCAGTCTGCAAACAAAACTGAAAGTCTACAAAGCCAATGTGTTGCCGACCCTCCTGTATGCAAGCGAAATCTGGACAGCGTACAGACGCCATGCAAGAAGCTGAACTATTTTCACATGGGCTGCCTGAGGAAACTGAAGAGGACAAGATGGCAGGAGAATGTCCCAGACACTAAGGTTCTCACACAGGCAGGCATTCCAAGCATCCACACTCTGCTGATGAAATTACAACTGAGATGGGCAGGCCACATCACCAGGATGTCCGACGAGTGACTACTAAGGACGATCCTCTATTGCGAACTGCAGGACGGAAAGCGATCGCGGGGCGATCAGAATAAACGCTTCAAAGACTCCATCAAGTCATCCATGAAATACTTCAACATTGACCCTGAGTCTTGGGAAGATTTCGCACAGGATCGCTCCACCTGGCGCAATCTCCTCCATACTGGATCTACAGACTATGATCTGATGGGAATTGCAGAGGCAATGCAGAAGCGCGAGCAGCGTAAATCTTAGAACTGCAGCACGCCTGTGGGGATCAAGCAACCCCAAGCGACATCTCCTGTTCAGTATGCCACAGACAGCACAGAACACAAATTGGCCTGATCAGTCACTCACACACTCACAGCATCCAAACCAATTAGTGATGTCATAGTCATCAACAACGTTATCCATGGAGGGTACTACTATCGGCCAAAGTAGGTCAATAACTGCTTTTTAACTTCAAGGCGCACAGAAACTTTTCTATGTATAGTCATGAAACATGAAATAACCAGAGGCAGAAGTACATGTAGGTACAAAGGACATGCAGTTTTCATACTCCATCGAATATTATCATTCTTTCCATGTAACTCAGTTTAATAGACACTGTTGCATGTATGTTCATGAATCTTAATGTGCACGTTAACCTTAATCACTTATGTTAGCACCCATAAAAAGTAAATTATGCTTCTGATGACCAGCTTCTCTCACTAAGCTGGCTATGCTCTGTTTTGGGGTTATGAAATGGCGAAGCATGCGAGACATAGTACAGAATTTCCTGTTGGTTCATCCTCTCACAGACATTAAATTTTTTTATCGAATTATAGGCATGAAGAAACAGAAAAATTACAAATTTGGATCGATTTCATGAATGAGAAAGGTAGTAACAACCGTTTCATGCTATGTTTTACGTGTCTCCTCGCTTGGTATTTTTCTAAAATACCAATGTTATTCTTTGTTGTTGTTGTTGTTTTTGTGTGTTCTTTTTGATAGCGAATTATGTCACCGATGTAATGTGCTACACCTGTTTTCCTTTGTTCCTATGCGGATGTCAGAATAATTGCCGATGCCATAAACCGTTAGATGGTCGAGAATTTTAGTGTAGTTTACAATCACACTAAAATATACAAACCAAAGCGTGTAAAATGACCGGCACGGTGAGGTCATTTAAAAATTATAAAAATATGAACATATTATTTCAAAACATTGATTGAAAACACAAAATGATCGAGCGAAGGAGGTCCAATTGTCGTTCTCCCCCAAAATGTAACGGGCATTACCAAATATTTCCAAATTTTTTTATGTTTCAATTAGCAAAAATACCAAAATTTTACAACCAATGATGGAAACCTCTTTAGCCTAAAGAAGCGAATAAATATAGAAAGAAAAAGAAAACAGATTCATCTGATCGAACGAAGCTTACTCTCGTTTAACCACACCTCTTGCGTGGCTTAGTGGCGGAAATCTCATGGAGCCACGTTAAAGCCTGGTTAAAAGAGACTCAACAAAGCGTTTCTTAGAACTCGCACGTACCGTATTACAACAAATCTCCATGACGTCGCGCGGTGTCGGTCAATACACTGACTTAAAACGTTCTCAGCCTTTTCCGCCGCGTCCTATAAAATTAAAAAAAAAAAAATCTCGGATGTAAATAGTGACCAATGCGAACTGTCCTTATGCCTGTTGTTGTTATTACGTCAAAAATAACTCAATACCGTGACAAGAATTCGATGATCTGTCATCCATATAGTAACGTCAGGGGTTACATTAAAAATGAAAAGTGCAGGTATTTCATTGATGGTTGAAACGTCGTGAAATATCATTTTGAACTGTCTGTCCTTGCTTATGAGAATCTATTCTTCGTATTTAGTCGGATGTTCATCCTCCAAAAACTTACCAATCTGGAAAGTATCGCTACGATTACTTCCGAGTCTCTTTCTGATAGTCGAAGTTATTCGACACGCATTGGAAAGAGACAGGGATGTTCCGAATGTCAGGACACTATGTACATAACGTCACATAATGCAAGTCTTCTGTGCTCTGTAGACTTTGTCCGTTTTTCGTCTATTCAATCCACAGCCGCCTATCTTTCCCTTTGAAGTTGCGCTACTTCTATTTCTTGATAATTGTATGGTTACAATGGACAGTTATAAGTGTACTTCAGACATGTGCAACCTACGGCCCGCGTCCTGGTTTTATCCACTTTACATCATATGGTGTGGCTTTAAGAATCGCTTATCGGCACGCGCCCTGGTGAAAGTTGCACATGCCTGCTGTAGTGTTTTTTTTTTAAATTTTAAAATTGTATTGTTCTAGGTTTTAGACACTGGGCTGACACAACACAGAGAGAGAGAGAGAGAGAGAGAGAGAGAGAGAGAGAGAGAGAGAGAGAGAGAGAGAGAGAGAGAGAATAATAAAAGTGAGTGGTAAAATGAAGCTGTATCAAATAACTGCTTTCCTCAAAGTGAAATCGATCTATTACATTTGATAAGAAGGTCAGGGTGAGCATGTCCAGCCCACGATCATAGCATTGCTGCAAAACGAGTGACCTTGACACAAATGTGAAAAGGTTGAGCAAATATGTCGCAAATTGATTTGTCTTACCTTCATGAATAATTCATCCGAACTATACAGAAAACCCATCATGGGGCTTAAGAAATATAGACAATAAGAGAAAAGTTATAACCAAAACCTTTAAAAAATTCTCTAATGGTTATCTTGACCCCAAGGTCATACGGGCAAGCAAGCATGTCACAACTTAAATTGTCTTAGCTTCATTATGCTTCATCCCAAGTATGGACAAAATCCATCGAGGGTTTAGGAAATATAAGCAAACGAAAAAAAAAAAAACATTAACCGAAACTATAAAGTCACACATTGAGAAAATCGTAAAAAATGCAAGTTTTTTGTAGAATATTATGTGTAGATTACAAATCGGTTTCTTCGGTAAAATTTACTCCAACTTAATTCCAGAAATGTACTGTTAAAATTAATGAAGAGTTAGTGTCCAGAATTACCGACTGCATTACCTCCTTTTCACCGAGGATCTGTTTGCTCTTATGTGTCACTAATATTTAGAGGTTATTTTCTTTTCCTACGTTAATACCGAATATACTTCATTGTTTGGTACAAAAAACGTGATATTTTAACGAGTGGCGAAGCTACGAATTAAAATATATTCTTTTGGTACCATAAAATAAAATATATCCGGTATTTACGCAGGAAAAGAAAAGTTTCTTTTTATTATATGCCGAACTTGCTCTCGAATCGAAGCTTAGAAGATTCAACTCACTCTTAAGCACAACACCCCACCCACCCCTTTTCGTAGATCCACTTCACTTTCATAGGCTGATCAGATAAATATGAGTGACTTAAGAGAGCGGTAGGATTGGGATGACCTAATCTGTCGCAGTAAATTACATTTTTAACATTTTGTAAACTATTTGATTACATCTGACCACAAAGCAAGTCCGATTCTGCAATACATCACAGCGGGTTTATCATTGTTGTCAAAGAAGTTAGGGGAAATAACTTCATAGAGATGCGAACGGCGTTGAGTCAAATTTCTTCAGCAAAAATTAATTTCCATATCTGAAATGTAATGCAGTTTCTATTTATTTGTTATAGCTCGCAAAGTGCTCGTTTGTGTTGCTGCAGGTATAACTTCTGTAGAGACACACAATCAAGCGTCGCATGGCATGACGGGAAATCTTATATTTTTACATGTGAAAATATAAGGATATATTTGTCACATGTGAAAATATAATAATGAAAAGTATATGAAAATTATTTCGCCAAAAGTTTCTATATTTCGCACTTAAGCATATAATAAAGAAGTTTATTATATACTTAAATGCGAAATATTCAAAATTATTGGCGAAATATTTTTCGTATTTTTTTCATTCCTTTATTATATCTTGATATTGTTCATCATGCCATATGACGCTTGATTATATGTGTCTACGGAAGTTATACTTGCAGAAAGATAACGAGCATTTTGTGACCTAGAACAAATAAACGGAAAAGGGGCATGGAAATTACTTTTCGCTGAAGAACTCTGATCCGACGCTATTTGCGTCTCAACGAAGTTATTTCCCCTGTACTATCTTGACAACAATGTTAAAAACCTGGTGTGCTACATTCTGAATCGGATTTTCTGTGTGTTTCGATAGGGTAAAATAGTTTACAAACTGTAAAATTTCTAATTTTTGCAACAGATTAGGCCATTCCAAACCCACCGCTCTCTTAAATCGCTGATATTTTAATGATCAACTTATCAATACGGTTTAAAGTGAGGTGAACTTACGAAAAGGGGGACGGGGTGGTGCTTATCAATACGGTTTAAAGTGAAGTGAACTTACGAAAAGGGGGACGGGGTGGTGAAGAGTGACTTTAATCTTCAAAGCATCGATTCAGGAGCAAGTTTGGTATATAATAAAAAGAAAATTTTCTTTTCCTGCGTAAATATTGGATATATTTCATCTTGTGGTACAAACAAATACAATATATTTTAACAATCACGTGTCGAATACCACACGGTGAAATATATATTCGGCATTAACCTTGGAATATACTCGGTATTAAACTTAGAAAATGAAAAATCCTCTATGTATTGATTGCACGGTCATTTCATGAAAAACTGACAGAATGCATGCATTATATGGTGACAAATTGTGCAGAGAAAAGACAAAGGCTATTGCTTTCCTTTTTTTTAAATTTCTAAATGAAGAAGAAAAAAATCAACAGCTTATACAATGTCAAACCTATAGGTATTCTGAAGATCTTTCTGACTGGGCCTTACTGCTCATTCTGATTTTATCCAAGCATATTATAGATCTTTCTGACTGGCCCTTACTGCTCATTCTGATTTTATCCAAGCATATTATAGATCTTTCTGACTGACCCTTACTGCTCATTTTGATTTTATCCAAGCATATTATAGATCTTTCTGACTGGCCCTTACTGCTCATTCTGATTTTATCCAAGCATATTATAGATCTTTCTGACTGGGCCTTACTGCTCATTCTGATTTTATCCAAGCATATCATAGATCTTTCTGACTGGGCCTTACTGTTCATTCTGATTTTATCCAAGCATATCATAGATCTTTCTGACTGGGCCTTACTGCTCATTCTGATTTTATCCAAGCATATCATAGATCTTTCTGACTGGGCCTTACTGCTCATTCTGATTTTATCCAAGCATATCATAGATCTTTCTGACTGGGCCTTACTGCTCATTTTGATTTTATCCAAGCATATCATAGATCTTTCTGACTGGGCCTTACTGCTCATTCTGATTTTATCCAAGCATATCATAGATCTTTCTAAATGCTGAAAACGGGATTAAGACATATCATTTAAGCCAGCACATCAGATAAAAATGAGAGAGAGAGAGAGAGAGAGAAGAAGAAGAAGAAGAAGAAGAAGAAGAAGAAGAAGAAGAAAAATATTAAATAATAAGTTGTCCCTTTTGATCGGTACAGAAATTTGAACTGAAAACACATATCTTCATTAAACATCTGTTTTATGGATTTGTGATGGAGAAAGAAGTACGGCAAATATCAGGTAGAACATGGCGAAATATTCTTAGGATATAAACGGTACCATTTAATGAATCTCGCAACATTTTCCTTGACTCTGAATTTCATTCCACTTCAGTTGAGGGGGCGGATAGCTCGTGTTCCATTTCAAATAACTGCAGTTTATTTTCAAAGAGTTATTGTCTATAAATTTGACTAAAAATAGGGATCGGGTGTATTTATTTTCTCAATGTGGTGTATAAAATATAACAGTTTTAAATATGTAACCTTTAACGCATATTTTCTATGACTGTGCCCTCGATCCCAAGGTAAAAGAAGCGAGTACGAGTGTCGCAGAATACATTACCTTAGCTTCATAATGATTCATGTCACGTATAATGAAAATCTATAGAGGGGTTTACAAAATATATGCAAATGAAAATCTTGTACAAAAACTTTAACAAACTGTTGACGACGACGCATCCATATTAACCTTGTAACACATATAGTATATGACTGTGCCCTTGATCCCAAAGTGAAAGTGGTGAGTACGAGTGTCAAATAACGAATTGTCTTAGCTTCATAATCATTCATGTCAGGTATAACGAGAATCTATCAAGGGGCTTGGGAAAAATATGCAAATGAAAAACTTTCAACAACCTTAACAAACTGTTGTCGACAACAACGACGCCAGAAAAGTTACTACTACGTCTAGCTTCCCACTAACGTGGGCATCGACAAAAATGAGTTCAACTACGTCTAGCTTCCCACTAACGTGGGCATCGACAAAAATGAGTTCAACTACGTCTAGCTTCCCACTAACGTGGGCATCAACAAAAATTAGTTTTCTTTAACATTATCTCACGAAAACAAAGTTTATATTGCAAAGAATAGTTTACATATTCCAAAGATACTTACTTGCACATTTAATGAAATCTCTAGTGTCAGCTTTCTCTGTCCGTCCATTTCTCTGTTAATCAATGTAGAACGACAAGATAGGTCCTAAAAGCAATATCCATAATTTTCACATAATTAGGTTACTATTTGTGAACTTTCAAATATATATATATATATATATATATATATATATATATATATATATATATATATATATATATATATATATATATATATATATATATATATATATATTCATGTCGGCATATAGACCGTGAAGCTGAGCTGAGTCCACTGGAGAGGGCTTTCAAAAGACTTTTGCAACTTTACTCGAACTTTACAGCCTTTTGGCAGTTGTATTTGGCCATGTGATTGCATCAATAAATACAGGTGTAGCAATGTTGTCCATGCTAGTAAAGGAGTACAACAAAGCTGAAATGGTCCATTGTCCTACAGGGGAAGTAAGGAATGATACAAAGCTTGGAATAAATAATCGTACAGTTCTCCTGCTGTCCCATGATATTAGACTCGTCCTTTCGGGCCTCGTCCAATATATATATATATATATATATATATATATATATATATATATATATATATATATATATATATATATATAATTATTGTTATTTTGGTAATCAGGCATGTCCTACTACAGCCATACCGTTAATGAGCTCCCAAGTATGACCTGTTTACCTTTGCTATAAAATCGAAATAACATTAAGAGAGAACAAAAGACTTACATGCAGGTGACTTCATTTATTTTTCAAACATAGTTACTGGTCTGCCTTTTTAATGTGTCTAAAAAATGTATATACAAAAAAAAGTTTAAAAACTGCCCCGTAGTAACTATGGCAACAGCTTCACGGTCATTCGCAACTTCGAGGCCAATCCTACTGATCATACCTCTAATATATGCCGATAGCTGTATAAAGCCGTTCGGACCACTTCGGTTATTTACGAAGCAAGAATTGGCCGAGAAGTTGCGAATGCATCGAACTATTTTTTCATTTGCAACTTCTCGGTCAATCCTACGTCAATCCAATCATTAAAATAGTCGAGGTGGTCCGAATAGACTGCTGTATCTTTTATGCGGAAAAATCTCCTGCGAACAAAATGAATGATTTTTCTGTAAATTACTGCGCCGACACACATCCGAGACATTTTTGTCTTGCATAAATGGTCCGAATGCTTCACGGCAGTGGCCAACGCAACAAAACACCTATTCGTAGTGTGCCTTGATCTTGTTCATGGTATCAAGTTCGCTGGCATTGTTAAACGTAGGATAAAATTTACGGCTTTCTGGTGTTTGTCATGATCTCCTAAACAGATATGGGTCAAGCTGAAATATTACCACAATAACTGGATCAGTCAATTAAAATATGGAGTAAAATACTGGAGCAAGTGTGATACTGATCTAAGTACGCTAATATAGACAGATCGGTAATTCAAGAAGACCACAATTTGGCTTGATATATTTATTACTTGTCATACCTCTATATATATATATTGATTCACTTGCTCTCTAGAGCGGTAAAATACACCCTGCTTTTTCATTCTAATTCTATACAGTATATGGTCTCTCACAGCGACATTGGAAAAAACAATTAATGAAATCACAATGAGAATAATATACTAGTAAACTAATATGCAATTAGAGTGTCTACCTGTGTGTTTTACAAGCTCTTTTTGTACACAAGCAGCCTTTATACATGTGCGAGGCACTTTTAGATAGAGAAAATGTAACCTGTTCACAAAATAATATTAGTAGACGTCGTATAAACCACTATAAGGGGAATAGTGGGTTTTGGTTGGAGTGCTCCTGACAAAACTGGGTTTTCCACGCTAGAGATGTACACTTATTATAATTCATTTTAGAAAAGAGAAGTGAATACATACATACATACATACATACATACATACATACATACATACATACATACATACATACATACATACATACATACATACATACATACATACATAAGTAAGGCTATATTCTGAACGAGGATGCTTGCACGCATAAACAGTAAAACATATTTGTAGATCGTTTTATGTCATATAAGTGTTAACCAGATTAACTCAAAATAATGACTGCACATACAAGTGTATTTAGAGGAGAATTAATTACTATGTCAGTAACATGTATGATAATATTCTTTATCCTAGTAGATTGACTTCATAGTATCACGCATAGTTCTATCGGATCCAGGAATCGTAATCTCCGCTGTTGGTGTATATTTGTAACTTACAATAATAATTTCTATATACCTCGAGTTCTGTCAAAGGAAAGCAGAGTTAATTACTGTGTCAGCAAGCAAGTGTGACTGTCACACATGAAAGCATATATTCAGGACTAAGTTCCATCCCTTTTCATAGACGCACTCTTAGTCAAGAGGATATGCGGGTTGCGCGTGCATGCAAATGCGATATGTATATATATATCGAGAGAGAGAGAGAGAGAGAGAGAGAGAGAGAGAGAGAGAGAGAGAGAGAGAGAGAGAGAGAGAGAATTTTATGTAGTGGTCAATGGTGAACTGCGCCGATGAGGTTGTAAAAGGAATATCTCTGTTACTGTATCGGCGTCTGAGATGAGATTTGAAGCCTGGGGGAAGAAAGAGGTACAGAACATATTTTACACACACACACACAGACACACACACACACACACACACACACACACACACTTCTTACTTACCATCTTGGGGGTCATGGGGTGGGGGTTGGACACGGGTCCCCGGTAAATCCGCCACTGTTTTTCTATTATCTTATTCATTTTGCTGAAGCAGACACTTAAATTATTGGTAAAGATGATGATGATGATGATGTTTTAAATGAAATTAGTATTGTAAAATTGACGTTTAAATGTATTTTACCTCATTAAAGAAATAACATTATATTATATTAATGATTATATACTAGAAATATGATTGTTCATCAGTATGAATTGACTACTTATCTGTCATAGTAATTATACTCCTACTGAGAGATTGTACAACTTAAAACTTAGGAATATCAATGGGAATGATACATTTCTCTAAATTTTTGTTTCCAAATACCGCATGTACAGGTTTTCTGTTTGCATCCTAAAAGTGTTACATATTCAACATATTCAGAAAACAATTTAACACCACCTATACATGATATGTTTTTCTTATATTTACATGAATTTCTCATATGTTACCTGGAAATGAGAGGTTCTGCTCCAGATTCCACTCACAGAAGTCAAGGTATATAGTAGCTATTTTTGTAAGTTACGAATATATACCAAACACAGCGGAAAGTGATATCTAGTATATTCAAGTTGGCTAGGATACTCTTTAGAAAAGTTTGAAGAGACGACTGGAGTGAAATTGCATGCAACAGTTGTTACCGTGTTTCCCATCCATGAACTCAATCCAAATTAAAGATTTTATTTTCTTTCGTGCTTATAATTGATAAAAATGTGAAGGTCTGTGCTAAGAATTAACCATCAGGACTTATAAAAAATTATGTCTCGCCTGCGTTGGCGGTATTTGGTGAAACACTTAGCATATTTACTTTAGTATTAAAAGTACGTAATTGCAGCCATAAGTTACTTTTCATAGATGCTAATGTGACAAAGGAGAATGCACACATCAAGTTTCATGACCATGCATGCAACAGTCTAAGAAACTGAGCTAACCGGTAAATTATAATATATATATATATATATATATATATATATATATATATATATATATATATATATATATATATATATATATATATATAAAATACATGGAGCATAAAAGTACTAGCCCGGGTTTCATCTGACCTTACCCACACTATTTGAGATATTTGGACTGCTATTTTTGGGTGGGAGGTCACAACGTATTCCCTAACGGTATAGGGCAGTAACTTTAAACAGAGGCTAGCAAACACAAGAAACATTGCGTTGAATCCTACCTGCCTGATATCGATAAGTAGAATATTTATCTTCTCAGTCATAACAATTAAAACGTATTTTGTCTCCTTAAAAAGCCAACGCACGACCCCTATCTAATTAAAATCGTGATCTGCTTATCAATAAAACGGGGTGAGAAAGGTCAGAGGAAACTTGAAGTAGAAAAGTACATGTGTGCCACTTCGACCTATATGTATCTTCTGTGTATATACAAAAGAGCCTATGATCACTTTGACTACATGTATCTTCTGTGTATATACAAAAGAGCCTATGATCACTATGACTACATGTATCTTCTGTGTATATACAAAAGAGCCTATGATCACTATGACTACATGTACCTTCTGTGTATATACAAAAGAGCCTATGATCACTATGACTACATGTACCTTCTCTGTATATACAAAAGAGCCTATGATCACTATGACTACATGTATCTTCTGTGTATATACAAAAGAGCCTATGATCACTATGACTACATGTACCTTCTGTGTATATACAAAAGAGCCTATGATCACTATGACTACATGTATCGTCTGTGTATATACAAAAGAGCCTATGCTCACTCTGACTACATGTATCTTCTGTGTATATACAAAAGAGCCTATGATCCCTCTGACTACATGTATCTTCTGTGTATATACAAAAGAACCTATGATCACTATGACTACATGTATCTTCTGTGTATATACAAAAGAGCCTATGATCACTATGACTACATGTACCTTCTGTGTATATACAAAAGAGCCTATGATCACTATGACTACATGTACCTTCTGTGTATATACAAAAGAGCCTATGATCACTCTGACTACATGTATCTTCTGTGTATATACAAAAGAGCCTATGATCACTATGACTACATGTACCTTCTGTGTATATACAAAAGAGCCCATGATCACTATGACTACATGTATCGTCTGTGTATATACAAAAGAGCCTATGCTCACTCTGACTACATGTATCTTCTGTGTATATAAAAAAGAGCCTATGATCACTATGACTACATGTATCTTCTGTGTATATACAAAAGAGCCTATGATCACTATGACTACATGTACCTTCTGTGTATATACAAAAGAGCCTATGCTCACTCTGACTACATGTATCTTCTGTGTATATAAAAAAGAGCCTATGATCACTATGACTACATGTATCTTCTGTGTATATACAAAAGAGCCTAAGATCACTCTGACTACTTTTGCCAATGGTTAGTAGTACCCTACAAGATGAACACACCATAGAGCGATAACTCGAGAGGATTGGTCAACGATCACTTGGAATGTGATAGGATATAATGCAGTTCGATGTATCTGCGCACCTTAGAATTTTTGCCGTACTTTGCCAACGTAATTATGATCGCTGGATAAATATAACTACAGTGCATTTAAGAACTGTTTTTGCATGTGTATCGTCCCTAAATTTAGCTGTTCACATTAAAAATAAAATTTCATCAAATCAGATTTTGAGTGAAACCCTCCCCCTCCCCCTTCATTGTCCATTTAATCCTGTACTGTGTCGGATGAATATCCGAATGTACTATACTTTAAATCACACATTTTGTTTTAAAACTGCTGTTTTGCATGATTCGGTCGATCACCCCTACCCCCTTTACTTCGCATGCAGAGAAAGCTGAAAGGGGACATGATATAACTGATACATAAATAAATCTATATTGGGTACAGTGTCCTCTTTACGTCGTGCGTGCCGTGTAAAAAATTCTCCTATTATAGTCAACGGTTCTCTTGAATCATATAACATAGACAGTCCAATACTGTCGGGTACAATGTTCTATTTGCATTGTGCGTGCTGGGTACACCATTCTCCCATGAGAGTCAACCTTTCTTGTATGAAGCTGGGAAAGATAGTCCAATAAAGAAATACTCTTTTGCTTCAAGAAATAGGAACAGTCCATAAGTACTAGTATCTGATATCTCGAATCTAACAAATAGAACTGCAGAAAACGTAGACCGTCCAACATTGTCGAGCATGCTGTTCTCTTTACATTACGCGTGATGGGTACTCCATTCCCTATTAGCGTCTTCTAATTAACGTCGCCAACAGTTCCTGTCTACACTGTTTGCTGGAGATCATTAGATGCCAACATCATAGACCCTAATCTCTTTGTGAAGTCAATCTGGATATACGCTGTTCTCAGCTGAACGGGTCATGCACTACTAAAGACGGTGTGTCAGTAGATAACGTCGGGCTATCTGAGACAAGTGTTCCAATAGATTTAGGGTATATAGGTGTAATACCGATCACCGGGATAATTTCGTCCACTTTCATAATCCTAATATAAACGTACAGTGAGAAAATATGCGATGCATATTAATATGTACCAAAAAATAAAAGCATTTATGTCAGTTGGAGAAGATGCGCTGGTGATAACGCGTATCGCGACATGTTACTAAGGCGACGATAAATTGCACACAATTCCGGGAAAAGTTTTGAAAGAGGGCAATGTAAAGTTTCAGCACTATTCACCTGCTAGTTTATATTATCCCTTTGAAAATATGTATAATTGATCTTTCTTAAAACGGAGAGTTTTATCTTTGCAATCTTTATATGTACTATTCGTAATATTTTTTTTCAATATCTCCAAAAAAATTTTAAAAATTGGTCGGAATTGCCATGATATTTGCCTGTACAAAGGGTAATTCCGACCAGTCTTACTGTAAAATATTTAGAGCATATCATAAAGCCTGTATGCTTGTTATTTATTTATTCCGATCTATCTTGTTTGTGCATATATCAAATAAATGACTGATTGAGCGATCAATCAACTTTGATCAATGGATCGACAGCTTGATCATTATATTTATAGATACGTAGAAAAATAAAGTTGATCATGCATCAGGTTGTGGTCACATCTTTTACATCTGTCTGTCTGTCTCTCGCTGTCTCTCTCTGTCTCTCTCACATGAGATATTTTGCTGTTGTTCTTCTTCAGCTTTTCAATACATCACTGACGCAGACGTGCTCTTGGCTAGCGCAACCCATGACGAATTAATGTCAGCGCACTGTTTTTTGAGATGGAAAATCACTGCTTGAATGCGAGACCGAAAAAGAGACAGAACAGCAGGAGACTTCATTTTCATCAATGAGTAATGTCGACGAGACATCGCATTTTGACGTTGGTGCTACGCTGTAATCAGACAACAAGTTTTGCTACAACTGTTGCAGAGGAAACAACAAAGCCAAAGTCACAACACGCCATTATATCTCTTTGTCTAACAAGTGATCAAATACTCAAAGAAAAAAAAACTCTCTTTCTTAAAGAAAGAGAGCAGCAGAGAAGTAAAATAGGAAAAGAAAATACACATGAGAGACAAAGGCTAAGAAAGAAACAGATTTAAAAAATACCCGAAAATCAAAGTTGGATTTTGAAGGAAAAAGAAATATTAAGAATAATGGAATTGACTTATATATTCATCTTCGGCTAAATTATAATTACATTTATTGTTTGTTTCAATCCAATTTTTTACACGTTCCTTTGCACGACGTATTAAACTGTACACGTTGCTTTGCATGACGTATTAAATTGAAGTGCTACCAGTATATTCCTTGACGTTTCATATCTTTAACGTTCCTATTAAGAAATATACTAAGAAAGGATATCTCTGTGCATTTAATAGCTGAAATAATTTCTGGATAATTCAATCAACTTTCTCAATAATGCGAGCAAATATGCTCATCAGGCATTTTGGGTCTATATTTAAGAATAAGGAGTTGACGGGGAGGGATACAATTGAAATGAAAGTCAAAGTATTCAGTCACATGAAGCAGTGAAGATTATACGACTGCCTTTGGATAAGGTTGATGGGTGTTATCCTATCCACCCAGGTAAAATTGAATAGTCAGGGTCAGGTATGTGATGGAACGGTATTTCATATCAATGGCGAACCTCGAGGTCACAGTATTTAACTAAGTCGGAGTGCTGGAAGCAAACGATTTGTCATAAAGGGAAAATCTTTCATGTAGATATTTGTACAAGGTCAAGTCACCCAATTTATAACTCCTTTGTAAGGGTGCAAATTTCTGTCGATCTATAAAGAGAACATTAACTTGGACAGAGAACAATTAATTAGATTTATGAGGACAGGGTGCGTATTGAATCGCTATGCTGCGGTCTGTGTTGTGAGAGGAACCGATTTTTAATTAAGCATTCGTTTATTTAACAGTCAAAGAAACTGGAAGGGAAAAGGTTAACTCAATCTTTGTATCGAAAATGTCAGAGTTGAGATTGTCCAAAATCAGTTATTTGGAAATCTAGAGGGTCAGGATGACCGCAAATTTTGGCGCCTATTTATAAAAGGCGGTAGATATATTTAATCCTGATTGGCTACGCTAAATAAGGGGCGTGTTTCCCACACGAAATTTCATAGTTTTAATATGCCACATCGCAAAATTTAGTCAGTTTAAACTCCTGTAAGAGGAAGATATTTTTGGCTCCGAGATTGAATTTGCAAGAAATTATCTCGTAAAACAATAATCCAAGGGACTGGATGTCTGGAAAGTTGACGGACACAATTCTGGCGGTAGAAGCGAGCAAGGCTTGAAAGCACAAGGTATTTGTGTCAATCTCATGTAATTCGTTGATACCAATATAATTATTTGCTTGAATTCATTTACTTATATTTGCATGAATTTATTTGTATAAATTCGTAGATCAATTTTCTTGATATGAGTATAACTGTGTTTGAGTTCATTATATGAATTCGTTTAATGATCTTATATATAGGTTTGACAGATTGTTTGAATTTTGTTGTCTTGAGTGTTATAGGAGTCATGTATTTTAAGAATTTCATGCATTACTTTAGTTGATATGAGTATGAGAATCCGTGTGAATTCACCGATCTTAGATGATTTCATGTATGATAAAAACTTAAGTGCGTATCGACTGAAATTAACGTTGTTAAGCCATGAACTGATATTTCATGGACGCTAAAGACTTGAATGTGTGTATTCGCTGAAATTAACGTTAAGCCATGTAATTAATTTCATTCATTCATTTGTATAATCGAGAACGGAACTATTATGTCTCGTGTGATGTTAATGTGAGTCAGCGATGAAATAGCCGTTAGGAAATACATTAATCTTATGAAACTAGGTTTGTTTGTTTATGGCCTGCCGTGTTTGGCTTCACCAGATAGCCTTTGGTATCTGTTTGACTTCCGATAGGATGCTATCTGACATAACGAGAGTGGAGTAATGATCTATTCCCAGTAGGATATCTGACAGAAGATTTAGGTTGCTTCTCTGTTTATTTTGAAAGGGGAAATAGCTCCACTGACGTAATCCACTGACGTATCCACGTACCTACGTATCTACATACCTACGTATCCACCTACCCACACAAAGTTTGAGGGCCGACAGAGGCAAGATAGTCAGAGTGAGAAGAAAGCGAAGGAACCAGTTGAACAGCACGGTGAACCGAAGGAAACCAGGTTATGAAGCTGTACAAAGCAATGACTTCGATTGTTCACTCGATTCTATGATGAATTAATTCTATCATTTAAACAGATCGGCTATTTATATAAGTATATTTGTGTTTAAAATTCGGTGAATGATTTATTTAAAAAAGAAGTGTATCTTCCTAATGTAATGCATTATCACAGTTGTTTATGTAATTGATTAAATTGTTATATTTCATATACGGGGGCTCGTTTTAGTCTGTTCTATATATCTGCTCAGATCTCTATTCATTCCATCTATAAGTTTCACAATTTATATTATTCTTTTCTCGATCCGGGCAATAACATCGAGGTCGATCATCCTCTAGATAACGATAACCACAACCACCACCACCACCACGCCACATCCTTATTAAAAGTATACAAATCAAACAAATATATTTATAGTGTAAATCATGGCGTTCTAGCGTTAGTAATCAACCTATTGACTAAGAATAAACGTCACTAACATAATTTCATATTAAAGTAAAGCATCTCAACGTTCTTTACATACTTGACTTAACTTTCAAGAACCTATTCTTTGACAAGTGTCAAATGGGATTATTTTTAAAAAAAAATAATAATTTAGTGCACTTTTGGAGAGAAAAAAATCTCGATTGCACTATATTATCTTGCTCAGGTTTCATGCAGGATTAATTACAATACAAAATGTACTTGAATTGAGATCTATTTCCAAGTTTAATTTGATTACAATAGTTTTATCCAGTAGATAACTGGTCAAAATATTTTAATAACTCATACTCTCTCCTTCAAGATGTATTGATGTATTTCTCTGTCTCTCTGTCTCTATCTGTGTCTGTCTCTCTCTCTCTCTCATGAGACATTTTATTGTTGCTGTTCTTCTTTTTAACAACCGAGCACGACGGGTGTCTTTTGATAATAATAATAATAATAATAATAATAATAATAATAATAATATTATTATTATTATTATTATTATTATTATTATTATTATTATTTTATTATTATTGATGCATTTCACATCATACAAGACATATGTCAACATAACATATATGAACACACCCAAGGATAAAAAGGACAAGTACCGTAAAAACATATAGGTATGACAAACATATATCATAAAACAGGCATACGTACACACACCCTGCACACCAAATCTTCCAAACTCCCAACGATAATAGGCATGTATTTGTTTCTCTCTAGTAAAGAAAACGGTTTATTATTTTTATTTATTTATTTCTTTACAATTTTTATTATTTAAAACTGTTACTTTACGTAATTGCTTGATTGTGCTTAGGTCTAGCCGAAAAAAAAGACAATACTTCTGTAACTATCTAGTGTAATTGTAAGGAAAATTTCTATATAGAGGGAACATAATAAAATAATAAAAACTAGAAGGTATGTTGATGAGACTATTTTTAATTGTTGTCAAGGATTTCCCGTATGCTGGTCGGAATGAGGGATCGTAGTCAGTAGCGTCCTTTTAATTCGATAGGTGGCAGCACGGAACAAAGCGATCCAACATTATTTCCGGTTTACTTCTTGCTTTACAAACAAACAAAGAATCGATAGCATCTTCATATTGCTTTAAAAATGTCCCAGACATACGGATAATGGAATTTAAAAAATCGAGGATCTAAGTTATCTGGGCGAAAGAAAGGGTTAACAGATCGGTAAGCAAATATTAAACTATTCTTTTTCAATTAAATATTTTTCTTCTGTTTTGTTGCTTTTTTACATTTACTTCGTTTCTAATGTATGAATCAATGATAAAAGTTATAGAATGATAGTTGGCTGTTTGCTACAGATTCAAATGAAGAAGTTGTTATTGCTTAAATATACTTTGTGTAAAAAGACAAGCATTCACATTTTTTTTAGACTACTAGACCAACTGCAAAACTGTCATAAATGGTTAGTTTTATTATAGCGATTTTTTGTTAATGCTATACATATTCAGAATAAATAAAATCTGTGCGTTGTCAGATTTGATATTGTGACTTTTAATTCTTATTTCAGATCCCAATAACTTTTGTGTTTCCTGTTCAAATATAAGTTATTTTATGAAGAGATAAACAAACAGTATTTAAAATAATTTGACCTAAGAATAAGCATTTCATCAGGAATTTTTTTAAAAAATGTCTACTTTGTTCACAGATTTTTTTTACTTACTGATTATTGAATTTTTATATTGTTACACGAGGCACAACTTTAATTTAGATTTTGAAAATAATTTGGAGTTAAGACTCTCGGAGTATTATTACCTTTATTGTGAAGACTATGTCTTCTTATTTAAAATGGGTGTATTAATTTGATATTAAGCGCATACATGTATGCTCTTACTGAATTTTATTTGATTTGGTTTAACTGCCCTTAAAAAAATTTCATGGTTATATAGATTTGTCTCCAAGAGAGTGGATAAGGAGGAATCTTGGACTTCCCTATCGTTAATAAAAAATGCGGATAAGAAATGAAGTTAAATAGCATTAATTTTGATATATACAAGGTTGGCGCTAAAGTTTGAACGGAAGGGGTACAAAATTATTAAGATATCCTGTTTTTATTTACTTAAAAAGAAGCCAAATGGCCATTTTAGTGTCTTCTAGAGCTAACGTAGTATATCTTTTGATTCACCTCAAAATAAAATAAGACATTATTTGTTTTCATTGATACATATATTATGAATCATTCATTCTTAGGGATAATACAAGATCTAAAAACATTTCTGGCGAATGATAAAATCCGAAGAGGAACCAATATCGGGATCGGATTTTTATGTGGCTCCACCTATTTGGAAGATAACTCGCTACGATCCCTCATTACCCGAACGTTAGTCGGAATTATCCTCCCCTGGTCGGAACTGACCATGTGTTGCTGACGGAATTATCCATTATGTTGTTAAAATTATCCCAAAATAGTACTTTCACATTGCCTGTGTGCATGCTATGGTCCTTTCAAGTGACGCGAGAACTTACGAGGTTTTACTTGATGGGGCAAATCTATTAGCTGTTGCCTATGGCATGGATAAATTGTGATTAAAGAAAGTATATCCAAGACGGCTATTTATTATGCCACCTTGGACTTGTCAAAGATCTAATTTGAATTAAGTTGCTCTACTCATATCAAAACACGTGTGTAAATTCATATACATGTGTATTTCGTAATTCTCCAGTTTGTCTCTTGTGCATTAATTACTTGTTCGTTCGTTCCTTCTTTCTTTCTTTCTATCATTCATCATTCGTTCGTTCGTTTAATTTTCTCTTCTCTAGAAGATAATCGCTTTTCACAACGAACGATTATTTCCAATACTGCATTGTTTGTGGAAGTTGTCAAGAAGGTTTAGAAGGTCATACAACGGTTTGACAAATACATTTTTTCTTTTTATATTTCATTTTAAAATTTTAGGGTTTAATATCAAATTAATTGTTGTCTATGAAGATGATTATTTCAATGCAATTTATGGTCATATGACTAATAAAGTGTTTCTTATAAAAGCTTGGAAGGCAATATGGCTATACTCTCATAGCAACAATGTTTTACATGAAATAATACTTACGATAACAAAATCAGCATTCGTTGCCAGTTTTCTTCAGCAGAAGTCATATCGTTCATCAGATGAATGGTCGATGATTTTTCAAACGTTCTTTAAATGTTTGATATTGGATGAACCTCAGTACGTTAAAACGATGAAAGTGAAACCAGACAGGTCTTTGCATTTTCTTTAAAATGATTAAGTAAATCTATAATTTTTGATCGCATAGTTGCAGGTTAAAAATTGTATTATCGTATAAAAGTATTCATTTTGTTTTCATTCATTTTGCTATTCGAAGAGGGCATTTATAGTCATTGTCTGTTGCCCGATCCCTATCAAAATATGTAATAAATATATAAACATTCACTCGTTCACTCAACGGGATTCACTGGAACAATGCCTGCACCAATCTATACAATATACCCCGCTTTCATGTCTTCTCGCGCAAAGAGTAATCACTGGAAATAACAATGTGAAGGTCCTCTATTGATCCGAGTGCACAAAATCGTAATTTATGTAGCTGTTTCTTGTCTGTGACCGATATCAGTATTCTTATCACAACGCTGGTGTAATACAAAGTTGACCTTTATTCAAATCGTTGACGTAGGCCTAACAATAGGATATATATATATGTATGGTGTGTGTGTCCCAAAGCAGTCAGAATATGATCCATTGATCCTATAGGCATATAGAGGTAAAATTATTCCTATCATGGATTGTCATGGGGAAGGTCAAAATAGATGTGCATTTTGTGGAACTTTTGTCCATGCGACTAAAGAGGAACCTTTGATTATTCTGGAGAAATATTGTCTTGGAGTTGTGGATGGCAAGGTAATGAAAATTAGTTTTGCTGATTTTATGACGTGGTGATTTACCAGGGACATATACTTACATACATGTATAACTTCCTGGATTTACGTATATTGATTGTGGATGGTTAGTTTTGAGAGAAAGAGAGAGAGAGAGGTGGGGTGGGGAAGCGTGAGTTAAAGTTCAGAAACATGTATTATAGTTTCCCTTTCTTGTTTTTTCTCTTTCTTGACTTTCGTGTTTCTAAAATGAGGTATGGTTACAAGATTTCGAGAAGTCTCATGTACTTCTATGCAAAAATTATTTATAGGATTCATATTTTAGATTACATATACCTACCTACCTACCTACATACCTACATACATACATACATACATACATACATACATACATACATACATACATACATACATACATACGCATAGCTGACAACATACTTCAATCTCACATCAACCTAGTGTTAACTTTGGAAAACATTTTTACGTCTATTCCAGCATATCCTTCATTGATATAGCTTACATGGAATTAGAAGTTATGTAATCGGTATACGTTAAAATAGTCTACCAAGTTAACGGCATACCTTGGCATATGTAACTACATGACAGTGCCATAATACGCACATTAAACACTGAAATAGCTTTCCAATCAAGTCAAATGTAAAGTGTAGACAATAGCAAATTTGCTGGGCGTTGAATGAATGTGATATATAGAGATCGAAGTATGTATAGAAATAAAATGCAATTAGGATAATTTCTCAATATTTAAGATCCCTATTTATCAGCCAAATATCAAAGTCGACCATGCGTGGAAATCAGAATCTGTGACCGAGTTTATTGTTCTGGTATACAGCATTTGTTGTATAGGTGTTACACACATACACTTACGGAAGTAAGGACCATCTGGTGAAACCCGAATTTTCTTATAAGTGGGGTGGAGACAATCATTTAAGAAACATATTGTACAGAGTATATTTAGAAAACATGTTGTACATTGTATACATAGAACACGTATTGTACAGCGTATGTTTACTAAATGTACTGTGTATATTTAGAAAACGTATTGTACATTGTATATTAAACAGTACTTGATTAGACAATGACGTCACAAATTACAACACACAATACATGTTTTTTCAGATCGTTTTCTTCGAGGAGATGGATACACTTGAAGCCAGGTTAAAAGAATTCTTTATTCCTGAGGAAAATGTGACCAACTTAAAGAAACGGTAATTTACTGGAAAACCCACTTCCATTTTCCTTTCTGTATGAAGAATGTGGTATCTTTTAGCTTTCTAATTGACTCTCTGATTATTATCAAAAAATAATTTGCCTGCTTATACAACACAATTATATTAATCTCAGGCTGAGGTAACTTTTCATACGATGGTATATGCGGATATGCCGCCCGTAAGGATACAAATTGTAGACGTTTCTGAAGTAAGTCACAGAGGTGTTCCAAATAGTTCTTTAATGGAAGAAAATGTAGATCATAAACAGAGCGATTTCTCACGAAATCAATGACGCTGAAATGAGAGAGATACGTGGATACATTTTGGATATCTCTACAATCAAACATTTAGTCCATGAACAAACCAACCAACCAGTCATACAAAACTTCCAAGTGGTAAAGCGGTACAATACTGTTCCGAAATCAAAACACACGATGACCAATTTATGCTACAGTGTTTGCTTTTAAACATATTTTTAACAACACAGTGCCAAAGGAAAAGAAAAGATTGGCTTCAACCCTATTAATCTATGTGGTAGTGGAATGCCAATCACTTTGGACACACAAGTGTTAAAGCTGAATAATCCGCCATGACTATTTTGATCGACATTAAGTAGTTAGCAGACAAGCTAATTCCCCTTTAACATTAAACTAGATTAATCAAGACACCTAGATAACTTTATAAAGTCAATACACGTGATAACTAGATTAATCAAGACACCTAGATAACTTTTTAAAGCCAATACACGTGATAACTAGATTAATCAAGACACCTAGATAACTTTATAAAGCCAATACACATGATAACTAGATTAATCAAGACACCTAGATAACCTTATAAAGCCAATACACGTGATAACTAGATTAATCAAGACACCTAGATAACTTTTAAAAAAACAATACACGTGCTAACTAGAGAGCAAATGAACGACGCAGAGTCACCACACAGACTATTGCAACAAATTCTTATCATTTATTACTTATCCGGAGTTAAGGAATAAAATCCACATTTAAAGTTGGATGGTTGGTTTTAAAGACACTTTTAACACATTATTTGTTAATCATATCGAGCTAAGACACATGAAGGCAGCCGACCTGGGCTGGTCTGGGCGGGTATTTAACCCACAAACCCGGATCCCTTTTTTTAAAAAATCGAGCAGGGAATCGGTCAGGCTAGCAAACAAAATAGATATATAGATTACATTAATGGTATCATCTGTCCAGCTTGTAATATTTTCAAATGCCGCAGGCATTTTGTAAAGAAAATAAAACATCAGTTGCATGAATTCTAAAGAAAATGGTCCAATTAACAAGCTTAACAAGCTTAAATTTTCGTTTGGAAAACAAATTCCGTACTTTTGCATTACCCATAAGTACATTCACACCAATAACGAAACATACGCAAAGTGCAGAAAATCTCTACACGTGGTCAGTCTGAAGACGACAGCGATACATGTGCAGACAAAGACGACGACAAATACAACAACAACAACAATAGTAGGAAATATGTCCATAGGGCATGGATTTTCAACTAAGAGAGAATCAACATAACTAAAACAGGGGTCATCTTTAGATTATCCAGATTGCAACATAACTAAAACAGGGGTCATGTGTTGATTGTCCAGAGTGCAGCATAACTAAAACAGGGGTCATGTGTAGATTGTCCAGAGTTCAACATAACTAAAACAGAGGTCATATGTAGATTGTCCAGATTGCAACATAACTGAAACAGGGGTAATATGTAGATTGTCCAGATTGCAACATAACTGAAACAGGTGTCATATGTAGATTGTCCAGATTGCAACGTAACTAAAACAGGGCTCATATGTCGATTGTCCAGAGTTCAACATAACTAAAATAGGGGTCATATGTAGATTTTCCAGATTCCAAAGCATTAAGAAATTAAGCTTATCGTAAACCTAAACACAAATTTTGTAAAGCGTTTAATATTAGTTTCATTCAACTAATATTATCTGAACATTGCAATACGCTTGATGAAGCATTTACATAACAAATAGCCTGACTTTGTAAACAGTATAGTATAGGAAAAGCAAAACGTAACGCAATGATTGAAACAGGAACTGTAACAGTGACCCAGTTTTGTCTGAACATTTTAGTACTTCACACGAGACATCTACAAATCAATTCTACAGGCAGTAGTGTCTGAGAAACGGAGATAAATTCAAACTCTGAGGCATATCACTGAGTGTGAAATATAGGTAACGGTAACCTAAATTTGCCCACCACTGTACTCTATACGGTGCCTCTACATATGGAGTTTACTTGCATTTACATATTGTAAAACTTACATGTAAAATTTCGTCAAATTTTAGAAAGTAAAATCTGCGATACAGTACCATTCAAATTATCTTATTAAACAAATCCAATTGGTCATTTGGTTTATTAAACGTAAAATAGCAGTTTGATTGCGATTTTAAATAGCTACATCCTTCCGCGCGCGGAAAACGCAACTGAGTTTCAGTCAAGACAAGTATCGTTACCGTTCTTAGCGCTACGTCATTAGTACAACTCTTCATTCAGCGCTTATCACTTCTTATCTCAACCGGTAATTATGTATTTTAATGTCAACTTACTTGCAGGACATCAGTTGTAAATAGATGACTATAACTTTACATACTTAGAAATCTGACACACATTTCGCCCTTACCTTTTACTCGTTTGTGTTGAAACACACGAAATACCGATTGGTCATTTTGGTATATTAAACGAAAAAAGCAGATTTGAAAATATCGATGCAACACTTGTTTGTTTTATTGATTTAAACATATTTTGTTGTCGTTTTATTAAATAGTATGTTAACAAAAAACTACTTCCTGCAACAGAGAGTCGTTCTACGTCGTTTTCTAGTGAACACACACACACACACACACACACACACACACACACACACACACACAGATATATATATATATATATATATATATATATATAGAGAGAGAGAGAGAGAGAGAGAGAGAGAGAGTTGTAGTAGTAGTAGTAAGAAACAGCTTATCTGATAGTATTTCATCTATACATCTAGGTTGCTTATTATTATTATCAGTTTGCTGTCTAGAAACTAATTATCTCTCATTAAAACTTTCAAATTCTTTACACTTGGTATTTTCTCACTATTTGAAAATGCATTTACCGTTAGTACACACAAGAGAGCAAACATTATTCTGGAATTTAAAAGAACCCCAAACAAAGCAAACACAAAGAAACCAACATGAATAATAAGTTTAGTTTACTTACTAGCATAAATGAAAAACCCATTCTGTTGAATGAATCTCGCAACATTTTTCTTGACTCGGAATTTCATTTCACTTCAATTGATATTGCACAAATCATTTTGAAGTAAACTGCGCGAGGTCATTTGGCTATGTACATGACAGTCTTCTTTGTTGGATTTTACCCTCAAGGTCGATTTAAAAGGTACGACTGGAGGTAATATTGCAATGATTAAATAAATATTGCAAAGATTTAACAAATAAAGACTCGATTAATGTATTGGTTACGAGGAGAAACATTCCATGAATGGTTAAATCTTTGCTGGAAGTTTCCCAGTTACCGGGACAAAGACATAATCACATATAACTTTTATTTAGAGTAGGTTTACATTTACATAATAAGAAACACTAACTCATTGAATATACGTACATACATATACATTTACATAATAAGAAACATTAGCTCATTGCATATACGTACATACATATACATTTACATAATAAGAAACACTAGCTCATTCAAGCTATTTTACCGAATATAAACAATACAAAAACAAATAACTTTAATATACATACATACATATACATTCATACATTTATAAACATTCACACATACATAAAAGTTGTATATAAAACCTAGATTTTGGCCACCCACTCAACATTCCTTTACTTAATTTGTTTTCCAAACCGTAGACTACCACCCTTCTATCCTCAAAATGTTTAGGAAATCCTAGGCCACCCCGCTGCTTATTCTCGATTTTTGGGATAAAATCTTAGGCCACCCATCTGCCTATTCATTTTTAATATTATTCAAACACCAATGCTAATGCTAGCTTTTTTCCCCGGGCGCCATCATGCCCTCTAATGATTCAGACGATTATATATATTATCTACCACATACAGTATTTAAAACTGAAGAGCTCACGCGTGAATCAATTTAAAAGGCGCATGTCAAATCTAAATAATTTCTTATATTGCCTAGACGTTTGCATTTTCATGAGCATATTATTCTTAACCATTCCTCTTTTTTATATTTTCCTTTTTTGTGAGTTTTCTGGCTCACGTGCCTACGATAGCAACATATGTATGTATATTCTATTGAACTATTTCCATTTGCAGGGGATTTTTTCCAACCCTTTTATCTATATACTTATTTACTTTCACGCATACATACATACATACCTACCGACCTACCTACCTACCTACCTACATACCTACCTACCTACCTACATACATAAATACATACATACATACATACATACATACATACATACATACATACATACATACATACATACATACATACATACATACATACATACATACATACATACATACATACATACATGCATGCATGCATGCATGCATGCATGCATGCATGCATGCATTCATACATACATACATACATACATACATACATACATACATACATACATACATACATACATACATACATACATGCACACATACATGCATACATACATACATACATACATACATACATACATACATACATACATACATACATACATACATACATACATACATACATATGCTATTAATTATATCAAAAGCCTACATATATGCACATATCCTTCCGTCTTCCATATTTATTATATTTATATAATAGCTTTATGTTAACATACGGTAAAAATTTGAAATAATATGTCCCCCACCATATCTAGAAGTTGGATTTGTCTTTATAGCAGTTTACGTTGTCATGACAATATTTTAATCAAATAATAATTTTTAGTCTTGTTACTTATAAATTAAAAAAAAAAGCAGGTTTGCTCTAGTCCTGTAATATTTGTTTTTGATTTAATAAAAAAAATATATGGTATGCAGGTCAATAATCTCCTTCTAAGGCAATAGGTTTTAGTACTGTGCCTTTGAATGTGTAATACGTTTTAATCTTTTTATTTTGAATATAAAAAGTAATATTGTTGATTTTAGAATGAAAATATTTTATTTTGTACATGAATGAATTGAAGAACTTGAAAAGAAATTTCGCTTTGCATTAAACACAAAGCGCAGATACACCTTTTCCCCGATATTCAACTTTTGAAAAGTTTCTGAAGTCGTTGAAGCTATTCAGTTTCGTCTTTAATCTCACGTATGACAACGTTACTGTAAATATCCCGATAATCATTCAGTTCCATCGGTCAATAGATGTTTGCTATTCGTTTATATAATTTGATTTGGCTGAAAAAATCACACCTCTCAAACAGTATATGTACTCGTTCCAATGCATTATAAACCCTTTCTTTGATGTTATACAAGTGTTGGCTTGAAGGATACGATAGATGTTATATTCAATGAATGATACGTTATATGTTATATTCAATGAATGTATGGTATATGTTATATTCAATGAATTATACGTTATATGTTATAATCAATGAATGATACGTTATATGTTATATTCAATGAATTATACGTTATATGTTCTATTCAATGAATTATACGTTAGATGTTATATTCATTGAATGCTATGTTATATGTTATAGCCAATGAATGATACGTTAGATGTTATATTCATTGAATGATATGTTATATATTATATTCAATGAATGATACGTTTGATGTTATATTAAATGAATGATACGTTAGATGTTATATTTAATGAATGATACGTTAGATGTTATATTCAACGAATGATACGTTATATGTTATATTCAGTGTCTGAGTTTTGCACTCAGATACTTGATCACATTGTCTAATGGAAATAGCCATGAAAATGTTTATAATTAGATATAACCGATCATTCTTACAAATCTTTTAATATATATCAATAATAAATATCAATATTTTAATTACCGTTAAAGTCATTTTTATATTGCCTTTTTTACCGTGTGCCGTATACTTATATCTAAATTCTTGGATGTTCTTTAATTTTTGTTTTTACAAAATATTGTTTTGAAGATGAAACATATACTCCAGGATATCCAGCATGCTCTACGTGCTCTGTAAGTCACTTCACATCTTGAAATAATACATTTTTTACAGTTCAAGGAGCTCATATAATTTAGATTTTAAATATACTGAAATTAACCTCTAATGCAAATCAGAGGAGGTTACATTTAAAAACGTGTACACTCCTCATAACTCAAATATATATCACGCTACGCAACTGCAGGCATTACTTACTGAAAAACTGAACTAAATGTTAACTCTAACCTAAGTCTTGACGCCGGATAGACGGACGGACTGATTGGCAGATATCAATAATCCATAGGCCGTAGTGGCTTTGCAATCCAGCCCAAAACTCCACAGATCACGACTGATTAGTTTGAATATGTCTCAATCAAAAAAAATAAAATAATTAAAAAAACATGTTTCACGATAAATTTAAATATTAGCAGATGTAATATTCTGCATGGACGGTTTATTTGTTTGTTTACAGTAAATCATCATCGTACAATATAATCACTTTAGATAGATATACAGATAGCTTGATAGCTGGATAGACTATTCAGTTAGCTAGCTAGTAAACAACTGATTATTTTTCAGGCAATTCATACTTCCTGGCTTCGTGGATACCCATATCCATGCATCTCAATACCCTAATGCCGGCAAGGGTCTTGACCTTCAGCTTCTAGACTGGTTAGATAAATACACGTTCCCAACGGAAGCACGTTACAAGGATCTCACTTTTGCCAGCAATGCCTACAAAACAGTAGTGGTAAGTCTTCAGACCAATCTAGTCAAAGTCAGGCCCGGTTTTCTTCAATAAATCTTGAGCTCAAGTCTCTAAATTCAACTCAGATCCACATAATAGTATTTCAGCTCAGATCCACATAATAGTATTTCAGCTCAGTCATAGCTAAATGGTGCTTTTCCAACATTTAGAGAACAACCTCGGGCTGTAATGTCCAGTTTGAACTTCTTATTTTGGACAACTCTAAGCAATTTTAAATCTTAGGAAATAAAAATGGTGGCCACAGTTGCGTACCAGTTGTATCGCCTGAGAAATTATAGAAATTAATTATAAACATAGATAAGTGTATTCTAACCCAAATTTTATTACAATCGGATCTCCTCAGACCAATGATACTTTGAGATCTGCCCTCACCCATCATTAGTCATGTTATGGTGACCTTACTAACGATCAACCACGTTGCAGCTTTCAGGATTCTGAAAGTCATTCGAGCAATTCAGCATGTATTGCCAACAAATGTAGGTGTTCCCGTATATCGAATAGCAAGGCCTAAAGCTGTTTGAAAGGGACTGTCTGATTGGTCGATCAATTTATACGTTTTGGAAATTAGTGACGTTGTCAGAGCATACGCTCTGATGGATGCCTCTATATGCATATAACGTAGGTCTGTGGATATCTGAAAATGTCTTGGAACACACTTATCTCTATAATTCATAATTTAAATATAAGAAATAAATATTTAGTTCAAATAAAGAGGTGGTTTACTCTTTTGTTTTCTTAATTGCTCTTTTTACATGAATGATAAAGATCAACTTTAAACGTATCTTTTACTTGTTCATCAAGAAATATATATCATAACATGCTGAAACATATTTATCATCCCATTTGAAAAATAAAAGAAATATATTCCAAATAATTCGGATAATGATGATTGGATTTTAACAAGAACAACAGATAGAGTCTGAGCAAATCGAAATTGTCACAAATCGAAAATAGGGTTCTTACTCGAATTAAGTTGTTGATTAAAAGAGTCCTTATTGGGAGTCATTGACCCTCTTCATTTCAATGTTATTTTATTAGCACGCATCTTAAAAACGGGGGTCGAGGAGCTAGGGAAATTAAAATAATGGTGCAATCTTTTAAAATATATTTTTATAAATGTGCCAAAATATCACCAGCAAAATAAATATCATACAAATTAGGTAAATTGTAATGTTTATAGCCAGCGATAAAAAGTTCAGTTCGTTTCCCTAGTGCCTTTGACAATAGAAATGTTGTCTATTTGTATAGAAAATCTGGTGAAATGTAAGGATCTGATCATACGTACCACATCTGTATTTTCTAAAACGTTAAAAGTTACATTTACATTTAATAAATAGAAAGGGTGCAAACAAGAGGCTTGAAGGGTTAGTTCCCTTGTCATTAAACGGACAGTAAATAACAGATTTCCTTGTGACTCAATATACTGTCACAACATTTGTTTGTATGATATACAGAATTAAACATTTGAAAAACGCAAGAATATATGTGATAGAATAAATGAATTAAGACATACTATCTGATAGCTTGCGAGTAAATGTGATGTCTGCTTACTTGAAACTTTGTGTAATTGTATTTCCTTTTTAGGACCGAGTGATACAAAACGGCACAACAACTGCCTGCTATTTCGCCACAATACACACCGACGCAACACTTCTTCTTTGTGACATCATTCGTAAGTACTTGTCTGAGCCATGTATTGATTCAAACCTTTGATACCCCCCCCCCCTGCCCCAGTTATTACTATTAAACTGTGACGCCTCAGAAACAATTTAATGATTCATAATGTTCTTTTATTCTGCCAAAATGCATAGTATTGTCACCGTTACAAATATTTTACGGTACTAGTATCTGGTATAATCGACTGTTGTTAGTTTGAGAACACTTCATCATATATAAAGCAATAGAATTCTGGACTAGCAAAACAAGACCTATAACGGTGTTGATAAGTGTACAATACAGTATTGAGGCTATACGTAGAATAAACCTGATATATGTATAAACTCTGAAATGAAATGCCAGAAATCAGATTTGAAACTGCTGGAGATTTAAAAACAAAATGGTACCGTATTATTAAAAACAATAAAAGTCAGAACAATATTCTCCTAAAACTAACATTAGTACAAGTTTTACACTTTAAAAAAAAAAAAAAAAAAAAAACTTCCAGTGACAAGTTTGGGTATTTCTGATATTTTGTTTATCCAATTTAGTTCTAAACAGTCTACAATATATAATGAGGAATACGAACTATTTGCAATAATAACATAATTTAATTACAATATATAAAACACTGAAGATATTTTCTCAGTAGCGACAGATTACTATGGCATTAGCTTCACCAGTAAAATATCAGTTAAAATAAAGATAGAAGGTTAATACAACGGAATGGTCGCAGCGCTATACGTGTGAACGATGGCTGTATCGTCGTAATTTATCGTTGTTTTACGTTTCGAGTCGCTTCTGCTGAGACGCACATATAATTGATTGTTCTGTTTAAAGCTGTTTGCACTATTTAGAGTAGTTGGAAAACATGTATAGTAGAGATCAGATTGCAAATCTATCTCTTGGGTTACGAAAACTGCACAATCGTGCAATATTCAGATTATTAAAATCTCAGTACAATTAATAAAACAATTCAGAAACATTGGAAGCTGTGCTGTAAGTTGTTTTCAAATATCAGAAATGCACGTGCCTGTTGGTGTTATGTTGTGCTTAAAGAAATATTATTTCTTGTAGGTGCTTCGTAAGTAACCTATTTATTTGGTAAGCAATAATTTGAAAATAGCGATCGTACACGATTTTCCGGTTCAAACGTTTGCTTGGAATACCTGGGAAAGAAATTACAATCAAGGGCTTTGGCTTCGCGTTAAAAATTTCCCTTTAGTTCCTGTAAACATTTGAACTTTTCAAGCCATGGTGTCATCCCTAGATAATTGCTTCTTACACGCAGACAAGACTGGTCAGCGAGCACTGGTGGGAAAGGTGAATATGAACATGAATTCCCCGGACTTCTACAGAGAAGACACAGAGGAATCCGTTACGGAAACAGAGCGGTAAATGAACGAATAAATGAATGAGTTTCAGTAATAGATAGATAGATAGATAGATAGATAGATAGATAGATAGATAGATAGATAGATAGATAGATAGATAGATAGATAGATAGATAGATAGATATATATGTATATAGGTAGGTAGGTAGGTAGGTAGATTGATAGATAGGTATGTATGTATGTATGTGGGTAGGTAGGTAGGTAGATAGATAGATAGATAGATAGATAGATAGATAGATAGATAGATAGATAGATAGATAGATAGATAGATAGATAGATAGATAGATAGATAGATAGATAGATAGATAGATAGATATGTATGTATGTATATCGGTAGGTAGGTAGATTGATAGATAGGTATGTATGTAAGTAGGTAGATAGGTTGATATATAGAATTATTATATTGAATTTCATTAAACAGATTAATACCAGTAAAAATAAACAAGGAAGCAAATATATATTTTCTTGATCACAATAGTATCAGAAAGGCAAATATGAAGTATATCAACATCTAAGAAGTAATACGTTTTGCGAATATTAGTTTATTTGCCATAATTGGGTATTTTATACGACATCTTTAATATTTCATATTATATATGGGATAAAAAGATAACGGTGTTTTGTAATTAATGAAAGGTTGATTGTAGCCCGTGCTTTATTGCTTTCTAACTTTTCCACTTTTTCATCATGTTCTTTTCTTTTCAGCTATATAGAAAGTGTCCTGAAAAAGCAGGTAATCTGAATCAAGTTTTTATACAGAAACAAAGTTTATTAGGAAGTTCTTATTATGGAAAACAACTAAAGGGTATGGTACAACTTCTTTTGTAATGATCAAGGCTTTTATCTTCGTTATAACTAAACTGCTCATTATGTGGAGAAAATAAAATTGCTGAGAAGAAACTAATCAGAGACATGAAGGCAAAATTTAGGATAAAAGATAATATTTTTGTTTGGCAGTCCGTACATACATGCTTTTATAAAATTTGCATATATTTTAGTCTCTTTTGTGGCGAGATTAAAACGATTTTTAAAAATTTACTTCCTCTTTAGTTTTATTTGTAAGCAGACAAGTAAAAAACCTGACGTTTTCCTTAAAATGAAATCTATATTGTTACCAATGAAAATAGCATGTGCTATTTATTATCTTTTATTTATGTATATATTTCCATATTTAGATCTTTATTAAAATACATTTGGATGAATATATATATATATATATATATATATATATATATATATATATATATATATATATATATATATATATATATATATATATATATATATATAGAGAGAGAGAGAGAGAGAGAGAGAGAGAGAGAGAGAGAGAGAGAGAGAGAGAGAATTGGTAACTACCTAATTACAATAGTTTCCCTCAAGTTTCGAGTTAATCAAGCTCTTCGTCCGGGGAAGAAATAACTTGCATCAATAAAACAAGCACTAAATATAAAAGTCGAAAGAAACCCAGAGCGATTATATTTTTGAAGGAAAGAGTAAATCTACAAAATTTTTTTAGTTAAATAATGAAAAAAGTAACAAAAAAGAAGATGAAAAACGGTCTGAAAATGAATAAACAACACATCTATTTTGTGTAGTTGAGAGAAAACTAAAATGTAAAAATTTATTTGAAAGATAGGGCGATCTGTGTAATTATGTGTTTATCGTACGAAGTACCAAATTCTTTTGACCTGATTCCAGGCTATGGGCAAACAACGGAAGACCAGGTATTACAATATATACCAAAGGTTATATATCCTGGTAATGTTACGCTTCGAGAAGGTAGTAACGGAAATCTGTCATGAGAATGTTGTAGCGGGATACTGAAAAAGAGATAATACTACTACTACTACTACTAATAATAATAATAATTGATGTAATGAGTTAAAGAGTATTGACTTGGGTATATATTATGGTACAGATTTGCATACGGGTCATAATCTAATACCTGACTGAAATTGTTATAAGACTGCATTTGGAATGGTTCATTTTTTTTCATGTAGACAAAATTCACCACGAGTTCTAAGTTGATGTATCCAGTGTCGTTCCTTACGTGTGAATTCTATGCCAGTCCACCATGGGTTACACTCATTCGGTAGTATCTCAAGGACGCTACTGAATGTCTCACTTATATACTAGTGGTTGGCGAGTTTCACGTTGATTTTATTGCGAATGACTTTGCGGCTATTCATTCGTTTTCTGAAATCAACGTTTTTGCCAATATATTGGATGGCACAGATTTCGCATGACGGGAGATAGGATACATTTCTTGGCTCTACATCCTTTATTTATAACTGATAGTGAAGCAAACTCCTCTAGAGGAACATCGCAACGATGCGGTATCGGCATAAGCTTGCAGATTACGCAGTGCATGTCTGTTCAGTTAATTGTATGTGCCTGCATATGTGGTCTTGACCGAAGTTACCTAGTAGTAATATATGACGATAAAGCAGAACTAGAAAAATATCTTTTTACAGTTCTATAAGAAATAAAAACGCTGAAATATGTAGTTTATGTTGCTCCGTTTATTTGTAGTTTCCACTGATAATACTGAAATATGCAGTATATGTTGCTCCGTTTATTTTTAGTATCCACTGATAACGCTGAAATATGCAGTATATGTTGCTCCGTTTATTTGTAGTATCCACTGATAATGCTGAAATACGCAGTATATGTTGCTCCGTTTATTTGTAGTATCCACTAATAACGCCAGTAATCACCCCTCGATTCAGCGTTTCTTGTGACAGTAATCTACTAAAAAAGCTGGGAGACTTGGCGAAAAAATACATGGTGCCTATACAGGTAGGTCGAATTTGTCTTTATACACACAAAAACACACCTATGTGTGTGACACAACATGATTAATGTGACATAATTTGGTATTGAACGTCAGTTTTCATGTAGCTAGCTAGCTAGCTAGCTAGCTAGATAGATAGATAGATAGATAGATAGATAGATAGATAGACAGACAGACAGACAGACAGATAGATAGATAGATAGATAGATAGATAGATAGATAGATAGATAGATAGATAGATAGATAGATAGATAGATAGATAGATAGACAGATAGATAGAGCGACAGCTAGATAGATAGGTAGGTAATTAGCTAGCTAGGCAGATGGACAGACATATAGATATATTGGTTGGTAGAGATGTTATTATCGTTCACATTTTGTTCTTGAAAAATAAAATAGTCTGCATTATTATTATTAATATTAATATTATTATTATTATTATTATTATTATTATTATTATTATTATTATTATTTCAGTCGCATGTTAGTGAGAATAAGAAGGAAGTTGAATTTGTGCGGGAACTTTTCCCGCAAAGCAAAAACTACACAGACACTTATTTTTCTGCCGGACTTCTAACAAATAGAGTAAGTTCTTTAAAATACACGTATACTGCGCATGCGTTAATGCGTACTGCTTGTGTCCTTTCAAGTAAAAATTATACATTATTCGAGCATTTGGAGAGAATTGAACACTTTCATACGTCGTCGCAAAAGGATTTAATTCATTTTTAGGTCCCAGTTTCTTGTATTTTTCCAGCTACTGATACATGCTACTATTTATTCAAGTTAGGCATACAAAATGGCTTTGTTTTCCTTTACCAATGGAACTGGTTTCGATACAGGCATTGAACCTGCATTGTTGACAATATTAATCAAACTCTCAAATATACATATAATTCTGTATAATTATACTTATATTTGTAATCATTTAAGGTTAAATATTTAAAAATATATATATTTTGATAGGCGAGAGCAACGACGACAACGATGACTTGAATGATGATGATTATTTTCCTAACTTTGGTCTCTCTCTCATACATACATACATACATACATACATACATACATACATACATACATACATACATACATACATACATACATACATACATGGATGCATGCATACATACAATACAATAGAATACATACATACATACATACATACATACATACATATATACATACATACATACATACATACATACATACATACATACATACATACATACATACATACATACATACATACATACATACATACATACATACATACATACATACATACATACATACATACATACATACATACGTACATACATACACTTATCTGTTTTAGACTGTTTTGGCGCATGGCATATTTTTATCCCCAGAAGAACTCTCCTTGATCAAAGCCATGGGAAGTTCGGTGTCGCACTGCCCCAATTCGAATATTTCGTAAGTCTCCATTGCCACAGCTCGGACTATCTTTAACGTGACCTAATTCATCTCATTTTCCACATCTCTGACTCTTTTCTCGTAGTCTTAGTTCATGTCATTTTACCTCTAACCTTTCACATGACCTTATGACATGCTATGTAAGGTAAACAAAACATCGGCTGTTGATTGAAAGTTTTTGATAGCAATGGTAAGAATAGCGTCTATTCGTCTGTCTGTGTCGGGCAAACTCGTTAGCATGATTATGCAAAAAGGACCTGACGAAGGTGAATGAAATGCAGTACGAATATTTATATGTAGATGACCTTAGTGCTATATTGCCATGTAAAGATTTTTGCTATTTTAATTTAAAATATTTAGGAAGGGGGAGGGGGTATGCGAACTTTGACTTTTCTGATGCTGCATTAGAAGCGAGCGAGTTCTGCAAACAAAAATCTTGATTTGTATTTTTCCTTTGTAAAAGTTTTAATTTCATGCAGTTTTGTTTTCTTTCCCAAAAGATAGATAGATAGACAGATAGATAGATAGATAGATAGATAGATAGATAGATAGATAGATAGATAGATAGATAGATAGATCGAAATATAGCATAGCTTAAAAGAAAAAGGCCGCATATGGGCACCTCTGTGTTTTATTGACGCATACAGTTCTATATGTTTCGGTTCAGCGAAAGGTTTTGTCTGACCAGTGCTTGAGGCTGAATACCATATTTACTGTATCAGGCTCTGTACATTTCGCAAATACTTGCGTTGTACACTAACATTTACGGTAAATACAACAAAAAAAGACCTTTAATTAATTGATCGATATTGTAATATATATATATATATATATATATATATATATATATATATATATATATATATATATATTTATATATCATACCAACATTCCCTACATACTAACTTCAATCAGTCATATCACTTTGATCATTGGAGTGGAAATTTAATTTAAATGAAAAGTATTTGCAATTTAATGACCACCCCATTACTTTGGAATTAAACTAGTAAGAAAAAATTATCGCGTTGCTTCTGTCTTATTTAGGTAAATAAACCAATGGAAATATTTGCATATTAAACATGTTGAAGAACATCTCATGATCATACGAAATGACAAAATGACGTCATGTGAGGTAAAGGCAAAAAGACATCATATCGAAGGCATCCTAATGTACTTCACTGCACTATTATATTGTTAATATTGAATATATTCAGTCATATTTGTCATGTCATAAATATAATAATACATTTTGTACTCATTTGAAATTGCTAGTCCTCAGCTCAACCATAAATTCCAGTTGTAATGATGATCCATGTAGGATCCTTAATACGATGGGTATTTGAAAAGTTCTGAATATTTTGTTGGCTTTTTTGTTTCTTTGAACCTGTCAATAAATCTAATGGCGAGCGATAGACAAAAATACCGGTCGATAAAATGATCTGCAGCTGCATGTGCAGCACGCCGGACACCAGAAGATATATATGTGTGACCTGACATAGGTAAATGACAGTGACGTAAAAATGTCGGAGAAGGGGAACTATAGTAGTTAAGGGGGCTGTCCGGGGTACAAAATTGGGAGTGTGGATACAAGGGAATTTAACATTAGGCTGACATCTTGGATTGATGGGGGTCTGGGTTCAATTGAAATTCTATGTTAAAATGTTCATAGGTTTAACATGTGAATTTGAGTCTAGGTACAAGGGGTATTTAACATTAGTTCATATGATTAACATTATGACACTTATTAAATGGACATGGGAATGGTAACGTTAAAAATGTTCATCGGTTTAACATTAATATGGCACTTGGGGTACAAGTTGAAATGTAATGTTAAAATGTAACATTATATTTCCCTTTGTACCTAGACATAGTTTTTGGTCTTGAGTAAAAAAAAATGGCACTGTGGGCACAAGGGAAAATTTGACGTTAAAACTACACTGATTAACCAACACGCAGTTTTGACTGACCAATACCCTGACATCTTCTGACCAGCACCCACACTTCGTAACAAACGAAAAGGGAACGAGTGCAAACACATACATAAATATAATATCACCACTGAAAATGGTAGAACTGTTCACACACACGTACCTAATAAGTAATACGCCGTTTGAATGACCATCACACACTTACTAACCAACGGAAAGAGTAGAAGTGCTCACAAATACACACACACACACACACACACACACACACACACACACACACACACACACACACACAAACATCCACGAAAAGAGTAAGAGTGCTTGCACACATACACAAACATAGCATCACCCCTAAAAAGGGTAAGAGTGCTCATACACTATACAAACAAAGTTACTTTCATACTATCATACACAAGAGAGAAGAGCGGAGTGGGCGATCAAAGAGTTCTTTTCTTGTCTGAATCAACACAGTTTTTCGTCCCTTCATTAAGGCTTACTTGGGACATTGTTGGTCATGGAGAAATTCTTTTCCTTTCGTCAAGGCCGCATCTTTTAAAGCATAGGTTTCAAAACGTGTGTCACCGTACGGTTTAACATATCTCCCAAGCTATGTCCTCGTTGTCGAGCTACTCCTCGATATACATGATACATCTGATACAATTCACTGGAGAATCTTTTTTGAAAATGTAGTTTCACGATGACTTTTCCTTTTGAGAATAGAATATTTTGTGCAAGATCTTATTTTATGCTAGTGTTCACTCTGTCAAAATACGTTTTACTGACAAGAAGACAATGAGGATCCACAAATTTTTCCTTCTTCATCGTAAGAAGCTATGGTACAATCCAATTTGAAAGGAATGACTCTCAGCAACTGAGCGTAAGTGTTTCCCACTACGTTGTACTCGAGGACATTAGAGTGCATAAACATTAAATTCAATCCTTCGTTCAATTTGATAGGGAATCAAAAATACTTGAAGAATAGGTTGTTGTTATTGATGTCTTTGGTAGGAGCGAGAGCTGTGTTTCCACCCAAATAGCAAACAAACTAGGAGGAAATGTGATGGTAAGCGTTTTACCGTCGGAAAAAAGACCAATTTGAGACGATAAGAAGGTGGATGATACTTGTTCAGTTGACATCGGTAAGCTTTGTGTAGTACTTTGCGAAACTGATTGTTGAAAAATAGTTGAAATCGTTTCGACGAGATGTCGAGCATTAACATAATATTCTCCAGGAATTCTCAGGGTACCGATATTCAATTCAGGATTAGCTAGCATTATTTGTTTTGTTTGTTTGTTTCACAAAAGCATGATAATTTTTGTCTAAGTGTTCTTGGACTTGTTTTTTGAGTATTTCTACGACGAAAGTGGTTTGATCCTCGGCAATCTTCCAGACTTGAGTGGGATGAATGATTTCTACCAAAGCCAATTCCCAATGAGCTTCGTGATCCAATTGTATGGACTGACATAATTTGCCATGAAACAACATAATTGCTTGTCGGGAAACACATTCATAGAACTGTCACTAGGTAATGTCAAATAAATTGATTCTTGATAGTTCGGTAGTTCCTGTCTCTAAGGAGTCACTCAGTGTCAGATGAGAATGATTTTCCAAGGGTTCCAGATGATTGATGTGACTGAAAGAGTTGTGACCGGCGTTGGTGTGGCTACCGTTGTTACTGTCGGTATAGTACAACGAGGGATTCGAAAGAAGATAGCCAATACAACTGCTGAGGAAAATAGCCCACAGTTGTTTATCTCCTTGTTGCAAACTCAAATTTATAATTGCTGCTCCAATGACACAATATACCACAAAGATCTGACAGAAAAAGACAATCTGATTTTTAGGAAAACTTTCTCCACACCACACCCATTGTGGTTGTTGTTTTAGTTGCTCTGGAGTAATGAACTCAGAGAAGGGATGAAGTGTTTAACGGTGTGTTTATGACTTCTACATCTTTCTATAGTCAATGACTTGTGACGCTGCAGTCCAAGAATCGAAACTTGGGAGGGAGGAAGGAGGGGGATATCTTTTACAACGGACTTTGACATATTGGATACGATGTTATCTCACTTTACGTGTTCTTCGATGGAGAATGATTTCGATATCGTACACGTCGTCGTCTATTTTGGTCACTCCTCGTAACTCGGGCCAGTAAATAGTTCCTTGTAACACGTTCATATCTTCCAATTTATAGACAAGTGGGTCACGTCACCGTACTTGTCCTGTGACATGGAACAATTCTATCGTCCAGTTCAGTAAATCGCCTTTGTCAAAAGTGAGTTTTGTTTTTCCAGTGCGAACCCGATCTCTCTTTCTTTTTTATGGTCTTCCACGTTCTAAACAATCAATCAAACACGGTCAATTCGAGTTGAAGGTCACTTCTTTTGGAGTACATCCGATGCTACTATGGTACGATTGATTTTAAGCTTTGACCAGACGTGGTGACACGTCGATGTATTTGAGAGTACGTTGATGTGTAAAATACTTCACTTACGTTTTTTCAAGGTTCTTTGAAAACATTCCACGACACTGGCTTTAATGTCCAGACTTTCCGTTCCTTTTTGAAAAGCTTGGTTCAGAAATTCTGTGTCTCGTCTCCATTGATTGTCGTGACGTCGTACCAACTTGATTCTAGGCACTACCAGATGATGAGGTATTGTCAACGGACAAAATCATGCTAGGTCTTGTTTGGACAAGTCCAGTAAACTTTGTAACATGCCTGTTCTGTCTTGCACTTTTTTCGTAGGGTATCCCACCTTTTTGGCTACAGCAGCAGCAGCTAGAGCAGCAGAAGACGTCGACGTAAATGTACTAGAAGTGGAAATTGAGAGAGGTCGTTTTCTTTTTGGTTTTCTTCTTAGGAAAGGTGACTTAGAATGTGAAAAACTCACTGCCGCTCTCTTCTTGTTTGTCTGTCTTTTAGATTTTTGAGTTGGTTTTGCTTTTTTACCTTCGGTATTAGGATCGAAGCGAAGCGAACGAATAACCATACCTCCTCCTAGAGATCAACTTGCACCCGGTTTCAAGATAATTTTTTTTGTTTTGGTTTGAGTATAGATTTTTCTACTTTATGTTTTTCAAACAACTTTTGTTTTTGATGAGGAATGTGAACAATTCTTGTAGTAATTGACGTCTGTCAAAGTAAACCATAGTAACACTTTTTACGACTGGCTTCTAAAAATGCGAACGCACTTGTGCATATTTTTCGCGACTAATGGCATACCATGCACGAATTAATTTTGCAGGAGGATGAGATTTAAAGCAAGTCACGTTGAATACTGTCAGAAACAGAAGAACTGAATGGTGTTTTCATAGTTGTTTTAGACAGACAAAAAACCTAGAAAGGCGACGTGTAAACAACTGTACCTCCTTCTGGACACTAATCGTGAGACAAATCCGTCATCGTCATAAACATAACTCAGCCAATGTGTTCCTAATTGTTTCGCTTAGACTTGAACTTGAGATATATCTCTTGGACTTTTAGCCAACACTACATAAGGAGCATTGAGACTGATGGTGCAATGCGCTTTACTTTGTTGAAATAAATTTTGAGCAATGTAACTAATACTGGCATTACGATGATGTTCATTTCGTGTAAACCAAAGTTTAATTTCTATTTCGTCTTCTCCTAACATGTCATGGAAGATGACGAGATGCGTTTGACTAGATTCAGTACTCCTACCCTTATCAGGGGTGATAGTGTGTTTGTGTATGTGTTTGCACTGCTTCTCTTTTCTCTGCTTTCGTTCCTTCCTTCCATGTATGATAGTATATAGGTATGTTTGTGTGGATAGTGTATGTATGTGTGTGTGTCTGTGAATATTCCTACCCTTTTTAGGGGTGATAGTATGTTTGTGTGTTTGTTTGCACTCCTACCCTTTTCGTTGGTTAGTAAGTGTGGGTGTGTTAGTTAGCAGGCATGTGTGTGTGAACATTCCTACCCTTTTCAGGGTGGTAGTATGTTTGTGCATGTGTTAGCACTCCTACCCTTATCGTTGGCTATTAAGTGTAGGTATTGTTCAGTAGATGATTGTGTGTTGTTCAGTCTAAACGGCGTATTGGGTAGTAAGTGTAGTTTTAACATTACATTTCCCCTTGTAATACAGAGTGCCATTTTTTGTACTCAAGACCAAAAACCATTTCTAGATACAAAGGGAAATCTCATGTTAAAGTTTAACATTAAATTTCCCCTTGTACTCCAAGTGCCACATTAATGTTAAACCGATGGACATGTTTAACATTACAATTCCCATGACCATTTAATCAGTGTGAAAATGTCAATCCTATGGACTAATGTTAAATTCCCATTGTAACCCGACTCCCACTCACATGTTAAACCTATGGAAATTTTAACATGGAATTCCTCTTGTACCCAGACTCCCATCATTCCAAGATGTCGGCCAAATGGTAATTTCCCTTTTACCCTTACCCCCATATTTGTACAAAGGGAAGCCCCCTTAACAACTAATAATGCTGCTACTGAGCAAAGAGCATAATGTAAAATCCGGGCGCTCTCAGGTTACTCTCTGACTGAGATCAAAGCCTACTTGGATGAAGTTTACGGATGCAATTCTCTTTCATATCCTACAATGTTGAGGTTGAATCATCGTTTTAAAGATGGTCTCGAATCCATAGAAGATGATCTACGTTCTGGTGAGCGGGAAGTGGCTGTTGTGATAAAGATGCTCGATACACAGTGGAAGATATACCTCAGCTGTTTTTACTATATTGAAGAATCATTTGAAGCTCAGAAAGGTTCGTTGAAGATGGGAGTATTTTGATGGATGCACTGAAGTAATGTTCACAAATAAAGAACTTTGTTGTACAGCGCAATGATATTCAGGACTTTTGAAATACCGCTCGTGTAATGTATTTAAAATTTTGCATGTTTTTTCTTTAATTTTAGAATACAAAGCGGACTTTTAGACGTACGAAAATTATTAGACCTCGGGATCAAAGTCGGACTGGGAACCGGTAAGTATATTTGTTGATTAAAAACAAATATTATTCACAAGCGTCAGAAATATTGTTATGCCCTTTTTCGTTCGTCTGTCTGTCCGTTTGTTCATAATTCTGGCTCCTGTCATTTCCCCTGCGATGGAAAATCGGAGTACTTCAAACAAAATCTCTGTTCGGATTACATTTTCAGACCTTAAAGATGTTTTTAAGCAACGAGTGTACTTTTGCTGCGGATAAAGCATACAAATATTGCCGATAGATAGCCAAAGAGATCGTGCATGTAAACAAGATGATTTTCACAAGCTGCACGATGTCAAACCACTGGGTGAAAAATCCTTCAACTTGGTAGAGTCTTTGTCTATATGATACTTATATGTAAGGGATGTTTTAATTTTAGCTGCTTGGGAGGGGTTCAAATTTATATTTAAAAAAATTCAATTTATTCACATTTTTGTAATATTTGCTGACGAAACTTCATGTATGAAGTCAATAACGCACATGGATTTGCGATGATAGGCTATCAAGTCTGCCTACAGGCCAAAACCACATTATTAACGTCAGACTATGGCATCTGGCCTGGAGATTATAAAACTGCTTGAGTTTCCCCTGTCAGCCAATCAGAAACGACCTTTCAAAAGTAACATCATTTGTGATTAGTTGAAATAAAGAATCAAACAAAGTATCAAGCTCAAACACGAGCTCAAGAGTTGTATGATTTCCAGGTCCAGTCTAAATCTCACGAGGTCCGCTGTGAAGTTAACATCACTTTTCGCACACTTAATTGTTGTTTTACTTAAGTTGTTCTTTCACGAAATACTAAACGACATGTGCTACTTTTCAGAACTGTCCAAGCGATTTACACAAAATTTGCAATATGATTGGTCAGACGACGATCATTGATAAGAAGTTATTACTCGAAAGTAGATGATATAACAATTAGTATACAATGTCTAACACAACATTATTTAGTAACGAACAATAGTCTTTGCCCACACCTCGTTTTATTGGCATGATACAGAAAGGTCACTTGTCAAGCCAATCTTGCTTAAGCAAAAAAGACGTCCACCGCCCACTGTTTGGTTACCTGTCGGACACGAATCATGGCCTTTACATTTTGTTTTAAAATTTTGTGATATTTTCTTGAGAACACACGGGTATATTAAGCGTTAGCAAAACACCTCCCTTTCTCAATACGCTGATGCAGAGAGCTAGTTTCTCGGAAATTTGCAAAAGTAAAAAATCTCCTCACTATTTTAATGATAAAAGAACAAAGCAAGTCCAATACAACAAACACGCAGAAAAAGTTAGTGAACAAACGAAGGAATAAACTAATATTTCTTCCATTATTTAAAGAAAGAAAGAAATATACAATGCAAAAAAAATTTAGAGACACTTGCGTAAATTATTAAATATTCAGTAAATTAGGGCGAGATAAGTAAAATTGTTGTATACTAAAGTCTTACCTTTGAAAATTCTGCTTTGTAAATTTTCTTTTTATATCCAGTATTTTATAAAAAGTGTTGAATTTTCGATCAGTGATGTTTTATTATTCACACAATTATTGCTAAATTTTATATACTTAGTATAAGTAATTAACTAAACAAATAAATAAACTTCGATGGTGCGCCATAAAAATCACGTGGTCCAAGTGTATTTGTGAATGATGGGAAATAATGAACAATGGCCTGACAGTCTTTATGTTTTATTATCCTTTTTCCAATCTCACCTTACTCCAACTTCAATAAAGTATCCATGACATAGTGGTGCTATTCCAAAACCTCTTGCATTTTGCCAATGCTCGCATTTACTAATTTGTGTTTTAAATATTCGCAATTGTCCTCATAATTTGACTTTTTGTGAATTTTCTGTAGTGGTGTATCTCAATAGAGTTGCGGGAGGTGGGGGTGGAGGCGGGAATAAATAGCATTCCTGACAAATTTGGTTCCTGCTGCCCAATATACTGCTGACGTGTGAAATAATCACATACAAACGTTCATGACGTGTTGAGCTCATTCGGATTTCACTTTACGATCACTTACCGTCAATTATAATCAATTACCCCCAAATACCATCAATTACCATCAGTTAGGATTACAAACAAGACAGTTATGTATGAAGTTGAATATCGAAAGTAAAAGGAAAAAATTTTTTTTACACATACCGCAATCAACATAATAGACCCTTGCACCTGACATCATGATTAATTAGTGATCGAATATTACCATAATGGTAGAATGACATAGATGTAGTGTAGACTAGAAGGATATTTGCTAGAATGCATAAAAATCAATCAAATTTGATAAGTTTCTAATGGGTTGAAATAATTCTTAAATCTACTAATTTGACATTATGATAAAATAAATGTGCTAAATTTCCACATTTGTGAGATTTCTAAGCTTTCGCCAGCACGTGCCGTCACAGCTAACACTTTCATTGCCGTTCATCCTGATAACGTTGTGACGTCTTCCTGAATGTGAAGCATGAAAAGTCTATAAAAGCTAACTCAATAAGTAAAAAGACAGACGGATGTAATAAAGATAAAGCTCTGTGTTGATTTTCCAGGTCAGATGAGTATCCTTTTTTGTAGATGTATCAGGAGGGTATAGTCCCTCTATGCTAGACGCAATGAGGACCGCGATCCATGTCTCCAAGACTCTTGGAATTCAGCACGGTGATGGGTATCAAGCAATCAACCACAAGGAAGCATTCATGATGGCCACACTTGGCGGAAGCGAAGGCAAGCGATTACTTTTTGTCTTGATTAAGGTGATAAATTATGCAAATTATGGCTACTACACGTAACGCAGATCTAATGACACGTAAGGGTACCGTACAAATGCAACAATGCAAATATTTCTGTGAAAAAAAAACAAAAAACACGGAATGGCTCTGCAATGGGGTGATCAACTCGACATAGATTCTAACGCTGCATTATTCAGCATTACACGTTTCACGTGTATACTGCACTTAGACTGATACAGAGCGCACGAGCAAGTCGTAATGCAACGATGGTAGTGGTGAAGGGCTAAGATATTCCGTTTACATTTTGTTTGCTACCCGAGTTTCCTGTTGTTATATATTTTTACTCTTTCTTATTATTAAATAGTATGCAATTAAACCTGTGTAGTATTGTTGTTTTTTGTTCATCAAATGTATAAAAACCGCCCCATATTCTTTCTCTACAATATGCAAAGAATGATTCTCTTGAGACATTGTACAATTTTGGTGATTGTTAAGTTAGAGGGTCATAATGTCACAGTTAATACTTGTTGGAGATTGGAAGAACTGCAGAAATTATTTCAAGGTCAAAGGTCAGGATAAAATCGTGCTCAGTAATATTGCCGGATGGTTAATCACTATTTATAATTGACACTCCTTAATGTTTTCCTGCTAAAACATTATGGCATCTTATTTGAGTTTTGGCAATGCCAGATGAAATTGATTAAAAGATCCATACTTTACAAATACATCCATTGTCAAGATTGATAAACTTTAGTTTATGCTTGTGAGTGTATTAGCATGCCTACACATCATTTGCACAAGCATAGTTTACCACGATCGGATAAACGAATCGACACGTTGACCGCCATTCATTCAATCTAAGTTTTTACGCCAGGGAGAGATCAAAATGCTAGGTTTAACAAAAGTCGTGAAAAGGATTTAGGTTAAATACGTTCAAATAAAAAAAGGATTTTAAAATGTAAGTACAAATACACCTTTACTGTAAATAAAAACAAAACTTATGCATATTCTGTACATTTGTAATTTTCGCGTTTTATGGATTGCGTCCTGAAAGGCATCTGAATATATTCTCAGTATTTTCATTTTTTTTATATAACCGAATTCAATCTCAAACTCAAAGTCTGGTCTTATATTTTCAATTTTTAATCATAAGACGGACGCAATAGCTCAAGGTCCGAACATTTTGACATTCTGCAACTTTAACTTGCTTAGTTAGAATGACAAGTATTTAACTTTCATTATTTTATTTTCATTACTACGATTCTTCCACTAGAATGTTAAGTTGCAAATAACTAGCTGTACTCCAGTTATCAAATCTGATTTAGAGGATTTCAGCTTGAACTCAAGGTTTGTATTTAAACTCTTTCATAGAATACAGGGCTTATCTGAAGAAGTGACGTAACTCGTATTTTCTGCACAGTGAACGTGAAGATCCGTAATTTTATGGTCAAATGGGGGTTGAAGTAAAAGATATAACGACTCAAATTGTTGTAGACTGTGTCACTATAAATTGATAAACTGACACAAGGAAATAAAAAGACCGTGTATTGTTCTGAATTTCCTTTTTTTGCTTCAGCTCTTGGTTTAGAGGACAAAGTTGGCAATTTTGTGGTTGGGAAGGAGTTTGATGCCGTGATAATAGATGCCAAAGCTGATGGCTCGCCGTTTGACATATTTAAAGAAGATACGTTTGATGACGTCGTGGAAAAGTTCATTTACCTAGGTATGTCCACGTATATTATTATTATTATTATTATTAAAGCTTAACGAGTTAAACTGTACAGCATAGACTGTCTTATGATCAAAGAGACACAAATGTTTGCTTGACGACAACTCGTCGAAAAAGAAACCATGAAACGTCAAAATATATCGTCCAAATATAATTTTATCCAATTTAGAACACACATAATACTGCACGAATGTATAATTTAATTGAAAATTGACATTGATACCATAAAATGAAATATTGAAGAAGTGTTGACTGTGACTGGTTTGTGAATGTTCTTGAATGCATTTGCATTGTCAAACGTTGACTTGATAACTCATTATATCACCTAATTAAGCATACTGAAATAAAGTTACATGCGGTTGTATATTTGTATAAGGAAATATTGTATACAAGATCTAGCAGTTGTTCATGTAATAAACAACATGTGTAACGCGTAGAAGTTAGCTCATACATTGGTCAGCGGCAGAACGCGTCTGAATCATTTTATATACGAGTCTTGAGTCAGTTCATTAAAAGAACATCAGTTGTAGGGATTTGGGTCAGTTCATACAATAAACACAAACTGTACACATTTGTTAAGACCATCTATTTGAAGCATACCTTTTGGCATCTGGTTCAGTTTTTACAATGAACACAAACTGTACACATTTGTTCAGACCATCTGTTGAAACATACCTTTTGGCATCTGGTTCAGTTTTTACAATAAACACAAACTGTACACATTTGTTAAGACCATCTATTTGAAACATACCTTTTGGCGTCTGGTTCAGTTTTTACAATGAACACAAACTGTACACATTTGTTCAGACCATCTATTTGAAACATACCTTTTGGCGTCTGGTTCAGTTATACAATGAACACAAACTGTACACATTTGTTCAGACCATCTGTTGAAACATACCTTTTGGCGTCTGGTTCAGTTTATACAATAAACACAAACTGTACACATTTGTTCAGACCATCTATTGAAATATTGCTGTTGGCGTCTGGGTCAGTTCAGACTGTACACATCTGAATCAGTTTATGTAATGAACACCAGATATAGGCGTATGTGTAAGTTCATGTAGTTAACATATCTATGTCTCTGAGTCCGTGTGTGTAATGAAGAACACCAGGTGTAGGCCACTTAGTAGGAGGTTGTATGAGGTAGCTGAGCTATCGGAAGATGGTCTACCGCACCAAGATCATCATGAATACGTATTTCTAGTTCATTTAATATTTTTATCACATTTCATATTTCAAATTTTTACTTTTTGCCATGTCTGATGATTTGACCACTGAGTATTTGGTATTTCTATTTCTTGTTTTACGTTTATCATGAATTTGTCGAAACAAATGTACCTTGATGACTAATGTAATGATTGGAAGAAAAGGGAGATTTTGACCTAGGTGTTTATTAATTAATTAATTTATTTTATTTAGCGTAAAATGTGTATTTTACACGCTTCTTTTGTCCATGAAAAAGTAACACATAAACATTTACATGTATTATTGTTCAAGTCTTCGCCTGAGTCTGCAGGCTCTGGAATGTAGTATAGGCCCAATGTGCCTACATGTTGTAAGGGTCGAATAATGGAAGCAACCTTTTTGACTCGAAATGAGTCCGTGATGATGTTCACGCTGAGAAGGTCTTGGACTTTTTAAAGGAGTTAGGTTTATATAATAACGTTGACTTTATATTTTAAGGACCCAGTTTTTTTGTTTTTAGTTTTGTTTTGCATTCCTTTTGTTGGATGCCTCAACTTACTCGTCACTATATGGCCAGGATCATGCTGATGTCCTGTTATACATACATATTATTCAAGTATATTATGCTTCCCTAAATCTTTAAAAATAAGGACGCAATAACATGAAATCATTTATTTTTATTGAAATAAACTAGGTATTTACAGCAAGTAAAATGGCATACTATACAGTTTATTTATTTACCAATCTATTAATTTATCTTGTAATTATCCGTGTTCTTATAAAGAAAACACAATTTGATTAATTTTAAATTTAAACGTTTTAAATGGAAAATAAAACCGACAAAAATGAGAAGTTATCCTTTTTTGTAAAAAAAAAAAAATGGAAAAATTTTTTTTTTTTTAACTCAGGGTCTGTATGAATACTATGCAAATTGACAACTATTGTCGCGTAAAACAATTGTTCTGAGTCTGATGTGTTGCGTTTTAACCTAAGTGCTTAGCAAAAGCTGTTTTGTAAGTCACATATAAATATAACATTATATCATCTTTAAACGACTTTTAGCCGCAATTAAATACAAATCGATAACATACACTAGATAAATGTACATATTCCAAGGAATGTTCTCTGATATAGCATTAGTTAAAGCTTGAGTCATCTTTAAGTTCTCCATTTTGGGAGAATTATGCGTAGATTGAAACCCTCGCATGAAATGGGCTTAGCCTGATCTAAATTAATTGGACTTAACTTGGGCTAAATGAATTGGACTTAACCTGGGCTACATTAGTTGGGCTTAGCCTGGGCTAAATAAACTGGGCTTAGCCTGGGCTAAATAAACTGGGCTTAACCTGGGCTAAATGAATTGGGGTTATCCTGGGCTAAGTTTATTGGGCTTTGCCTGGGCTAAAATGACCTTTTTTGTCATTCCGATTCATATTAAATTTGCTTGTTACAGTGAATTTGATTATTTTATCAATAAGTTATTTTCACACTTTATAAGATTTCATAATTACTTCCTTTAAAATCACTGTGTCCGCCATATTTTGGATCATACTTCTACAAAATAATACATGTGAGAAATCGATTCGACGAAATTTAACACGGGTATCTTGAAACAACAGTGTTCTATTTATAAGTGTATGACCAATAATGTATTCAGAATAAATTTATAATGACCCACGTGATAATATGTAAAAAATTTATGTCTCTGTCAATTAATAATGCTAAGAAGATTGAGTCAACAAAAATTGGCCTTATACGATAATACGTAACAAATTATTATCACTGTCAACAATAATGCATGGAGCCGTGGTAGCTCAGTTGGTAGAGCGTCGGACTCGTACTCTAACTGCCACGGTTTTTATACTTGTCCAGACCAACCCAGGTCGGCTGCTTCAGTGTGTCCATGGGAAATGAACTTAGCTCACATTTCCTCGACATGATATAGCCAATAATGTATTAAAAGTGCCGTTAAACCCCGCACAAACCCCTCCCCCAACCCCCCCAAACAATAATGCAAACCAAGATTGAGCCAAAAAGATGGCATTATCTGATACCAGTAATACTTTACAGGTGACTGTCCCTGTCAATAATAATGCTTAGAACATTGAGTCAAAAAGATGGTCCTATATGATAATATCTAAGAAATTACCATCCCTTGACAGTAATAATGCTTAGAAGATTGAGTCAAGAAGGTGTCCCTATATAATAATATGTAACAAATTACTATCTCTGACAGTAATAATGCTTAGAAGATTGAGTCAAAAGGTGTCCCTATATAATAATATGTAACAAATTACTATCTCTGACAGTAATAATGCTTAGAAGATTGAGTCAAAAGGTGTCCCTATATAATAATATGTAACAAATTACTATCTCTGACAGTAATAATGCATAGAACATTGAACCACAAGATGGCCCTATATGATAATATATAGCAATCTATTATCGCTGTCTGTAATAATGCCGGATAACATTGATTCAAACTATAGCGAACACAGGGAGATAAATCTGGCCAGAACTGATAAGACTTAATATAAGATTGGTGTCCCCTGTAGAATAGTCTACAGTTTAATTAAATTTTCTTAAAATCAGTTTACTGTAATGAGTTTAATCAAATTGCATTCTAATGTGGATATTAAACGTTTACATCAAACATTTGACAAAATACTATCATAATTGAATGATATCGATATTTGTACTTACTATTTCTATCATAATTGAATGATATCGATATTTGTACATACTATTTCAATCATAATTGAATGATATCGATATTTGTACATACTATTTCTATCATAATTGAATGATATCGATATTTGAATATACTATTTCAGGTGATGATAGAAATATTGTGGCCGTCTTCGTTGCTGGAAGTCTTGTGTGTGACAAACATCGGGCTTACAGTGGTGTCGGATAATGACCTCACATTAAGGGCATCAAAAGAGTTACCAGTAGCTTTCTATGTCTGCAGACAATCTTGTTACCGTATCGACCCTTTGTAAACTGTATACCCGAGACTCGGGTAGCTCCGGTTTGATACGGTTAAAACTAAAGATGGATGACAGTGAGCCGTTCTCCTATTGCATGGAAAAAAATCTTATCTTTAATTTCGAACAGAAAGAAGAAAAACAGAGATTTTTTTAAAAGGTCTTTCATTCAGCAGAAACGTCTTTCATTCAGCAGGGAAGACGATAACTAACAGAAAAGGTCTGAATTCGTAGAACAAAATAGAAATACAAATATTTTCCGGATTTTGGCATCTATAACTCTTAAAGAGCAGGCAGACCATCGTATAGCCTGTTAATAAATATTTATATCTGTACATTATTTGACCTGTGAAATCAAGTTTCAGATTTAATTGTGTTCGCCTTTTTTCCTGACAATGAAGTAAAAGCATATTTCTGTAATTTTGCCCTTTGTTATTCATGGACTCATCAATAAGCAATAAAATCTTATTGATAATTCTTTACTTTTATGTAAGATTTAAGATGGCGGTGGACAAAGCCTCAACACCAATCTGGCCAAAGCAAAAAGGTCTCAATGATAAGTCAACACCGTCATCAACATTACCGGACAGAGATACTAAACAGATATTTTTCGTGTCCAAGGTCAAATATTTACTGAATATAGACAAGCATCCGAAACACAGATCCAGTGCATATACTTTGATTTATTGAAAAAGTTTATCTACATATACAGTATGTCTTCCAAGGGTACGGTTTACTACGGTGGTACCAATAATGTCTTCAAATTTGTATTTAAAGCTTTTGATTCCTTTTTAAATTTAATTTTTATATTATATCTCATTTCAGTACTTTTGTTCTGTATATTGGTTTGTTATCTAAAATTTATCAGTTTCGTTCAGGGGGTTGATAATTTGTCCATTTTCTTTTTTTCTTCTTCCCGATCTAGGTAGTTAATACCTAAAAACATATTTTTCATTATTCAGTTTTGTCAAGAATGTGGGTATCTCTTCCTGAAACACTAAATAACAATAAAGATCAATTTTTGAGACAGGTTCCACAAAACATTGCCTGAAGTTTTTGATACAGTTTTATTAACCACCAACAAAGGATCCTTGAATTGGAGTAAACCGTATTTTATACCACAGTAAATTGTATCATAAACCGAAATTAATAGTACCCATACATATCCACAAAACATTAAATATACCCTTATTTCAATTGTTTATACTTGCAAAACTGAATGCACAAATTTATTTAAGTACAATAATAATTTAATATATAGAACATTGAGGGTTTAAATAAAGAAAACAAAAATCCAAATCTCATGGTTGCTCAATATTATACTTTGATATTTTGCAGTAACATAGATTATTTTGTTGCTAAAAATATCAGGGTATTTGTTTTCCATAAAAGAAAAAAAAAAAAAAAAAAAAAAAAAAAAAAAAACCACTTACGGAAGATGCCAAAAATGGGCAAATTACCTTTTAGTAAAACATTGTGGCTTTATTTTATAGCCGAAAAAAAATCTTATACCGGAGTTAACCGAGTCTAGCGTATATAGTTTATAGGGGTGCTATCGTCCATTTATGATTTCCATTTATGATTTAAGTGCAATTGATCTGTTTCTTTTTTAATCTGTGAACGCAAAGTTTCCCTGAATAAATTTTATATTTGATAAAAAACGCTAGAAATAAATTTACTATAACTGACTTGAAACTGAATGGTCTTTTTGAAGCTGATGATGATTACAGGTGCATATAGAGTGAAAGCCGAGATCAAGGTCCGAAAGAAAGAGGGGTTAGTGTAGTCCAGCCGAGAGGGGGGGGGGGGCAATTGCCCAGGGGCCGACGATTTTTAGGGGCCCGCCGTCAACTCAGTTATCAAAAATAAATTAATCTTTGCAGTAAATATTAAAATTTGTTTTTTGGGGCCCATGAGTGCTCTGCCCAGATTCCTGGAATTTCTGTCGGCGGGCCTGGGTTAGTGACAAAGCGTAGGGGATATTTTGCTTTCAGGCGCAAACATGGGGGATGAAAATTTATTTGTGTTAATTGCCAAGTATTATGCAATTTTCATAGAAATTTGGGCACTATTTCACATCAGTGAACAATTAGGTTAAATGTTGACTTAGAGGTACTGTAATTGCTCATTTTCTGATACTCTCAATTTAAACTCTCAATGCCATTTGTGTCTATGTTCTTTCCTTAAAAAAACAAATTCAAAATAAAATATAATTCTTTAATGATTGAAAGTTTCAATGGAACATAGCAAATGGACATACAAGAAATAAGGAAAATAAAAATGACAATATTAGTATACAATAATATTAACAAATTAGAAAAATATAAATTACTTAAGTTAAGAGCACTGTACACGTATACACCTATCTATGACAAAATTATACCAAATCCAAATTCTGTGAATACACTTTTTTCATTGGATACCAACTGTCATAATCTATAGGTCTCTGAAAGAATACGACACTAACGACTTTTGTAAAAAAGCTCAGTCTGTGAAGACAGGAGTACTTTTTTTGTTATACATTTGATAATAAAAGGTTAATTATCTTTATAATTTCAATACTATTCAATAGGTATGTAGCAAATACTTTGCACACCGACATGTTTTCATTAGTACGAATACTAATTTCAATACTATTCACTAGGTAATACTAATTTCAATACTATTCACTAGGTATGTAGCAAATACTTTGCACACCGTCATGTTTTCATTGGGTACAAACACTGTTTAATGGTCATGAACATTATATTGAGATACATCAATCTATTTGTGAATATATATATATATATATATATATATATATATATATATATATATATATATATATATATATATATATATTATATGTATGTTTGTACGTGATTAAAGAAAATTAGAAATATTTACAAATACTGATCAAATGGATAAGGGATATTATAAAGAAAGAGAATGACACAAAGTAAAATTATAACATTTACAAATAATAGCATTAAATTATTAGTACATATCAGGAGCAAATAGTTTTAAGGTTCTGGTGCTGCTGAGGGAGGGGAAAATATTTGTTGTCTGTACTACAAATTTAGATTTTATTGTCAAATATGTATTTTAAAACACACCGATTACATCCATATGGGAACAATAATGAAAAACAATAAGTTCAAACGAATTATGTATTATCTAAATAAATGTTTTGCACCACTTTAAATATCTTCTCGTTTGCATGAAGTGATAGCAAGGAAGGGGAGATTACCCATAAGTATGTAAGATATATCAAAAGAATAATGTTCATATGGTGCGGTTTTTAGAAACTAGGTATTATTGATAATCAAAAAGAAAATGTTTGGCAGTTTGTAGTACTCCGTACGAATAATTGTAATTAAGTGACAAATGGTAACTGTAAAAGTCCGCATTTAGTAAACTACAGTCAGGTCGTAATCTAGTATGTAGGATTTATGAATTTCTTGTTACTTTGTCTGATAGCCCTTTCGTAGTAACACCCAACAAGAGTTCTGTACAGCTCTAAATCAGTGTGTATACATTAGGTAGCAATACTAACAGTGATATTTACCTTGGTTATTTGATGAGAAATAAAGAACAGAAAGGAGAAGATTTTTAGTATGGTCGCAAATTCGTTTTATTATCTGTTGGAATCAAAACAATTTACATGAATTCAAACAAAATAGTTTCAGATCAGATTCCACAGTGCTAACCGACACAGTTTTTACCCAAAATGATATTAGAGCATCAGCACTTTAGAAATTCATGAAAACACAGCAGATAAAGAAACAAGAAAGGAAAACTCATAAATTCGTCTGTAGTGTTGACGGTATACAATATTCACGTTTTCATGGCTCATGAAACATATAAGGTTTGAAGACCGTTGTATTTTTAAAAGGTTTTGTTGTCGATTTTGTAAAATAATACCTTTTGATGAATTATATTTTAGCATATTTTAGCAGTCCAACAGACAAAGCAACTTAACATTCAACTTCTCCCTTTGTGCAGTGTTTGCATAAATTATTTGAACCAGATTATTTTGTTTTTAATCCAAAGGTTTCATGTAATAATATATGTCCAAATGTATCCAGCTATAGGACAAGTTCAAAATTCATACATGGCAAAAATTATCTGTACCAATTAAACATGTATAGCAGCGAAATGCTGTATTTTTAAAGTAGAGAAAATAGAAATGGTATGTAATCATTTTTAGTTTAAAGTTTACAAATCAAAATCAGACCATACACATCTGAGAGTAACTCATCCTTTAAACTTGGTGTCTTAGGGCTGGCGTGAGACTTCAGCTACTAACTTCTGGCAATGCATGATACAAACTGAATTAAAAAAACAGATGCAATTTGTGTGCATAAAATAACCCACCAAAACCAGACACGAGGTGAATTCAGACAATACAATTTATACATAAAAGAATGTCTTCATTGGTATACACATGACTTTTCCTTCTGTTGTAAAGAAATGTATTGTTGTTTATACAAAATAGGTTTTGCTACAATGACTGGTTCTATGCATTAATTTTCCATCCCCTGCTATTGCTTTATCACAACATTGGAAAAACGAACTTTGGCACAGTCAATACTTTTGCATAGATGCATGTTACAGTCTTTATTCACTTATAAGTCGAGTTCAACTGCAAACAAAATATACCCTGATCTGCTGATGCATACTGCGCTGGCAGATCAGGGTGTATGTTGATTGTTGTACTGATTTACTCCTAACAAGCTGCATAGACTCAGATCTGCTAGCGCATTATGCGACGGCAGATCTGGGTCTGTGCAGTTTGCAGTTGGACTTAACTAATAAGCGACAAAACGCGGTATTGTCGTTTTCAAGTGGGATGAAAGTATAGCACCAAAATTCAGCAGTGCTGAACCAACAAGTCACTGACCAAGAACATACCTGCCTTGACAGTACAAAAGAGATACGAATCTGAAGTTTCTGAGAGCATATCTAATTATTCAAATCATACCGTATCTCATACTTATTTACTCCTAAATTAACGTATAACTTAATTTTAAATTCTAAATCTCAAACATATTTGGCCTGAATAATGATGTATGTCAGGAAATCAGCAAATGCTAACAAAGAGGGAGAAAAGAAAGCTAACTATTAAATTATAATATAATATAATATATTATATTATATTATATTATATTATATTATATTATATTATATTATATTATATTATATTATATTATATAAAAACATGCATTCTCATGGCGAAGAGAGTATAAAACTGCCCTAATATCTTGCGAACTGGTTACATGCCTCATTTCTCTCGAACGTTTTTTTATTCGTGTTTCTGGTGAGTGGCTGTAATGGCTCTAATACATTGAGATCCTTTCTGGCTGCTCTCAAAGTAAATCGAAATTGTTCCATGAAGGGCATGAGAACCTCATTCGATGCTTAAATTATGTTTAATCTCTCACACCTGACCAAACTGTAGATTATATACCATCAACATTCAGGCCATGTATTTCAGAATTGAAAAAGGTATAGTAAAATATGACAAGGGTCTAAAAGGAATAAAATTAGGACTGTTATGAAAGTGTTATATATACAGAGAAAGTTGTCAGAAATATATCAATTGTCTGTCATTCAAGGTTCAAATATGAAACCTGAGTGGATACAATTGATGTTTAATGATACTTGCGAAATCTTACGAAAACTGAAAGGGTATTTAAGGTACTTTAGGTTTAGATATCCATACAAGTACAACTTGAATAGTAAATGCACGAAATATCGTACAGATAATTAGTATTTGACACATGAGCTCCTATACACGATAAAGCATGGTGTATAAACCTTGCTGCATGTAAATTCAGTTTGTTTTATGTTCCTTCCATTATCACACGCTGTAGCTATATATATATATATATATATATATATATATATATATATATATATATATATATATTGCAATCAATTAATAATTAGTCTCCTGCAACAGTGGAGAATGCTGATGCAAAGTAAGCTACAAGCAAGCTATTATTTAATTCAGTAAACTAATGATCAAAATAGAGGACTTTTAGATTTTTGTGTGGACATATATCAGACATCTTCACCACTCTCCCCCAGCACTTGCGTTGCCCCCCACACTCACACTCGATGTCCGTCAAACAGTCGATTATGGATCAAAAAATGATATATATGCTACTGCCACTCTACTTTCAAACGTACTTCCATTATACTATAATGACATGGTTTTCCATCAAGAAGTGTCTCATGGGCTCATGGACAAAGATGAGGCACTCTTTTTATTGTATGACGGTTTTCCATCAAGAAGTGTGTCATGGGCTCATGGACAAGGATGAGGTATTCTTTTTATTGTATGATATGGTTTTTCATCAAGAAGGATGTCATGGGCTCATGGACAAAAATGAGGCACTCTTTTTATTGTATGACATGGTTTTCCATCAAGAAGTGTGTCATGGGCTCATGGACAAGGATGAGGTATTCCTTTTATTGTATGACATGGTTTTCCATCAAGAAGGATGTCATGGGCTCATGGACAAAGATGAGTCACTCTTTTTATTGTATGACATGGTTTTCCATCAAGAAGTGTGTCATGGGCTCATGGACAAAAATGAGGTACTCTTTTTATTGTATGACATGGTTTTCCATCAAGAAGGATGTCATGGGCTCATGGACAAAGATGAGGCACTCTTTTTATTGTATGACATGGTTTTCCATCAAGAAGGATGTCATGGGCTCATGGACAAAAATGAGGCACTCTTTTTATTGTATGACATGGTTTTCCATCAAGAAGTGTGTCATGGGCTCATGGACAAGGATGAGGTATTCCTTTTATTGTATGACATGGTTTTCCATCAAGAAGTGTGTCATGGGCTCATGGACAAAGATGAGTCACTCTTTTTATTGTATGACATGGTTTTCCATCAAGAAGTGTGTCATGGGCTCATGGACAAAAATGAGGTACTCTTTTTATTGTATGACATGGTTTTCCATCAAGAAGTGTGTCATGGGCTCATGGACAAAAATGAGGTACTCTTTTTATTGTATGACATGGTTTTCCATCAAGAAGGATGTCATGGGCTCATGGACAAAAATGAGGCACTCTTTTTATTGTATGACATGGTTTTCCATCAAGAAGTGTGTCATGGGCTCATGGACAAAGACGAGGTACTCTTTTTATTGCATGATATGGTTTTTCATCAAGAAGTGTGTAATGGGCTTATGGACAAATATGAAGTACTTTTTATTGTATGACATGGTTTTCCATCAAGAAGTGTGTCATGGGCTCATGGACGAAGACGAGGTACTCTTTTATTGTATGGCATGGTTTTCCATCAAGAAGTGTGTTATGGGCTAATGGACAAGGATGAGGTACTCTTTTTATTGTAAGCCGAGACTGTAGCTATCGCATACATGGAGTTAGTAAACATATACTTGCCATGGGGTTCTAATGTCCCTACAGAGGAAAAAAAGAATTCAAAGAATCCATCCATTTATATCACATTTTATGTAATATCGGGGGTAGGTAGCAAAATATGAAATACAAATATTTACGCATATTGGTAATATAGAAGCACTCTCAACACAAGTCATACAAAACACCGCACACGAGCACGCACGCACGCATAAAAACAACAAACAAGCTATAATTTGATCTTAGTTCATCCTTAGTAATATCTTTGATTCAGTACAAGTACTATGTTTAGAGTCGAACAACAATACTGGTATTAATTAACACTAGAAAACAAACAAGTGATACAAAACTCGGCATCAATTAGTTATAAGAGACGTTCAATTTTCCACCATTCAGATGTTTTGATAGAAACTTTTTTTTAGTTCTGATCTTCCTAAATACAGCTAGTGATAATGTGAATATATGTCCATAACAACCGCACAATTCAATTATATTACAAAGCCTAATGGGGATAAGGTGAAATACACATTTATCCGATTCAAATAATGCCCCATAACTATCGTACGAAAGTCATATAGGAAAGCCGTACATAAAGATCTTAGCAATTAGCCGGTCTGCATCCAGTGAAATCATCTAGAATTTATACTAAATGGTGCAATGTGTTAGGCAGTAGCTACCAAGTGTTAGACACATCCTACCCATGAAATACGTCGTACACTTAAATAAACCTATGACCTTGTGACGTCTCGCATGCAAACAAAACCTGTTGCGCTTAGCATGATATGATTGAATGGAAGATTAGTTGTGCCTTTGTTAATTCTACTGAATCACTAAACGATAAACAATTTTTTGGTGTACACAACTGAACTAAAGTGCCTGTTATAAGATGTATGGGACAAAATTAGACGTTTCTCATATTCCTAGCTTTATCTAGTGATAATGTATCCCCAGCAGTACAATTCAATCATATTTAAAGAGTCAAACAGAATACGATACAATCTACCTTTATTCGCTCCAGGGTATGTAGCATAAAAGACATATTGATCGTATGAAAGTTACATTGGAAAATCGTACATGTAAGATCTTAGCGATTAGCTAGTCCGCATCCAGTGAATCATCTAGAAATCGTACCAATCAGTACAATGTGTTAGACAGTCGCTACCAAGTGTAATATACCCACTACCCATGAAATATGTCATACACTAAAAACCCCCACAAAAAAACAACCTTTGACCTTATGACGTATCTGATACGAACAAACCCTGTGAGCGGGTTGCATGATAGGATTAAATGGAAGGTAAGCTATGCCTTTGTGATTCTGTTGAAACACCAAATTAGGGCTACCATACGTCCTCTTTTTCCCGGACATGACATCATTTTCGGTCCTTAAATCTCCTCTTTGTCTCTTACATATATATATATATATATATATATATATATATATATATATATATATATATATATATATATATATATGTATATACAATAGTGTCCTCTTTTTTGAAACCTAACTAAAGAAAGTTTTTGGGTTTACACAACTGAAATAAGGTCACTAATATAAGGCTAATGCTGGCGGCATCTCGACTAGTTGTAGCCAAGCAAAATGGCGGCTTCTCGACGAGTTGTAGCCAAACAAAAAAGCAAAGGTCTAAATCAACGAATTATTTAATGCTTGTAATAAATGTGTGTATTTGCCCAATACATGCATGAACGGAAACAAATATGATTAGACAAGTTTTTCCAGCATAAATCATTTACATTTAATTAGTATTGAAATAGTAAAATACATACATATTCCGGGTTCCAGCACAATCAATTACATTTAATTAGTATTAACAGTGTAAAATACATACATATTCCCATTCCATCGTAAATAAGTTACATTTAATTAGTATTAATAGAGTAAAATACATACATATTCCCATTCCAGCATAATCAATTACATTTAATTAGTATTAAAGAGTAAAATAATATTCCCATTCCAGCATAAATCAATTACATTTAATTAGTATTAAAAGAGTAAAATAATATTCCCATTTCAGCACAATCAATTACATTTAATTAGTATTAAAGAGTAAAATAATATTCCCATTCCAGCATAAATCAATTACATTTAATTAGTATTAAAAGAGTAAAATAATATTTCCATTCCAGTATAAATCAATTACATTTAATTAGTATTAAAAGAATAAAATAATATTCCCATTCCTGCATAAATCAATTACATTTAATTAGTATTAAAAGAGTAAAATAATATTCCCATTCCAGCATAAATCAATTACATTTAATTAGTATTAAAAGAAAATACATATTCCCATTCCAGCATAATCAATTACATTTAATTAGTATTAAAAGAGTAATACACATATTCCCATTCCCGCATAATCAATTACATTTAGTTAGTATTAAAAGAGCAAAATAATATTCCCATTCCAGCTTAAATCAATTACATTTAGTTAGTATTAATAGAGTAAAATACATAAATATTTCCAGCATAAATCGAGTACATATACATTTTAGTGACTTCACGTTATATAACTTTAAATTGTTTGTGAATAATTAACAAATGCTAGTGCGTGATTTTTTATTTGTAGTCACTACTACCCAATTCGATATACATTCAAGTCGCTACCAAACGTTTTAGTCGTACACTTTCCTAAAGAGTGCTAATATAAAACAGTCAAACCTGTTCACGTATTCTCATTTGGGAGTGAATAATGTGGCCTCTGTACACAGATGTTTATTCTGCATAGCTTAACTTCAACTGCAATTTATTGTTTAGACTTGTGCACAAATGAGTGTTTAAGAAAGGTGACTGGGTAATACAAGTGACCTTTAAGTCAGGTTTGACTGTAATTAGTTCTTTATCTGAATGTCTGATGCATCATCGTCTCGTCTGCTTGTTTTATGTATGTTCTGCATACGTCCTTTACTGGATTTCAAATCACTAATCTGCTGTAGTGAAATTTACTACCCTTGATAGTCTTGTTACATTATATCCAAAACTTCATAATTTCACATTTTTACCAAGTCCTTCTTACAACAGTTTAGACTGGTTAAAATCGCATCGTATGACACATTTTTACCAAGTCCTTCTTACAACAGTTTAGACTGGTTAAAATCGCATCGTATGACACATTTTTACCAAGTCCTTCTTACAACAGTTTAGACTGGTTAAAATCGCATCATATGACACATTTTTACCAAGTCCTTCTTAACACAGTTTAGACTGGTTAAAATCGCATCGTATGACACATTTTTACCAAGTCCTTCTTACAACAGTTTAGACTGGTTAAAATCGCATCATATGACACATTTTTACCAAGTCCTTCTTACAACAGTTTAGACTGGTTAAAATCGCATCGTATGACACATTTTTACCAAGTCCTTCTTACAACAGTTTAGACTGGTTAAAATCGCATCATATGACACATTTTTACCAAGCCCTTCTTACAACATTTTAGACTGGTTAAAATAGCATCATATGACACATTTTTACCAAGTCCTTCTTACAACAGTTTAGACTGGTTAAAATCGCATCGTATGACACATTTTACCAAGCCCTTCTTACAACATTTTAGACTGGTTAAAATATCATCATATGACGCAGACAACTAAAAGCAACTTATTGTTAACAGCTGACAGAAACAACTTTTGAATTAAAGCGTCCTTATTAAAAATAATATTAAACATTGGTTTCAATATAGTTCTGTTATTTATTTCATGTGATTAGTTATTAATTTCATAACTACTGGTAATTATAAAAATAAAATAAACTTATTATTTGTACAGGATTCATGGAGTCATGAAGCTTTGGAATCGATTACACATTATGCATCAACGGCTTTTACTTTGCTACGGTCATTCATGCAGTGTGTAATTAAACTTTAAACTTCATAAATCCTGTTAAAGATGAACTTCAATTCTTGAATAACAACTGGAATAGCAACTAGCTCAGCTTCGTTGTAAAGCACGGGCAAGTACCCACACTTCTGTTACATCTATTCCTCCAGTGTTCTACCTACGTGCGTTCTACCACTTGAGCTATCTGAGCTGACGGGTCCAGTCCTTCCCGTAACACTTTCTGTCTTCTTGAGACTCGTCTTTGTGTCTCAATGTCCAGCAAATTCAGTGGCTTAACAGATGCTTACAAAAGACATATGTATGTATGTATGTATGTTCTGTATGTGTGTGTATGTAATCTGCGAGTTCTGTATGTGTGTGTGTATGTAATCTGCGAGATCTTGGTGATTACACGTTTTTGTCCATTTACGAGGTCTCTGTCTTGGTTTTCTTTTGAATATCCCTTCACTTCGTGTTTGTCAGATTATTTTGTTTATTTTGTATAATTACAAAAATATTTTAAGATATTTTATAAATTACATCTCATTATTAGAATTCTATGTATGTATGTATGTATGTATGTATGTATGTATGTATGTATGTATGTATGTATGTATGTATGTATGTATGTATGTATGTATGTATGTATGTATGTATGTACATATCTATCTATCTATCTATCTAGAAATTAGACAAAGAGAGTAACATCCGCCGTAGTACTGTGCAGTTGTGTGCTTTTTCTTTTCAAATCATACATACATACATACATACATACATACATACATACATACATACATACATACATACATACATACATACATACATACATACATACATATACACATACATACATACATACAGAGATGCATATATATTTTTATGCATCGATCTAACAATTCGTCTTACGATTTTTCCATATAGTCAACTATATACCTATATGCATGGTTGTATCTCTCTTTCAATAATAAATATCGATATAACTTGCAATATACCTTGTTAGCCAGCTAGTTACTTTATTCTCCTTGTACGTCTTTACTTGTCCGCCTATTTTAATGAGAATGTAGGGGAAAAGAAATTATATATGATGGAAGACTCGACAAATTGTATATGTCAATTTTCTCGAGGGAAGCTGGCTGGAAAGTTTAATTTGCCCTTGGGAGAGCTGACCGTGCCACTAAATATAGCAACAAAATATCACAACGAAGGTTAACAAATAATGTGAAATCCATGTAATTATTTGTCAAATCAGTCTCCCACTGTTTCAATGGTCAGCATAATGCTTATGAAGAAGCCTATGCACGCACTAACTGTGGCTAAGTTAGGACGTAAAGGCCGGCGAATCCAATACAACTAGGAATTGAACTTTATATTTTACAGGATGAATGAAGTCGTGAAGCTTACAAATCAGTTACACACTGCATCTATCAGCCGTAGCGAAGGCAGGGTGTAGTTAAGTGGAAGGCAGGGAGTAGTTACGTGTAAGGCAGGGAGAAAGTGTAACAAATAGGACTTGGCGTGTAGGCTCAGATTAAGTCGCAGAGCATCTGTATAGAGTTAGAGAGGCCCTATATTAGAACTACGTTCCGGTCTTAAAATTTTCCCTGTTACATATGCAATTGCGTAAACTGTGAACTCTACCTTTCTATTATCAACATAGCTTGTAACATTTTAAAATAATTCAGCTGTGAAACACGCCATTACAACTTTTTTTGTGGACAAAATGGCTACCTTAGGGTAAGTCGTGTGTTTTATGTCGCCCAGTGTTTCATCATAATTGGGTGGTCAAGTGATATTATATTTACTAGAAAATGTTATGGATATATGTGCGAAGGAAACATCGTTCAAGTGGTGATGATTTGTGTATTCGGAGTTGTTTCTGGATTTGGATTTGGATTTTGTTAGCAGAGCAGAGATTTTTGGAAAAATGATTGCATTGGTGAGTGAAGCACTTCATGTTTATAAACTCTATGTAAAACAAGCGTATGCCCTAGCTGTTGTGTAGATTGTGTAGATTAAATGTTCATATTCATATTTAGCGGACGGATTCGGGTTCTGATGTGATTCGATAATTCACAATTCATATTTTCGACTTTTGGGCAGAGTTTAGAAAGTTGATAAATAGGCGGGAGTGACACATCAAGTATCGTCAATCGTAAGAGTTACGTTGTCATATAAGTTGTGAGCTAGCGATCACATCACATTACATCGCACCATTATAAAGACTACTCAGTCCTATATCATCAGTTTTGTTCATTATGTGTCATGTATTATGTGTAGTGAGTAGAATGCATGCTCACGATCTTTGTGAATTATATAAGTCGTGTCACACCTGGTACCGTTACAGTGTGGAGATTCTGAGTTAGACTTGGTAACTAGTAAATGGAACCATATATCATTAATTTAGTGAGAATAAGAAAAGTCAAGTGATGCGTACTAAACGTAACTAGACATATAATGACTATATAGCACTGGTAGTATGCACTGGTGTAATGGTGTATGACAGGGCTACCGTACTTGCATACTTTTATTCAAGAGGTGTATAACAGGCTTCTAAAAATTTATACGGGCATAGCTGTAAACTGCCAACATGGACGTGGAACCAGGGACAGCTGAGCGTTGCAGTGGTGGAGGAGAATCCGATTCAGAAGATGAGGAATTGATAGCAACACAGACTGAGAGAAATATATACAATCAAATTCACTCGAAATTTGGAACCGTAGATAGAGTAGAATTTAAACAGAAATTATGTATTGAACTGGATGTGCAGAACTTAAAAGACATTAGATTATCATTACATGACTTGGCTAGATTAGAAAACAACAACTATCCTGTAACTATGCTAGTTGAGAGAACTATAAGATGTGACAGTGCTCCTCTAGAGGAAAGATTGGCTGAGGATATATTTGTTTTGTATCACTTCCTAGCAGGCGACAAGAACCTATCTGAGGTGAAGTCTCTTGCATCGAGACATAAGCCAAGCACAAGTGTGGCTGATAACAGTGTAGGTGTAGGTGTGAGCATAGCGTCTAAAAGAAAAGGATCCAGAAACAATCAGAACCGGAACCAGAAACAGTAACAAAGAATTTGGATCACAACTCAATAGCATCTCTTGCAGGCGATACCAGTGACATTTCTGTGACGACGGAGAATTTATACAAAGTAATGGACCTAAAGCATTTTGTGAAAGTTACTATTCAACAAGTCAGGGACGACATTATAAGAGAGCTGACAAACGAGCTGGATAAAATCAGAAAAGAACTCCATGCTAGAGATGTTCATTCGGCTAGACTTCAATCAGAGTTAGAAAGACACAAGGAAGAAGAAAACAAGTTATCAAAAGATAATTTGGCTTTAAAAGTATCAATCAGGGAAAAGGATAACAATTTGGAAAACATCAAGGCAACCCAGTCGCATCTGCATCAAATGTTAGAGGATAGAACATACAATAATAAAGATAAAAAACAGATAGATACAAAACACGTGGCACAAACTCAAACAACATTTGCTGATATTGTGAGCGCTGTCAATCTTATAACTGAAACATCAAAGGTCAAATCACCGAAACGGATAATAGATGCGGACATAGATGGTAATAAACGGCGGAAGCATCTGTCAGACCCAACAGTATATTCGGACCGTTGCAAAAGAGGTCCTATGCATTCCAACGGCCAAAATCAAGGAGGTGCGCTTAGTCTGTCCACTAGTCACAGTTCTTCGAACGAAGAAGTTATCATAATCAAAGATAACGGCGGAATAGGTTTCAACAGTGATCATCATTACTCAGCACGACAACGCAGGAGAAGTAACGACAGGAGCGAAAGGCTTCCAGCGACATCTAGATCAGCTACCACAACAAAGGCAGAGGTTCAAGATAATAAAACAATCGAAGTTGTCACGACAAGCAGAAACCATGTGCCTCAGAAACGTCTAAGAAACTCGTTTTCATTTCGAATTCTCATGTCAAGGATACCAGTAGACAGATCAAGAGAAGATATAAGAACGTGTATCAGAAAGCACGCTGGAATAAAGGGGGTAAAGTGATAGACATTAAAATATTAAAGCATTGGCGAGTCAGAGAAGGAAAAGACACATACACTGTTTTAGTCACGGTAGATGAGTCAGATTCTGAAAAGGTTTTAGAGACAGGTTTCTGGCCAAATTTTGTATGGGCAAGGGAATGGTATGAGAGGTATGAGAAGCATGAGACGTATGTCGATAATGAAAATAGGCGTTATTAGTGAATTTAGAGAAACGAGCAGTAAATCACATACATAGATTATGGTTCAACAGTTAATAATCTTCGCTATACTTTTGATTATAATCAACTTTTTACGCCATATAATGCCAGACAATACATTTCGTTTGATGACATGGAACGTACAAGGAGTTATGTACGGTTCACCTTACCTGTATTCTTTATTAAATGAAGTAGACATTGCAGCGCTCACCGAGCACTGGCTTATGCCCGAGCAGCTCGATTTTTTAGACACAATACATCCCGAGTTTAAATCTTTCTCACGTGCTGACAGTAGGATAACAGTTACATATGAAGAAAGATTAAGACACACAGGGTTCGGGGGAATAGCAATCCTATACAGAAAGTCGCTCTGCGTTGATCCTTTGTCGAGCGCTGGTAATGATAGAGTCTTAGGGGTGGAGGTAAAATGGAACGATAAATGTAAATATTTTGTTTTCGGAGCCCTTTTGCCATCAACTAATTTTTCAGTTGCAAGTTACTCCGAGACAATAGAAGAATTGAAAGATCAATTTGATATGTTTTGCCAAGAGGGCATCACCATACTCGCGGGAGATTTCAACGGCCAGTTAAGTTCACTGTTCAGCTCCAAAACGAAGTGTTTAACTGCAAATGCTAGAGGTGCTGTTTTGGAAAAGTTTCTGTGCGAAAGGCACTTAGTGTTTGTTAACAGTCAATCCATATGTAATGGACCTGAGTTTACCTTTTTCTCAGCCGATGGTAAATCTAAATCACTGATAGACCATATACTTTTACAAAAAAGTAAGTTCGACTTAGTGGTTAAGGCCGATATCATAGATGATCATCCTTTGAATATTTCAGATCATCATCCTGTAAAAATAGAGCTAGTCAGACCATATGCACATAACACAATGAGGGCCGACCAGCATATAATCAAATCCGTAAATTGGAAGAAAGCCTCGGCAGATCAGATAAGTAGATATAAGGAAGCAATTCGCACCGACTCTTCAGCGCAGGTGCATACGGCGGAACGAGAGACAAATATAGATATTGAAATTATTATTCAAAGCATGATAAACATATTACATGACGCGGCCTCTAAGTTCTTGCCTATTAAGAGATTTTGCCCGTATGCTAACCCATATTGGAAACTACTAAACGTAAAAAGGTTTCACACGGAAATGCGGCAGAAACGTAGAGAATGGATATCTAATGGTAGGCCGCGAGGCTGGGTATACCTGTCATTCGCGAATTATAAGAAGGTGAAGAAATTGTTTGCAAAAGAATTGTTGAAAGCTAAAGAAACGTGTGACAGAGAACAACTCAGTGAGCTTGAAAAGGCGTCAGACCTTGATATTTCTACGTTTTATAAGTTCTTACGGAAGAAACGATATAAGCATGAATGCACTTTCGAAATCGAATCAAACGGAATAATTGTACGCGACCTCGACTCTATTCGTGAGTTATGGGCAAATCATTTTTTTAGGTTGTCATTACCTGACAATACTTATTTGTATGATGAGAATCATTGCCAGATGGTGCTAGCAGAGGTTAGAAAGTACAACAAAGAAACCTATTCTCACTTTGATAAAATTATTGATAAAACCCCCACAAGAGAAGAAATTAGCTCTTCAATCAGATCTCTCAATAAAGATAAGGCCTGTGGCCCCGACGATATTTTTGCTGAGCATTTACTTTTTGCGGACCCTCCAAGCAGTGTACGGTTACTTGAAATTGTATTCGCAAAAGTGTACGAGACCGAAAAGTACCCGCGCCACTTTAAACAAGGCATTGTATTACCACTCTTTAAAGGTGGGAGGAAGAACAAATTAGATATGAATAATTATCGGGATATAACTATAATTCCTGTGTTTCAGAAAGTCCTAGAAAAAATTATATACAATAGACTAGTTATCTTCTCTGAACAGATTTCTTTCCCAAACCCATTACAACAAGGCTTTAGAAACAACTGCGGTAGTATAACTGCAGCTTTCTGTATCAAGGAAGCGATATGCTATTATATGGATAGAGATACTTCTGTCTATGTTACGTTTCTAGATAACGCTAAAGCATTCAACACAGTTTGGCACAGTGGGTTATTTTACAAGTTGTACAGACTTGGAATCCGAGGAAAGACCTGGCGCATCATGAAAGACTCGTTCGAGAATGTGACATGTTCTGTCTTATTTGCGGGCAAACAGTCAGAACGTTTCGGTATTAAGCAGGGAGTAGGTCAGGGCCGCACCTTGTCTGCGTGGCTCTTTCTTGTGATGATAGATGATCTGATCACCGAATTGGATCAAACCTTGCATGGTCTAAAAATTGCTGATCTCCACCTGCCTTGTGTCTTGTTAGCGGACGACACCACTGTAATGGCTAATTCGCATCATTCGATGCAACATTTGCTTGATAATATCTCTAGCTACGCGAGAAGGTGGAAACTTAGATATAACGCAGATAAAAGTTGCACTGTTTTGTTCACTAACAAAAGAACGGCTGTTTTCCAATCTTTTTTGTTTGACAAAACTCAAATCCCAGCAGTCAAAAATAAGATGTATGCCGGAGTACCTCTAGCATACAACTTAAAATCAAACTACGCTATAGAAAAAGCATGCGATAAGGGCAAACATTTGTTAAACTCCTTTTATTTTATTGGTATCAGAGATGGCGGAATGAATCCCGTAACAAGTCTTAAAATCTGGAAAAGAATTATTCTGCCCTCGGTTCTATACGGAATAGATAAGTACTCGCCTACGGAAGCAACGTGCAGTACTTTAGGACTTTGGCCAATGGAAGCATACGTAGCTAAGTCGAAATTATCCTTTTTCAATAGACTCTGTGGGGGCGAGTGGTTTTATATCTGGAAAAAGATATTTACTATACGTTTATGTCAGTATTTGACAAACCCTTTAAATCAGACGGGTTTTATACCAGACATTGACAGAATAATCAAGAAATACATCATGGGAAACGTTCTCTTAGACTACGCAGTAAAAGTTCAGCCGGAAAACAAAAGGGTTTGGAATCGACACATTAGTTATGTTATTCAAAGTCAAGAAGAAACTTCCTGGAGAGCAAATATGGAATTACGTAATTATCTAATTCACTTCAGAAATAATCATTTAGATTTAAAACCAAGTAACATATGGTTTCTTGGACGTAAATTTCCATCGATGTTATGGCCTCTGTCTGAAATAGTGAAACTATCTGTCATGCCTGTTGTTAAATCTGTGATATGTAAACTCTGTGGAAAAGAGGTTGACGACAGAGCGAAACATCTTATTGTAGGTTGTGAGATTCTATTTGAAGAACGTAATGTTTATTTTGAGAGAGTGATTGAGACTTTAGAGGTGAGGGACGGGATTGACTTATTCAACCAGGAAGATGATATTTTGTTAGAGACACTTCTTGGAAGCAGGGTCGACTGTCTGACCTCTATCAATGACGATGTATGGAATAGGCTAATGCTGGTGACGGCGGGCGGTATAGCTTCATTATACTAGAAAATGCATGCCATACTTACACCCAACGTGTCCTAACATAACAGCAAAAAAAAAGCAGTACAGTATCGTATAATGAAACTAATTCTGTCCAAAGTCTCGCTATAAATTTTGTATTCCAAGCACACAAAGTAGGTACTTACCGCTTAAACAATAGATACCACATGTACATGTATTATTCTTTGGTACTAGTACCATGTAAGTGTTACTATAATGACCAGGGTTTTACTTGGCTAAGTGTAAGCAATTCCATTTCATCAAAAAATATATTTCTATGGTTTTACATAATTAGATATTCCGCAATTGTGCATATGTTAGTTGACGCAATATCTAGCATTCCTCGTTTAGTTAATAATGTCATTGGGTGCTGTGTTTCAGGATCACGCTTCCGCCTGAATCAGATAAACCTGATGCTATCTCTGTTTACTAGGAAATAAAATCAGTCAGCCAACAACGTATGCATATACACATACATACATACATACACACACCCACGCACATACATGCATGGAAGCACACATACACACATACTTGCGTACATTTATCATGTGGCATGAAAGACAGATATTGTTACCATTTGTATAAATTTTTCCATCTGTGTTGTTCTTTCTATGTTTGTTGGCTATGTATGTATAATTGCATTAACGTACCAGTCACCAGCTTTAGGATTATTTATAGCCTAATTCCCAAACATATCCCCAAAACACATAAAAGTTCTCTTCCCTATTTTAAAGTTATTGTTAATAATATAACAATATATGCTAAAAACTAGATGTACTGACCACTCGCTATGACATTAGCAGCATCAGCCTAATGCTCATAGAAGCCTGGGGCCTTATTAAGATAGATTATATTTAGTTCCAACATTTCTTATACATAATAGTATGATTATATGTATTATTATGTTTCTTCTTGTCTTAGCTACGCAGGATGTCTCTTTTATCTTCTTACTGTGATCCTTATTGTGTCTCATGTTCTTGTAATATCCATGATTTGATTAACATGATGTACTTTTTTTTTTTTTTTTTTTTTTAAGACAAAGCAAAGTTAGCCGGTTAGACAGTCATGCATACACGCACGTACGCAAGCACACATGCATACAAACATGCATACATACATACCTACCTATCTACCTACCTACATACACAAATACATACATACATACTTTGAACGCCTACACATGTTCCTGTCCTTATATGCTTTATATCTATTTCATGTATATAATAGCTTCATGTTTAATATACATTACTAGTTTATAACAACTATATTTCAAATCAAATATATGTTATACTGCATAGATTCATTACACGGTGTACTTATGTCTAAATTGTTGGATGTTCTTAAATAAGAGCCTTGTATTGAAGATAATACATATATTTTTGCATTTCCCGTGCTTTCCATTCTGGATGTGATAATAATGAAATTGACACAGGAAATATAATCGTAATGAGGACGTCTAATGACAATCATTGTACATTTGTAATTATATTTACATGTTTAGTGTGTGGTGTATTCATTAATGTCACTTTAAAGTTCATATTACTATTACATAATAATGCAAAATAACTGAATGTAATCTCTTTTTAAGAGGAAATAAAGAAAGTCAGTCATACATACATACATACATACATACATACATACATACACACACACACATACATGCATGCATACATACATACATACATACATACATACCATACATACATACATACATACATACATACATACATACATACATACATACATACATACATACATACATACATACATACATACATACATACATACATAAATACACACATACATACAGAGATGCATATATATTTTTATGCATCGATCTAACAATTCGTCTTACGATTTTTCCATATAGTCAACTATATACCTATATGCATGGTTGTATCTCTCTTTCAATAATAAATATCGATATAACTTGCAATATACCTTGTTAGCCAGCTAGTTACTTTATTCTCCTTGTACGTCTTTACTTGTCCGCCTATTTTAATGAGAATGTAGGGGAAAAGGAATTATATATGATGGAAGACTCGACAAATTTTATATGTCAATTTTCTCGAGGGAAGCTGGCTGGAAAATTAAACTTGCCCTTGGGAGAGCTGACCGTGTCACTAAATATAGCAACAAAATATCACAACGAAGGTTAACAAATAATGTGAAATCCATGTAATTATTTGTCAAATCAGTCTCCCACTGTTTCAATGGTCAGCATAATGCTTATGAAGAAGCCTATGCACGCACTAATTGTGGCTAAGTTAGGACGTAAAGGCCGGCGAATCCAATACAACTAGGAATTGAACTTTATATTTTACAGGATGAATGAAGTCGTGAAGCTTACAAATCAGTTACACACTGCATCTATCAGCCGTAGCGAAGGCAGGGTGCAGTTAAGTGGAAGGCAGGGAGTAGTTAAGTGTAAGGCAGGGAGAAAGTGTAACAAATAGGACTTGGCGTGTAGGCTCAGATTAAGTCGCAGAGCATCTGTATAGAGTTAGAGAGGCCCTATATTAGAACTACGTTCCGGTCTTATAATTTTCCCTGTTACATATACAATTGTGTAAACTGTGAACTCTACCTTTCTATTATCAACATAGCTTGTAACATTTTTAAATAATTCAGCTGTGAAACACGCCATTAAAACTTAGCCTTTCTTTTCGGAATACATTCCTGATTTTGATCAACTTCGATCGGAGATAATAGTGGCCTGAGGACATAATCGCATGTTTCGACGGATTGTAGATAACCGACATATTAAGCAGTAGGAAATATATTGAAGCAAGGCGACGGCAAGAATGCCGCCATTATTTTTCCTACTCTACCTTTTTCGTGCATGAATAAAACCATGTTTATGTTTATATAACTTTCCATCGGAACAAAAACCTTTGGTCAGAATACCAAAACACTCCCCGGCTAGTTGTCATATTACTCCAAACACGATGACCATCTTCTCTATAGCACACACTATTGAATTTAAAGATAATTACATACTCTTTAAGCAAGACCTCAATTGTGAGAACGGGTCCATACTCTTCATTTATTCATGTCTGAGACGCACTTGATTCTGTTGCGAAGACAGATTTTAAAGGTGACAAAGATAACAAGGCAAACTAAAATTTATGTTCAATCAAAATAGTAATTTGCCAGTTTAATAAATGACTCAAAACCCCGACAGTGAGTTTTAACATTTTTTGTGGCAATCGATTATTGTCCTAATGCAAAAGATTATAAAATCAGGCAAGTAGTGTAAGAAATTTCTTCAAAAGAAATATGTCTCGATGTGATTTTGTCATTTTGCACGTTTTACTGTGAGGGTTTATGCGATTATCGAACATAATCCGAAATGTTACCTTACGGGAGATGGAATGTTTAATATCTTTTTATTTCTTGAGTTTGACCATGTAGCAATTCCTGATGATTCGTCATCATTGTTAATGTTTTTGTAATACGTTGCTTTTGGAACATCAGCCGCTCTACAAGCCCTGTCCATATTGGAGGGACAGTTTGTAGTTTTTAATTAGATCATTGCCGTCTGGGAAAATAATTCTATTATAATACCTCGTTTTAAAAACTGAAAATTCAGAGCCAAACGTCATCATATTTAAATAAAACCCTGTCTTTACATATGGAGTCTAAAATCTAGGCGTTTATCATTGTTGTGTTTCTACTGGTAAACGATTTATATCCATTGGGAAGAGTCGTTATGTTGTCCACCAAAAAAATCCTTGCTCGAAGCGCATAACAGCGCAACCTTCATCATCCACATGTTGCAGAGTTCGTGGTCCAAGGAATGTATAAATGCCATTTCCGGATAAATTATCCACGTGCATAAATAAAGAATGCCTGCTCATATACATTTCCAAGTTTTGATTCACAACGTACTTTTTGATACCTTAACAATTTGTTTTCTCTCACCCCATCTCCTCGTAATCCGCTGTATGGCAATACACTATATTTTATTATAATCAAATGAACACTTTTACGAGGACATGAAGGCATATGTTATATTATAAGATACAAGTGACTATCCAAAAAACAACATGTGTGGCATGCCACAAGTCAAAGCAAGAGTTTAAAAAATGAGCTAAACTCTGTTCCAAACAGGGCATGTTGTGGATGGAGGTCTAAGTTGTACGCTTACCGAAGTGCCGTGGAGAATAAAACTTTTCTCAGCGGTGTCTGTAAAGATTAAGAGGAAATAAGATGCATGAGAAGCCGTAAGGATGGAAGATATCACAAAATCACCGACTCTAAAACTTGGGGTAAGTGTTATATGCCCTTAGACAAATAACGCCGAGTGCAATAAATAGTAATGCGTCGAATATCTCGTGTAACAATCGCATAACGCAGAGAGCACTTCATTTGCCGAAGATATTAACGTGAAACTGGTGATATCAACGGTATGAGGCATTTCAGTATTAAGTGTAATATCTTTATAACGCAAGGCCAAATTTAGTTACTAAGTGGGCGTAATGAAAGGGACCCGACAAAATGCAACACTGTATTTAAAAGTATATTAAGGACACATTGTTGAATTCTTTTTTGTTTATAGGGAATACTGTATAATTTGTGTTTCAGTTGCCTTTGACATCAAAATGAATGAACAAAGCAATGGATGATATCTTCACTAAGAAAGACCTCATCACAGATTATGTGCAAAGAGAGAATGTAGATACCTTTGATACAGAACAGAAAAAATTATCTTTTAACTCGACTGGAATTTCCCTTTGAGTATAGTGTCCTTCTGCCATAGTTACACGTTGCTGTTCCTTCGACATTTGTGTTTCCGCACACCTCTGTCATGCCAATGTGTCTGTAGGGTATCGTGTTTACGTTGCGAACCAAACAATGCTTCTTGTCATGCACATACAATGATACCGTTTTCGGTCATTTTTATCATTTTTTATTCCTTTAGAAATTTATTTTCATCTTTTTCTTTCTTCAGTTTTGATATTAACCCACACAATTCTCTAATTAGAGAACTGTTCGAATTTCTTATTCATTTGTAGTCATCCAGGCACTATAGTCGCTAGTGTCATAGACTTTTATGTTATCGTTCGCGTCATTGTAAATATTTTCTGTCTCAGCATGGCTGCAAAATGAAATCTGTATAAGTCATAAGTGGTATCATTCTAGCTCCTTATTTGTTTTTCAACTTGTTGTAATAAAATTCATACATCAACCACTCCGAGTGATCTAACTCTGCAAATCCAATGTAACTTGGTTTGCCTAATTTGATTTTAACGCTTCTCAGACTGACTAAGACTAATTCATCGTCAATAACTCTTCTTCTTGCAAATGATCAATTTATCTAGCATTTAAAATTTTTATTTTCTTACGTGCGTGTTTTTACTGTTGTTATTTTCCTGAGATATTCCATTTGTTTACCAAACGCATTCTTACTCATCAGTTTGAAGTTGTATTTTGTTGTTGTTGTTGTTGTTTTATCTAAATAATTTGCTGATTTTTGTCTTAAACTTGTATTCATTTCTATGTAGTAGTTATTCCAACAATACACAATGTGTATTTCTTTCAGTTTTAAACCTGAGTGTAAAGCTTTGTTTCTGTAGTAATTCAACCCGTATGCATAGTGGAAACTCTTTGGAGATACAAGGTGCACTATGGTTTCACGTGCCTTGTAGTTCAAGCGAAATTAGTCAGCAATTCCTTTATGCAGACATAAACAATAAATCTTTCATTTATAAGAGACATTCATAAAATTCATCACCAGCTGTCTGGCTGATGTACCAAACCTACTGGGATTTATTTTCCTTGAAAATTCATGCCGATGACACTGTATTCAGTATTTTCCATTCAATGTTTTCGTTTTGATATCAACTTTAGTTCTTAACGTTCGAGGCTTCAAATTGGAGGCATTCCAAATTAATACCTTTTCCCTAAACGATATAATAATACAAAAATATGAGTGGTTCTACATATCAATGTGCGATACAACACCAATAATTGACCCAGTTCAGTGACATGGGGACAATTTTTGAACAAACAAATGAGCCGTCCGGAAATATTTTCATGTAGGTACACCAGGTTAAAAATTGAAAATATGGGTGTCTGGTTTAATCTAGTTAAATATGGTTCTATATATCAATATTGCTGAGAGTGCTGATACGATTCAGGGACATGGGGATATTTTTAAAATATGAGTAGTTCAGAAATATTCTCGTATGGGACAGTACAATTTAAAATTGCTAAAATATATGTTTGGTCCTATGCTCCCAATTTATATACTACTTATAATAAAACCCATGATGGGTTAGTTGCTCATTGTTGTCAAGCTGCAATAGTTAATCCAGCTGTTTAATTTGTGACGTCAGGGGTAGGCCTAATCGACAGTCGTGTGTTTTATATTTGAAAAAAATACCATTTGACAAGGTTTTTTTTTTCTTTCTCAAACGAAGCAGGAACACCTCTTTATGATCTACACAAAGAGGCTTCTAGTGATCATGATTCTGATGAGTTCACCATCATGATGAACTTTATTTGTTAGGGAAGTAGCTATTATCAAGATTAATTTGGATTAAAAATAACATGTAGCTTTGATGCTCCTCAAAGCGCGATAGTGTTGCAAAGTGTATAAAGAATATTCGCCAATGACCTCTCTTGCGACGTCGGTAGTAGAAAGTCTTTGCTTTTTAAATGTTGAAGCAGTTTTTGCTGTATTTCAGATTATTTACAAACACTTCCAGTGACATCGACGTGCACAAACAAAAGCGAGACGAGAGAATCCAATACAAACTGGATATCGCAAATATCTGTTCTCGGCTTTTTTAAGAACTCAAATCGCAACTTCAAAGTTGTGGGACAGCCGTTTTTGAGATTGTATTTGTAAATGGTATCTCAACCAACCACACATAAAAGTAAAACATCACAGGAAGACAAGAATGTGATTGGAGATCTGGATCATAGTTTTAAGGATTTGGTGAAGAGTGAAAGAACGTAAAAGAATATAAGACGGTGTAGTGTTTCTGATTGGTATTGATCCAACTATTCTTTAAATATGGTACCAGTTTTATTATCTTCATTCATGTCATTGAGCTTTGCAGCTGTTACTAAATGATCCTACAACGTGCGACAGGATAAGGTACCTTATTTAAAGTCTGACCGCAGGTAATGGAATCAAGTGTGGTCTCTGCGGTTCTTGTCATTATGAGCATTCAGTCAATGCAGACTTTACTATGCCCCGGCGAAAAATGTAATTATAAAATCATACCATTTGAGCAATACAGTCTCTTCTTTTTCATCAATGAAAAACCACTAAAATCCTTTGCAAAAACAATAGCAGTTGAGAACAGAGGCCAAAATGGATGTTACATCAACACAACAGAGGTTGTAGAAGACTTAAACTTAACTAAAGAGCCAGTTTTCGTGTTAATCCAATTGGTATGCAGCCAGATGAATTTAGTGGACTTTACACATTTTGTTTCATCGAAACTTGAAAATGCAATTGTACGTTTATAAATATTTGATTGCAACATAAGTTCTGAGAGTATGGAGAAGTATTTGGGGACAATGCATATGCGTTTCTTATACTTAAATAACAGTCATTTTTTCAAATCCCTGTGATGTAATGCCTTTAGAATGTGTCGGACTTAGGGAAACTGTCCTTTTTTTCTTCAAATTCTCAGCATCCACCCCCAAACTTCATCGATGTTTTTTCTTGCACCAAAGAATTTCCGGAGATGGCGCAAGTATCTTTCGCAAACATGTCCTGGATGGAACTGCCTATCTTCCTTCAGCAGCAGTTCATAAACTTACAGGTTCAAGAAGTTCCATATAACAAATTTATTGTACCTACTTATTTCCCGTGGAGAGACGAGGTTTATAATCTTCCGAGAAATCTGTCACAAAGAAAATATGTTCAATTTGATTACAGTGGTGCATTAGGTCATGCTGAACCTGCGAAAATATATGGGCGGTATTTTAGTCTGGACCATAACCAGATATCGGATCTGAGGAATTTTTCTTTTTATGGTTATTTGGATATGCTAACGAGTATTTATTCAGTGCCCATTAGAGATAAAAGTTAAAGTCAAGAGAGAAAGTCGAATATCAGGAGTCTAATACACAGATAATTCTCCATACATGAGGATCGGATAGAGGAAAATAGATGTCACGCTTTCATCTCATACTCGGATCATGATTTGAACTTCTTGTTGACAGAGGTCTTTCCGAAGCTAGAGAGAAGGGGGTACAAACTGTGCCTCCCTGACCGGGACTTCATACCTGGGGCCTCAAAGCAGGAAAACATTCTGAATGTGATCGATGGAGCGATGAGAACGATATTTGTACTGTCCGAGTCGCACATCAAAGATGAATGGTCCCTCTTCACCTTCAGAGCGGCTCTTGAAAAGTCTCTCATGGAAAAGAGCAACTACCTGATTGTCATCGTACGGGAGAACGTAGATCTAGCCACTGTGGACGACGAAGTGAAACATTATCTCAAGACATACATCAGTCTTCAGGTAAAAGACAAGAGGTTCTGGTCCAAACTACTTAACTGGCTGCCACCTACCATCCAGAAGTGCCAACATAGCAAACGGTCGAAATGTTATGCAAGTTGAGATATTACGACTGGATTCAAAGAATAAAAGATTTCCTCATATGGGTGTTTGTTGCAAAAATACTTGGTATGAATCTCTTTCTGAGATCAGTATAAAACAAATGGACATTGTAAAACGAGATGAAATTAATTTTTTGTTTGACATTAATATACGCTAACTAGGAGGATGCCATTATGGTTATATAAAATTGAATTGAAAAGCTTGAAGATGTTATTATCGCTATTCCTCCTCAGTGGACGGACATATCAACATGGGGTTTTCACAAAAAAATACTTCGTATGATGTCTAGTTTGTACTCAGTGAAAATGGCGCCGATCTGATGACCAACATAGGCGCCACAGCGGCCATCTTAAAATAGTGCTGTTGCATCTGCTGAACGATAAGTAATGTTGCCATGGGGTTTTAACAAGAAGACTTCTTCTGATGCCCCCGTCGAATCATAGGGCCTGGATTACGCCTCACCAGCGGACCCGGTTCTGGGCTGTTGTCTTCAGTTCGGCCCACGGTGTTCTGGCAGCCTTGATCTCTTCATCGACAGACCTGCGCCAGGTCTTCCTTGGTCTGTCAACCTTTCTTTTGCCTTGTGGGTTCCATTATAGTACCTGCTTAGTAATGTTGTTTGGCGGCTATCTCAGTGTATGCCCGACCAGCCCCCATTTACTATTGAACTGATGGTTATATGAAGATGGGCTTTTTACTAAACAACTTTTTATGATATCTAGTTGGTCCTAAATGAACATGGTGCCATTCAGACATTCAATATTCCTGCCAAAGTGGCCATCTGGAATCTCTTGGTATCACTATTTTCTCCTGAATGAATCAGAATGGGGTTTTCACTGAAAGATTTCTTATCATGTTTCGTTGGTCCTTATTGTGCAAATTGTGCCAATCCAATTTCTAATATGATTGCCACATTGGCTATTTTGAACAGTCTTGTTATCACTACTCCTAGACGGCTTGTCATTTCGACAGTGTGCTTTCGCCAAAAGACTTATTGTTATGTCTAGTTGGTGCTAACTAGAAATGTGTCCAATCTAATATCGAATATGACCACCATGGCACCCGTTTTGTTATCGTTATTCCACCAAAACGGAAAGTCATGTCAACATGGGGTTTCCACCAGAAGACGTCTTATGACGCCTTCTTGATCCTAAATGAAAATTGTGTCAAGCTGACATCCAATATGTCCATCACAGCAGCTAATTTGAAAACTGTGTTATCGCTGTAGAATATCAGAGATGGTTCCAACACTCAGTAGTTAAAAGGGAAGAAATTGTATTATCTTGAATTCTTGGAAATTCTTTTAAGTCAGTAGAGTCTCAGTCCATTCAAGGGACTCTCGTTTAAACCATAGCTTCAGATGAAAGTTAGAATTTGGGTTGAGATCCTACTCGTCAACAACTCCTGGTTAGAGATATTGAAATACAGTTCTAGGTTTTTCCAGACTTCATTGACATTGCCTGACCTTTTTTGTATGCCTGCCACAAGGTATTATGATGTCCGTTTATCCGTCCGTCTGTTACCAGTTTGGATTTTGACCAATAACTTTAGTTGTCAGCAATCTACAGTTAACAGACTTTGTGGATGAGATGCACTTGGGGTAAGGAAGAGGCCTACTGATATCAGGGTCAAAAGTGCAAGTGACAAGGTCACTGAATGAAAGAGTAAACAAAAATGGTTTCCGCACAATAGCATTGGTTTTAAACGACATACCTCACACAAACTTTGTGATGGCTTGCACTTGGGATAAGGACAAAGGCTATAGATTTTGGGGTCAAAAGGTCAAAGGTCGAGATCACTTGCTGAAAGAAGACAAATCATTTCCGCACCATAATATTAGTTCTGCATCGCACACCTGGATCAAACTTTGGCTATGGCTTGTACGTAGGTTGAGGAAGAAACCTATCTATTTTGAGGTAAAAAGGGCAAAGGGTATTGTCAATTTGACTGAAAGACAAAAAATAGTTTCTGCGCAAACATTTAGTTATCTACATAGAAGACTATTAAATATGTGGCAGGAACTATTGAAAGTTGGTGGCAAAACAGAAAAGGAAGTAGTGTGGACACAACTGCTACAGTAAAAGAAGAAAATGGTCGTCAAAGCGATTTTTAATAAAGTAGCTTCATCGTATGATGGCTAAGGCTGAAAAACATGGATCAGCAGAAATAGGTTTGACATGTCAACCCATCCCAAGTATTTCATGGTTTTAGGATCTGGTAATGTATATCCTTAAAGCCGTCTTTTTGTTTGTCTGCATATTTTTACATCCCTTTTGTCTTTCTTCACAACTTAATTTACATCTATTATTGGAAACGTGACAAAGGAGCAGGTACGGTTATCATTAACAAAAAGGAATTATATATTAGAGGTCGAACGGCAACTGGCCAACACTAAATACTGAAAAGGTTAGATAGTCATATATATCTAAAAACGAGTGAAGAAATAACTAAATATGTTCATCGTTTGACTAGCAATTAGAACATTAGCGGGAAAAAGTAAACGTTCAATATCTAACCCTACACGAAAGCCAAGACCACGTCATATCCACACTCTACCTAAAATTTATCAAAGTTCAGATTCCTGACTCTGGATCCACTAAAAGTCTACAAATTTCTGCTCATATTGATATTTTATATTATCTTGCCTATGATACTTCGTACAATAACAATAGTTTTGTTAGAGGTAGAGATAGTGGAAAGAATGTAAAATAACTTTTTATTTTTAAAATTGAACACATTGAACCTTCTTATACTTAATAAAAGACTGGAAGAATTCCTCAAATACGAGAAAATCCCCCAGATGTTCTTAGATATAAAACAATAGTCCTTTAATGAAAATTCGAGATTTTATGACTGTATTTTAATCTGTGATGCCTGCCGAATGTTCTGTGGAAATATCATTGTTACCAAGCAAGTAATAACCAAGATATCCACAAACCTCGAAAGTTTTGGAAGTTTACTGAAACTGGGACATTTCGAACCCTCTCAGAAATTCAGCAGGGAGACCATTAGTCTCTGATGTGGGTAGCGAACCATACACAGTTTCAGAAAACATTGTCTCTTTATTTCTGGCACCACTAGCTTCGAGGCATCCGGTCCATCTCAGAGGCACATGAGACGTTTTGGACAAAATTTGACCAGATCTAGAACTATTCGAATTTGTAAAAATATGTTTAGATAACAATGATTTTTAATTCGATGGTGATTGATTTTAACAAATATCTGGCACGGCAATGGGTAAGGATTTGGCTCTAATGATAATAATTTTCTGACGGAATGGGAAGAAGTTTTCAAAAATTGCGAACTTCTCCCTTTATTGTACTTTTCTTTTATATTTCAAAAAAGTAGTTTCATATCTTTTCGATGTTTTGGATATTTTTATCACCCATACGTTAAACATAAAGGTACTATAGTGAAGAATCTATTGATTTTCTGGATACAACAGGTTTTCAGCCTACCTATACCCTGCAAGTACTTTACAAATTTACAAAGAGACTTTGTACAAGAAATTAAGCTTTCCATTGGGCGACACACGTTTGTTTCAGTGCTTGAAGAGCACGGAGTTATTCCAAATGTTTTCGTGGAGAAATAACAAATGACACTACAAAACAGCTATGTATTCGTGTTGCATAGATAAACCCAGCAATGGTGGTCGCTTCAATACTTGTCTCTATTTTGAAGAATAAAACTATTTCACAAGGCAACATACCAATTAACATTCTATATCAAGGGAAATCATATACGTGATTCAGAAAGTATCAATTACCTTACCACATGTCAAAAATGCGGAAAACAATATAGGACAAGCAAGTCTAACATATAGGGGCAGATATGGAAGGCTCATATTTGATAGTAAGCACAATATAAATAGCACAGGTCATTCATTAAACAAGTGTTAGTAGAAGACAAAGAAAACAGATAGGGAGGGCTATTGGATTAAAACATTAAAGACTTTAAAACCTTTTGGCCTTAATTTACACGATGAAACTGGAAAATATCATTACAAATGACACAAAATCAAGACAACTATTTAATTTAGCATGGAAAAGCTAAAACAATTTTTTTTACAAAACCTAAGAGAAATTGTGCAATATAAATTAGTGACCATTACTACTGCAGAAATAAACATCTAGGTGTTTTTCTTACTAGAAAAAGGTTAAAGAACGCGAGTAATTATTCCTAGGCCAGTGCAAATTAGAGTTACCGTAACCTTAACCGTAACTCTAAACCTAACGCAAGCTACGATGTGAACTACGAGGCAAAGATTGCTGAAACGTTGCATACAGGTAGTTATTTACAAGCAGAGCAAAGAATACAAAAGACAACAGCTGGACTGTTCTTCTGACTATCTAATCATATCAGATGCTTAATTTTCTACATATTCAAAATGCTCCTCAAAGTCGTATTTAGATGAAAGATGTATATAAATGAAATGTACTGAAGTTTGCAACTGATATGCTTATTTCACGAGTGTCTACCCCACTATATAATGTATTTCTGGTGACCTTTTTCAAAATGTTGCAATGTTCAACATACTTTATTAGAAGTCTTATTTAATGGCTTTAATATGCAATAAAATATTATCAGATATCAGACATATCTTAATAGGATGTTCTGTAATGTTGGTATTAATTATAGGCTCTGGGGTATATCAGCACCTATTTCAGATGTGTGAGCACTCCAGGCATGTTAATGCTTCAATTAAAGAATAATTATATTTGAAGCACGTTTTCTATAATGCAAGGATTATTTTCCAAAAGGGTTGTACAAACTGCAGTTGATTTCTGTTGAAATGTGGATGGAGTAAATCAATGCTCTAAAACACACCTTAACCTTTTTAGCCATAATCATACTTAAAATTCAGCAGTCATTGTGAATTATTAAGTATTGGACGATGTTTATTATTGTCCATCAGTGTATTCCTGGAACACGAAATTTTCGTAAATCAGTATAAATACAGACATTCGATGATACTGCCCATGGGCGAATCTTATGGGAGGGGGGGGGGCGGGGTGGGAACCAAGCCATGCCCCTGTCATCCGCCCCTCCCACAAATGAACGCAAAATAACTGGAACGTCCCATAGACACCTCACCTACTTGTTTGCGCTACCCAACCCACCCCACCCACCACCCAAACAGTGGTGGAAGTAGATTTAAACCCATATCGGTACCTTACCAACACTCGTCTTTTAGGTACGGCCATACCGGCAATAAATGTCTTACTGGTACAAAGTAACTGACCGTACCGGCTTCTTGCACCACTGCACCCAAAAGAACGATAGTAGACGATATTGCTGGATCAGCCTCTGCTGCCCACCCGCCAATGTGCCAGTATATCTCTTAACAAGAATGGAGCCGCGATAGCTGAGTTGATAGTGTAGTTGGACTCGTAATCCAATGATTGCGGGTCCGATGCACCGGTTGCGTCGATGTGTTCTTTGGAAAGGCACTTATATCCAAATAATGTATTAAGAGTGCCGTTAAAACCGTTCAACAAGAACACCTGCCACCAGTCAGCGTTTGGATGTTCTGAGTATGTAATGCACTCGTTGTTTGAATCAAGTCAAATCTACATAAAATTTTCTACCGGTCCATACTTTGTCTTAGTCACTATAACATAAGTTAGAAAGTTAACCATGTCCCAATTGTCCGTCATTCATCTTCATAATGTAATTTCTTTTTGTACATTAAATCATGTGAAGGTCTATGAATTTTCAAGTCAATTTCTCTGGCTTTATGACCATCAAAAAAAAAAGAGTAAAAGTTAAGGTTTCATTACTTTTCAATTTGATTATGTACTCAACTGAAAATATGTGGCTCTTTAAACATTTTACAAAGAATAATTTAAGGTGAGTACCTCAATGTTATATTGGACAATAATCAGCTGTTTCAAAGCATATGTCTACTTCAATTACCTTATTGTAGTTTACAAACACTTCGGAACCGACCATTTAATTTTACTGGTTGTTGGATTTGTATGTCTTTTATTGTTTTAATGTCCGGTACCCAAATAGCTCAAATTGTAATATGCTATGATATGTTGAAGAAAAAAAGAACAAAGTTGTATCCATCATATTTATGTTGAAAAAAGTATCTCCAGATAAAAGAAAAAATATATATCCAGATTGGAAAGACCTACCATGCCCCGCTGAAAAGTACACATTTGGGTGCTTAGCATCAGGAATTTGAGCCGAGTTTTTACTCAGAGTCTAGACATCTTATGAGAAAGGAACAATTTACTCTGCTGCACACGTAGCTGAGTGCTTTTCTGAAATACACAGTACAATTTATTTTTATTATTTTATTTCATAGCTCTGTTGATTATAGATCCGAAGAGCTTATACAGTGGCCTATTGTCTGTCATCCCTCTGTTAGCACAAATTTGTTATCGCCATTCATCCTAAACCTCTTCGAGGACTGCCATGAAACTTCAAACACGCATTCATCCCAAGGTCTAATTGGTCCAAATAAAAATGGTGCCACTTGGACTTGCAATATGAGTACCATGGTGGCCATCTTGAATATTGTTATCGCTTCCTTATCCTTAATGGATGGTCATATGTACTTGGGGTTTTCACTAAGTGACTTTTTATGACGTCTAGTTAGTTCTAAAGAAAATGATGCCATCTGACATCTAATATGGCCGCCATCTTAAAAATAATGTTTTCACTACTTCTCCTGAACAGATGGACAATATCGACATGTGTTTTCGCCAAATTCTTATTATGATGTCTGGTTGATCCTAAATTCTTTGTAAATAAAAATGGTGCTAATCAGACCTCCAATTTCATGGCATAAATAAAAATAGTGCTGATCAATGATGACCATCTGGAAAACTTTGTTACCACTACTACACTTTGAGTGAAAACCCCCAAGTCGATGCAACATGGGGTCTTCATAGAAACACTTGTTACTGTAAGTATTTGGTCGTAAATGAAAATGATGTTAATGTGACTTTCCAAACTTTGAAAAATTTCATAACAGCTACTTCTCCCATGGCCATGCAGACATTTATGAGGAAAAAAAATTCTTTCTTGCGTTATAAGGTATTCATATATTAAAACGATGCCGATCTAACATACACTATAGCTGCCTTGATGGTCATTATGAAAGTTTTTATATGGCTACTTCTCTGAACTGATCATCGTATCCATATGTGGTTTTCACTAAAGCACTATCTGTTCTGAGGGAGAATGGTTCTCATTTTTTCCCTCCAATATGGTACTACAGTGGCAACCTTGAAAGTCTTTTAATCGTTACACCATGAATATTACAACTGACATGGGCTTTTCACTAGAACACTTCTTGCACTATTGAATTCGTTTTTAAATGAAAATGGTGTGGATGGAGCTACCTACATATCTGCATTTTCGTGACAGAGTCTTGAAAACCAGACCTAATTTACCTTCGAGTCAAGTCAAAGGTTATTGCTTACATTTGTGTACTTCATTGGGCTTATGAACACAATGCTCATACATATACAAGTGAATTTTGACAAGACCTCGTTTTTAGTTGCATTCGAACAAACAGGTTGATAGCACGCTGATATTGATTTTAAGGTCAAAGGTCTTGATTCTGGCTTTTGGCTGTACCGGCTTGTGAGCATGATAACACAAACGAGAATGAATGGAATTTTATAAAAACCCACTTTGTGGATATAGCTGATCAATGCCTTAGAAAATGCCACTTTGCTTTAAAAAACGAGAATCCCTTGAATAAACTGACGCTCTACTGGCCAAAAAGAATTTCCAGGAATTCAAAATAAGACCATTTCTTCCTTTTAACTGCTGAGTGTTGAAAGTATCTGATATTCTTTTGGCGATAACAATAGTTTCAAATTAGCTGCTGTGATGGTCATATTTAATTTCAGATTGGCACCAAGTTCATTTTTGACAAAGCAGACATAATTAGAAGTCTTTTGGCGAAAACCCATTCCAACATGACCATCCATTCAGGGGGAGTAGTGACAGCAAGATTGTCATGATGGTCATCATGGCAGCCATATTGGATGCACGATTGGTACCTTTTTCATTTAGGATCAACTTGGTATCATAAGAAACCTACTGGTGAAAATCCAGCATTGATATGGTCATCCATTTGAGAGGAATAGAGATAACAATATTTTCAAGATGACCACCATAGCGGCCATGATGAGGGTCAGTTTTGTTATAATTTTCATCTAGGACTAACTAGACTCTGTAAGAACTCCTGTGATGAAAACCTTATGTCAATATGACTTTCCATTTGAAAAGAGTAGTAATAACAAGATTGTGAAGATGTAGACCAAGGTGGGCATATTGGACATCAGACTGGCACCATTTTAATTGAGGTTTCATTGCAATCCTCTATATAGTTTAGGAGAAGTAGTGATAACAAACTTGTGCTAACTGCCTGACAGACGACGGACAACAGACCATTCCGTAAACTCCTCTTTTCTATGACAGGTAGAGCTAAAGAAACACATTATGGATTTAACGAAATATAGCATGTGGGTATATCTTGACACTGTCTGAGACAAGTTCAATGATTTTCTATCCATTATATTAGGTTCAAGGTACAAGGCCAAGACAACGAATTTTGTAATGCACTTGCAGGAATCTTGTGAACATGTCTACTCGGACATGTAGGAAAAATATTTTAATACCAGATTTTGGTATGTTGGATTTTTTAACATGTATCACAGTACTGAGCAGTTAAAAATTAAAAGGACAGTTGAAAGACTCTTGTTTTTGTTAAATCAGACTCAATGCTTATAACTAAAATGTAAATTAAGTCCCAATGTTGTCATGGTTACTCTCTTAAATTGAAATGAAATAGACTACTCCTCGATATTCCTCTAAAGTAAGGTGTAAGATGACCCTAACATGAACCTTGAAGTGACTGTTGCCCTACTTTACTAGTCAGTGACATTTAAGTCACTAAAACCGACTGTTAGTAAAATATATGGCTTTAATGTTACAAGTTATTACCACCAAACTTGCAATAACTTAAAATCTCTGAGTAACACACTGTGAGAATTATTTAATAAAAAGTTAAAGTTGCAGACACCCCCCAAAAAACCCCCCACCAAAAAAACAAACAAACAAAGAAACAAAAAAATAAAAAAATAAAAAAATACAAAAAAACAAAACAAAAACAAAACACACCTTTCATATTGGACACTAACAGAGAGGTATATTACGGGTGATTTGACAGAAACATTTCACTTTTTCAATCAGAGAATTATACAAATTAAAGACTAATCAATGTCTGCCTTAAAGTCAAGGAAACAAAACAAATAACAAATAGTAACAGAGAAGCGGATCTTGCTCTTTTAGCTAGTATACAGTAACACTTTTAATAATAATAATAATAATAATAATAATAATAATAATAATAATAATAACAATAATAATAATGCTACTACTACTACTAATAGTAATATGCAGAGAAAGACATTTCCGATCGATTCAATCGTTTTTCCCACATCAGTGGATACTTTACTAAACATGAAAATTGAACTGATTTTAAAGGATATCAAACATACTTTAACCGAAAACACAAACATCTTTTAAAGAATAAGCTAGATTTCTACCTGATAGTTAAAGTAATCCCACTGCAGTCTATATATCATTATTATTATTAATTTACTCTTTGATTTGCATACATTAAGTGATATTTAATGTAATACATGTACATACTTGGTACTGTAATCATAGTCATTGCAAGGAGAGGTCACTCTATAACGTTAGATAAACTTGTGGTCAAATCCTACCGCCCGATTGTAAAAGACGCAGTACAACTTTTAAATATGAAACGTATCACAATGTTAGATGTACGATAATTTTTATTAATTTCGTTAAGTGACCCATTTATGTAGTTTATTGAGATATATCAGTATCTGGGGTCTTCTCCCCACCCCCCTTCTCTCTCTCTACACTAATATTAGGTTTAGCTCCAGCTCCAGGCAGGCCAAGGGGTGATAAATGTACTGATTTAAATGTCCAATGATCTCAGCAATCTTGCGCTAGTTACCTCCTTTGCGCCAGCAAAGCTCTGCACAAAGTCTAAAACTACAGACGTTTCCATGCGTACTTATTTCATGCGAGTTTAGAATACATAAACTGCTTCTAGGAGAGATTATGTTTCTGTCTTTTTAAATAAATCTTCTCCAAATACCATCGTAATCCTATTCCCTAATTTCTATATAACAAAGGACAATACATATGTGACTACATAAATAACGAATCTTAGATAAGTGGTCATTTAAAACTAAATTTATGAAATAAGTTTTATACACTATAGCTAGTGTAAGCTTTAGGCAAAATATATGATATAGGCTTATGAACATGAATAAAACAGTAGTCATGTGATCAATGTTGTTATTAGTGCTAACTCCCCTGAGTGCTTTCTATTTATACTCTAATTTACGTAAAGAAACTAAACGCTATAGTTTGATAGTATTAGACATTCTGTTTAGAAAATTAGTCATTTTGCTCCTTCACTTCATTCATAGTACGCAACTGTCCAGTATGTCAATTTGTATATAACATAGTTAGAATCTCAGCTGGCTTCTTTCTCCCTTCCATTTATTCCTTCCTTTCTGAATAATATTCAGAAGCTACTCTAAGATGTGTTATTAGAATCGATATTTTCCTTTCTTTCTTTTTCTGATCAATCAAACACATGGTTCTAACTATTATCGATAATAATTGGCAAAAAAAAAAAAAAAATGACATCCGTTCAAAGCATACATGATGAATATATCCAATATGTATCTTTTGATCATAGCATCATATATTAAATGAACCCACCAGAGACAAAAATAGTTGTTCTCATTGGTAGATTGAAGTCATGTGATTGATGAAAGTCCGTATTGGGCAGCTACCAGCCTAATATAGACATGTTCCAAGACAATAAATTACGTCGTAATACATGCCATAACATTACAAGGGTGCCAACGTTTCTGACATAACATCATGAATGAAAATTATAAAGATACTTTGTTTCTGTAAATGACAAGACATAGCGACCCAGATCCAATACTTCTATATAATCGTAAAGTAAATAAGAGGGCACACAGCAAATCGATGACTGGTTCAGCTTTAGTTTGCTGTTTTATTACACTACAACACATGGATATTATATAGTGCCGAGGAAAGCAAATTAAAAGATTTTGCCCAAGGACACGACTATGTAGCTGCCTCGGACTGATCCGAAGGCTGGAATCAAACCCGCACCCTTCTGATTTCGAGTCGTATGCCTTAATTCCTTGGCCACCGCGGCTTTTAACAATACGATGAGCTAAATGAGAATGATGGTACCAATTTAGTTTCTAAAGTAAGGTTGTCTTTGCGGTAAGGTCATTATTTAGTTAGTTACTCACCCAATATCGATTTTATTTGAATACCCATTTAATATTACATGCCTGATTTAGCGTTCGCTTCAGCTGTTTAATCCGTATTTTCATAGCACAAATCGAGATTCGAACTACTTCTGTGTCTTCTCTGAGGTCTGCGCGTAGATATTTGATAAATAACAATTTGTTTTGAGAAATATTTATGCAGTAAATCTTAAAAAAATATTAGAAAGCGTAAAGGGCGGGGGGTATGCAATAAATATAAAAACGCATTTATGTTTTGTTCTGAGTCGGGGGAAATAATTCGCTTGATATGGCTTGCGAATACGTCTCGGCCTGACGGCCTTTACATATTCCTACTCAATATTAAACTTGTTCTTTCTGTAGACTCCGAAAAAAACATGTATGCAGTTTTGTGTATGTATTGAGCAGTAGAACCCTTATCGGGCTCGTTTGGCGCCTTGCCTGATATGAATTATACTGATCACATAAAATCCCATATCGGTTCAGTAACAAGCTACACAACAAATATCATCAAAATAAAAGAAACATAAACCTAATACGGCTTGTTCTACTTGGGACGGCTCAGAGGTATATAATACTGCCAGGTGCGATAATAGCAGATGCATAATTGAAACAAAGCAACGCAATTATTTCACTGTATTTCTATATGATGATTTCAGATGTCATTATATCGACTGTAATAGTCTTAAAGAAGTACAATTGCATACATATTTATCTCCAATTTTGTAACTCAAAATATGAACATAACACGCTTGATATATACTATTTTATTTTATAGCATGATAAACAATCTATCTTATAAAAATAGATTGAAACCAGCCAACAAACGTGCATGACGAAAATTGGTAAAGTTACTAAATTTGGAACTGAAGCATATTTATATATTAATATAATATAATATAATATAATATAATATAATATAATATAATATAATATAATATAATATAATATAATATAATATAATATAATATAATATAATTTAATATAATATAATATAGCAATTATTAAAACAATAATCAAGAAAAGCTAAAACAAATAGAAAGAAGTAACGAAGACAACATAGAAGTGAATTATAAAGCAGTTTCCTGAATAAAAAGAAATTAAAATAGAAGCTAATAAAAAATAAAAAAAACCCAACATCATATGACATAACTATGAAATTTTATATTCCTGCTTCAGAAAGGTACAATGTTGCACAGTATACCTAGAAATGGTAAAAACATTATTGTCTTCTTTCCCAAAGTTTGGTACCAATACACATATAGGCAAAACTATTACAAATCCAATTTACCACAGCATCTTCCCATTGTACACTCATAAAAAAAACCAAAGACTTTATATTCATTGAATCCCAAAACACATATGGGATAAAGTTTTTAGTCAACTGTGGAGCTATTGTCTTCTTTTCTTTTCTTTTTTTTTCGTGTTATTTCCTTCTTTGTTTACATTTGGCTTCCTTGTCAAAAAATACAGTAACCAAAGATAATCAATATCTGTCTTTTAATTAGCGAAAAAAGGTGTTCCCTTGTTGGTACGGAGTAAAGTATTGCCATCAAAGATAACGTCATTTCTTTATAAACACAAGTACAAAACGAATATGTGCAAGCATTCTACACCAAAAGCAAGTTCAAATGTTGAAAACTCCCGCAAGGATTGAGAATTACATCGCATTTTTTGCACAGATTCACATGAAGAATAAATATTTTAAAAAAAATTACAAAAGTAAGATCTTACCTCATTTAAATATGATCTCATTTCGTTTCCATAGTAACTATTCTTTCAAAGAGGAAACTGGTCCTCTCTTAGCTGGGCGTATAGGTTGACCAACATGACATGTCCTAGAAATCTTATTAGGTCATGAACATAAAATTTAAATATGCATATTGAATTTGATATGTCTTCCTTAACTGTCTTTTCATTTGTTTATCAAAAATTGTTTTGGTCTAATCCTGCTAACAAAGTTGTTGTCACAATAACAGAAGGTGTGAACAAATTACAACAAATTGCAACATTTTTATAACTGCCCCAAAGTCGTATCAGGTTATTTACATCTGAATTTAACTATGCCTATCAAATTTCATATGTCTATCTGACGTATTTGGGATTGGTATACATTGGTTACAGAAAGACATGTGTTATAGCTTTTGTGTCTCTGCGAAATAAAAATAAAAGATGTGAAAATGTTTTGGGTGCTAAGTAAAAGTTTGAAAGAGAAAGTTACCGATAAAAAAGTGAGTTTAAGACGTGCAATGAGAGAATCGAGAGAGAAACGTCAATACCTTGAATGACCTCAACCTCAGTGACAACCTCAATTGGATGTTCTCAAGATGTGAACGAGATCAAAGATATATATATATATATATATATATATATATATATATATATATATATATATATATATATTTAAAATGATGCTACAAAGTAAGAATGTATGCAGATTCTTAATCCTGGTTGCTTTTAGAAAGTCGAGGGGATTTGGTACATCTAAATGTTTCAAGTGTGTATTGAAGTTATTTACTGTCGTGATTCAAGGGAAGCTACTCTTTCGATGACTTTTCCGCGACATACCAGTCAAGTCCCTCAGACTATTAATAGTATAATTTGATAAATTTGGAATTGTTTCTTTATTAACTCCTTATTATTCACAGTATTTTTTTTACTTTTCACTTTTGTTTCACCGAACCATGCGCCTGAAATAAATTTAAAGTAAATAAAGCCGATTTCAATAATAATAATAATAATAATAATAATGCTTATATGACAGTTATTTCAGAAAAGATAGATATGTAAATTGTGTCTTGGTATTAATGATTAGAAACCTGAATAGTGGTACTATCTTATATTTATGTACTACGCAAAAGATGAAACTATGTACTTCAAAGAGCTTATGCTGAAATATTGCTTTGTATGAAACTAGCTATATCTAAATTTGCTAAATTATTTACAAGTTATGCTGAATAAAAATCGAAACTTTAGCTAAATTTGTTAGTAAAGCCACTCGTTTTTGGATATTTGATGCGTTGTTTATTCACGGACGAGTTTTTAGAAAATGATCACACCGCAGATTTTTAGTTTGAATGTTTTATGACGAGGAGATTGAGACTAAAGTAAAACAAAAAGTTAATTTTGTTTTTGCTCTGTGTGATGTTACTTGATATTATAGTCATGAAAATGCAGTATAGGTTTATTATAATGTCGTGTCAGTCATGATGACCTTTTAATTCTCAAGCTTACAAAATCTAAAAAACATCAAAGTAAATACTGTGACCACGACAAATAGACATACTTAATGAAAATGGAGTAGTGTAATTATGATGCATTTGGCGTACTCATTTCTACCTTGTGACCAGAAAGCAGTACGGCGTAGCATGTTTTACCCCACCGCGACATTGATAGGGCATATAGTGTTTCAATTGTCCGTCTGTCCGTAATTCCGTTCTTCTACCCTTCGTAAAGCTTTGCGTGCAAGGCACTTTGCTCAGTTTGAGCTGGCAGAATGTAAGAGTTCATGTGTTGTTTTGCCGTTAAACACCAAACCAGTTTGCACACATATATGTATTTATTCATACATTATTTATAGCCAGCTATTCGTGCAGGTATACAGGTAAACAAACTTAGATACCAAGCATAACCTGATATTATTCCAATCACTGCAAGAACTAGTCGTTTTGTATCTCAGAAGGCAAAAAACGCGAGCGCACACACACACACAGAAACACACACACACATATTTAAAGCAAAATACATAAGACAATATTGATTTAAACCTGAGTTATGAGCCTTGATCGATATAGAAGGTTATCAGTGAATAGTCCATTTTTCCCCTTTTGTTTCTGCTCTACAGCATTATATGTATTAAATAGAAAGACATTTTAAGAAAGACCAAAGTCCGGATCGATATTTAACTTTCTTTTGCTCTGTTTATTCCACTGAATCATGATCCGTGTTTGATTCAGAAGTTTTCCTTGCATTTTCAATGGTGGTTTTATCAGTCATGCCTTATTGGTAATTGGGTTCGGGTGTTGATATAAAGTAAGATTTTTCAACTCTGATAAAGGTCCAACATATATGAGATGCTTTACCAAATCACCGCTCCCCCTCTCCCAACCCACCCACGGCAAGAACAAAAAAATGTTTTCCATTGCATGAATTCAAAATGGGTGCCGTAACGCGCGCGCGCGTGAGTGTGTGTGTGAGAGAGAGAGAGAGAGAGAGAGAGAGAGAGAGAGAGAGAGAGAGAGAGAGAGAGAGAGAGTCTACATCCATTATAACGCCACGCGTTTACAGAAAATGGTTTGTCCAGATCCGATTTCCCGACTGTATAATTGCCGCGTCATACCGCTGTCATTGCGTGCAGCCATCCCTTGACTTGAATTGAACTAAAATTTCCCTTTGTGCTCTAATTGCTTTTGTTGTAATTCCAGTCGAATTCGCTAGTAATTAACACATTCTTCTGTCTTTCCATAATCTGTCAGAGAGATATTGCATTTATGTATATATTCATGACACTTTCGGCTTCCGAGATGAGTATTAAAAGGCATTTGATATGTTGAAATCTTAAAAAGGACATCGAATTCCCTTCAAAATATGTGACTCTATGATAAGAGGACAAATGTGAAATACATGCTTGCACATATATTTTTAATATTACAAATGATTCACAATTCTTATGTCAAATAAAGATTTCGACATCATAATAAAGAAACTTATGCTACATGATCTTCTACAATAGGCTTAAACCAACGTACCCCAGTCTGTCTTAAATCGATCGAATCATACAGGACATAATTTTTAAACCTGTGCAGTTATAAATAATGTATTTCAACATTTGTATAGTTTACCACTTGGGGGTTAAAATGACACTCTGGGTCCAGCGGACCTTAACATTAGACCGACATCATGAAACTTTGTGAAAGTATTAGACTCGGGGTACAATCGGAATTCCATTTTACAATGTCCATAGGATTAACATTAGTGTGACACCATGTGTACACGGGGAATTTAAAACTAGTCCATAGGATTAACAATGTGGGTCGGTGTGGGTACAAAGTAAAGTGTAATCTTAAACAGGTTCATAGGTTAAATGGTTATGGAAATAGTAATGTTACAAAGGTTTAACATAAGTATGACCTTATGGGGACAAGATGAATTTGACATAAGTCATAGAATTAACATTCTGGGTCAGTATGGGTGCAAGGGGAATAGTATTGTTGTAACAATTAACATAAAATTCCCCGTTGTACCTGTAAGCTATTTTACAAAATAGGTGCTCTGAGGACAAGGTAAATGTAAATTTAAAACTACGCCTACAAACCAACACGCCATTTAGACTGACCAACACTCACTCGTCTACTAACAAATAGCCACCCTTACTAACGTACACGCCGTTTGAGTGACCAACACACACGTATCTGCTGACTAAGACTCCAGTCCGCAAGGGAGTGCGGGTGGGGAAGGGGAGGCACACTGTCAGTAATTTTCAAGCACTTTTCTGTTGTTGGGATAGCTTCTTGCTATGTCGCTCATAATACCCGGGAGTCACGAATGTTCGTCTGAAAGTATAGCCTCTAATCCGTTCTTGTCCTTCAGGAATACAAGGTCTCAACGCTAAATAGACACGATACCTCTCGACTCAATGAATATGTTGCTCCCGATATCTTAATCCTTGGTCACATTTGTCACCATAGTAATTGTATCCAATAAATTGCGTGATACAAGTGATATTAGTATTCATATCGAAATGATTTTTGTGATAATAGACATGAATGTATTTTCAGCCTGGAAAGTTATGTTCTCGAAACTGGAGATCTGCATGAATGTCTTGAGGATACACTTTCAATTTATAACGAAGGGCGAGCACATCTTAAATTGTTGGCATTTTAGGAGTTCCACACACTGTCTCTCCAGAAAGTCCTGTTCTTTCCAAAATGATTTAGGGCTTCTCTTTGATGTTTGGCTGTGATAGATTGTTTAATGTTCTCCCATAATCGCTACCATTCCGTTATATCTGTTTACCCTGTATGAGCTCGAGCCACCGCAATGGCATAGGCTAAACACATCTGATCTTGTTCGTTCTAAATCTTGAAGATACTTTCTTTGGTACTGGGAGGTTGATCTACTAATAAAACATTGTGTCGTCCATTTCTTGAAGGATGTGAAACGTGTGTCATATAAAGGGCGGATTTCCATTGGCCAAGTCAGACTAGTCATGCGATTGTTGTACGTGATGAATTTTGTCCAAGATTTTGGAAGAAGATTATTCGTCAGGTGTACTAAACTCACTCCTAACAGGAGACTTGAAACTGTCTTGAGTGAAGGACTTTCTTAATAAATATTGATCTTTAGCTTGTCACTTTTGTTTCAACTCCGCTAGCATGGACCCTAGGAAGTTAATACTGATGATAGCTGCTTTCTCTGCTGGAACTTGAGACATAAACGCTTTAAATTTGACCGTGTGAGTGTAGGCAATCGTTCTAAATTTTTTGGAAGTCATTTTGTGGGTGGAGGTAGATGATGATCGATAAGGGTCCATCATCTCTTTAGGGTGAACTTCTGTCAACACGTTTTGTAGCGTATGAGGAGATACAGAACGTCGTTGATTTACTTCGTGTTTCTCTTTTGAAAGGTGGGAAGTTTACACGACGGTGGACGATTAAAGATTGATTGGACTAGGGTACACTCTCCCTATATACTGAGTCCCTACCTAGGATGGTAATATCGCTTTGTGATAAACTTAAGATCACGCGTTTTATTTAAACATTTACCCAGGTTAGCATTGACTGAATTGACATCTTTAATTTTCTCAAAGAACGTCAATGGACATATTTGGTTTGTAGCCAGTAATTACAAATTGCAGAGAAAATTAGTATTATCTCTATTCTCTTATGCGTTAATATTCTATTCATCTTATGGTTTTATTTCTTGACATTTTATTATATATTTGCTATTCGATACTCACCGTTTTGTACTCATACGAGGTTTGTGTAACTTGACACTCGCTTTTCTTGACTTGACAATAGCTTTTCTTAACTGAGTATTCAGCGACATACAATTATTTCCAATAAAGTTACTGACTTGTAGTCTTGTAACATGGAATTTTGTGCAAAATACAACAAATATACATATATAGATATGTCAAAATAACCACAATAAATAACAATTAGTATTATTGAAATTCATTTAATATCTGGATCATAGTGTGCTCCTGCAAACTGCATAAACCCTTTGTATACCCATGTGTGGTGTCGAATGAGAAGCCGTGGACAAGTTAAAAATGTACAAGTCAGCGCCCGTTTTGGAATAATGCACCGATTAGAATGCTTTGCCTTCAATTCATCATTCCATGAAACAAAGAATTGAAATATTTTTACAACCGTTATGATTATAAGGTTGTACTTGTGCGATATTAAGGGCGAGAAAGTAACGACAACTTAGAGAAAAAAATTAAGAATATCGCCATACTGTATATGCAAGATGGTTGAGCGAAAAGAATATTGTATTAGCTCAGCAATGAAAGGGTTGAGTACTATTTTTTTTAAGTTTAAATATAGTAAAGGTAACAATTCACAACTATTGAACAAACAAAAAAAACCCAACAAAAAAAACAAACCATCTTGCGTATCATTTTATTTTATTTTCATGTGAATAGATTTGCTCCACATTCCCTAATAAAACATAAATGCACGGAAAATTAAGTATTTGAATAGTATTAGACAGCTACTATAAATTATTCGTAAGAGTCTTCGCAAGCGAATTATCCGTTGAGGATAATTTTTGTAGAGTATTTACTATGTAAATATTTTATCGATGATCTCATAATCAATTTATAAGGGAGATTTAAACCTGTCATGAGTGATAAACAGTCACAAAGGATCTTGAGTTTTGCATGACACTGTCGTTTTAGCTTGAACAAACACAGACTTATGCAAGCTAGTGATAAAAACGACCAATTTCTCAGGTTCGATGCGACCCCCTTTGTATAGAACAACCTTGTATCAAAATTCATTTCAGGTTTGTACAGTTCAAACTTGGAACACTTTACCAATAAAAATAATAAGCAGCCCAACATTTCAAAGCCTTCCACAAGAGAGATAAGCATGTAATATCTTGATATTATTACGCTGATAACTGGGTGATTCAAGCTCAGCATACATTACTGAGAACCATGTGTAGTAGTTTTAATAATGATTTGTCTTAAATAATGTAGTATTAGGTCGTGTACATACGGGTGTATTGAATTAGACGAACCCATTCTATCAGAATGTATAAAATATACAAACTAAGAAATCGTGTTCTATTCATATTACCATATCAACCTACAATTCAGACATTATCATCTGGCTATCGTACGTACTTTGATGAAATATATCCACTGCTGGAACTGGAGATGCTATGCATAATAAAAAAGCTCTGTCTTCACGTTTGTCGACAAGCAAATTGGAGGAACCTTGGGCCGTTTGTACCCCAATTGGACAGCCCATAAGTTCCCACCCCGGTCGTGCATGGACGTGGTGTCTTTTAAACGGGGCATTTGGGATCACAATCCGACTTTGCAGGCCGTATGGGCCCGCAAGTCATATATCATACGCCATACACCTTTCACGGTTGTCGATCGAACGGCCATTCCGTGTAGCGTATAACCCAGCATGATTATATAATATCAGACTGGCGAAACGTACATCAGTAATCCTAATAGTGACGGTGAGCGACGTCCAGGCGATTGCATGGGCCAGCTGGCGAAGTAACCGGGCCAATCATATCCTTAACATCAACACATGTTGTACCTGCATCACGATTAGTGCCTCCCGATTCGACCGCCTGCCCTGGACCAACATCCGCCAGCTGAACCACGCTCCATGCTGGATAACAACACCAGCTCTACTAGTATATCCTGCAGGAAGGCCAATATTGCACATGGCGACGACGCAACGTCATCACTACTATATGGAATGTTATATCCCTGATTGCAGATCGTATAGGAGGAAGATAACCCCAATTTCGACGAGGGGGATGAAACGCATTTACCAAAATATTCTGATTGAACCATGTTAAGAGAGGAGTTCAATTTTAGGGCGGCAATTGAAGAGATCAGCATAATGTTGCCTCAATCTGAATGCATAAAGTCAACAAGTCAGTGGACTTTGATGAAAATGACGAGCATCCGTCCATGAGGATTTTACCACAATCAGCAAAGATTGCCGAAACTAACAGGTATCTCTTGGATACGATTTTAGACCCTGTTAATTCGAGGGCCTTCTGCAACTTTCTCAATCAGCAGGTATAAATCACATACCCGATGCTCACCACTAATGTAAGAAAGACAATCCTGCTATTAACATGTTTGTTTCTCTCTGTATAAGGTGGACATACAGAAGTTTCATGCCATATCAATGTTGGTGAAGAACATTGTGTCGATTTCCCCCCTACTTGATTTCGAATCTCTTGCAATTTTTCCCATAGAGAAGGCAGGGTCCAGCAACGTCTGGGAATATGTATGCCGTATTGCCAAGGTAAATCAATAGGGTGGCTCACCAATTTAGCGAACGCCCTAACGGCTTCTTGCAACCTTGATCGGATAAGAAGAGATGCTCTTTTGTAAACCTACCATGCAGCAACCTTGCGATCCTTTCCTTTCGGTTACACCCTTGTGCTTGGGGTGAGAGGAGGTGAGACAACAGATGCCAATGGAGTTGCCACTTCAGCTCTTCTGGCAAGTTTCACGACCTCTTTATGGGGCCGTATCAGAGAAGGGATGATCATTGACAGAAGGACCGTAGGAGTACTTCGAAGGAGAAACAACCTTTTCGTGACAAGGCAAATTATAGGCATTCATTAGCCCCTAATTTTTGCAAGCACCCGCCGGTGACACTGTGGGCACCAGACTCTTTCTGTTCTATCAGACTTGGGTCAACTTTTTTTCCAACGAACGATTGAGTGATTCAAGGTATTTCGGAAGGACTACCGATCTCGTTCATCCAGCCCCCTACATGTCATTGGCCTCATTCTTGATAGAGATCCCAAGCAATATCACAAAGGCGGACATAAGGAGAGCATTTGCTCGTAAAGCGTGTGGTGGGATAGTCTGAAAACCGGAGTCCCCGGGTTTGTATTCTAGATATTTCCTGGTTACAAAAATCCAATGGAAAATCAGGACCGGTTATAGATTTGAGCAGGCTCAATGAGTTTATTGCTGTCCTGAAGTTAACCATCTGTACAGTGGCACCATATCTCGGGTAGTATAGATCCCCACATTATAATGTCGAACGAAATCCAACATTTACTGATTCAGTGGCAAGACAGGGAGTGGTAGCGGCGGGAATACCTTTAGAAGCGCTCCCCCCCACACACATACAACCCGAAGTCAACATTTGTACAGACGCCAGCATATCAGGTATGAGAGCACACTTGCTGCCGGATGTTGCGACGGTCAGCAGAAAGTGGACGGTGCAAGACAAGGTTTTTCACATCAATAATTTGGAAATGATGGAGCAAACCCAAGGGAAGGTAGTTTTTATTATGTCAGACAGTTGGTTCATAGTGAACTTTCTCTTAAAACAATGGAAATGAAATCACAGAACTTCTGCGTTATGGAATGGGAGTACCTCCATTTGTGTGCCCAAAACCATATACTCATACAAGTTCGAAAAGTCCCGGGCAAGCTCAGTATCTTGGCCGATTCATTATCAAGAAGAGACCAACTGTTTCTTCCTGAGTGGTCTCTCCAGCCGTCCGTCTTTCATCGAGTTTGCGCTCTATGGCGCCGACCAATATTAGATCTATTTGAAACGAGATGAACCAAGAAACTGCCAAACTTCATCTCTCCTTTCCTGTCTCTAGAGTCATGGACCACCAATGCCTCTGCAATCACATGTGAGAGGATATGGGTATCTGCCTGTGCCTCCCCCTTCCCGAGGTTCTAATACCAAAAGTAATCCAATCAATGAGGGTCATGGGTTGCAAAATAGTTCTGATTTCAGCTCTCCGATGGAACAGGTCCTTGATAAACGATCAGTTCAATGTAGCGACTGACATACCCAGGAAAATTGTAGCAATCCCCATGCTGCTGAAGCAGCTGAAGTCGTTAGTATTCCATCCCTGTCCAGAGAAACATCTCCTTCATGCCTGCATCTAGTCAGGGACACCTTGCATGAAAAGGAGTTCTGCTCTTTAGTGCGGAGATGATTTTAACAGCTAGATGGTCTTCCATGTTGAAGGCATATGACGGGAAAGTGGCGCGTGTGAAGATGCTTTCTTGAAAAAATATTGCTTAATACAAATTGATTGAGAATAATTCTTTTATTTAATACTTTGATAATGACACTCACCATCAATGCATCAAGCAACACGATAAAAGGGTCACAAAACCATGAAGCATATCAATTTGTGCAATATTTTAACAGCTCTTGTGTACTATTTTCCGGACCTTTGTCCAGTTGCACTAGCAGAACAGAACACCACCACCGAATTTCCAGAACTTGCAGATGGTCAAAGAGGTCTCTCTGGATCATGCAGAAGGATTGCCGAGTGGAGCTGAATTCATGAGGAAGATGAAAAACAAAAGATTCAAACACAGTATTCTGTCAATTTTGCATCAGGAAATACATCGCGGTCGAAGTCTCCTGAGCCAAAAATGCGACAGCTCTCAGGAAAGTCTCAGATTAGTATTACAGACACGCAAGGTCATGTGAACAATGAAACCTCTAATGATGAATCATAGACAGAGTCCGTGGACCATTCTGAAGAAATGCAGTGCATATCTATCACAATTGTAGGGACATGCCAGGTACCTAGTACAATTGTTGCATCATCTACAAAGATGTCCCACTATAGTTTAGTATACTCCTCACTATATGGTAATTATCTTAACTCCAACGTTACCAGAATAATTAGTTCACGCCATGTTCCACATGAACCTGTGCAGTATGGCGTGAATCCAGTTCTTACAAATAATGTTGGAGCAGTCCATCTCTGGGAATGGCCATTTACTATGAAAGTATTATACGATACTTGCCTTTATCTACAGGCTTACAGTATCAGTCAACTTTTATGGGTGCTAACCCTACACAGTTTGTGATTAATTTACAGCAATATGTCAAGCCAGTACAGGAATCATGTGGCTAGGGCACTATGTGACTGTAAAATAACCAACTTCGAAATTCTGTGAACAACCATAACAGTAGTGATCTGCAAAATGAAGTGCAAAAAGCAAATTGTAAGTAAGAGCTACGAACAAATTTACATGATTCACCAGTTAATGTACTAAATTCAGACATGTCAATGAGAAGTTCTTTAATAAATATCTGTTACAGAGTTTCCAGTTGGAAAATTATGTTCAGATGGAAGTAGCAGCGTTGGACGGAATTGATTCCAATCAACTCTAAATTCGGCGGATATCAGATCATAGCGTCGATTATCAACAACTTTGTCAAGAGCTTCTCTCAGGAAATAACTTGTGAGACTGCAAGACCCTACTTCCAGCAACCTCCCACAAGATACATTGTATACTATATACCTGAACATTGTCCCTATTTTATATGCATCCATGTATCTTGCACAAATGTATAATGATAGGTAACTATAACACTGTGAACATATATTATACGTACCATTTCTGGAGCTCGAATTTAATACTGCACAATAAGCTATATACGTGTCTTTTGAGCAGTGGAATAAGCTTGCCTGGAAATGTCATGACAGACAGTATATATGAATATCACTGGTAATTGTGCTACAGCTGGCATCAGTTTAGTGCCCAGACTTGCCGACAAATGTGTCACAATTGGCATCAGATTATCTCCTAATCTTTCTAACAGATCTGCTATTTTGCACTGTGAAGTACATGTCAAGATCCTCAGCATTTTCATATTTGTTTTGCTGTTTTGTTATAAGCAAACTTTATCCAGTGAATGGAAAATAATAAATAATCATTATTTATCTTAATTATAATAATTATGTAGACATTTTGAAAACGTTATCTCCAGGCCAATCAGCTGTATCAGTCACGCTACAGAGTCATGTTAGCTTGCGCAACTTCCTAGCACATCTACACCTTCCTAATGTCGGTCATGAATCCCGCTACAGCTTGTACGATCAATCATTTAGACCCAGTACTTCCCCATGATTAGCAAAATAACTATTTATAGTGCCCAATTACCAATGTGTACACAATGTGCCGATTGTACCAGGCATATAAATTAAAATTGATATGTAGGAATGCATCACATGCAAAAGTAAACAAACGTGGTCAAATGTTTTGATCGGAATAACTGATCATGTAACAGTTAATGTGGTATTTTGGGGTCTGTTTATTCTCAAGACCTTGAAAGTCTCTTTCCAAATTTGTTAAAAAGCAATAATTTACTCGGAGAATTTAAACAGAAAAGATACATAAATGCAGCCTAAGATGCTATCTCATTCATTCACGTAATATTATTATACTGTACTATTGCTGATAAACCTGATCTGCATGCAGAACAACATGAAACGTAGCTTAAAGTGAATCAACACAGCTTTCAAAACATTCTGGGAAGAAACCTTTGAAATGTTATTTAAATGATGGTGACAAAACACAAATTTAGAATATATTTATGCCATGTAATTGTGCCTTGACATTTTCTTTGACTGGAATTTGCCGTGTAATTTTATTTTTCTCATTTCAGTCATAATGGATAATGAATCAATTACACGTAGCCAGTAACAAGCTGGGCCACAGTGATTTGGCAGAAATTACCATAGTGATATCTTGCAATTTTGTCCACATTTATTTTTTCAGCAAGGTTTATGAACATGTATTCAAATGAATTCAAGAGGACATTCGTGAAAGGTGGGCATTTATAGAATACCAGTTTTGTACTTGAGAATTTGAGGATATTTTTGATGGTCGTCTATCGCATTGCCAGTAAACCCCAGTTTACTAAAACCACTATGATCATCCCAAATCCTCAAACACTAGGCTGATATCAAATTTTAATAAACTCTGCAAGGGACTATATTGAATAAAGACTGTTTTCTGCCCCCGTTGTTATGAAAAAGTAAATATTGTTAAATGTCATGACCCTTTGTCTAATTGTGTCATTCAAGATACAAATGAAACTCTCCTACATTCATTATGTTTATATATTTCTATTTCATGCTGATAAATAACCTTTGAACACGGACTGGTGTTGGCAATTGCAGAATAAATGCTGCATTTGGCAACTTCACAATCCAAATTAGATACGAGCGCACTCTTGATATACGGAAAAATTTCAACAGACTGTGCATTGTCGATGAGCAAACTTGTTTTTAAAATATCATCGTGGAGCAAGGTTGCGCTGATACCTAAAACCTAAATTCACGAGTTTTATGAGCTATCGCACTGTTGGCACCTCAATCTCCACTACGCGTATATAAATAGAACTGCAGTGTCCACCACATTTTATTCTATTCTTACCAGTATTGTACTCAAAATATTCAGAAGAAACAACAAAACAGAGATTTTAAACAATCTTAATAATTTCTTACATTGTTTATCATTTCAAAGTTTTAGCTTGCCTTGTGCACATGGCTCAAGTGTTGGGAGTGGCGCCAGCGGGGATTCTGAAACAAAGCAAACATAATCTGAGAGGCGTATATAATAAGTAACATGCTATTGTTTAACGTGCCTCAACATTGCCAATTTATCACCTAATGGATACCATAACTAATAGGAACATAAGTAGATTATTGATGCTTACAAATAAAGTATAACAAAAGGATTTAAAATTTTATATTCAGTTATGCAATGAGACCACCCATTATGTGGGGGAATTAAATAACATTGTTGACTCTATTGTAGTGCATTTCTTGACACACACACACACACGAAAATATAACTTGCTATTATTCATAGAGTAAGGTTCAAGTCAAAATACATTTAGGAAAATTTAATTCAGTTTAACTTTCTTCAAGTTTTAACAGTATTAACGCTAAACAATAAAATAAATGGGCCCGCACTGTACAGTATTTCCATGGAGTACACTAGAAAAGATTGTTTTTAAATGCACTATAAAGTATACACTGTGTCTGCCGCATAGAAAATGTGTATACGCTACTTCATTTTCTCAAACACTATGAAAACAAAATTTGAAATTTAGGGAAAATTATTACAATGGTCAGTTTATAAAAAGGGATTGTTGAACAGAAGTACACATTAACTTCAAGACATTGTAATCCAATATATCTGTTAAACCTAAACTTTGGTAAAGCGTCCGACAACCACACTTTTGAACCAGGTTCAAATTTCAGAAGGGTATTTTTTATTTTTTTTCTTGTTTATTTTACTAACATTTAGAATGTGACAAATACTAGATAATAGTAATAGATTTGTTTGGCACTTTTAGCACATTATTGGCTATATCGAACCCGCGATGCTCGCCAAGACCAGCCTCGGTGTGTCCTTGGAAAGGCATTTAGCTCCCATTTCCCAGCATGATATAGGGAAATTGAACCCGTAGTGTCTGCCATAATATTTACGTGTAGATGCATGAATAAAATACATGTAACTCTGTTTGGAGAAAATATGTCTGTTTAATAAATATCTGTATTTCAGCTTCCCAACAGTCCTGGAAAAAGCTACGATCTCTGCTACAGTATATAATCATAAGTGAATTTCATGCCCCTCTAATCATAGAAGCACACATCTTTATCTCAACTGAATGACTCTCTCCCCCTTAATCCCTCCGCCACTCTCTCTCTCTCTCAGGAGTAATAAAAGAAAGGTGATATGTGCTATTTAACATTTTGCAACGGTTCCAAGTTTAATGGTGTAATCATGCTGTTAAAAATGAAGACAACGATTTTTTCCTGGACAAGTTTCTAAGCTTTCGTCCACACAATTAAGAATGTTTTAGTAGCGCCGATACCATAAACTGAGTCTGGAGTTGGATATCGGTAATGTGCTGCACTCTGCACATTAGAATGACCTATTAAGATATGATCGGACCTTAAGTGCACCTTCTTCCTGAAAACCAGCACTACTTGCAGGTAGAAGATTACAAATCGATCATTAATGTACGGTATTTATCTCTCAAGTGATATAGATGACGTAGTTTGGTTCTCGAGTCAAAAATGTATAGATTACTTTGTCACATGGCAAGTATGTCAACCTGGGCTTGATAAAACCATATGTATTGGGATACTGGTACTTGTTTCATTTTATTTTGTTGATCCAACTTAGAGTCTCTGTAATGTTGTACATTAAACCTCAATCAAATTCGCTTGTTATTCTGATAAAAGAAGCAAAGAAGACTATTCTCCATATTTTCGAAACTTGTTAAGCGCGAAACTCAAGAATAAGCTCAAAACACCAAACTCAGATATTATACGTGGAGGAAATCATCGTAATCAAAATTTAGCAAGCTAATAGAGGAATCGAAGCTTAGAAGATCCGGTAGATCTTGAAAGTTCTCCTAATCTAACTTCATTTTAATCAAAGTTATAATACATCTAAGTTTTCTGATTTTGAGCTTGAGTTTTAATTAAAACGCTTCAAGAATACGGGGCCAGGAATTTAAGTATGAAATACTTCCAAGCATCTTTTTGCAAGGTAGTATCTAAGAGTAATCTATAATATTACCAGTTCAAAGGGTTACAAAATTTAATTACATTTTGTTGATCAGTGTCATCATATTATCATATTATTCCAATAAAAATCCTTTATATTGGCAGTTTTTAGTAAAAGTACAAACAAAAGAATTTATTTCAACGCTATATCAGAAACTATTATTTAAATCATGGTTGAGCCATATAACGTTTGCTATTTCCTCTTCTAGTTTTATAGACTAATATGTGAAATGTGTTCGACTGCTGCACAAAATAAAGTTTTTTTAGATACAATTATATATTTTTGTAACCAAAATTAGTCAAAATTAAATATACAAAGAATACTGAAGACAAAGCTAGTGTTCCTTTATTTTCTTTCTTACTTATTGTGCGGGCACCTTTATACGGGTAGAAACAATTTACGGCGCACATAGATCTTCAGTACGAGATGACATTGCTTCTGAAGGAGGAAACGCGATTTATGAAGTCAATAAATACGTAATCTCACGATACCCGCTTTAAAACTAGACAGGTAAAGATAAGTTTTGGACAAGGAAGACAAAATAAATCCGCATGACTCAACCCAGTTTTGAATTGTTCAAATGCTTAGGTCTTATGTTATACAGTGTGTGAGTGTGAGTGTGTGTGTTTGTGTGTGTGTGGGCGTGGGTGTGCGTGCGTGCGCATGTGTCTGTTTGTGTTGCCAAGAATATAAGGAAAATATTGTAAAAGAACATTTTTCATTTCCAGAAACAAGGGGACAAACACCAATATTTTCGGTAACAAGAAATCTCAGAAGCCTCTAGAAAGGCCTCATAAGCAATCATATCAGCGAACAATACTAAACAATGTTTCAAACGCATAGTTGTTGATGTTATCTGTGACTGTCTTATTTATACGACGAACTTAAAACAGTTTCATCTTGATTTTGTAAGTTCGATTTATTCGTCATGGGTTACTCGGGTTTATTTCAGGTCATTAAAAAAAATAATTAAAATCTTGTTTTATGCAACTTCATAAAAGAAAAATAATCAAAATACATAATGTCATTTTAAATTTATTGAATAGTTTATGGATAGGCAGCATCGATGAGAAATACACGGAAAAGATGGAAAAGTGCATATCTTAGTTGATAATTTCTTAACACATAGTTGCCATGGCAAACGCACGTGAACACAAAACTTATGTCAGAAATTAGATCAAACCACCTCATACTTGTAATATACACCATACGAAAAAATTTGGAGAGGGGGCAGAAAACGATCCTTATTCAATATACTCCATTTTGTTGCCCATGACAACAAATTTTGAACCGATTTGTTGACAGGTAATATAAATTGTAATTGTCCATGTCACTTCATGACAGTGAGAGTGATCATATCACAACTTGACAGTGAGAGGCATCCTGTCACTACTTGACTGTGAGAGTCATCATGTCACAACAGTTTTACAATTTATGACATCACGTCATGATTTTATCGTCGCAAAATTTAACGCGAGACCAGTGAGAGAGTTTTTTTGCATTGGTAGGTTTATGAGAATAATTAGTTTTTTTTAATGAGCTGACAAAAATTTTCATGACAATCTTAAAATGCATAATTTTAGTATTTTAACATAAACTTTCGCAAGATTGAAATCTTGCGCGAACTGCTGATATGGTTTGATGGCAATTGGAGTGATGTGAATCAAATTTTAATTTGTAAGTTGCATTAAAGGTAATTAATAACGATGTGTTTCTATTGAGGTGGAAGAGAAACATTCTTTATACATCAAAGAAATTCATATCCTCTGTTTTAAAATAAAACAAAACTAATCAAGTCTTTCTTACCATCGTCAGTACAGTCATTGCTTTCTTTATAGTTCATTATGTGACATTCTTGTGTATTGCCTGTATCTGATTGTTATACCTCGGCTTTTATCTTACATAGAGAAGCACTGCCAGTTAATTTTTTTACACGTGTCTTAATTTTTGTTTTTACTTACATTCTTGAATAAGGAAGGAGTGTTTTCACGGTAGAGATCCTTGCTGCAGTTAGCAGCAATCATGATTTTGTTTTTCACAAAAGTATGAATCATGATTTTGTTTTCACAAAAGTATGAATGCACAATAGATGTTTGTTCTGAATTACGAAATACAGACTGCATATAAACTATTTATTTATATAACTGATGGTTCATGTAAAGTTGTACTTTATCTTATTCCAAGTTGCATGATAATGTCATATGTATACTGCATGTCCAATTATTATACGAGAAAGAAAGAAAGAAACACTCTTTAATTATGTTCACGTGAGGAAAATCTATAAAGACTGAAATATGTTATATATTTTATTCAACAATGTTTTCCACGTAATAATATATTATAGCTTCACATCCTTCCAATTTGCATCAGCAGGTAGCATGTGCCTGACTCCTGCAATAATAGCATCTTACAAATACACACATATAACATAAATACAACCCACATTCAGAAATTATATTCAGAGCAAAAGGCAGTACTAAAATTGAACAGAAGAGTTACAAAGAAATACACGAAATATTGATGTGCTTTCATTATCTTCCATTTCCTGGGAGTTGATTGATACATTCTTATCTGATATGTATCATTTTTTCAAACACACACACACACACACACACACACACACACACACACACATGAAGTTAATCTTATTACCTAGTCTCTGTTTGATAGAACTCTAGTACACAATCATAAGTACGAGAGACGTATTGGAAAATAGGTTTCAGAAGATAAACATTTAGACTGCAAAGTGGCACATTGAAAATACTGTATAGTAATTTAAATCACTTTAAATTCATATGGTTTATCTTGCCATACATATACAAGAATTATCAATAGCTAATTCGAATCCATCACTAAACCAGTATATCGGATGCGCAGCAATTGAATATTCATGTACTTGTAAAGAAGTCTGTAAACGCATCATTGCACAAAGTTGTGATATTAGGTGATTTACAGTGGTTACCATGCAATGATTACTAATGAGGGTGAATTTGAAAGTCAATATAGGGGAATAATAATAATAATAATAATAATAATAATAATAAAAATAACACTGATAATAGAAGCAAAAACGACAACAGGGTCTTTATTCTGGAATCTGCAATTGTGGGAATCACACAAATTTCTCAAACTTCGCACAAAGAAATAAACTAAACATGCAACAATTGCGTATTATGTCTCCAGGCCCTACCTTTGTATCTTCCTTAACTAATGTCTTTAATTAAATATGTAACTTAATTAGCTGAATACAGCTAATCTCTCTCTAGGTCCTCTACTATATAAAAATATATAAAGTAGTATCAGTTGTAAAAACTCAAAATATCTTCATGCAATTTCTCTCTCTTGTAAATTGGTATTTACTAGTAAACATATTTACATAGACATTACTAAAATTCAATATGAAAGAAGGTGAATCTCTCTCTCTCTCTCTTGTAAATTGGTATTTACTAGTAAACATATTTACATAGACATTACTAAAATTCAATATGAAAGAAGGTGAATTTCTCTCTCTCTCTCTTGTAAATTGGTATTTACTAGTAAACATATTTACATAGACATTACTAAAATTCAATATGAAAGAAGGTGAATTTCTCTCTCTCTCTCTCTCTCTCTCTTGTAAATTGGTATTTACTAGTAAACATATTTACATAGACATTACTAAAATTCAATATGAAAGAAGGTGAATCTCTCGCTCTCTTGCAAATTGGTATTTACTAGTAAACATATTTACATAGACATTACTAAAATTCAATATGAAAGAAGGTGAATTTCTCTCTCTCTCTCTCTCTCTCTCTCTCTCTCTCTCTCTTGTAAATTGGTATTTACTAGTAAACATATTTACATAGACATTACTAAAATTCAATATAAAAGAAGGTGAATTTCTCTCTCTCTCTCTTGTAAATTGGTATTTACTAGTAAACATATTTACATAGACATTACTAAAATTCAATATGAAAGAAGGTGAATCTCTCTCTCTCTCTCTTGTAAATTGGTATTTACTAGTAAACATATTTATATAGACATTACTAAAATTCAATATGAAAGAAAGTGAATTTCTCTCTCTCTCTCTCTCTTGTAAATTGGTATTTACTAGTAAACATATTTACATAGACATTACTAAAATTCAATATGAAAGAAGGTGAATCTCTCTCTCTCTCTTGTAAATTGGTATTTACTAGTAAACATATTTACATAGACATTACTAAAATTCAATATGAAAGAAGGTGAATCTCTCTCTCTCTATCTCTTGTAAATTGGTATTTACAAGTAAACACATTTATATAGATATTACAAAGATTCAATAAAAAAGAAGGTGAATTTCTCTCTCTCTCTCTCTCTCTCTCTCTCTCTTGTAAATTAGTATTTACAAGTAAATACATTTACATAGATATTAATAAGATTCAATAAAAAAGAAGGTGAATTTCCCTCTCTCTCTATCTCTTGTAAATTAGTATTTACAAGTAAACACATTTATATAGATATTACTAAGATTCAATATGAAATAAAATAAGGTGAATTTCTCTCTCTCTCTCTCTCTCTCTCTCTCTCTCTCTCTCTCTCTCTCTCTCTCTTGTAAATTAGTATTTACAAGTAAACACATTTACATAGACATTACTAAGATTGAATATGAAATAAGGTGAATTTAACTGCATATATAAATTAGTATTTCACCCCTTTAATCACTGTGCTTTAAAGTGGCTTTAAGTATAGCTATATAAAGTTGATTTTTAAGCAATAATCTAATGAAACAAAACAACAGCATTATTTACTAAAATGAATTAAGTACCCACATTTAAACGGAAGAACGAACATTTTTGCATGAAGCTTTCACTTTGCTATTGTTTAATTGTTGAATAAGCATAGAAAATATATATCACTGCCTTTTTTAAAGTAAAAAAAAATATTAAATGTCCATACGGAAAATATCCAAAGAAAAATGACATAAAATATCTCTTATTTTAATTTTAAGAATTCTAACTTTTTTAATTCATAGGCTTGCTACGTGCGCAAGCAATAATGGATTGACACTTCATAAAGAACAACCACATAACACGTTTTTGTTCTTTTCTTTGTTAACTTCAAATCTTTGCTATCTTTTGAGAAATGGTAAATATTGTCCTCCTATTCAGAAGAAAAAGTATTACCTACGGAAGCAAACGTTAGTGATACACAAGAGAAGACTGATACCGTATAAATGGACGGAAGCAAACGTTAGTGATACACAAGAGAAGACTGATACCGTATAAATGGACGGAAGCAAACGTTAGTGATACACAAGAGAAGACTGATACCGTATAAATGGACGGAAGCAAACGTTAGTGATATACAAGAGAAGACTGATACCGTATAAATGGACAGAAGCAAACGTTAGTGATACACAAGAGAAGACTGATACCGTATAAATGGGCATATAATGCATATTCAACTGGAACCCACTGAAGAGTGTGACTGCAGATCGGGGTCTCTAAACGTCCTAAACCCATTAAACAGTGCGAATGGGGATCTGGGAGTTTAGAATAATCCTTGTGTTGTGGCAATATTGGGGCGTTTAATTAAGACATTATATGGTGCACGCCCTAAGGAATCCAGAACATCACATCATATTTACCGAGTTTTCGAAAGTAGTACACTTTTTTAAAAACCGGGGAAAAGATTATGATATTTTATATTAGGATAATTTCTGTTAGAGCATTTTAACCCAGGCAAAAACTATATTAAATCACATGCTATTAAGGAGGAAAATACTAAGAATCATATACTTTTACTAAATGTAGCGACGTTTTGCTAAATAAGAATTAAAGAAAGCATATCATCTAGATATGTTCCTAATAAGCAACTGTAAAGTACGTGGACAAACGATTAAAAGATTAAGTGATTGACAAACTACTAAGTTACCAGCAATTCAGTCCTTCACCTTTAAAGATGTTTGAACTATCGTCCTGCATTTGTGGCAGCTCAAGTTTTTTCATTTCGACAATCTTCTTGTATTCTTCTGCATCTTCCTTGAGCCCTTTTTTCTCGCAGTAATCCATAGCGAATCTGCTCCTTGTTGCTACAACCATATCCCCAAACATCTTTCTCGCAGGTGCATCCAGTGAACCCAGGAAAGCCGTGCTCTTGTGGTCTCGATTTGAATTTAGCATGACCATCTCTAACAATCTGCATGGATATCCACATATTTCACCTTCCTCATACAGATCCAAGACCTGGAAGAAAGGACCCCTAAGAAGGACTTCGCTTTCAACGGGAAAAAAGGATAAATGTTTTATATCAACGGCACAGATTGTACTTACTACGATAGCAGGGAAAGTTTCTCGATATAGTTTTAGGTAAGCTGGGTTCAGTTCGATCACATGAATTTTCATGAGCAAAGGTATGTTTTCTCCTTTCTGATTTATGCTTTTCATCTGACTTTCAATAAATCTACATGCTACCTGTCTGTCTAAGCTTGTTGACCATAGGGCTAGAGGAATCGAAATGTACCGATTTTGGATTGGCTGCCTCTGCAGTTCTTCAAATGCTTCGATCACTTCCCTGGAAACTCCCATGCCACGATAAACAATTCCTTGAAAATTATGTTTTGAGGGCTCCTTCAAACAATAGTTAAAAAGGTCAATATTGATCAGCTCCACAAGAAATACAGCGCAGCGAATCTTTTCTTCCGACAGGACAGTATCGTCCTTGCGAAATATGTCGTTGATGATTTTAAAAATGAGTTTATATCCCTCATCTGAGGTGTACAATTCTAACACATCGAAGTTTTCATTTTCGGTCTCATCTGCCATATCTTTCCAATCTCTTTGCGTCGTGAATATTCTGTCTACTTTATTTGCCAATATTGGATCCACAAAATGCATACCATTTTCTGTCATCAGTTGCTTTAAAGATGATAGAAACGATTCATATTGTTTCCAATTTTGTCTGATATGTACAATGGAAGTTCGAATGGCATCCATCCGTTGGTCAACTAGAGATCCCCCATAAAATGACCTTAAATCATTCATGTTTTTGCTCCGAAATATGTCTGGTTCATCAGATGCTTCACCAAAACGACCATATCTGTCTTTCTTTGTTCCTTGTTCATTAGAAGCCATGATACTGTGTTGAAGTTTCTTTGAGTTTTGCGTTCCTTGAAAAGTAGCTTTACTATCTCAATAAAGATCCCTATTTGCGTCCGTGTCACTGAAAGATTCCTTTAACAACATTTAATACATTCTTCATAAACGATTAGTAAACTACGTTAATGATTTCTTAAATTCCCTTTTTAGCAGTGAAATGTACAGAGCGTTACTATTAGCTCATAAAAATCAATAAATAAATCTACCGTTACACTACTTTAGTCGTGTGTTATTATGATTCAAATTACTCAGGTATAGCTAATAACGTCATGCGTCTGGGGTATATACATTATGTAAGCGGAGTTAAGTCCTTGAATAAGTGAAATAGGATAACCTAGAATCTGGATAATAAGCCCGTATACAACAGTTAAGTGTGCACGGGCCTTCTTATATTGTTGTAGCAAAATCAGGTGCATATATGTGTGTGTTAAGGTAAACAAGGGTTAAGACGTAACATTTGCTCTTCTGACAATTGTTATATTGATAATTAAGGACAATATATACGTATAAACTGACAACCAATTTACAGCAGGGTTCTACACCAATAATACATGGGAGAAAATACGAGTTCAGCCTTGAAATTGCTCATAGAAAGTAACTTCAGACAGAAACAAATCAATAAGTTAATTTTTCTACATACCGTAAAAAGGTCCAAGGTGAGCATGACTTTCCGATTAGCATGCCGTTTTCACACAATAAGCTGTCCCTAGTAAATCAAACTCCACCAGGTTGTAAATTTATTTACTAAACTATTTTATTTTTCAAACAAAATAACTACTAACGTCACGAATACTTGGCGAAACACCTAGCTAATACCTGATAACGAATATATGGTTAAATATCCCTTCGTTATTTTCAATATACGTTTTTCGTATTCCGCATACAATATTGCTTTTGGTTTATATCAGGTCGAGAAAGTGATATATCGTTTCTCCAACGATAATATCATTGAAGTTAAATCCGCAGATTATTTTTAAAATATGGATCTAAGAAATATATCAAATATTGCATTCTAGGGCAACAGTCAAAATTCACACAAGAAGGTAATATGAACACTGAGTAAAAACAAGTTTGTTGACCCCAACCCCCACACCTTTTTTCATTTTGATGTACGTACTATGATCCAATGTTCAATTTAATTTGATCTAAACAACTTATTGATGTGAATACGTTGAGTACAATTCTATCTTTAATTTCAAGCAAGATGTTGTATTGATTTACTTGTTCCAAGTCGGCATTTTTGCCATCTTTATGCATGCTGTTATTACCGTCCCCAATGTATTCGGGGATGTAGAACAAACCCGATGCATCCTGCTGCATGCCCGTAAGAGAAGTATGTATGTATGGGTGTATGTATGTATGTATGTAGTGTTTTACGGCACCTCGACAAAAATGTGACTAGGTAATGCTAAAGGAAAAAAGTATGTACAAATGTATTGCACAAGGATTTAGGAAGATAAAACTTTCAAAATAAATGTAAACATTAAGTAAAATATTAAACGTAAAGATGTTAAAATTATGTAAAATGTATATTAAATAACAGATAAAGGTAAAACATGCAAAATCTTTAGAATCTAATTAAAATGTGTTGTCTAAACAGCGTTTCCTCAAGGAGTCTACTATTTTATATGGTGGTACATTCTCATACAGTTTCTTCAAGCAGTTCGCGTCCAAATATTTCTGTTTCAATGAGTTGAAATCAATACAATCGACAAGAATGTGCTCCACTGTCAGTAGACACTGGCATTGTATGCATTCCGGTCGTAGTTCACCCTTCAGGAGGTATGCATGAGTGAGGTATGTGTGTATACGATCGGAACAATACCACCTCATCTCTCCGACTTTGTTCTATACGAGGGATGCCACCCTCCAATAGTGGGTTTGATGTTCTTTAGTTTGTTTGTAGAGTTTTCATTTTCAAATATTTTCCAGTTATGACACACCTGATGATTTATACAATATTTGAAGTCATTATATAGAGTCTTCCATTCTGAGACCGGTGACTGCAAGGCAGGTTTGGCTGCTTTATCTGTCTTTTTATTACCCTTTATACCAAATTGACTAGGCAGTCAACAGTACAGAAAACGTTTCCCAAATTGTATGAAAACACCATGTTTCTGTGATATATGGGATATTAACGGGTTGTCCGATTTAAGATTCTGCAAAGCTTTCAATGTGAAAAGGAAATCCGAAAAGGTGATGAAAGGACAAGTTTCGATAAGGGCCGATTTTAGCTCCCCACTCAGATTGAAATGAAACTCATACAGATAAAAGAGCTCTGTCTCTTCCTTAAATATGTATTTAATTTTTATCCAGGACCATTTTAATAAAGAAAAGCGACCATTAAATAGCCAGTGGTTTTCTCCTCCGTTACGGCGTCTATTTTCGTAGATTGCAGACATTATGACCAATAAGTATCTTTCAACCAGACTACCGAAAATGATACACCTAAACTTATACATTTGCACATAACATGCATACTAGTCATTGATATTATATATAATTCTGGCTTTTTTGTTTTGCAACATTGTTTAAATGATTAGTACATTTACGTTAAGTACGTTTGATTACCTCTGACACCTATTTTCGCTTTTTTTTTAAACGTTAACTTATGGTTATGTTTTGGATTGACTGGAGTGCCAAAATCCTGCCAGAATCGCCATAAAATAGGAATGTATGTATTTCTTTAATAATAATAATAATAATAATAACAACAACAATACAAAAACAACAACAACAACAACAATTACTACTACTACTAAATAATCACACAAAACCATGCAGAGATTTTGTACATTAGCAATAGCCGGATGTTGCTACAGCGTATATTTAAGAATTAAAACCAAATGTTCAGAACATAGGAGACCAAAGTGGTTTTGTGAATGATCGGCTGGAGAAGCTTACAATTATGCCTTATTTTGTTACCAATTCAATATAATCATGAAATTGTGCCAGGTTTTGTTTTTGGAGAAATTATTGCCGTATATAATACATTTATTTCCACGAGTTTCTCCCCCTTATATTAATTTTGTTAAATGTTATATGTAATGTCTGGGAAATTAAAGTTGAGCCATTATCCATAACAAGATATACACCATAGTGATTTCTCTATTGAAAAAAATTCCTATACCTTCCAACTCTCCACCCTCCCAAAGTTGAATAGTTGATCCCTAATGTGCCAATGTCTATTATGCTTGATGTGCTGGTGTGTGTGTGTATATATATATATATATATATATATATATATATATATATATATATATATATATATATATATATATATATATATAGTTGCCTATTGTTAGAATGACAGTTAATTCAAATTATCACACCTAAAATAGTTTCTTATATTTAGTATAAGTTCCACTTTCTACCTCCTACACACATTCACACACAGACACAGACACAGACACACAGACACACACACATTCACACACAGAGACACACACACATTCACACACACAGATACACACAAAGACACACACACAGACAGACACACACACAGACACACACACAACATAGTAGAGAGATATTTAAAGTCACCTAGGAGAAGCAGACGGAAAATAAATATTGCTAAAAGTGGCCAACAGGAAGAAAATTTAGGTTCGGCAGGTTCAAATCTACCCGAATATATCAAATTTTGTTACATCTGATACAATTCAAGAATGTACAAAACAAAATATCTTTGATCAGTGTGCCAACGAGAAAAATGGCCCCTGTATTTATACCGACATTACTGAAATACCAATACATTTTCCTGTACTCATACCGATCTAAGATATTTGTCTAGTACATTCTCTAATCGTATCAGATGTTCAAAAGAGAAATGTGATATATTCCGGTAGATTAGACCCTGCTAAACCTAAATTTTCTTCCTGGCAGCCACTTGTTGGCGTATTTATTGTTTTTTTTTATCCTTTCTTATTTCATATCAAGTGGTTCTCGAGAATGAAGGGAAGCGAAATAGAACTAAAACAGTTGACATATTACTACAAATGTATTTGCTCCAGTGAGCACGTCCTCTCATTCCTCCACTATTTTCTGGACCTCATTACTGTGCTTAATCAATGAGAAGTCATCATTATATCATTTGTAAAAGAATATAGGGTATTTATCCCTAAAATTTCTCTATATTCATTGGTCAGTATAATCATCAAATGATGCTAGATTTTGGTTTTGGAGAAATTATTGCCGTCTTTGATATATTTATTTCTACAGTTTTCTTAATTTTCTTTAATTTTCTTTAATTTTATATTTTATGTCTAGGGAATATAAGTTCCTCCATTATGAATATCAAGATAAACACCATATTAATTTCTATTTCAAACAATCCCTGGCCTTACCCCTCTCTCTACCCTCCCCCCTTTCTCTGCCGAAAATTGAATCGTTTGTTCCAAATGTTGCAAAGTCTTTAATGTACGATGAGTTGTCGTATATATATATATATATATATATATATATATATATATATATATATATATATATATATATATACAGTTTATGTTTTCAAAATGACTAACCTGTTCATGGTACTGTTTTAGCCTATTTGTCATAATAACAGTTATTTTTTTATTGTTCAAATTAAGAAATGTAAAATAGAGTTTCTTATATTTAGTGCAAATCCCACCTATTACGGTCCACACACACACACACACACACACACACACACACACCATGTTAGAAAATTATTCCAAGTTAACGACGGGAACAGTCGGGAAGCAAACGGAAAATAAATATTGCTAAAAGTGGTCGAAAGGAAGAAAATTTAGGTTTGGCAATTTCAAATCTACCCGAATATATCACATTTTGTTACATATGATACGATTCAAGAATGTACTAAACAACACATCTTAAATCGGTATCCCAACGAGAAAAATGGCCCTGCCATTATTCCCACGTCACTGAAATTCAAATACATTTTCCTGTCGGCGTACCGATCTAAGATATTTTGTCTAGTATATTATCAAATCGTATCAGATGTTTAAAATAGAAATGTGATATATTCCGGTAGATTAGACCCAGCTAAAACTAAATTTTCTTCCTGCACATCCCTGTGTTGCGTATTTCTTTTCTTTTTTTGTGTTCTGCCCGAAGGTGACTAGGAATTCCTTGGACTTGTTAAATGCCACTTAATTTTGCCTCAATATACGGGAGAGAATACACACCAAGCCGTAAGAAATTATCAATTTTATTATATCAAATCATATTAATTTTAATTTCTTTTTCATAACCTGTCTCAGTTGATTATATAAGGACTACGACCTCTAAATCGGCCTAAATTCTACGTATTTTTGCAAAAAACACGATATCATCATTAAGCAAGAGTTCACATTCACTCCGGACTTTTAACTCTTTAGAAAATCCCAAAATTGATGAAAACAAATTGCTTAGATACAAGAATAATCTTGAATCTGCAGCAAAATTGTAACAACATATTCGAAATGGGGAGACTATACATAGAGATTTTTAGGATCCAGTTTCCCAAAAAAACGAACAAACTGATATTCGATTTGGTAACTTTTGAAACTCAACTTTTTTGAAAAAAAAATTGTTCCGTACCTATATACACATACCACTCGAGGTAGACCAGTTAAACTTAGTAGTTATGCTGTTATGCATTTCTATAATGTACGATTTAATTTTACAGGCTATAATAACACTTTTTGAAACTTTAATTTGTTTAAGAACCTTTTGGACTAAGAGTTGTGTGGGTTGAGGGTATACATAGTTTGCTCACTTATTTTGGTAATGTTTAATTGTAGATTTGGACATATTTGACAATAGAGGGGCATATGGGTTTCATAAACAGCAAGTAGCGTTCATTCTTGAATGTGTTGAATAGTTTTTAAACGTTTTCAGAAGGCTGTCGTTAAACAACAACGTTAAAGCAACATTCCAGCAAGTTCGCCAAAATCATGTTGCCACAATGTAAAAAAAGCCGTCACTATGAAACAACATTACTGCAACGTTGATACAATGTTGTATTGTTAACTGGAAATATAAAGGAAAATAATAGTAAACAAATAATAATAAAACGTAAGGTTAATGGAAGTCTTATTTTTAGTTGTGACAAAATGGAGAACAGTCTTACCTTTCCACATTCGATAACATGTGGTCTGGTGAGGTTCCTTAGGGAATCAATACATATATAAAATAAACTACAATTTTCTAGTGGTGTGGTGGGGATGGGGATTGTGGGTAAACAGAAAAAAGGATTTGATACATATAGGTAAACGTAGACTCAAATTGTACAATAGAATCCCTTTCTTCAATACATATTTCTTCGAAAACTGCTGTTATTAATTTTATTAATCCAGGTTATACTGTGCTAGTAGCCTACTGAGTAGGCACATAGATCTAGTCTACAGACCGTAATTTGAAGTTACGTATTAAAAAATTAATGAAATCGAAATAATAAAACAATGATGCTAACATATATTGCATTTTGTCTGGGTTCAGTGGTGATTTTATAACTTTAGTGTATTGGTGTGGTTCACATTATTAGTCATATTCTGATCTTGTTTGCCTGAGTTCCAATATATATTAAATCATAAAATTTTAGACTATATAAAATAAATACAACATAAATTATGATCAGAGTAATGAAACAAAAAAATTTTTTTTTATTTCTTACTATCATTTCTTTTTTCAGACCGTTATAGTAAAAAGGCTTTGAGGCTTTACCCGGTAACCGGCACTTGTTGTTTCTGTTGTTGCTGTGGATTTCATTTCTTCATGCATCTCTTCCATATTTAGCTACCCTCATCCAAATATTACAATTGATTACGATTTCTGCTCAAGAATGCCACAAAACGCGATCAGCAACAACAGAAAAGAACGCAATCTCACATACAAATTGCAATCGCCATGTGAATATCAGTTTTGTTTAAATAAACTCAAAATGTCATTATGGTGATACTATGACTACTGTGATACTGTGGCGACGGACGTATAACTGGTGATCTAAAACAAACTCAGCTTGGCCTAATTTTTCTGCTGTTTAGGGTTGAGCGCAAACGAGAACATATATACAATTTGCATATGTGTTAGATTGTTACAAAAAGTGACTTCTGTCAAAATATCAAACGTGTTCTCGACTGCGCTGCTTGGTGTTTAGGACTTCGAAGAGGCGGAAATCAGCAAAAATTTGAGTTTTTGATGGAACAGACGTCTATTTAGGAACAATATTAAGTGTAATTTCACACTATTGCATTATATAATGTGTACTATATTGCAGTAGACAAATAGTGAGATATGGCATAACCATAACAAATACTCTTACATACACTTTAATTTACCGATAATTGTGTGTGTGTGTGTGTATGTGTATGTGTGTGTGGGCAAAATAGGCCTTTATCAAGTCTCATCATTGGTTTTGTTGGTTTTGTAAAGGTTTCAACGTAGTTCAAAGCTATGAGTATGGCTACAAGTTCTGCAGTAGAAATTGAGGCTTTACCCGGTAACCGGCACTAAATGGTGTCACGTGGTGTTCCAATGGCAGCTCCAACTTTGTTTTATCTTTCGAACTGTCTGTATACAGGGACGCATGGCTACGATAGGAGGCTCTGATTTCACTGAATTTACTCTACAAGGAGATGATTTGTTGAGGACTTTTGAATTCCCAAAGGCCAAATATTATTATTTTTTTCTTTTGTTGGGAGGGAGGACAAAGTGACTCGATGGAAATCGTTAACCAAAGACGTTTAATCCAAATCGATAGTGAGGCATCGTGTTTGACTCCTCTGTGGCCAGGGTAGCAGCGCTACAAAGAGTAACCTTGAAGACCCAAAGGTGCCTGCCAGAAAAGAATGTTGCATGTGCCAAAAGAAGCTAGCAGCAGAAAATGGTTTTGACAAACCGAACAACAGTGTTTGCCAAAACGTTAAATGCAAGAGAATTACATCAGCATGATATGCAAGATAAGAACTCAAAACAGCTATACAACAATACCATGCAAAGTTTAAAACAAATGTGTTGCCCCGATAAAAATAAAATTCCACATGCTTATCATCCCAAAATTCAGGATTTAAAATCAATAAATATATGTTCATATAAACTCTGTTTGTGTTGAGAAAAGTGTTGTGGGTCTTATTTCTCTGTATTAGAAAACAGAGGAAACTGAAGTCAAACATGACTAATTTTGCATTGAGTCTATAGTAGGGTCTAAAGACAAACACACCATACTCTCAAAAATTCAAAGCCCTCGATGTAGTGAAAACCGTAGACTTTGAGTCAATTATCCTTGCATTTGCTGGATCGGAGACTTGAAATCGGAATGAAAGAATTGCAAAACTGATACATTGCCATGGAGTAGAATGCTTTCCAGGTATATACATATATTCTCTATCAACAGGAAATCTTTTGAAAATTTCTTCTTGTAGTTTTAGATACAATAACATCAACTTGTATATTTCATGCGTTTAGGTGCAACAACGTTTGCCATAAATCAGACGCTGCGTTATGTAGCTATTTTTATTTATTTTCTTTTCAAAATCAAACGAGAAGATACTATTTGTGAAGGGTAAGAAGTATATTGGCCCATAAAAGAATAATATAAAATTCTCGCAATCAACTAGTGAGGTACATCTATTTCAAGATGTACTAAATTAGAGAAAGAAAATTTGATTTCTGAAAAAGCGTGTCTTAACACCAAGAAAACAAAACACTTGATGATTGGAGATAGTTTCTAACACAAAAACCAAATATCCTTTTCATTTGGAGTACATATATTTTACTGCGGATCAATTGGCCTATATGTGTCAGTTAAATCCGTTATTGTTTAAGATACATTCTACATACATACTAAATATTATATAGCTTTGTTTTCTTTTGAAACATACGCAATTTATTTTAAAGCATGTTTAATGTCACTGTTGCGCAATAGAGCGATATATATTTTCAAAATCAGTGAGAAAGTCGTGTCTGGTCTCGAAGTATGCCCTGTTATGTTTTGGAACAAAAAAAGTGTTAAAGCATGTCGAAGTAGCGGTATTTTTTCTCCTTCTTCGACATTTTTGCGTCACGCATATATCTGCAGGTATATCTTCAGCTGCATATCATTTTATAGAATGTTATGTTTTTATATCGGTGGATATTCAATTAATTCCAAGGTTCAAAGAAACAGAAAGTTGTAACAAAATATTCAAACTTTTCAAATATTCCCTCGTATAGCCTCTGTTCCATGTGTTAGCTTTCATAACCAACTTTACACTTCTAAAAATGACAAGATTCAATCTTCTGTCTAATACATCGTATTAACTGCTAGTGATTAGTCTTATATATATATATATATATATATATATATATATATATATATATATATATATATATATATATATATGAACTTATATTGTCCATTACTAGCTCTTCGTCTTTAAAAGATAGCATACTTCAGACGTAGGCCTATTTTAGAGCAATTAATTCAGAATATGATATAAACATGCTTTAATTTTTTCCAAAATTACTACTGTGTATTTCAAAAGTGTACTTTTTTAAACATCCATACAAATTCAAGGCAGTATCGATAGGTTACATATTTCAGGTATATCCTAATTTTAACATGATTTTACAATTAGATTCTAACGGTTGATTTTGAATATTTGTGTTTCTTCTATACAAATAAACAAAACAGAAAAATAAAAACAAAAGCAAAAATAAAAATAAAAATACAATAAAGAGCAAGAAAATAATGAAAACGAAAAACAAAACAAAAACAAAACCATTCGATTCTCTTTCTCTCTGGGTGTGTGTGTCTCTCTCTGTATCTTTCTCTGTCGGTCTGTCTGTCTCTCTCTCTCAGTATATTCACTTATATTCATACAAGGTATTCTGCAAGTGTATCAGGTTACTTATTTTCCAAATTGGCTACCTTTTGTATGAATGCGAAGGTCTATCTTAAAAGGTATATTTACTTCTGAAGACTGTTTAACTTGGAATTTTATCTATGGAACCTGCAGATGATTTATGTGGGAGGTAATACATAATGAGGTAAGGTTGTCCCTTGCCATAGTAATTAATCAGCTACAACCACTTCATTTCATCTCTAAAAATGAAGACCAATGTAAATAATTATTCGTTTGGTTTACGTTACATATTCAAAGAATATTTAGGTTATGCCTTATATCTTATATGCCTTATATCTTGTTCCAGTACTTTTTATCCTGACGGCATGTATTCGACTTCGATTTACAATCTATCAAAGCGGATTGCTCGTTAAATATTCATAGGTAATCCTTCAGCCCCTTTATGAATTATGTTTGTTTTTCTGAAAACACACGCATAGTTAAGTATCAGAAACAACTTAGTGAATCAGATATACCATTCTTTCTATGGCTTTGAGAAGCAATTGTGCCTCACGTGTTGATAAATTGTGCTCCCTTCATAGTTTATACTTTTTAGCATCGCCAGACTTATGTCGGCCGCAATTTGGTCGAGATGTATTATTTAGTTATTAAAATTTGGCCAATTTTGTGACCATAATGCAACAGATCCAACAAACATAAACAAGTTGGTCGGATTCTGGCACGATAATTGTGACGTGTTTCACTTGCCGTCAAGGATTATCCAAAGTCAATTTACAAAAAGCAATGTCGAACCATAGAAAACGTATATTTGCTATCAACCGCTAATTAGATCCACTTGGCTGTAATGTGAATATATAATTGGAAATTGAATGTTTTACATGTTTGCACTTATTAGTAAAATTATTGTTATTATTATTATTATTATTATTATTATTATTATTATTATTATTCACCATTGAACAGTAAGTATGTTTCATTATTATTCACAATTGTCTGCAATCAGAAGCAAGATCATTGGCACCAGCAAACGGCGTTTTACTTTGATCTTATGAATAAGCTAGTTATGTTTCAGTCTGTTCTTTATATGTGTAACCACGCACAGTAAGATTTTCCAGAGATCAAATGGTGTAACCATGCAGAGTAAGATTTTCCAGAGATCAAATGGTTGTGGACGTTGTCTACGTCTTGTGAGATAATACATAGTATCCACGTTATATAGTTAAATGCATCATGGAAATGGAATGAATAAAACATCCCAGAGGACACACGATGAAAAAGAACGATACATTTTCATCACCCATGCTAATTTTGCATGTAAAACACATGTATGTCCCAAACGTATGATGTGGCAAGAGGGCCACAACTGCTGATATCGTTGCAACTGTATCTATACATTGTAATGCTACCTAATTATCCTTGCACCGCTAAATTTTGGAGAAGCAATAGAAATATCAGATGTTGCAACGATTAAATTTTTCCGCTGTAACGGTACTTGCAACTCTGGTGTCAATGCATGTCATTGCCATTTGTTGCAACGGTATTCATACACTGTTGAAACAATATCCACACAATTTTGCAACGATATTCAAATACCGGTGAGATGGTATTTAGTGTTCTTTTAACAGATTACTTTATTGTTTCGACAGTAATTGAGGCTTTGCGACAAAAAAGGTTACGTTGCAACGGTAATATGTATTTCTTAGTATCACAGGAAAACAAAATTTTGCATCAACAAAATCTGGTGTTGTAACGATATTTGGAAACTTTGCGAGAATAGTGGTAGTTTGAACACTTCTGTTTCACTACGGTGTAAGACTTAAAAATACGTGTATCGGAATGCCTCATATTTCTTATCTATAATTTCACTATAAATCAAAGCTTTGCTGTAATATATAGCTTTCTCCAGTATGAGTGGCTACTGAAACACTTTTAATGAAATGCAGTTCAGGTAAAAAAGATTTTTTTGGGGTTGTAAATGATCTCAGTCGTATTCAGGCAACATAATACTATTGTAGGGTACCGAGTAGCACTTAAATTAGTCAGCTGAGTCTGACCTTGAAACAAAGTGATATATTTTAGTAAATGTTCGGTAACTACATTAATGTGGAGTTTCCCCCCTCTCCTCCCTCTACACTCAATTTACCGTGAATCTCTCAATCATGATTTTTTCATAACTGTCTGCTCATAATGAGAAACGAAGTCAGAATATCTTTCCTACTTTTTAAAATCAATTTGCTAATACTATTTTACTTAAACAAGATATATCAAAATAAAAGCGATTGACCAAACAAATCACACCTGTACATCGTAGTTGATACTGTTACATGAGGGCAATAAGTGTTGTATTATACTGCAGCTTGTATTATAGGTGCATATCATCGTTCATCTTTTACAAATTATATAAGATTTCTCATAAAGGCGATATAATAAGTTTTACAACTAACAAATCAGCAAATATAAGTAAACAAGTTATATATTCACGTCAACATAACTGAGGCTTGATTGTCTTTTATTCTGGTGTATATATTCAGACATGCACAGCACAGGTCTATGAAACACAACCTGTCACTGATTGTCACCATGTTGCAACGACCGGTACAACATGTTTGTGCAAAACATTGTTCAGTATGTGTGTGATAGAATATGTTAAATTTAACATAAAAAGAAGTGAATCATTAATACACACATATAAGCACATATACACCTTTCCTTACTTCAACAAAGATAGGACAAGTTATAAGAAAGTGATGTTCATTTTTGATTTCAGAGTTACATAATTTGCATATTTAATATTCATATCAAATAGGAGCCGCGGTATCCCAGTTAGGAGAGCGTGTGACTCATAATCCAAGTGTAGCTTGTTAGATACAGGCCCAAATCAGCCCCGGTCTGCTGCATCTGTGTGTCCTTGCTAAAGGGGCTTAGCTCCCATTTCCTCAACATGATATAGACAATAATGTGTTAAAAGTACCGTTAAAACCAAGAGAAATAAAAAATCAATTGAAATACGCTCGTATCTTCTAATATTTTATCTTAGCGGTAAATTTACCTGTTTTTAACTAATTACCACATTTCATAAATATGTGTCATCTAAATTATTTAAATAGTTTTGAAGTAGATTCACATTTTATTCACGTATACAAATATATTATATTCATATAATTTATTCACATTTTATTATTACATGAAAATAATCTCCACATCATTTTCTAAACCTTTATCTGAATACTATCTCATAGCCAACGTCTTGTCTTAACCATATATCGCCAAATCCATCTTGAAAATGAAATTGTCTGACACTATTTACCCAGCAATTGCAGTTTTCTCAACACAGACTTTTAAAATCGTTTGGGGTATTGAAAAATGTCCCATAATTTTACAACGGTGGTGATTATATATTATTTCAAGCACTGTGTAATGTACAAGGACTGGAATGGCAATTGGTACATATTAGAGAGATTATTACTGAGTATTCCAAGTGTTGACACTAACTTATTTTTCTCAGTAAGCATAAACGTTTCTTTTCGTACATAATCTGAGAGTGCTTAAATAAAATAGATCTCGTCCATGTCGTGTTGTTTTCTTTTTTAATACATGTTGCAGAATCTGGTAAAAGTAAGTTTGTAAACGGCATATAGTTAGGAAAAAATATTGTAAATTTTGTATAACTTTTTAAAAATTATTACGGACATGCGATTGCTGTCAACTATAAAAGTTAAACATGCGTCAGGGATTAAAGAATAATATATAATATCCCCCCCCCCCCGCCCAGTTGCTTCTGCCTCTTAAATGGCACATACGATTCTCTGGTACTCATTTTCAATGTGACTGGATGCATTTGTGTCTGTTAGTAAATGCATCGTATGATGCTGCTGCTGCTGCTGATGATGATGATTATTTTTTATTTTGTTATTATTATTACCTTAACTATTATTTGCAATGAAACAAGTCGAGTTTGTATTGCGTAAATCAAGTGGGGCTTTGTTAATCATAGACGAATGCAACCAGCTACCTTATGAAAATAATGGTTTTGGCGAATAAATCTATTCATCACGCCTATTTGGAGATTTGTTTGTTAAAGATCACCTTAGTATGCATGACGAATAAGAAAATGATAAAACGCGATATGATTATAAAGTCATATTAATGGTATTTAACTCCCATGTGTCTGCTATGAGAAATAGGATGTAAAGATATTACAGCATATGTGGAATCCGAAGTATGACACAGAAGGAAGAAGCGGGAAATAAAATGAAAAAGACAAAGATGGATTTCAATCGCATTTAATATGATATATTGATGGATCTCCAAATAAATATGATAAAACAGTAACCGTATATACCGGTTAACTGTTGATGGTGAAAAATGACATTACGCGCCAATATATAGACAATGTCTACAATTTGTTTGGCGAGATAGACAATCCTATTCGTTTGGCAAAACATCAAAATGAAATATTTTCCCGCTATGTTTTGGCAGAGATTTTTTAAATTGCCAACCTAATCATTATATCATCCAAAAGTACTATTTTGGTTATTACATACACTCTCCAAAAATCAAAACAAAATAAAACAATAACTCCTTTGTTAATTCGAGTGATTACGACATACATCATACCAAAGCCAAAAATCTTACTAATGTTAATTGGGCGTTGAAATCTTTGGAGTCAAAGTTCGTAACTTATTATAATTACAAAACACTTTACATTACATCAAAGGAGCAAAGTTTGTATCAGCATTACTCAAAAAGTATACACATTACAAGTCTATGAGCACTTTTATAATCCAATGAATATTTTAAATAATTCCTCTCTCTGAATTTGGAATGAATTTTTACAACTGTAACGACTCTTTAAAGACTGATTTTAAGGTAAAAACTGAAAACTGTCTACTAAACATGGTATATGTAAAGATAGGTCACATGACAGAATGTTCTAGAATATTATATGGTGTATGTGACTATTAACACACTCTAAGGGAAATTCTAGTTTTATCTGTAAACAAAATCAAATTGAGTAAACAACTTGTTTACCAAAACCGTCCTTGAACTCAAATACTAAGTAAACAACATAATTCAAGGACAATAGTTCAAGATGTAAACCTGATATATAACATTACCTTTTGAGCAAATTTTAAAGTCAAGAAACATTTATAATTTCCTGAAATATTTATAATATTATATAAACATCATACATAACAGTTGCAGTGTGCTAACTTAACCATAATTATGTAATATTCACATCCAGCCAGCAATACCAGTGGTCAGCAATCAATTGTTAGTTGCAATGTGCTGACCTGACTGTAATTCTGTAACACTCACAATTAGCCAGCAATACCAGTGGTCAGCAATCCACTCTTAGTTGCAGTGTGCTAACCAGATCATAATTAGTTAACTGGGTCGTCCATTGTTTTATTTTTGTTGTTTTTTTGTTAGTGACATCTCTTCTAATGACTACTTTACATGTGCCAAATTATATGTAGATGAGACCAATTCAGATGGGGATCAACATCTATGTTTGAACGTGAGTCCAGGCATTTTATATTACATTTGTGGTTATAGTTTCACAAATGCAACTGTCATAACATTTTACTTCAGAAATTGCCTCCAATAAAATATACACTTTATGCCCACCATTTAAAAAATAACCAAGCATTATAGCTGCTAATTGCATTTTATATCCATTTATGTAATGTCTAATATTAGTACAAAAATATGGACTATGGTTATTTTCTTAAAGCAAATTTATCTCATGTGAGTTAAAATTCATTCATAAATCGAATATGGTATTAAAATAGCCATATGTAATATGAAATTTGTACAAAATAATCAGATGGTATATATGTACTAATAAATAAAGTACATATTTCTAACAAACTTTCTATTTCCTTGTATTTGTTTTAGACCCCTTTGTATACCTCTAAGTTTTTAATCGTTTCATTTACATCGTCCCACGGAATTCGCTGCAACACTGTCTGTAGGAGTCGTGGCATCGATATCCTTATACCTACGTCTAGTCAAAGTTTTTTTTTATTATTTTGTAATAGCAATAGTTTTAAAATCTAGAATGTATTTGTCGTTTTGCGTGTAACTTGAATCTGTACAAAATAGTTATAAATGCGTTCTCTCAGCTACGCTCAAAAGTTATATTCTGAATGCGCTCTTCTAAAGTATCCACTGCATATTTCTTTCTTTTACTTCAACGCACTCTCAGCGTTTATTGGTTCATTCTTTCTATTAAGTTCTCAACTGACTGATGAATGTTTCACCTGAATTTTATAACAATTAGGTGAACACAGTCTCTCTTATCTGCAACAGGTTTTGTCGGCGCGCTTTTGTCGGAGGTTTTAAGATGCGCTCGTTTGACGGCGCGCTTTTGTCGGCGCGCTTTTGTCGGGACACCGTCCAGACAATGTAGGTATGTAGGTATCAGACCACCAATTAATTTACAGACCAAGGATACCCCTTGTATAGCATCACGAGACTCGAAAACATGCTGCAAAGCACTTGATTTTTAAGGCTGAAAACAATTTCTCTAACTTTAATGAATGGATCCATGTGTGGTTTGTATGCCAAGCTAGTGAAGAATTTATTTTTATTTTATAATATATTAACATTAAGTTCTATGGGAAATGAATTAGTGGTCCGATCCCTATAGGGATGGGGGTAGTGTATGTATCCATGACAACCACGTGCATCTCGGAGTCCGTTTGAGTATCATTGGTTGATTTAAGAGTAATTATAGTAAAATTTATCATATTTGGAGTAATTTAGAGTAGATACTAGTACAAAAATAAACGATTATTGAAAACAAGCATGGATGTGTAGTCTGGCTATGGAAAGCATAAACTGAGATGGGTTGATGGCACTATTTTCTATTTAACTACATACAGATTTTCATATATGATAAAAAAAAATTACATATGACTTAGTGAAAAATCATTCTCTTAATGTTAGTCCGTTGTGTCATGAAAAAATGTGTGTGAACATTGACCATTTAGTTTTGAAACACCATTCTAGAGAGAGAGAGAGAGAGAGAGAGAGAGAGCACTGTAAAGACCAGGGACTATGAACAAAATACCACAAACCCATCTGTTTATTAGAATGGATCTTATTCAAGGTAGATCTTTTATACTCTTGTCATATTTAGCTCTGGGTTTATGTCTAATGTTACATAACAATCTGCCTTTTGCACAATTCATCTCCTCTTGATATTTCTCATTGAATCTGAATACAAGTGCTCTCTTTTTACATCTATTATGTTTGTATGCTTTTTTTGTTGTAAAATGTCCTATCAATAATATGTTCTCAATGTTTTCTTTTCAGTTGCATAGCAACACTGGAGTTTACTGCTATGGGGCACCTAGAAGCTCAGCACAGTTCACTTTAGACTCTATAGGCCCATTGGTGCTGTAATGTACTGCGCTATGACATTGTGCATGGAAATTCCTCATGAATGTTACATTTCAAGGTAAACTTCTTTGAATTACTATATTGACACTTTAAGACATTTGTGTGTTAGTGTTGAGAAATGTCTTTTGAAATGTCATTTTCCCCAACCGGTAGTTAACAAGCATTCGTATACTTGATTCGGTGTGTGTATACTTTACTATTCTAAATGTGCCAGGCAACCACGAGCTATTAACTACCCAGTTTTCATTTTTACCAGTGCAAACATATGACTTTGTCTTGTAAAGGGGAATCACCACCTTGATAACAGAGCACTGTCACGGAATTGTATAAATCCCTTATATTAGCAATACATGTACTCGGGTTTCGTTTTTCAGTATAACAACGATGCTCGAGAGTGAGTTATGTATATTGTACAATATTTCGAAACAGTGAGTTCGGTTCACCCCATGCCGCACGTGCGAAGTGCTTTCGATGGGGAAACCCGAATGCACCAAGCGTAAGGACGATGTAGAGCTGCATCGTCCGTGTATAAAGGCCTCACCGTAAGACTAAATCTTTACATTACGGAACGTCTTGTCAGTGAGCAGTCTACTTAAGGACTTGCACGTCTTCAGCTGTAGAGGTACGTAAATCGTTTATAGCGTATATTTTTTATGTAGCTTCGGCTTGCGTAGTACAATGCAAATATTTTCTATTCTTGTTTGTATATTTTCTATTCTTTTTGTTCTTAATAAGAGCTTTATATTAGCAATATAAAGTGGCGGTTTTAGGAAACGTTTAGTACCATAAGATTCTTATCGGACACGTGTAGGTTCACTTTTGAACTTGTTCATTGCTTTGTAATGTTTGCCGATAATGTAATTCGTATAACTTACCGTATATAACGTCATTACGTGTTATCGTATATGCTGGTGTCAATCATACTACACGGTGTTAGATTTATTTTCAGCTGTAGAGATCAGAGTCGACGAGGTCCCAGCTATAGTGGGGACAATAGAAGTTGACTAAAGCTAACCATAGCAGCCATGGAGCTGAATAAACAGTGGGTTGCTTGAATACCAGGTGATCGGACGTTGTTGACCCATTGGTGGGCGTGGATCGCTTGATTGACCAGTCCGACTAGCAGCCAAGTATGCTAGTGACGGAGTGTTTGTGAGTCACTCCATATATGTAATCTTTTAGCCGTGGGCTAATTTTGGGTTTTTGTGACACCCAGTGGTTTGGGAATGTAAGATATATCGCATGATATCTATCCCATTTCGTTTGCACCACATTTTATTATTTGAATAAGTGCCTCATGTTTCATTATTTGAGGGTAGTCATTTTTGCTATATGAGTAAAATAAATCATTTTGCTGTCTGAGCAAAACACATCATTCCTTTCTCATGTTTCATTATTTGAGGGTATACATTTTTGCTATATGAGTAAAAATACATCATTTTGCTATCTGAGTAAAACACATCATTCCTTTCATCGTGTGAGATAAATCATTAGCCTTTATCATTGCACTGTGTATTTATTTATTTGTGCTCATATTTGGGTTACCGTATTAGGTTCGTGCGGATTATGTTAATTAGTCCAATATTTGGACCCTACACACGCACGTATTAATCATAACCTTTCTTCCCATTCAAGTCATTCATCAATAAACATTGCATTTTTATCACCATCAACAGTGTTCTGTTATAAATCCGAAATCCAACCCGGTTATCTTGTTACAAGCACTTTATATGGCATTTACTGCTTTTGACATGGCCCTCATTATCACAGAAATGTCCCCACAGTATTTCTGAAAGGCAGCATTAAACTCTGTATGACAACACTGTCTCAGGTCTATCGCAAAATTGTTTCTTATCGTCTCGCATTCAATTTAGATTTTTCTGGCATCAGATTTGTAAGTGCATTAGACTTTTTAATGATATCTCCCAATCTAGGCTCCCATCACACATGGGATATGTTCTCTTCCACAGTTCAATTGTTTTTTATTTGTACCAGCCTGTATGGACTCTTTTCACCAGACCTGACATAAAAATTATGAATGTATTACCCTTTTTGGGACCATGAATCTTACATTTATCATAATTTATGTTGCCGGATGCTTTTTAAATGCATTCATTTATTATTAACAACTCTCTGGGTCAAGGTATAAGTTTCCTTGGATAGGTTAGCTCCCCTAGTCCATTGTTTGAGAATGAGCGAACAGATCTCATAGTAACAAAATCTGAATTTTAACACTCAAATGGTATTTTTGTTTTATTATATTACAGTTAGGAATCATATGAAGAGATCTGCCTCTCAGAATATATGGTATTTGTGCACATATTTTGTCTGATACATTGTTTACAATTAAATTTTACCTTTTAATCATTGTTTTATTTTTTCTTTATATTACTTTTCTCCATGAATTATGTAATGAAAAATAGGAAAGCGAATTGATTGATAATGTTTTTTATAACATTGAATAATGATGAATTTCTATTCACCTCTTTTGTTCGGAGTCACCGGCAGGCAGATCAGCCTCTAAATCTTTGATTTGAGTTGGCCATAGGAACTTGTATTGCACCGAAACTTCCTCTTTCTCAATATCAAAGTGTGAACTTGGTCTTTTTGTGATAATGTTGTACTTTTCCTCTGAAAGTCTTTTATATAGTGTTTTTCTGACATCACTCTCTACAGTTTTCTCACTTGTTACACACTTGCTATGAGGGAATATTTCTTGGTCTGATGTGAAACTAAATTCTCGCATGAAGACAAGCTTTGGTTTTCCGTTGTACTTTTGACATTTTTGACACAGTAAAATAACTGTAGTTTATGTTTTGAGTTTCGAAGTGTGAATTCAGTACCTGCTTAGCACTGTTAGAACTACATTCAGCACTGTTTATATTGTTTCTTTACATCAATGGAAGTTAGTATCAGTTTACAGTCAGGCCAGACTCGCATTTGGCCTCAGGTTCCAGACCTCTACATTTATCAATTTTTCATGTGACAAATGATGAAAAATAAAATAAACCTGTTAGGTGCCATACACACTTCTTAATATATGATTCAAGAAAACAAAATCTCCAATTAAAGAAATTTTAGAAAACCAAAATATGGTCTTTATACCAGAAATTGATTAAAATCGGGGGGTTGTGTAATTTGATAGCTCTTATTACATAATGCGTATAGGTGGATATTTCATGCATACATATCTGAATAGCAGACACACAGGAAATAAAGAAAAACATGAGACAAACTATTAGTCACTTCATTTATTCAGTTATCTACATCTATAATATATGAACATTGTAAACATTCTTTAAATACAAAATTCATTCTTATCATATATGGGCATTACATAAGTGTTCATTATTACCATTTAGTGCACTTAGAATATCACCCAAGTTAGTATAGTACATACTTGGTGCCTAAGGTTGTCAGTATACAAAAATGACAAAAATGTATGTTCGGTATAGGTATCAGACCACTAATTATTTTACAGCCAGGGAACCAGTCTACTGGTGGGGAATAAAAAATAGAGTACTAAATCTTTTGAGATGCGCCCATTGGGTAATAAATGGGATCAGTTTTGTTCCATTATTAATTTCACAAACTTCAATCTATGTACTATAGCTGACAAAAAATATTTACTTTTATTTTGATATCCTGTATTTAATTTCCTGCTGACAAAATAGCATATGTACTCTTGGTGCGAGGCTATGTTATTAGGTGCAGACCAAGGATCCCCCTGTCGAAAACATGCCGCGAAGCACTTGAGTTTTAAGGCTGAAACAAAATTTCTCTAACTTTAATGAAAGGATCCATGTGTGGTTTGTATGCCAAGCTAGTGAAGAATTTATTTTTATTTTATAATAAATTAACATTAAGTTCTATGGGAAATGAATTAGTGGTCCGATCCCTGAAATGATTATCACCTTTAATCAACCCATATGCAGGTATTTTTCCAAACTCATCGTAACAATATAAGTGCTAGAAACTTTTAATACTTCCCACATACAATTTTTAAATCCTCTATTTCTCTGTTACACACATACGCACAAAGTATGCTGCTTTGACAAAATTTCAATGCCTTTAAATATCTTCTGTATTTCTTATTTCCACGTTTATAGAGTATTTGGATTAACTGATGATTATCCTATTTTCACGTTTTAAATGCTACACACGGTAGTACGAACGGTAGAAATGCAAATACAATCTGCTAATTCCTTGTTAAAGAATTATGTCGGACTGATAAATCAGATCGATTAAGAACAGTAAACAAATTTGTCTCTGAAAAAGATGTCGTTCATATTGATAGATACGATCCTACCTTGGAAAACTTTGGGTGAAATTTAGAACCAAGTGTACTTTGCATTGATTATCACGGGTTTATTGCGGTGCATTCGTCTCATTAGTGTGTTGGTTGACCCAAAAAAGAAAAGAACTGCTCTGGGTAAACAGGGTAATTTGATAAAGGATATCTAAATTTAGATCTAAACTATAGAAACATAACAGACTAGTGAAACGAATGCACCGCAATAAACCCATGATAATCAATGCAAAGTATGGACTGGAATTTTTGCGAAACGCCTGTATGGTAACCGTAATGTTTTATCAAGATCAAATGTGTTCCGAAATTTAAGTGCATAACGCAGCAAATACTCCGTTATGTGTAGCACATTATAATTCAGGCACAATGACGTTCAACTTTGACCTTTTCACCCCCATATCAATAGGCTTTCCTAACGAACGTTCACTTCTTACACAAGCTTTGCTGAAGGTACATGGTCGAGAATAAAATATTTTCTGCAACAATGTTTTTTTTTCTTCAGGCAAAGTTACCTTGACCTTTGAACGTTTGACCCCAAAATAGATAGGTTTGTTTCCTGATTGCAAGTGCAAGCCATCCACACAGTTTGCTCCTGGTCTATGTTGTTGAGATAATTTTGTTACGCAGAAACCATCTTTTTTGTTGTAGTCAGTGACCTTGGTCTTTGATGTTTTGACCCCAAATTAATTGGCTTCTTTTCTACCCTAAGTATGAGTTGCCCACAAAAGTTAATCCAGATTTATGATATATAACCAACATTACTGTGCGAAAACCATTTTTCCTCTTTCAACAGTGAAAGCTACCTTTGGCATTTTGAGCTTGGTAAAAATTCCAGGACAACTTATCCACAGTTTGGTCCAAGTATATAATACAGAAATTGTGTTATTATGTGGAAACCATTTTATCTTTTTCCAGTCACAGTGGCCTTGACCACTAACCTTCCAACTCTGAAATCGACAGGTTTTTTTTCTAACAGCAAATGCAAGCCATCAACAATGTTTGTTCCCGGTACATTATGTAGAAGTAATGTTATTGTCTGAAAATATTTTTCTTCTTTTAGTGAGAGTGACCTTTATCTTTTTTTATTGTAAAATCAACAGGTTTCTTTAGGAAGCCACATGCAAGCCATTCATATAGTGTGGACCTGGTATGTGATATAGAATTTGCGGTAACCATTTTTCATCTTTGAGTCTCAATAACCTTTGCCTTGGACCTTATGACACTGAAATCAATAGCACTCTTTCTTACTCCAAGTGCAAGCGATCTACAACGTTTGGTACCTGTAGATGGTGGATTACTCAAGTTGCACGGAAACAAAATTGGTAACATACGGACAGACAACATTATAACATAGTGCGCTCCACCTTATGGTCGGCGTATACAACGAAAAAACATTCAAACTAGACATAGACGTGATCAACAGCAGTAGGTTTCCTGATCACGTCGATGCTTTGTTAAATGACAAAGCAATGTTTAATGTCGACGGAAAATGACTGCACTATGTAGTAGCTATCCTGTTATACGCAACATCTTATGATCGAATGCAACATATGCTAATAATTTCAAAAGGGGGGGGGGGAGAGAGATCGAGAGAGATCACACTAAAAAAGCTGACTCTTATGTAAGAGGAAACTTGGATAAAATCAAACTAAAACCTATTTGCTAGGCAGTGCTCGTGGAAATAGTATTTGCTTAAATTTAATTCATCAGATTAAACGTTTGAAACTTTGTCTCATGATGCAGAATCATAGTGTAAAATATTATCAGTTGAAATATCATAAATAAGAAATAGTGTTGCTATGAAGCATTTTTTTAGTACTATCTAGGAGAATGTTTTTCATTTGTTCTTTCTTTGAGTGTGACATACTGATAACCCCCAAATGTACATTTCAAGTTTAAATTTGTGAGAACGATGTTTAAAACATATCATATTTATCCTGTTCTTACTTGTTAACATCTCATAGTAGAAGTATGAATAGCAGAAAGGAAATAGCATTATAACCTTTTGAAAAGGCATGTGTCTGATGGATAACATTTATCGAACAAACAGACGACTCAATGAAGCATACAAGGATTTTGTTTATCTTAACAGATACGGCACTGCCTACAAGCGATAGTTCCTTGCACGAAAAATCCCCGATTTCATCGTGATACATCCGGTTCACTGTCGTATTTTACGACAATAAAAAGTTTCGAGATCAACAGGGTTATTAGCTAAAAAGGCTCTAAATTTAGATCTTATGGATATAAACAGGGTACCCTAGACTTTTGCAATGTATCGAGCTAGTAACATTCAGTTAGCCTACAGTGCCCTTGGTTTGTTACATGATAGTCCCAGGTACGTGTTCACCACAATTAACTACACCGCGTTGTATGTACACTTTTATGTGTAACATCTTATGACTGAATTTATGTAGCATCAGTCAATAGTATGAAATAATGTGAATAATAGGAAAATTAAATCCTATGAAAGAGACAACTAAAATACAATTCAATAGAGAAACAAAAATATTATCAGTCTTTGCTGAAATATTGTTTGATTAGCTCTTAGATCGCCATCGTTTATGTTTGACATATTCACATCTCGAACAGTCACATTCAAATAAAATAATTGATGGTGCTATAAAATTTAAAAAGAACAACATATTAATGTTGGCATGTAAATTTATATCATACGAGTAAGAAGAATATTTGACAATTTTCTTTTTCTCATTGTGTGTGTGTGTGTGTGTTGTTTTTTTTAAGCCTGCACAGCAAATGGGTCATACATGTAATGCGTCATCGTACTTCAAGAAGCAGCTGACTAGTGCCATGCATCTGCCTTTTCCCATGGTAATAACTGACATACGATATGAAAGTATGTGAAATAAATGTCCCGAATAATCTTTACTATTGATACCTTGAACAAGGGTGCCATTGTGAGCGAAACTTCTGCCTTATTACATTGATTGCACTGCACAGGCACAGGAAGAGCATGTACTGCAATATCTTTAACCACACTTATATTATGAGCGTCACGTCAATGAACTCCTTGCTCTCTTGTTTAGATCAAGTTTGTAAAACAGATGAAGAAGTGAGTGGTACTTCTGGAATTAATTTTATTTCATTTCACCAGCATATGATAGGAATTACCACAATATGAAAGTCCTTACATCTGATTTCGCACCTTACCCTGAAAAAGGCGGTGGGAGATTCATCTATAAACAATTATATTTCATACCATCGAAATGGTGACAAATCTTACAGCACTGTAAGCTTGCCTAAATGATTTGCACGAAATGAAAGATAATGCAATGCAATAGCCTTTGTCTTATTGTCAACCTAAGCTTTGCAGTACATCAGATAGTCATGGAAGATTGGTAATTTTTTTTTTATCTTCTCAAACACTATTTAGAACGGTCAGACACTTTTCAATAAACCAACCTTAAAAAACTGTTTTATTTGTTTAGTTACAGGCTAGGAATATTTGTAAAGATAGAGTAATATAAAGTACATATTTAGAGTTTATTATGTAAGACAAAATTAAACTTTATTTCAATTCCTAGAGGTATTTTTGTAGCGTTCACGGAATCTCAATTTTATTTGTTTAAATGTGGATTTTGTTAAATCAAAAAGTCAAAGATAAACAGTTCAGTACTTGCATGTGTATATATTCTATGTTATCTGTCTTAGTTTTGAAATTAGGGTTTTTCCCATAGTGTGAATTATCACACTCAATCCACGCATCAAACGTTACATGGAGAAGGTATACACAAAGACGGAACGAATAATTCCTAACATTTACCGCTCAAAAGGAGAAATAAATGCCCTCAGCGTTTCTCAGTTTGATTGTCTAATTATATAAAATATTTCCATTTTTATCATAGTTTTACGTGTGGAGTGAATGTGGAAATGCATTTGATAACTCTCCATACCTTCAGTTTGTAAAAGGCATTTGTCTGACTGATAACATATGTTGAGCAAGCTTAGAACCAAAGAGTGCTTCAAAGGGCGTTGTTCATATTTAGAGATAAATTCTGTGTAGAATATCAATTGTCAAATTTTACAACCAAAATGTTATATTCATGAACAATCTCAAAGTTCTCAATTGTCTTGGTCGTCAAAGTTCGGCAAATGTTGTTTTGCATGAATAATCATAGTTTTGGAAGGATGCATCCCGTTTTCAATCGTGTTGTTGTTTTCGGCCCAGGAGATCACCCAAAGCGACAATTCTAAACTTGGTTTCTAAACACTTGAAATGTAGCCAAGTATCATGAGCTTTTTGAGAAAAAAATATTTCTCTGATCTTTTGCTTTCATAAATGACAGGGAAAGGCCAAATTGGACTGAAGTTTACTACACTTCGTAGTACTTGCATTGCTAAGCATACCAAGTTATTATCAAAATTATGGAATGTTCACTGATATTCAGACTGACATAGCTTATAGTTTAGCATAATAAAGATCATTAGCGTCACCCAGCCTGACCGCTTCATGCTTGTCTAATAATTTCGAAACAACTCAAGGTTACGAGAAGACAGATTTATCTTATTTTGAGTTATTCTCAAGACCTTGTGTTAATCTATACTGAACATTCATTCAACATATTGTATTACATACAATTATGGTATTTTGTTCAGTTCAATACATTCTGTTATTGAGGCTAGAAATATGATGTATATGGACGCTAATCGGAGGCTAATATCCATATTTTACATCTCGAAAACAAACAAACAAACAAACAAACAAAACAATGTATTGACCAAAATAAAATGGACTTAATTGCTTTATTTCTGTCATACATTGATTCAAATTATTTAGATGCAAGCACAATACAAGAACTGAAGTCAATGTCGTGATAAACTTCTGTAATACTGTACTGTGTGATCTGTTCATGCAATCGGAAGTTAGAATATTTGTATCAAAGTTATATATTGAATTCAAATATTCCTTCAAAAAAGGTGCAACGAAAAAATATATTCTATAAATTCTATAATAATGTTAATCATTACATAAATATTTCCTATATTATATATGGAACACATTTTATGCAATATAAATTGACCGTTTGTATACACGATTTGAATATCACTAAGGGCAAAAAAAAATTCCTTAAAGACACACTTAACATTTGCGATTCAAGATGCCACTCTTTCACATTATTTCGTCTTAAGAAGAGGAAAAGCAAAAGAAACAAGTGTTCTAGTACTAGAAAACGAGGTGTAATAAACACAAAAGTGATAGCATTTTAATCACCTTGTAAGTACTTTTTGCGATGAATTTTCCTATACATAAATTCTGCACTAAGTTTAGTCCAATTGATGTTAAGCAAAACATTCACATTAATCAATAATAACTGGAAAGATTTCAAAGTCCAAAGAATATCACTAAGCTGTTTTGATTTGATAAAGCTGTTGTTATTAGTCGATTAAAAACAGAATAATTATTTGTTTCTGTGTGAGGAAAGTATCTCTATCTAATTACCAAAATATTATTTTGGACGATGGCATCGTTTTGCTTCGTAATTAAAATATATCTCAAAACTAAGCGACGTAATATCCATTATGAATCTTCCCCCCACCCACCAAAGAATCTTGTCTATATCGAAAATATTATATTAAAGTTACATAATTAACTTTGCGCAGAGCTTCATTTCGTGCGTACCAAATAATCTCCTATGTCAAGACGCGGATTTCTTGGCATTTTGTTAGTTCAGCTTCAACTATTACAGGTTCTATAAAATCTCGTAAATATATAATACACATTTGCCATGTTTGATTCTTATTCATTTATTGTATCATGGAATAATTCACAAATATGCTGGATAAATTAACGTATTGACCAAAACTTCAAAACATACTATGTAGAGATATAGTGTTGAACATTATCAATTATAAATTGTCCCTAATACACGTAGACCAAAAATCAGGACTAGGATTTTCAAAACAATGTTTATATTTCTTCATTTAACGTTCTGATTAACCTGCCAAATGTGTGATACAATTTCTTGGGACATCAGTTTTGAGTGAAAGGTTCAGGATATCTATCTTCAAAAAGAACTTGATAAAAAATGGATTAGTTCGAACATAATTTTGTACGTCTTGTAAGGTGATTCAGAGTAGCTAAAACTATTAAAATTAAATAAATGACTGACATATTCATTCATCTGCACGATTAATTGATTCATGGGTATATAAACCTTATAAGAACATCGTGGGATAACTATTTCAAAATATTGGTTACACAACATAACATGGGGAGTTAGAGAATTGCAAAATAGGCTGTAGTACATTACCTATAAAGTGTATATATCATCTTTGAATTTCAACATTTTGGATAGGCATTATCCAAACTGTTAATCCAATCGGTTTCATTTAATGGACATTCCATTTCAGAATTAACAATATCAGTTGGCATCAATGAACAATCTTGTAATTTATGGAATCCGTCATTAAAATGTGTGGCACCATGAGATGACAATTAGGGATCGCTAAAGTTGTTTACGTCAAATCTGTGTTTGTTCGTGCCCTTAGATACTTGTTGATGAGTTGGCCCATCATATTATAAGCTATTTGTGTAATTTATCAAATACATAAGATTTGAAGTTGCACACTTACATCTATTTTTGACTGTTATATTTGCAATGAAAATGATTATTTCAGATAAGTCTTTTCATTCATTAGTAATATGACTGCAAACTTCTGCGTCTAAGACACTTTATCTGTAATGGTGACTTTGTTAATATATGTGCAACTACGAAAACTGTAGGATTCTTACTTCATTTGCAATCATATGTGGGCTTGCTATTGTGAAATGATTTAATACATATATTGGAAAATAATTACAAAAGAATCCAGTGTTTGTTGATAATCCTACACAGATTAGGTGAACTAGGATTATACTCAACAGCGAAATGAATAATATTCTTTATCTGCTTCAGTGACTTTACGTTTTAATAAGTCAAAGTGTGCAAGAGAAGATATTTATTTTTGAAATAGCATTATAAAGAATATTATTTGGATAATTTCTTTCAAAAAAAATGGTGACATAATTATGTGAGCGAATTTATTAATACATCATCATAAAAAAATAACCCTTCTCTGTCACTTTCCTTGACTGTACTATACGGTATTCCGTCCTTGCTTGATTTTAGGTGACAAGAAGAATATTCGACATTAGTGCTTTTAACATGTACAATACTTGTTAGATCATAACACGCGTTTTTAACGACATCTATGTTAAATAATTGTATCTGATTTTTCCGCACATTGAGACGAGAGTTAATTGAAGGGTGTACATTTTTAAAAGTAGTCCATGAAAAAGCAAATATATTGTAAGGAACAGTTCCATATAATACAAGTGTGATTTGTATCTGGTTTCAAAATGCAGTAACGCAAGAAGTCATTTTCAAATTTTCAATGAATAACGGTGCATAAGAGGGAGCCAGTAGACTGCACGTATCTGTAACAGTATTTTGAATATAGGTCTTATCACTAAATTCGTAATGGTTCTTTTCAAGTTTTATTAACTCACAATTGCTTTCGCTGCATAATCTACGTGTACTTAAATCTCCACAACAAAAATATGTATAAACATCAGTACCATATGTGTGTAGTATATTGTGTAGATACAAGTTACATCAAGCGTAACAAGGAAATATCTGTCCGGTATTTTTGGAGGCAATTTCAATTTACTAACTAATGTGATGTGTCTGTGACATATGAAGGACAAGGTTGTGTTAAAGGTTATAAATGTATTCAACATATATAGTCTGTTTGCGTGTTACAGGCAGAAATAATATGTCTACCAGAGTATTATAAAGGTTGTGATTTGTTATACATCTTATGTATTTTAGCTAGAATGTACAACTTAGGGTTACAAATTGTTTGTGGGAAAAAGTCATATTCATCGTGTATGGAGCTGTTGTTTTTGGATATTTCATCTACAAAGTGACTTGTTCCCCCTTTAATTTCCCGAGAAGGATAAAAGAAAATCATTTTTTAAAGATAATATACGTTACAATTTAATTGTATTTATACTTCTTTAATTCAATTGGCCTTTTTTGTTATGCCTATATCGCTAGACTTATGAACTTGTTAATAATGATCATTTCATTCTGCTACCATTTACCTAATTTACAATTTACAAGTTACCTAAAACAGTCAATTCGTCTGAAGAAATGTTAGTAAAGATTGCTTTTATGAGACTGATATTTAGACGTTCTTGTGTAATAGCTTCAAAATAAAATTCCAAGTAAATATCACGTCTGTTAGACGGAGTTAATTATGATTTTTTTTATTGGAAAAGAATTTATTTTGTAAAATATGACTTGCTATCGTTCATCGATTAGTTTAAGTTTATGGCGAGCTTTAATCATTAGGCAATATGAACCACCTTAACCAAGTAGAATATAAATATTGCCGATAACAATTAAGTATAGTATTGTTTCCTTCACCCTTCCTCTGTTTCCTCCATTTATTCTTGTTTTTTATCCCAAAAATTGCTTATGCTCAACAATCGCAAACAACGGTCTTACAGAACATTGCGTCATTTTCCATAGATTCGCGACCGTCCATACAATGATGAAACCAACTTAAAAATAGTATAATATGACAGATAATTATATTCGCAAAATTTTATCCAAGTCGACCTTGATATCAGCTAACGAGTACCCTAAGAGCGTCCGGATTTTAAACTATGCTCTTTGCTCAGATGCAGAGTTGCCTTTCCTTCTTAGACATTGTTGCGTTACTGTTTTTAATCTATGTTAGGTCACATACACATATCAGCAGATGTCCTGCGTGCCCTACTTGCATCTGCATATAAATACAAATATCGCAATAATGAAACAACTGTTTAGAAAGAAATTAAAACTAATGAGATGAAACGGAATGAAGAGAATGCTAATGAAAGATGAACAGAACCAAAAGAACTGTATTCTCTACTCAGGTCTAACTTATGACACTTAATGATGTTTGCTTTTGTTATCGAATGCTTGCTTTGAGCTCGAAATGATCTTGTCATTATATTTTGAAACCAATAATTTGAATTTCATTTGTTGCCTAAGTGAATAATAAGGCTCAGACCTTATGGAGAGATAAAACATTAAAGGACGAAGTTATATCTGTCTCTTATCAGATAATGAAGAAAGAAAAGAAAATGTTTATACAATGTTGATAATCCTAAAATAAATTCACGTGAAAGAAAATTATAAAATCGCCTTAAAGTATTAGAGACTCTTGGAAATTATTAGCTATCGATGACCTGGTGTAACTTATCGAGAAGGCTTTCTTTATCAGAAAACCAGTTTTATCTCAATAATGATGTCATAAAAATATAGAAAAAAACATTCACTCAGATACAGTTAACTTATATGCAATTGATAAGTGGAATTCATGATCTTTGATGTGTACATTTTATGAATTTTGTATTAGTCATTCAACTATTATTTTGTGGACAGTTGTCAATAAGATACTTCTTCCCATCCACCCTGAGAGATCGTTACTGAAGAAGAGACCCATGCGCACTTCTACCTGTTGTTTGTTAGAGGAGACTAACAGAAGCAAAGTTTTGTTCAGCTTGCAGTTGGACGCGACTTGTAAGAGAATACATACTTTTTTGTTTGTTTGCAAATATAGCATCCTATGTGGCATGATGCTAAGTTAAAAATAAAGAGTGGAAAAAGTGAACACACATTAAAAGAATGATCATAATTATGTACACTTCACTCACAATCACCAACAAAAAAATAAGGTGATATAACTATATTGCAAGTTAGTAAGTGAGACATAGTATAAATAACTTTGAACATGTATCCAGAAAAAGCCATTAACAGTATTGATAACTTTTGTGCAACCACACGGTATATCATCGTCTAATATTTCAAATCGATCGCGAACTCTTCGGGGTAATAGCTGTTACAGATAAATACATATCGTTCTGCATTTATCAAACGGTTATATGTGTCACGAGTCTCAATTCATTCGCCTTAAAGGAAAGCATAGGCAGAACAGTGCAATTCCACAGCAAAGACAAATAATGGGCAGTTACCAAATACCAATCAAAAGACAAAATAAAATAAAAATGACGCAGTAATGAAACAGTTGTGATATACATTTGTTTTCACGCAATGCGTATACAAGATTAGTTACAGAAAATAAAACATCCGTGTCCATAACATGTACACAATATATATATATATATATATATATATATATATATATATATATATATATATATATATATATATATATATATAATCGACAACTGATACCGATAAACTGTTACCTTGGCGGCGTAGGCGATACAAAATAAGTATGGTTAACGTTCATGCAAGAATATTGTCCATTATAAATTGAACCCAGATGGGCATTCCGCACTTTCCTTCAGCATTGATTCGGGCCGTAAGTGACGGTGATAGTCGGTATAGTTGTCTCAGAGGCCATAACATAGGATGGGAATATATTGGAGGGACTAGGTCCACGTAACAAGACGCAAGGACGTTGTTAACGATAATGGTTCCCGACATCGTAATTGGTGCGTAGATACCGAGTTCAGTAGATGTCGAAATTTCCGTGACAGGCTCATGTAGTAGAGATGACATTTCTTTATTAAGAACAAGCATACTGTCACCTATTTTCACATCTCTCGCGGCTATGGTTTTCACGTGACCATTTCGGACTATATAGATATGGTGTTGTGGAGTAAGCTTTAAATTTTGTTTAAATGAACGCATATTTATATATTCGTTTGAGACGTTTGGGTTCAAATGAGCAAAGAAGTAAACTTCGCTATATTTGAGTGTATCGGAGGCTGCGTTTGACAGAATCTTGTGCCCAATACGAAGATTGGCGATAGTAATTGTTCTGCCGTCATGAAGTGTTACCAAAGCATCAGGCGGGAAGCAACCCTTACTTCTCTTCACTAATTCCTCTGCAACACGCATGTCAACTATTTTCTCTATCTCTTCTTCTCTTTTCCTATTTTGTTCAGCGTATTCCCTATCTTTCTCCATTTTCAGTTCCTTCTGTGCCATGTGAAACAAATCAATGGTGTACCTCGCACCATAATTTATGTTGCCAAGCTTGTCTATCAATGTAATTATCTGTATGACTTGGTCCCTAAGAATTCCAGGATCTTCCTGCAAATTATCAATAAGAGCGTAGCGGTAGTTGAATTCCATTAATAGTTTTTTCATGTCTCCTTTCTGGGATACCAAATACTCATCAAAATTTACTCTTTCTTTGCTCTTTTTCATGTTTTGCATTAAAATGTCCCCGTGTGTGAAGACAAGTAAACCATACTTTAACAGGGCACCAGGTCAAAAGATTTTCTTGAGCAAGGTAACCGCCATTGTCTCTTCGTCGGTTATCCTGACATCTATGCGAAGGACAATAACAAAAGCATCAAATCCCTCAGGTACTAAGGTGATAGCAGTTCCTATTTCCTCTAATGCTTCATCTTTGTGTCTGGTGTCCATTGTTTCCGGAGTATCCACCAAACAAATTTCTCTTCCCCCTATGGTACCAGTTTCCTTCTGACACTTCTTCGTTACAGAGCAAGATGACGAATCCGATTCGAATATATCTTTACCAAAAATGCTATTTGCAGTTGCGCTCTTTCCATGGCCTGTCTTTCCTAGAAGAACAATATTTAGCCTTTCACCCGGTGGGAGGTTTCTGACAGGCGATCTTGAAGGACATGTCTGAAAAATGAGGAATAAATAAACCAGCTTGCAATTTGCTTTCGAAAAAATGTGATAAATGCGAAATTTTTAATGCAACATATGACTTTTTACAAGCTAAAGCTTGATAAAAATATGATGCTTACCCCTGAAGAGAAATTTACTAAACTTTATATTTTCCTTTTAACCCGTACGGTGACAATACATTGGAAAGTTGGGGTCGGGAAGTGGACGACGCAAACCCCCTCCCCCCACACACTTCCCCTGGGACATGCAGCGTGAGTTGGGAAATTCAGACCGGATACTATTCTAGTATACGCCGTGTATATTTATTATTTCTAGTTGAAAATTTCTTGTTTTCGTGTGTTACGACTATTTATTAATGGATATTGCACTCCATGCAGAATTTGTTTTTGTTGAAACAGAGCGCTATGTAGATGGTTTCATGTAATATTCAAACGTTAACAAGTAGATAACAAATATTTACATAGTTGAACACTTAGGAGCTCCTGTAGATCTCAAACTAATTTATGGTTTAAAATACACCGATAATGGTGAAGCCACCATTGCCACTGGGGTTGATTTATATGCCATTAATCGGGTATGCTATTAGTACTAAGTGCACAAGGTAGTAATGGCAGGAAACAGCCCAGTCACATGTAACGAAGTGATTCTACCAGTCATAATATAGCAAGGGGCTTATGACTAATCTCACAATTTATTTATTTCTCGTGTTATATACTAAAATCGAAAGTTGTGATTACATAGCTGATTAATGTGTATGGATTCACTATTTTGCCAAGGTTAAGACGTCAAATACCCAATTGACAATTGAATATTTTAAATGTTTAATAATCTTTTCTTTGTAAATATTTTGTGAAATAACTGTGTAAAACATAAATCCCAATGTTGCCCTTCTAAGCGTAAATATTCCCAATTTCACTGACAGAGGGCCCCGTTTTGAAAATGGAAGACAACATCTATTTTGTGAGAGAAAACTGCTTGATTACACTTGTTCTTTTCTTGGAGTTGGCAGGAATGTGATGAGTGGTATCTGAAGCTTGCTGATCTGATTTTCGAGATTATCATACGCAGCACAACCGTCTGTTTTTGTTTGGCTATTCTGCCTATTTTTTTTATATATATTATCTTTATTTGTTTTCAGAAAGAGACGCCCTTGCAATATACGACCGTAATATATAGTTTTGCATTATACTATATAACTTATATTATTCCGTACAGGCTGAAGGAGATATAAAAGCGAATGGGGCAGTATATATTTCCAGAGGGATAGGAATAGCATATTTTGATTATTTGTTATCATGAGATTTTTACTGTTTGGAAACGGGTATACATATGCGTTTCTTTAACATTGGTAACATGCCTTTTGTCCAACTTGTATGGTGCCCTAATAACTATCTTGCAAGTCTCTTAGCAATTTAAGTCCAATTTTAGCCCTGTAGTTTACTGATGCTACACGTGGTACTGCAGCCTTGTGTCGCCATTTCAAAGGGAAACATGATGTTTGTAAACACTAAGCAGTCATATAGAGCATCATGTATGTATTTTATCAAATATTGGGCTTCAATATTACTTCATACGTTTTTCCATAAATTTTATTGTGAGGAAGGTATGATATATATTTACTACATAGTTGTGTTACAAATTATCCGGGCTGACAGCCAATTATAGATGAATAGTTATTACAGGCAACGAAAATTGAAATATATGATTCCAAAATGAACACGTTTTGATGCAAAAATAATGGATTATGCCATTTTGAGAACATAGAAGAAATACAGTACGTTAATATTATATGGACAATTCCTAACGAATCACTATAGTTTAACTCGCGGGACATATTCCACATCCTTGCACTTTTTTTCACCTTTCGATTGTTGTTAATATGTCTTGTTTCACATATTAAATATTTGCTTATATTAAATGTATGTACGAATCTGGAAATGCGATATATAGTAATAAAGGAAAAGCATTTCAGTACGTTGCGTCCCGTCGCCGATGCAACACAATATGTTGGCTTCAAATTCAGCTATACAGGTGGTCAGAAGGGCCAGATATGGTCAATCGGCTGTAATCCTGACATGAGAAACTCAGTAAACTAGTTTTAATCTGTGACACCTTGTGGGGCTTAGAGGCGTGTGCGGGCACCGGTGAGGAAATAATAATCTAACACTATAGTTAAACCAACTAAATGTTTAACTATTAGTCAGGGAACTTGGCCAAGATTTATCAGCACTGAATCCAATGATGAAAAGCAAAAGCTAGCCAAGCTGGCCAATCTGTCACCATTTCTGATAGCCAAGAGGTGTTGTCCGATCTAGGCTGAGACGTTCGAATATCTCAGCTCTCAGAACACCTTACAAGTTAAACAAATTAACATTCGCCACAACGGCGAGTTGATTCTCACAAAGACTTACATACTGGCGTTCCAGTGCGCCATTTTCCTTACAACACTCCATGCCGGGTCCTTAAACATCCCTATCGACACTTTCATTCCTAATTCTTTGCGGCGTTTCAACTGCCAGAAATATGACCAGCACAAAGATGGCTGCAAGAGGAAACCAGTCTGTCCCAGATGCGGGTAGGAGGGTCACAATGGATCGTCCTGCTCAGAGAAAATCTGCTGTCTGAATTGCCAGGCAGAACATTTATCATACTCTAGTATATATGTATGTATGTATTGATTTACTGCACCTCAGTACAAACACAGCTTTGGAAATACCAACAAAATTATTTAAGTTCGAAACATGTATAAACGAATTGCACAAAATTTTATGCAGATGCACCCTTCGAAAAAAAGTAAAATTAAGTACAAGCTAAAATATATTTTAGAACATGTTGACATTATGTAATATACATAAAATGACAGATAAAGGTCACACATGTAAAATTCTTAAAACGTAATTATAATTTGATGCAAAAACCGCATTCCCTCAAAAAGTCCAAGATTTTCTCGGGTGGCACGTCCTCAAGGTTTCTTCATGCAGTTCACGTCAAAATACTTCTGTTTCACAGGGTGGAAATCGACACAAACGACAAGAATATGCTCCAGCAGTGTCATATTGAGCGTTTGGGGCCAGCTGACCGGCTTCGGTTCTCAGGCCCAAAATCCCTTCTATAATACCATGACCTTTTCCCGACTGAGAAGTTTTGCAATTGTGTTCATTAGCGATTGCAACCGGCATGGGCCCCAAAGCGAAGTTTAAACGGAGTGCCCCAGTACTTTGTCTGTAGATCAATATTGTCGCTCTGATCTCGAAGACAAATAGTTTCATATATCATCAGCGCCGACAACTGAAGGTGTTAACTCGATTTCGTATTTGTGCGCGAAGTCGCAGACAGTTTTCCATTTCTGCCAGCACCGTCTCGAACTCCGTCATGGTAGTCGTTTTATCTTCGATGGTCACCGACTACAGCTTGGCAATTGTGCTGAGACTACTTTGGGCGGCCGCAAGACTTTCTGAATAGACACGAAATCGCTCATACAGCCGCAACAAAATTATTTTTAAAGCGCCACCAGCCTCACAAGTTGTTATCGATATGGTTCGGACAACAGTTCCGACTAGCGTGCCTATGATAGTTGTAATATTCGTGATTCCCGCACAACCAAGGCCGACGTTGGTCGCTGCGACGATTCCACAAATTGCATCGACTGTAACACACATGCATTTGTAATTCGCGAGTAAAATGGTTTTCCTGGTGATTTCATCTAGCAGCTGTTGCTTCGCTTCGATTATTGTTTCGCGTTTGTAACATTGACGGTCCATCACAGGTCTTCGATTATTACTGTCACCGTGTGTCATTGGTCTACAGGCCGGCCTTGTCCGGGTTCAAGACGCACATGCACTTCCAACCAATTAGTTTTAGTCACTGGTACATCCGCCAAGCAATCGTAAAATATATCTTCCGGGGAAATATTTAAGTGTCCGGTGATTGTGCGTTCGGGGTTTGGCAACACGTCCAAATAAAACTACAGTGATTATGCCTAATGATCGATTTCGTCCAAGAAGAGTTACGCTGACAAGTGCGTCTTTGTTGAATATCAGTCGAGTTTCTTTTCCTGGCCGAGTCAATATTGGTTCGGCATAACTTTTGGAAAATATAACCGATGTGGATTCGTCGGTGAATTTCACATCGTCGTCATAAAAGTCAGTCTTTGGGTGACTTCACGCCTGAAGGTGATGCATCGTCTGCCGGGCGTTTTCGTGCTCTTATGCGATGATTCCAAGCTGGCCTCGATTTGGTAGTGGCACATCATGGTGGTTGCAAAGGTCGATTTCTATCTGGTCCTCGCGTAGAATATATTTGAGTGTATATGAGTGCCTGGTAACACCACTTTGAAGCAGATATTCGTCAACAAGTGGAACAAAATCACCATCGATTTTAGCATCTCCTGTCAGCTGATCCAACACCCCGTCGGTAAATTCCGTAACAACGTCACCGCGTGGCTTTTCAAAATCCATCACGTATATGTAATGATCAATCTGAAACACATATACCAAATACGGTTAATTTACCCTTTCATATGGACGTTGAGTCCTTCGTACTGAATTTCATCTCCAGCGACTAATGATGTTGATCCTGTATATGTGAAAAATTCGTAAACAATAGTTCCCGGTTTGTCGATAAAAGATATTGGTGAAAAAAGCCTAAGATGCCGGTGGTCATTAATCAACATTGACATTCTACCGCACCAACCTTTAGTTATAGTTAACAAAAACAAGTATGATCCAGACTCGAATGCCTTTAAGATGTGACGTTTAGGCGTATCAAAGCTATTTTCAAAAGGATGAACAACAAGTGGGCCATTTGTCAAACTGAAGAGGTCAGTTTTTGCTCTGTTTCGCTGATTAATAATCGTTGAACTTGGCTTCATGAAGTTACTACGCATATTGGTGAGGGTAGTTTTGATAGCACCTAACCGGCCTTTGCATTCATGCAGCCTTTAATATAGGCAACCAACGCACCAGAGTCTCTGATTCCCCTGATTTCTTCGATTTCAGCCAGTTCCTTTCGCGATGGCTTCTCGCGGCTTCAAAATAAGTTGATGTCCATTTTGACGTTTGCAGTTTTCCAGTTTGATCTTGAAAAATCACAAGCTCGTTTGGGTCAATGCCACCAACAACCCGGTTGCTCAACTCAATAAAATCCGCTTTGGTGGCAAACCTGGTTAAATTTTCTTCGTCTCCCCATTGGGTCGCTGCACTCGCGCGTCCGAAATTGTCATCCGGCATTTTCGTATACACTTCCAAGCGTAGGTTCTAAGAGACAACGCAAAATCAACAAGCGCTAGTGGTGTCGATGAGGGGGCTTTGTTTCCTGCAAGTGCATGCAGTGCTTCAGCGACGAGATGCCCACATCCAAATTAACGATTCCGGTTTCGCACGTGCGAGGAATCATCTCGCATAAAGAAGCCCCAGAAATTCGTGACAGATATTATCATCGCCAATAGACCTTGGGCCGAGAGTATTTTTCGAGTTGTTCCGGGTAGTGGAAGACATTGGCCTGAGGTTATTTTGCGAGTTGTCCCGGGTAGCTGAAGACTTTTTTCTTTTTTATGCGGCCTCGAGACGCTATGCGTCCGCCAACCGCCTTTTTAGAACCATCTCTGATGCAGTTCCGACGACCCCTAACGCAGCCGCTTGTGCAACCGCGGGAGCTGCGGCCGCTAACACCGCTATTATGGCCTCGAGGAATGGAACTATTCTTTTGCTTTCGAGTCAATTCTGATTTGACAATTTTGATGTTACCGCGGTGTTCTTTTGTTTGACCACATTGAGCTGCTTAAGTTGTGTTTGAGTTAGCAACATTGAGACATTTCCAGATAACTTTGCCCGAGAAAATTTCAAGGTGAGCCTGCAATCGTTTTTTTTTTTCGCTCTCTTAACTTTCGCAAGCTTGTTTTTGATAAGACCAACTTTACTTTCATGATATAACATTATTTTTAAGTGCGCTGTTTAATTACGAATTTGTAAAAACATTAACCATTTTGAAAAGACTACATATTTTCCACTGGTGCGCCAATGACCATAATTTGGCCATCTGAATCCTCCAAAAACCGAGTTTTGTCCGAAAGAATCACAGCAATGCATCTGTAACCGCCGCTGGGGATACCAGTTACAGGTGCAAGAAAGTGCATTTCACCACGGAATGTCTGTACAGGTTTAAGTGTTTTAACGAAAAGTAATAAATAAAGTACAACGTGGTGAAGTCGTGCTGGAAATCTGCAGACCTGTGTCGATGTTTTGATGCCGCTCCATGTACGACTACAGCTAGTGATATGTAAGTGCGACATGGTTGTTTTCGAAGTCAAGCAACATTTCTTCAGCAAAGAAACTTCAGACACTCCAAATTTATGAAATATCATCACACCCCTGGCATGTCCGCCATTTACAAGAGGCAAATCTTGACACGCTACAAACATGTGTTATGGTGCGCTAACACGTCGTTGGGTACTTATTTGACATGAAATCTGTTGAACGTTGCTTTCTATCGAGTCTGTGATGAGCGCGAGAAACGACAGCGTTGAAGTGCTTCTAGACTCTATAAACGACAACAAACATGATTATGTGGCCACTGAAGTGGTGATCACAAGCATCCACAATGTCAATTTCGACAACTCAACTTTGCATTCTTGGCGTTGGGTTTCCGGTATAACACGACTGTATGTTTGTCTCCGAAAATAGTCTTGGGGATATCTACACAAAAACCGGATATATGACTGAGAGGAATCGCACAAGAAAACAACAACGAGGCTCCATGAAGTTATCCTCGACTCTGGAAAAATCCAATGTTGTAATTCGGTTTGGAACTTGTATAGCGGCATCAGGCCCAGGCGAAATATATGGGCTATGATCTGCATGGTTGTTTGCGTCCTTGTCAAACTTCATAGGCGCGACAGCTGATCTCGCGTAATCGTCGCTGTATCTGGCGAGTCTGAAAATCGTCGTGGCAATGTCAACGTTGTCCAAACATGCTTCGATTTCCTTTGCGTCGATCAGATAACATGCGTTGCTGAACAAAGCCATGATGCCGTTATTGACAAATCGAACCTTGGTACTAGCGGCATAACTGGCATTGTCAGCTTGTATAAGTTTTCCATCGATTTCCAAGAAAGTCTCACACGGGAGAAAATACTGAGACGTGTACTGTACTTGTAATTCTAGTTTTTGTTGATCGGGGTTCCTTGTCAGATACAAATCATACTGAGAATCTCGGATGCTTAAATCTACTATCACAGGTGCGTCAATATCAAACTCAGTGTCGGATATTTCGTCAAATTTTGCCATAGTTTTTACTGATACAGTATAAGTTTCCTCTAATACCTTGTGTGAGACGACGTTTGCTGTTCAAGCCTATCCATAATAGTAATCCGCTTCCTACTGCCGAATTCACAATCATCGAATCAGTACTGGCGTGCGCCAACTCAGCTCAACTCAATATTGTTGGGCAGCTTTATTGATGATTTCTCTGACCAGCACGGGCATTGTTGCCGTGGACAGGAGCGCAACCGAGGTGTCACAAGTATGTGTAGCTTCCTACGACTCTCATTTATTAAATGTTAGGTCGATCTCTAATGTACAGTTGTATTGTTAAAGTCTCCGCGCGGAGGTCCAACACGTGCCCGTCCTGAAAAAAAGTTGAAGATATAGGTAAGTAGCTGGTTGATTGGGTCATTAATTATACTGAACTTCCATGTGGCGTCGTAAGCTTTCTCCAACACAAAAAAGACGACAGCTATATGTCATTTATTTATAAAATAGCTTCTCGGATAAATGCTTCAAGTCTAAGAAGATGAACTATTGCGCTTGTCTGGCGTTTTAATCCATATTGAACGTCAGATAGTAGTTGTTGTATTCAAGATATTAGAATAGTCTGTCATTTATCATCCTTTCCTTGGTTTTGCAAAGGGTCGGTTTGGTCACTTCTTTAATATATGTGAAGGTGGTCACTACCACATGGGTCGTCAACAGCTTCCCAGTAGAAGTCAAGTAAAAAAGATGGACTGCATAGAGCCGAATCTTAGACCAAGTAACATCCTATGACAGGATCCAGGTAGTTATACAACTTATATTAAACGGCAAAGATTGTGCTTTGAAACAAAGTCTTCTATTTTGTTCCTTCTTTCGTCGATACCTTTACAACTCCAAAGTGTATGGTGGGTGTTAAAGTCAACAAGCAAAACAAATGGCGCCAGCAACTGTTCAATAAACTGAAGTGCTTGCACGAAGATATATTGAACAAAATGAAAAGAGTTTTATATAACGACACACGAGCGGCTACATCCTGTACAGTAGTATTGAGATTAAATTGGCTGGGGGAGTTTTAGTATTTATGATGATGGACGCTCCTCCAGCAGCCTCATAAGCATTGCTTGACAAGCTGCTGTACGTGGTTAAGTGGCGAAGCTTTTTAGACTGACTCAGTCGTCTTCTCGTTGAATGGTTTCTTGGAGACTAATATTTATTGGATCATGTTCTTAAGCAGTAGAGTAATTTCATCAATACTTTTAATCCTCGGCAATTCCATTGTGTTATTGTGTCAAACATATTTACGAAAGTGGTGAAGATGGATATTGAACAACGCAGATTGAGAAACGTTTCAATCCCTCTTGGCCATTCTTGAACAGTTGCTGTCACCTTTTACTTTTCTTGGCGACCTTAATGCCCACCATCATCTTTGGGGCTGTAAAGATATTTACGAGAGAGGTGAAAAGAGAAAAGACTTTGTTTCAAAACAATATTTGTGTCTTTCTAATGATAAGTCAGATACCTATCCTACACGTCCTTAGATTCGAATATCTCCTGTCCATTTGTAATTGGCTTATGTTGGGAAGTTGGTAACGACATATGTGATACTGACCACATTTTCGGTATATTTAAGAAGTAATATTTCCAAAACTCGAGGGATCAGACAGAGATGGAAATTTAACAAATCCCCTACAAAGCATGTCCTCCTGAATAAATGTCGTACGAAATGCCGTGGCTACCGTTGGTACTTAACTGTCCCATGGCTTCTAATAGAGTCAAGTAAGATCACAAGTAATCTCTCTGGGACAAGCGTAGATCCAAATTTGTTTACTAAAATCCTCTATTTTACTATCATTCCGTTCTGTTTTGCATAAGGCTAACATATTTTTAATTTATTACAAATCTAAGATATGTCAAATTCTGTCAGTATACCATTGATTGTAACTGAAGCTTACGCAAATAACTGCGACTTTCTATGTCACAGTCTGAAAGCAAATGAGCAAAAAATCACTTGTAAAACTGTTATTTTTGTCAACCAATGAAATTGAATATTCCAATCAACGTTTTTTTTTTTTTTTACAAAACTTGTGATTTGCTCTATTTTCAAGACATGCTGTGCAAAATAATACGACCCATACAAGAGTTAAGATTTCTTGTAAACGTTTTCTCAGTGGTAGTTTTTGAAAACGGCAAACATAGGACAGAAGTTTTCGGGAAAGCTAAAGATAGATGTTAACATTTATCAGTTCGAGTTTTGAAAACGGTTTTAATATGATTGTGAAATGTACTCTATGAAGAAACACACAACTGTTCTACATGTTTCATTTTTTTATCTTCGACATTTTAACATACACAAACGGTATATAGTGACAGAAGATTTGCTTTGTTTTTTTTGGGGGGGGTGGGGGTGGTGTTGTTGTTTTGCTTGTCTCGGTACTGGTAGCTCAAATAGTCTTCTCCTGTCAGAAACTTGTGTTGCCAAACATATTTAGAGCTAAGTCAGGCATATTTCTTCAGTCTTTTGTTACAAACAGAAATATTTCTTTATATTCAGAAAACTATTCAAAAAAGGAATGAAGGAGGGACTCATTAATTTTTCCAAAGAAGTACATGGGGGGAATCGTAAGCAACCAGAACACCACCTAATCATGTATGGAGCCAAGTTGGGCTTAGAATTCTTAATACTGTTTTTGTTTTTTGTTTTGTTTTTGCCGTCATATATTTAATTCTCTTACTATCAATTGTCGCTTGATACAAGCGGGGCAGATATGGTTATTCAGTTTGCTTCAAATGTACGGTTTTGGTTTACATCAATGAATTTATTTTAACACACTTCTTGGATTGTAAACGTAAGTTAATGCGTGTCTTTAAGTATGTGTTTGTTCTTCTCCCTATCTTGTTTAATGTCTACATAAACTTTGTTGATGTATGTGTAGAAAAACTCTTACTATTTTCTCTTCTTTCGTTCCATGTATGATAGTGTATAAGTATGTTTGTGTTTGAGTTGTAAAAGTAAGTCAATGCCTGTCCTTAAGTGTGTGTGTTTTTGTATCCATCCTGTTATCATTAAGTGTTTGATAGTAAATATTGTTTGAACAGTACATTTTCCCATTGTCCCTAGAGAGGCCCACGTGTGTTAAACCGATGGACATTTTTAACATAGAATTTCCCATCTTTACTCCAGATTTCCCCATAATGTTAAACCTGTGGATATATTTTAGCATAGGATTTCTCATCTTTTCCTCAGACTGCACCATAATGATAAACCTATGGGCTAATGTTAAATTCCCTTATGAACCCATACAGTTTCATTTCAAAATAGCTTATAGGGTCAAAATGGAGGCTTATTGGTAATTCCGCTTAGACCCCATATTGTCCCATAATTTTAAGATTATGGACGTTTTAAAGATGAAATTCCTGTTTGACCCACAAGTACCATTTTGACCCCATATCGTCCCATAATGTTAAACCTATGGACTTTTATAACAGAGTATATCCCATCTTGTCCCCCAAGGGTCATGTTTGACCCCATATCGTTCCACTATAATACCATTAATCTTGACCACAGTGACGTGTTTTGGTTGTAAGGGCATAGGTCTAACAGAGATGAAATAAATTATCAAGTTTCATAATTTTAACGTAAGCAGAACCCAATAAATCAACTTTAAACACAAACTTAAAACAAAGTCATTAAACCAATAAATATAGACACCAAAAGCCTGTTTTCGCAATTAAGTCATAGTTCTTATAAAGATGCATTCCCTTACCAAGTTTCATGATTCTAGGTAGGATAACACGCAAAACACACGAGGTCATGAACTAATGCAAAGAATATTACTAATTCTAGTTAAGCCAAATCCAAAGCAAGTAAATAAGGAAATATAGGTCACGGCGAGCTTCGTTTGTTGGGATGGTGGGGTACAAACAGAGATGCAAATCATCATCAGTTTCACTACTCTTTCATGAACAGCTCCTAAAAGTGAACATCAGACATACAATTTGACCCAAGTCTATGAAGCGCAAACTATAGGGCATAATGTCCTACTTCTGCAATGAGGGCGTAGTGCTTATAAAACGCATTCCCTTACCAAGTTGCATGATCCTATATAGACTTGTGTATGTACATAGTATGCAAAACTCCAGGTGATCATTATACAAATACGCAAATATAAACATAGCCAGTAAAATGTGAAACGTATGTCACAATGACCTTCTTTTGTGTTACGAGGGTGTTACTGATATAGAAGCATCTACTCATCTACTTTAATGAGTCTAACATGAACTGTGCTTGAAATATAAATTTAAAAAACAAAATGTAACAAAAGTCAGTGAAGCGGGAAATATGGGTCATAGTCATATACTTGTGTGATATGGGTTAACTACCCATCAAGATTCATCCCTTTACTAATTCCAAGATTCCAGATGTAGCAACATGAATACAGACTGGCAAGGAAACGTATGTGATCATGGACTAAACGCAACTACTGAAATGAAGTCAGTAAATCTGCAATTGTATCACTCCAACCTATTTCTGTTTCTGATACTTCATCAATAATCAATTGAATTTCCTAGTTTGATAATTCCAGGTACAACAGTATGAGTGCGAACAGAACTAAACGCAAATACTCATTAACTAAGAATGTGCTTGATGTTTGATGTTTTACGGCACAAGTTGGTTATTTAATGCTGGTATCACGGTACCAATTGCGCAAGCCCAGGGGGTGGGGGTGGAGCTTAAGGTGTAGCGAACATTGTATTCAGAAATAAACAACAAAACTAGATGTGATTGGTGTATTATGTAAGAGTTGTAGTTTCTGTCTGGCTTAAAAAAAAGTTGAGTCTCTTAGCAACATGTGAGATTATGTTAATTCATTTGTAGATCAAGTTTTGTATTTTTTATGATTTTTTAAAAATGCGATACACATCACTGAAAATGTGTCTGTTGTGACTGGATAACTCTGACCCCTGTCTAGTTCCAGCGGAGTTATCTCTCTTAAATGCAATGGAGTACCTGGTTCTATCACTGTCAAATTGACAACATAATATTGCTCTCTATGACAGTGTGTGACACGCTTGCTAAAGTAGGAGCGAAAGTATATTTATTTCACCAAACATTAACATTATGGTCTATGGAAAAACAATTGGCATCGTGATACCTAAAGGGAATACCAGCCTGGCAGTGTATCCATAGTAACGTGTACATGTAGGCGCCATTTATAAACTATCATAGTGTCATTTGGCAAAAACAATCGATATTGAGAAGTTTGGGTCAAATATTGACAGACTTTTAGCTAGAAAATGAATAAAATCTTCAGAAAATAACACACATTGGTTTCGGAGGGGGCATTTGATACAGATGGCTATGGCAGACAGAGATTTTTTATGTCCTGATGGCCTTATATCTGTGGAAGTCAGCTCAGAGATTGTCATACATGCAACAAAATAAGTTATGTAGATACAATGTGGATGATTTTGGCCAAATATAACCAATTTTACCTCCATATTATGATAAATCATGTATAAACAGTAACAATTTGCTTCTTGAAAAGCATGCCATAAACCAGGATAGAGAACACTATAGGGCTCAAAGAAGGTCCTTCAGCTGTTGTAGATCACTTTGTATCATATAGCGTATGTTGGTATGAGTACCTTTAGGTAACTTATTATAAATATGGTCTTCCTTCCCATTTTCGTTTTATTGTCATGCAATAATTGCCCCTTTTTGTACACTTTCCTGTCTTGAAATTCTTCATGCAATTGATGCAGATAAGTTCTGTTGCATTCCCTTTTGTAGAAGTAGCAGGAATATCATCAACAAAAGAGCAATTTCTTTAAGTCAGCATTTCCCATTAACACTTGCATGTGCACATTTATAATTCTCCATTGACTTTCAATTAATCATATTTATTTCTGTCCAACTGTTTCTTTCGGAATTTCCTCCTATAAGGCCAAACATTTCTGAATGGTAACCACATTTGTCACATATTGCCCATTCCTTCCATTCAAGTCCACACTGTTCTTCAAACTTTAGGTCCCTTCGCAAGAATCCAGAATAGCATAGGATCATATTGGCATGTTTACGGAAGGTTGGACTCTACATACCGGCATTCTAGAGAACATAAACTATTTGATATGAGGTAGACTACTCATCTCTGAGAGCAAAATTAAATCACTTTCAAGGTCTCCACTATATATAGAAGCCTCAATTTTAGGTTCTACACTTTATCAATAATTTATTTTTGGATAATTTAATTACATGCAAGTTAATATATGTTTTCATGAACTAATTTATATTACATGGATAATATCATGGAGGCAATACAAATACCACACCTTATGTATTTCATTCAGTTATCTCCGTTACACCATACATGACATTTGAAGAAATAAAAACTCACATTTTCAGTGCTTGTTTATGAAAATAAAGAAAAGATTTAATGTGAAATATTATATTAGCCCTCAATCTTTATGCAAGTGCAAGTACAACTGATTTAATAATTTCTTATTGCAAAATTTAAAAGTTTAAACTTGACACAGATTTTTTTCCCTGTGCCTGACTTAAGCCAAATATTTGTAATTGTATGTGTAGGACCAATATAAATTATATGCATCTATATGATTTGAAGTATTTACCCTTTTATTTCAGATGAGAATGCACACTGCTTCACCTGAAGTTTTGGTGCTTGTAAGGGATGTAATAGTACTGATGCCTTGGGACTGTCCTTGGACCAATGGGGCACTGCCTCCACATATTTCTCTAAGGTAAGGCGATCAAACTTTTCCTTCTCATTTTTCTCTATGTCGTGGTTGTCTCTTTTGATTCCTTAATTAGATGCTACATATCCCTTTTAGATGTACACTTTCCTCCTGTTTAAAACTACATTTGACTTGCTGTAGTTATTGTTTTTCCTTGGCATTTTTCTGCATTTTATTTCCCAAATTTCAGCCCAAATCAAAACTAAGCGCTTAGAAGCTGGGATCTACTACATTTGGTGACAGATTGGCTTATTGCATGAATTTTATTCACTACAAAAAGGAGGAAAGCTTTCTATTTGTGTTACAGAGATGATGGGTAGGCTGACCTTTGTGCAAGGACTAGCGGTTAGTGACGTCATGTATCTGCAGTTGGTGTAAAGAGTTGAAAGCTTATGCTTTATAATAAGATTGAGTCATGTCCACCTGTCTCTGATGTTAAGTTCTTTGTTTACTAAACAAATATAAAGTCCTTTATTTTAGATGAATTCTCCATTTTGAAGTAGGAGAGGTACATACTCATTAGTACATTGACCTTTGACCTAGTTATTACATAATATGACATAATGTGATTTATCCCATGTGAAGTTCAATAAGTGCTGACATGAATAAAACCCAACTCATAGTTAAAACAATTAATTTTATTCCCAAAAAATAGTTTGGTAGTAGAGCACAAGTATGAAAACAGCAGTTGAAACGGCTCCATGACATTTCCAAAGACATCAATATATGACATAGCTTGGTACCTCATACAATTGTTTTTGACAAGCGAGACTTAGTACACTTGTTACTTGTACAGTCCCGAGCTATATCACAGATTATTGAAAAAAATTAAGCTTGGCTTTAGGTATCACGGTACCAATTGCGCAAGCCCAGGGGGTGGAGCTTAAGGTGTAGGAACATTGTATTCAGAAATAAACAACAAAACTAGCTGTGATTGGTGTATTATGTAAGAGTTGTAGTTTCTGTCTGGCTTAAAAAAAGTTGAGTCTCTTAGCAACATGTGAGACTATGTTAAATTCATTTGTAGATCAAGTTTTGTATTTTTTATGATTTTTTAAAAATGTGATACACATCACTGAAAATGTGTCTGTTGTGACTGGATAACTCTGACCCCTGTCTAGTTATAGTGGAGTTATCTCTCTTAAATGCAATGGAGTACCTGGTTCTATCACTGTCAAATTGACAATCTAACATTGCTCTCTATGACAGTGTGTGACACGCATGCTAAAGTAGGAGCGAAGGTATATTTATTTCACCAAACATTAACATTAAGGTCTATGGAAAAACAATTGGTACCGTGATACCTGCTGAGGTAGCCAGCACCATTTTGGTCACGAATGCAGCATGCTAGCCAACTGAGTCAGCGTGGTACATGCCTCTATTGGTCGCCGCTTACGACATACTGAGGGACTCATCGTGCCCATTGTACGTCCGCGAGCCCGCCAAAGGAATGTGCAAATAATGCACTTATATGCTCAAATAGTGTACATGTATGAACAACTTAGCCTCTTAACGACCTTCAACGTGTGTGTGTGTGTGTGTGTATGGCGGGGGGAGGGGGGGTAGTTATGTAAACCACGCTAAACCGTTCGTAGAAGGAGAGATAAAAACATACCAATGATGTCGATCTGCCACACTCCTGGTTATAGCTTATTTCCGAATTCCCTCGTACAGTGTGTGCCAGGGCAATCACGACAACAACGATGAGCAAAACCATTTTCTTATACATTTTTAAGGACATTTACGGACATGAGAAATTCCTTTAATCAACTGACGCGGTTTCGTATCGATCGATACATTATTGTGATTGGAAGAGATAATCTGATTGGCTCATACCGACTGTATGAAAGATAATGTCGGGTCAACCCTTCGATTCAATTTGATTCGGGGTGGCAATAACTGGTTCCGCAGTTTTATGCATTTTCATCAGAAAATAGGAAATCATATCGCTGGCAGCCACTTGACTTGCGACGATATATTTCACTGATACTTCAAAGGAAAGTATATATTGAGTCACCTACTGGAAAAATTGTAAAAGAGAGTTCACTTTTTGGCGTACAATTTGTTTGCATGAGCTGTGACTGGATTTTCCTCAGTTATATGTATTATGTGTACTGAAATTGGCTAAGGTTGAAAGATATAATTTTGTCTGGAATCGAAACTGAAAGTAATTCTTCACAGAAAAATATCAGACCTAGAAGTGGAGAAGATATATCAGCAGATACATTAGATCATAGTTGTTTTGAAAGGATATCTTTTACACACAACTAACTGAAAACTATTCTGAAAGTCTGGCATATCTACTTAATATCTCTTTGTAAATAAGTAGTATCAAATTCAATTAATTATTGATGAAGTATCAGAGACAGATACGGGTTGGAGTGATAGAGATGACTGAGAAAGAGCTTTTTAATGCTACCCTCTCTCTCTCATAATGTACCGGTAGTTGTACTGTCTCATTCTCTACACTTTTGTAAAGAGGAATACTTCAAAGGAGATTATTGTCCACTTGTGGGGATTCCCTCCAGACGTTATTATAGACTTGTGTGGATGCCTGTGCCGATGAAGTTTATGTTAAAATCTGCATTTGATAGCGTAAAAAACAGCTGGTTTCGTCTGAATCTAAATAAGAATTCCAATAGTTATTTTTCGAATATCTAATAAATAAAGCCCTGATAAACTATAGTCCTATGGTTTGGTGGTCTAGTTAAACGTCCAGCTTAGTGGAGGGGAAGGGGTCGGGGTGTTGGGACTTGGGAATACCATTAACGGCAAGTAGAATAAATAGTGAATTCATTTATTCTTCAAACATACGCCAACTTATGGCTAGATTCCTTTTGAAAATGGAACATGATATAGACAAAGCTACGTACTGTAAAACAGTTAAGTTCGACCGGAAGTTGTCACGAGAGAGGGTACATTTTCGTCTCATTCAAGCTGGTATTTATCTGGAGAAAACACCTGAGATGTTAAAGTAGGGTGATACCTGCTCATAGCATACTGAATTACCTTCAATAGAAGATACAAAGCGTCACATAAGCCTCGAAAATAAATACATCACCGAACTATATCCTTAAAGACAAGTGAGATTACCATCAGGGGGATGTTGCTAATAGTGAAAGAGTGGTAACCATTGTGGCTGAAATGTACATAGACTTGACATTTTCGTAAATATTCGTCGGAGGGAATGATCAAAGTTCCAGTTGCAACAAGCAAAGCACATTTCGCCAGACCATTGTCGGCGGGCATGGGACTGCAGAAGAATGCTATCACAGAATAGTGAGAGAAACGGCACAGGAAAGAGAGAAAGAAGAGACAGAGGAGGCTATTTACATAATATCTTACCATCAGCAAACCGTGGTAACGGAAAGGGAGGTTGGGATAAGATAACATCATTAGAATGAGCATCAGGGGATACCGAATCTATTGAAAAGAAAGGATATAAGGGTCATTGCATGTTTGAATTAGATGCCGTAGGATCAAAGACTGTAGCGATCAAAACGATTAAAGAGAATATAGGGGGAGTTTTGGTTCCATATCTTATTATACAATGAATCTATATTCATTTTTAGTATTGATGAATTATGGACTGAACTTAATTAACCGATAACGCAGTATATAAAACAGGAACTGGTTACATACTGGTTATAAGACTGTGGACTAAATATTGTGTGAATTTCAACTAAGGAATATTCCTGGAAAGAAATTGTAATGATTATTTTGCCTTCCCTCTTGTGTGTGTTTAAATTAATAATCTTTTTTCTTTCCATTCTGCATACTTTGTTTTATATATACTTTCCCTTTTACCATTTACTATTATTTATTTATCGCATGTAGGCATGAGATTTTACCACACAGAAAATAACTCAGTGTAAGGCAAACGCAAATGCGTGTACGACACGTGCCATTTTTATTAGTTCATACAAAACTATGCATGACTTACTTCTGCCGTACTAATGAAACACAATGGCAGGCAAGCACATGTTGCAGGTTTGGCACAAGGCTTATTGGCCATAAACAGAGGTATATAAGTTGATGAAAAATAGAAATTATTTACTGTTCTTTCCTTTTTTTAAACAAAATCATTGTTTATGAAACCTACTTCAGAAGCTAGTATCGTTGTTCACCCATAGAAGCCAGATTTTACTGGGTAGAAGTGATATCCAATACGCAGGGCCGTCGCAAGTTTGCGCTGGAAGAAACGGTGCCCGGGCGAGCGTCGCCTTTGGCGCCCCCCACTCGGGGAAAAAATACCGCAAACTCCTCGAAATGGCGCCCCCCGCTCCCATGCTTGGTGCCTCGGGCGATCACCCGTTTTGCCCGCCCCTTACGACGGCCTTGCCAGTACGTCAACTAATCTATCAGAAGCATAGTTATTGCCTCGGTAATTGCCTTGATTAGCCACTACTGCTGAGGTCTTGTTTGAAATATATGCATTACAGTTTTCAAATACACCTGCTCGTTCAAATGTACAATACAAATTTAACAATATATAAAGTATAGTATGAAAAGTTTCCACTGAACAACATATGCGTTCCTAATTGCAACTACACTGGCCCTTTCTGTGTAGGCTAGCATGTATATAATATACCAAAAATCTGTGTGATACCGAGCTGAACAGAAACAAATAACTTAAGTTAGCAATGGAGATAATCTTGATCACAGTGACCTTGTTGGTCGTATGGGTGTAGTACTAACAGAGTTCTATTCATATAAATAGAAATTCAATTTAAACACGAACTTTCAGTAAAGTGACCGAATCGTAAAATGTTGATTACAGAGACCTCTTTTTGCTGTAAAGGTGTAGTACTTATCAAGATGAGTTCCCTTACCAAGTTTTATGATTTTAAGTAGGATAGTTTCCATAAGACAGTCACTAGATTCAAAAATGTAACCCAAACCAGCAAAATATAGGTCAACGTGGGCTTTTAAATGGTGATACTAACAGAGATGGATACCATCAAATTGAATGATTCTAGTAGAAATATCCATCAAACATCAAGATATCAAAGAATTTATTTTAATCTGGGAGCCCGCTGATAATGTGATAACATTTGCCACTAATGAATGGTAGTTTCCCTCTGAAACTTCTTAATATATTCAAAAATAAGTATTCTGGACCCTATGTGGATATGTAGTGCAAAACATAAGCTAAGCGAATGTCAATGCATCTTGGAACACCACTCTGACAAAGGGAGGTAATCCGGGATTGTTTCATTTATTCCAAGTATATATAAAGTATTCAACATTTTTGAGTTTCTAAACACATTCATGAAAATCATTGAATGTGCTTACATAAAATCGGTTTAATTTGCATTTCTTCCTTTAGATGGCGATTTTTGGCAAATGTTTATGCAAAAGGTGTGCATGTCCAATAGTTTCCGTAGAAAAGGAAGTAAATCTTGGAACCTATTTCTTCACAGACTTAAATTGTCACCACGTTAATTGATTCGCTAATTATTTTCAGATCATGAGTGACATTCATTCTTTTAAATACGGTATTGAATATATCACCAGACATAGGCTGGTTCCATAGCTCGTAAAATTAATACATGTCTGTGACCATTTGATAGGATAGTATGTACATAGCACGCAAATATAAAAAACCCCCCAAAAAACAAAAACCAAAAAAAAAAAACAACCTGGTCATGAGATAAATGATCAAACTTAACCTATGCCATTACGATGCAAAATTAATCTCACAGGGTCTTTCTCTCTGTTGTACATGTGTGGCTGCAATAGAGACAGACACCATCATCTTGTTAAACACAAAATGTAAACATACCCAGTGAAGCGTGATATGTGATTCACAGTGATATAGTTTTGTGATGAGAGGGTAGTACTATCTGAGATGCGTCCCCTGACAAAGTTTCGTCATAGCAGATATAGCAATACTATACACGGTGCAAAAGCGCTATGGGATCATGTTCTAAACACGAAAAAACGGAACTTAAGCCAGTAAATTTGAAATTTATGTCACAGTTACCTTCTTCTGTTGCACATGTATAGCCTAACAGTTATGCGTATAATCCTCTAGTTTGGTGATTCCAGTAGGAACAGTGTTTAAGAAAAAAAAAACAAAAAAAACCAAAAACAATCTAAAGCACAAAATTTAATAACAAGTAGACAAGACACAATATAGGTCACAGGGACCTACTTTTTCAATGAGTCTATAGTACATTTTAACATGCATCTTCTTGTCACGTTTTGTGTTTCCAGATATAACAGTATGTATATAATTTGCAAAAATATCCTATGCGGTCATGAGCTAAAAACTTAATATAAGCTAGTAAAATGCGAAATATAGATTGCATTGACCTTCATGTGTTGTTCGTGTATAGCACAAATACATATGCATACAATCACCTAGAACGAGCAGTGCTTGAAGAATAAACTGAAATATAGAAGTGTATGTGTATACGCATACATTCGTTAGATAAGAACATTTGTATCTCTGCGAAAGATTAATAACAGATGTGAAATGTTTTGGGTGCTAAGGAACGTTTTAGTGCATTCTGTAAAAGTGAGATTTGTTTTTCTTTTTTTTTAAAAGTTGATTGTTTACACATTTATTGAGTAAATTATAAGATAAGGTCCCCTACGAAAACTGAGTTTAAGACGTTCAGTTAAAGAATCAAGAGATAAACATGAGTTACTTGTGCGGCCTAAAACTTAGTGACAACCTCAGCATGATGTTCTCAGGATGTTAACACGATTCGAAACATTAATCATTATATGAAAAATGATGCCACAAGGTAAGAATTTATGGAAATTCTTAATCCTGATGGCTTTTGAAAAGTTGGGGGTTTGGTACATTTGAACGTTGGAAGAAAATATTCAAGTGATTTTAGTTATGAATAAAGGAAGCAACACAAATGATGACTTTTCAGTATCAAGGCTCTTTGACTATTTAGCGTATAGGTCGAAAAACTAGTGTTTGGATGCTTAAAAGACCAGTTCAACTGTAATGCTTCATGTTTATTTTTTGCTATTGACAACATTATTTAACGTTTTACTCTTGATTCGTTGAACCGTGCGTCTGAAAGGAACTGAAATCAAATACACCCGATTTCAATAATATAGTAATAATAATGTCTTGCCGACAATCACGTCAGGAAATCTATTGTTTCTAATTTTGTCTTGGTATAAATGACTACATAAATATGACTGCCCTTTTATTTGTATGTACTACGCAAAACATGAAAATATGTACATCATGAGCTTGTGCTGAAATACTTTTTTTTACACGGAACTAGTTATATTTGAATTTGCTAAATTCTTTGCGATTTATGATGAACAAAAATCGTAAATTTAGCAAAATGTTTAGTTAGGCCTCTCGTTTTTCGACATTTCATACTCTGTCTATCCACCAAAGTGATTTTAGTAAATGATCATACCGCAGCTTCTCGGTTTGTATTTTTATGTCGTGGACATTAGGACTAAAAAAAAAAAGTTAATCGTTTCGCTCTGCTTCAGGTTACTTGATATTATACTTATGCAATGGCCGTATATGTTTATTATTATTGCACGTCACTCATGAGAACATTTTATTTCTCGAGTTAACAAAATCTAGAAAATATCAAAGTAATTACTGTGAACATGAAAATTACGAAACCTTAAGAAAAACGGAGTGTCGTAATTATGATACATTTAGCGTACTCAGTTCTACCGTGTGGATACATTTAGCGTACTCAGTTCTACCTTGTGGATGCATTTAGCGTACTCAGTTCTAACGTGTGGATACATTTAGAGTACTCAGTTCTACCATGTGGATACATTTAGCGTACTCAGTTCTACCATGTGAACAGAAAGCCGTACGACATAGCATGCTTTGCCCCACAACGATAGTGGTAAGGCATATAGTGTTTCCATTGTCCGTCTGTAATATCGTCCTTCATTCCTAGGAAAAGTTTTGCGTTTAGATCAGTTTTCAGCACTGTGGTGGGGCATCCATGTTTCATATACATTTCAAGTTTTGCAGTAATTTACAGCTTACAATAATGTTTAAATCAGGGGTGTTTAGAACTTGATTTCTTGGCCGAAACTTCTTTGTCGAGAAAAGAGTTATACACAATGTTAACAATGAGAATGTTCAGATAAAGCAATTAGGTAATCACTACAGCAATTATATAGATTATGTGCGCAATAATTACAATACCTACCGGTGATTAGGGCTATTATATTATTATATTAAGGGTTGTAACAGCGCGTCATAGCAGATCCTAATAATTTGGCCCGCCCCTCCCTCCCCCGCCTCCCTCCCCACCCCCCAAAAAACTTTAAGGGAATTCTACCTTATACATATACTTTTACATATTCTATATCTGGTACAAAGGCATAATTCTTCGATACTATTTTTCAGTTAAATCAATTTCAAGGTTTGTTATACACAAACAAGTTTTAGCTTCGCAGTGCGCAGTGCATATGTTTGTATGTGTGTGTTGAGGGGATTCTGGAGATTGTGTGAAGGCCTAAAGTTTATGCTGATGGAAGGGAATGAAATGTGATGCATGCGCAGTGTGTGAGGCAGCCTGCTATCTGACCATTGATCATTCATTAATGTGGTTACAACTAAGTAAGATTAAGCGAGGGATATAATAAATATAGATCAAAACAAAATATCAGGCACATGGGGTTATTATCCTGAAAGCAGGTGTACAATATTATTCATTCTCTACTAATGCTGAATGTAATGCTTACGAGGAAGAATGATAATGGTATTCATTGGAGAACAGAATGAGGGAGCTAACCCAGAATAAAACGAAAAGCCGCTCAATCAGAGGTCGTAAGACAACATTCGAAGCTGTTGCAGAAATGTGAAATTCAGTGCACAGCCAGGTGATACCATGAGTAGCAGAGAAAGTAGTCACAAAAGGCAGGGCAAAGACTTTATAGACTTTAATTTTAGATTTATAGGGAGGTTTTAGACCACATAAATAAGACACCATTTTGAAGTAAAAGACATCATCAGTTCAAATCATGAAGATCCTAATGACGACGACGACGATGATGATTGTGACGATAATGATGAGCACGAAGATGAAGACGAAATAGTCGACGACTATGCTTGCTGTGACTGATCATGGTTGTTGCAGCATGGAAAAACAAAAAAAAAAATTCACGGTTATCTGTGCACATTTTTACTATAACTTTACTACTACGCTGCGTATGATTTTATATTTTTATAGTTTTAAATGTTGGTGATATTATCTGTCATAAAGATACCTGAGATCGTCTATATTGGTAGCATTTTGTTCTTGAATTAAAGAAAAAGGGAAAGATTAAACAAAAGCAATGTAGATTTCTCCCGCTGAGTAATATTACAGTTGACATTCCAATAGTCTTGAATGTCCTGGTATGCCACAACCAATAGTCTCGAAGTTACTGGTATACCACAATGATACAATCCAGAATATCTTCGAATGAGTTCACAAAAAGCCAAAGTAATGTATTAATCCAAAAGTCAATGAGCACTTCAGTAATTCCAATGAATATATTTAATAAAGAATTCCTCTCGAATTATATCTGATTTCAAAGGTACAATTAGATTCCCATAAATTGATCTAAAACAGGAATTAATTATTTGTTTATCACATCCATGTTTATACACATACAACTTTACGTTTATCAAAACAGGATGTGAAGCCACTCAATGGAAAAAAATGCAGTAAATTGTAAACAAAACTGTTCTTAAACTCAAATACTATGCAAACATTCTGTTTACAAGCACTCCGATGTAAAAAACTAAAATGCTATGTAAACATCCTGTTTACAAGTAACCATGATCTAAAGTACAAACTTTCAAGCATGACAAAAGTAAAGCACGCATTATAGATTAAATATACATAGCACATCCCACCATAAAGAAAAATAAAGATTTATATAATAAAACTTTCTTTTACATATTTATCAAATATACATATGATACTGTAATAATCAAAATTACATAGGAAGATGTCTTATGAATGACACTCAACTTAATTACACAAAATATATATAAAATAAAGCAATATAGTTCTTCTATACACGTGAGAGTACGCCTGCAATCACATTATCCTTTTTCCTGAGGTGTCTAATGTCAATGTTGCATTCTGGAAGCATTAAACATAACCTCAACAATCTCTGATTTTTATTTTTCACTTTCTTAATGAAAGTAAGGGGATTGTGATCACTGAATACAAGAGAAAGAGCTGAACTGATATACATTTCAAAATGTTGCAAAGCCAATATCAAACCAAACATTCCTTCTCAATTGTAGAATAATTTTTCTGGTGCTGTTTAGATTGTTAGAACAAGTAGCGCACTGGATGATCCACATCATTTTTATCTTCTTGAATCAATACTCTACCAACGCCTACACCGCTTGCATCAACAGATATTATAAATAACACTGGTCTACAGCCAAATGCTTCCGCAATAAATGTTGTCAAACTTTACTAATTCTGGGTCACTGAGAACGAAAATGATGCTTAAAATTGTTGATTAGCTCTAGTTTTAAAGATATGATACTGGGTCAGTAAATACGACCCTTGACTTGGGAATGGCGGACGATAAGTGAGTTATAAAGGAAAGGGGTCTCAATTTAAACCAGAAATAACTAAAATACATCTTTGACTGGATCTATGAATAAATCTATAACTGGGTTTGGACAGTACTTGCTTTTTAGGCAAAACAATGAATGATGCAATCTGAAGCTGGTATTATATCATACATGATATGAATTGCATCATGTTATTCCTAGAAGTCATGGATGATGCAATCATAACTAAGCTTACATCACACTGCTGAAGAAATTACCCTATATCAGCTCATTAAATCATACAGTTTCGTGCTCTCTTATTTGTCAGTGTTTGATTTTGCAAAGGGACACATTTGTGTTTAGCCAAAGTTAGCTGAGATGCCTCGTACTTGTGTGAACAATGCAGATAACTTCTGCTATGTTTGTGGTGAAGTGACTTTTGCATCACAAAAGCGCAGTATAACCACTATGATTAAGAAAACCTATCACCTTTATTTTGGCTGCAAAATTGGAGATCAGGACAAGAGGTGGGCCCCACACATATGCTGCAAGAGTTGTGCAGCAAATCTTCGCCAGTGGTTGAACAGGAAGAGAAAATGTATGCCTTTTGCAGTGCCAATGATTTGGAGAGCGCCAACAGATCATATCAACAATTGTTACTTCTGCATGGTGCCTCCAGTTGGAAAAGGTGTGTCAAAGAAGAAAAAGTGGACTGTGCATTATCCAAACATTCCATCAGCTATACGCCCAGTATTCCACGGAGAAGGACTGCCGGTTCCTGATGCACCAGAATCATTCTCTTTTGAGTCAGACGAGGAAGAGGAAGAGGATGAAACTTCTACTCCTGAACCATCAATGTCACATGACCCATATTTTATCCCATGCTACTCCTCTGAACCACACCTCATAACACAAGGTGAACTGAATGACCTTGTCAGGGATTTGGAACTACCCAAGAGTAAGGCAGAGCTGTTGGGCTCCAGACTACAGCAGTGGAATCTCCTGGCAGGTGATGTTAGGGTTTCCATGTTCCGTGACCGTCAAAAGGATCTTGTCCCATTCTTCTTCATGTAAGGTGATCTTGTAGCCTGCAACAACATCGATGGTGTGATGGCAGCCATCAGCATCGTTCATGATCTAGATGAGTGGAGACTGTTCATTGATTCAACGAAGACGAGTCTTAAAGCTGTTTTGCTGCATAATGGCGGTGTGTTACCATCAATTCCAGTTGGTCATGCAGTCCATATGAAGGAAACCTATGAAAACATGAAACAACTTTTGAGGTGCATAAACTATTACCAGCATCATTGGCAGCTTTGTGGCGATTTCAAGGTTCTTGCTCTCTTGCTTGGTCTGCAGACTGGATATACAAAGTACTGCTGTTTTCTCTGCGAATGGGATAGTCGTGCAAGAGATTCCCATTACATCAAGAGAGATTGGCCACTCCGACAGTCATTGGAGCCTGGGATGAAAAATGTTCAGCATCCACCACTTGTTGAATCAAGGAAAATTTTGTTACCACCCTTGCACATCAGGCTGGGTCTGATGAAGAACTTTATCAAGGCCATGGACGAAACACAAGCAGCTTTCAAGTACTTCCGTTGAAAATTTCGAAGGTTAAGTGAAGCTAAGATAAAGGAAGGTGTCTTTGTTGGTCCTCAGATTCGTGAACTTCTTCGAGATGATGTATTTCACCGTGCACTGCGTGGCACGAAAAAGACGCATGGAAAGCCTTCCAGTTAGTGGCAACACATTTTCGCGGAAACAACAAGGCAGACAACTACAGGGAGTTAGTGGAAAACCTCCTCAAGACATACAAAAGCCTTGGTTGCAACATATCACTAAAGATACATTTTTTGCACTCTCATCTAGATTTTTTTCCACCGAACTGCGGAGCAGTGAGCGACGAGCACGGCGAGCAATTTCACCAGGACATTGCAACAATAGAGAAACGCTCTCAAGTCAAATGGAGCCCATCAATAATTGCAGACTATTGCTGGACAGTGACAAGAGATGCTCCATTTAATGAATGCAAGAGAGAGCCGAGTAGACACTGAATAAGGACTAAACTATGTACTTATATATACATACTAGTTTTTGGACTTTTGCTTGAATATATTTTTTTATTTATATAACCCTTTTGCTGTTTTTTAAAGTGTTACATAAACAGGACAGGTGAAATATTATCATGTAAAGCAACCATAAACACATGAAAAGACCTAGGTTTACAATTTACGATTAAAAGTCTACTATGTACACAATATACATAGACGTAAAATGTTAAAACTTAAATATCTTGGAAACAGTATCCAATTAATTATTTTAATTGTCATATTTGAATTCAGCACATCCAATCCCGAATAAATGGCACATTGTATCTCTGAAGCAGACGACTTCTAAAAAAATTGTAGACCAGTGTAATTGGCTGAAATTTGGTGCTGATAGAACTGGTGCACTCTTAAATATGGACTTCAATTTGTCAAAAGATTCCTGACATTTATCAGACCAATTAAACGTAGATTTCTTAGGATTACTTCAAAAGATATTATTGTCCTCTTATGGCGATTCCCTCAAGACTTTATTATAGACTTGTGTGGAAACCTGTGCCGATAAAGTCCAATCAATACTCTACCAACGCCTACACCGTTTGCATCAACAGATATTATAAATAATTGGCTGAAATTTGGTGCGGGAAGAACTGGTGCACTCTTAAGTATGGCCTTTAATTTTTCAAAAGATTCCTGACATTTATCAGACGAATTAAACGTAGATTTCTTAGTCAACAAATTTGTCAGAGCTTTAGCATTTGAGCAACATTTCCGATAATAACCAACCAATCGCATCAGTTGCTCTTTACAACTAGGCACTGGGAATTCAGAGATAGTCTAGACTTTAGCTTCTATAGGTTTAACCTGACCTTGTCCCACAATATGTCCTAAAAAATTAATTGTCAGATTTACATTACTGAGTGGATCGAATAATTTCCGAATGGTTTCTAAGTGATCTTCCCAGGTGTCGTTGTAGATAATGACGTCATCGATGGATGCGTCACAATTATCTAGACCAGATGTTAAAATGCTCATACGACCCTGGAATGTGGCTGGAGAATTTGTCATTTCAAACGGCATGACTTTATACTCATAAAGACCATCTGGAGTTGCAAATGCCGACATTTATTTTGTTTTTTCCGTGAGTGGAATGTGCCAGAATCCTTTTAAAAGGTCAAACTTGGTGACATATTTCGTATTTCCAATTTTGTCGATGCAGTCGTCTATTTTTAGCATTGGAAATGAATCCATTTTGGTGACACTGTTGACTTTTCTATAGTCAGTACACATGCGGAATGTATTTTATGCTTTAGGCACAATAATACATGGTGAACTCCAGTTAGTTTTACTTGGTTCGATAAAATCATTCTCCAGTAAATACTGAAAAATTCTTTTTTCAAATATTCCTCCTTGAGAGGATTCATTCTGTAAGGATGCTGTTTCACAGGTTTAGAATTTACAATATTAACGTCATGATAGATTTTATTTGTTTGTGTAGGAACATCAGTAAAGAAGTTCATACTCACGTAATAGCTGCCTAAGTTGTTGTAGATGTGAAAATGTCTGGTCCAGATTGTTTAATATTTCTGAATTCTGAAGTCTAATTAAACCAAAATTACTACAGTCAGATTGCATTCCATCGTTTACATCCTCACTGTGTGGGACAGGTACAACTAAATTGATTGAATAATTAACTGTGTTATCTCTGTCAAAATACTCCTTTAATATATTTATATGACAAAGTGTTTTCTGTTTCCGCCTTCCAAGAGTGTTAATGATATAATATAAGTCATTTACTTTCTTTTCAACTGTATATGGACCATACAATTTAGCCCGAAGAGGATTTTAAAGTATGGACAAGAGAGCCAGAACTTTATCACCAGACTGAAAACTCCTGTCCTGCGTATTTCTGTCATACCTTAATTTAATTTTTGACTAAGTAAAGTGAACATTAGTTCTTGCTACTTCACAGGCCTTTGACTATCTAAAATCTGAGACATAGTCGAGAAGATTAATCTCTGAATCTTCATTTGAAAGAAGTTGCTCTTTGAATATATTCAATGGTCCACGGACAGTATGTTCAACAACCAGTTCAAAAGGACTAAAACCCAATGATTCTTGAACTGATTCCCTTACAGCAAACAACAACAAATGAACACCCTCATCCCAATCTGTTCCTGTATCAAAACAATATGACCGAATCATATTCTTCAAAGTTTGATGAAATCATTTCAAAGCCCCTTGACTTTCAGGGCGATAGGCAGAAGATTGAAACTGTTGGATGTCTAATTCATGCATAATTTGTTGGAAACTTCCCGACATAAAATTTGGTCCTTTATGAGACTCGACAGATTCATGAAGGCCAACAAGTGTAAAAAAAACTTTATCAAAGCTTTTATAACGTTTTTAATTTTAATATTTCTCAAAGGAATTGCCTCTGGAAATCTTGTGGACGCACACATTATAGTCAACAAGTATCGGTTGCCTGACTTGGTCTTAGGCAAAGGACTGTCACAGTCTACCATTATTCTGCTAAATGGTTCGACAAATGCATGAATATAATGCAGATGAGCCTTAGGTATCTTCTGATTGGGTGTTTATACCATTTGACAAGTGTGCAAGATCTATAGTATTTAGAAACATCAACAGCCAATAAAAAGGACTCAAGATCTTGTGATATTTATTCCTAAATGACCAGCAAAGGGAGTTTCATGGGCTAGACTAAGAAATTCCTGTCGATAGGACCTCGGAGCGACAATTTCATAGCTCACTGACCACTTGTCACCAGCAGATACCTCAAGTGGTCTCCATTTTCTCATAAAGACCCCATTTTTCACAAAGTAACAATCTATAACTTGTGTGGCTTCAGGTTCAGTAATAGGCCTCTGAAACAAACAGAAAATTTCAAAATCTTCTTCCTGTTTGACAACCAGTGATTGTCTTTTGTCACCCTGATTAGAATAGAGACAATAAGTAGAAAAAAGAGGATCACCGTGACCAATACCTATTGATTGATCAATATCAGGAGAAAAGGTGACTTCATCAAAAGACTGACCAATAACTGTGTCAGCGAAAGGAATAATTTCCTGATCAACATCAATCTCAAGAGCTCTTTTGCCATAGCTCTGGTAACTGCACAATCAGGCATTTCAATCTCAATAGGATCAACGTATTGATCCAAACAGGGCTTGTTAGTTACAAGTGGATTAACAGCGACCTTATCTCCAGCTAGATTAATGCCTAGTAATAAATGAATACCTTCTATAGGTAAAGAAGTTACTACCCCAACAGTCACGGGTCCGGAAACTAAGTCTGATGCCAAATTGACACAATGGAGAGGAACATCTATAAAGCCGTACTCTACTCCTTGAATAAGAACACTTTCACATGAAGAAGACCTCTCAGACAAAGGCAAAGTACCTGATAACTAAAGAATCTGAGAATCTCCTATGTCCCTTAACATTTGTATAAGGATAGGTTTGGCAGAATCACCAATAAGTGACATAGAATCTTCTGACATGAATGGTTCATAAGTCTCCAAAATAGAATCAGACTGGGGTCTGTTTGACCCAACAAATGTATTGCATTTAATACAGGACCATGACTTTGACCTCTTGAAAATAAGAGCATTTGGAATAGCTCTGTTATTATTATCTTGTTTATTTTTCAACCTGTAGCAATCAGAAATGACGCGCCCTATCATTTTACAATAAGTGCTCGCTGGACGAGATAAGGATTTCGGATCAGTCTTATCAGATGTTTCAGTTCTAAAAGTTGTACCCGATTGAAATTTTGAAGTACGTGCATGAGCCTCAGATGATATTTTTTTACCAAACACCTGCTGAAAGGAAGACTTACTGACAAAGAAGCTTTGTGGATTAGGAATAATTATCAGCCATTCAATGAGAATTTTCCAAAGATTCTACTTTTTGTTATTGAAGATAGGTCTTGACATCACTATGGATGCACATCTTAAACTCTTGAATTAATACGAGCTGTCTGAGGTTATCGTAATCTTTATCAACCTTCTTGGCTGACCACCACTTATTAAATAATTGTTCTTTATCCCTTGCAAATTTGACATGGGTTTGTCCACTTTCTTTTCTACAATTCCTACACCCCTGTCGACATGCATCAGGTACCAACTCATAACCATTCAAGATGTAGTCCTTAACCACATCATAATCAACACTCTGTTGTACCGACAGTGGAGTGTACACTTCACGAGCATTGCCAATAAGTACACTTTGTAATAACAAAGTCCATTGCTCTCTTGGCCATTTCAAGTTTTCAGCAATTTTCTCAAAGTGAAGAAAGTATTTATCTATTTTTATTTTTGCTGAAAAAGGTATACTAACCTAATATATCTGGTACCATCAAAACCTGAACTTGTATGTAAAGGGGGGAGAGTGTTCCGCTTGTCAGTTCTAATATATTTAATGTATATTGCATTTCCCTTTCTTCTCTCTTCATCTGCCTCTCATCCCTCTCTCTCTCTGTATCTGCATTTCCCTCTCCTCTTTCTGAATTGGCATTTCCTTTATTTCTTTCTGAAGCTGAAGCTTTCTTAATTCTAGTTCGATCTATTTTTTTTTGGCTGTAATTCCATTAATTTACTATCAAAACCAGATACAGATTTCTCAATCAAGCTCATAGCACTATTATCCAATATTTCCTTTCCCACCAAATACCATATCAAAATATTCCTTATATCTTGTTTCGTCAAAGATGTTTCCCTTCAAAAAGATCATAATGTCTGGCAAGCTCAAGCAACGCATCCTTTTTCATAGACTCCAACCCTACCTGGGTAGGATTTAAAACAAAGGTTTCAACATTATGTGTCATTGTGGATGCTTGCTGGTTTTACTATCGATTTGTCAAATGTGTGAAATAAAAATCTGTACCAGGGACTATGAATATTCCGAAACAAAAGTCAATTTAAATTTTAAATTTTAAAGGCAATTTTTAATAAAGAAATTCAAATCCCGTTACGGCACCCAATTTCTGTTACGACTCTAGGTCTTAACAATACGTAACAGAAAAAACCCAACAATTTAAGTTAAACCAACAAGCAATTTATTTTCCTAGAATACAAAGTCAAATTCAAGAGAAACTTACAATTGGTGATTTAAATTCCAAATAATCCTATATGTCCTAATTACAAAATATGGAATGTTCTAAATGAATTCCAATAGTCTTGAATGTACTAAATTCAATGAGGACTTCAATAATTCCAATTAATATATGAAGTAAACAATTCCTCTCCAATTATATCTGATTTCAAAGGCACAACTATAGATACCGACAGATTGATCTAAAACAGCAATTAATTATATGTGTATTACATCTCTATTTATACACATCCCACTTGAACTTTATTATAACAGGATGTGAAGCAATGCAATGGAGAAAAAAAGTCTTATTGTAAACAAAACTGGTCTTGAACTCAAATACTGTGTAAACATTCTGTTTACAAGCAATCCAATGTTAAAAAACTCAAATGCTACGTAAACATCCTGTTTGCAAGTGACAATGATCTAAAGTACAAACTTTCAATCATGACAAAGTCAAGCACACATTATGGACTATATATATGAAATAATGATTTCCCCTTATACGTTTCATCATGATTTGAAATGTATGATTACGCTGAAAGAAACAATTTGCAGAGTGATAGAAGATGCAAACCAAGATTATGAAATAGAGAATGCTTGTCTTCAGTACAATATGGTCGCTTCTGATCTATTAGGTAAGTATGTAAGCCATAGTATATAAACAGAAGTTCCATCTTTTCTGATTACTTCATTTAGAAAGATTAGTTTAAATAGGTACTAATACAACATTCACAAATCTAATACATGATTCACCAAAAATAACTCTAAAATGAGACTTGATACTCTGCCCAAAGGACAGAGAAACTGATCATGGGAAGTAGTTTAATCCAGCAATAGAAAATAATAATGATTACTACTGTTGACGGATTAACTTATATGTTTTATTCACAGTTTACAGAAACGTGTAATTGTTCCTGCAATAAACAAAACAAAGACACTCATATTAGTACTATTAAAGGAAACGTGTATTACACTGATCACCATTGTTATAGTTGGACCAACGAAGCGCACATGATAATACATTTGGAACAAGACATAAATTATCAGTTCAGTTACCTGTCAAAATCGGGACATAATTGAATCCAAAAGTAGTATTTTCAAAATTTTCAGAACATGAAAAAGCTTATTTGATCCGGAGTCCGGTCACTGTTGCTAGCTACTAAATGTACCTTAAAGAACCTCATACCATGATTATAGATGGATGGCTCCTACATATACACATTTCTATGGGTACAATGTGAGGTTTTTGTTTTCTTATATGCAGACCTCAGCGGCAACGTTTGTTCATACGAACATATCCTCTGCCTTACCTCAGCTTACGTGTAACACAATGTGATAGAGAGCAATCTTAGATTGACAATTTGACATTCGCAGAACCACGCACTCCACAACATTTAAAAAATAACTCGTCCGAAACAAGACAGGGGTAAAGATTACACTTTCGCAAGAGACACATTTTCACTAAATGTGTATCACATTCATAAAAAGTCATACAAAGATACAAAACATGGTTGTATAAATTAACATAACCTCACATGTATCCAAGATATTCAACAATTTCTAAGCCTGACGAATATTATAACACTTACATAATGCGCTAATCACAGCAATAATTTTTTTTGATTTGTATGAATTCATTGTTGCCTACTCATTTAGCTAACTATCCCCCTTCCAGCGAGCATACGCAATTAGTACCGTTATACCAGCTTGAGAGCGCGGCGAGATGCAACTTTTTTCTACTGGCCTGACTCTCGTTTTCCATTGTAAATCATACACGTTCAAACAAAGTTTTAGAGAAGGACAATAAAGAGTGAGAGCAAATAAGTTGTATTTAATATTGACTCTTAATCTATTTCAGCTATGTTGAATCATTTGTTCAGCGCATACACTTACATTCTGCCAAATTCGTTAAAGTCGAAACTTAGAGATCTAGGTCTGAGTATTCAGAGTTCTGTTTAATCGTTCGCACAATTTTCAGCAATATATTCCAGACACCAGGTTTCTAGCCTATAATTATTATTATTTTTTTGCAAAGATCATTGTGAAACTTTAACTGACCACAAGAGAAATTTGTGAAATTAATTTCCCAAAATTCTTCTTATTTTAAAAGAAGTATCCAATGAAGAGCAGAGTTGACTATTTTGGCACAATATAGTGGTTAACGTCATTGGGTAATTAACCCTACTCCGTTGCCTGTCATACATCAAGACATACATGGAATCAAAAAGGGGTATTTTGTTATTTTGGACATTTGGATATTATGCATATTTATTGCATTATATGCAAAAACTGTTTGGTAGATCTATATTTTTTAAATGACAACTGCACATCTTTTATTTCTATACTACAATTTGTACATTGGAACTAAATATACAAAAACAGAGCAACAAAACATAAAGTGTACCCCAAGAATTGTACATCATTTTGTACAAAATCTTGGAAGTACTAACTAACACGTACTGTCAGACCGCTATTGGCCATTGTGTATTGTACACCTGTCAATTGTCACATTATTAATACAGAGTTGTTGTTGTGTTAGCTGCAAGCATTGTACCCTATGTTATGACTGCACTTTCCTCCATTATTTCTATGATATTTAATAACATTTCTGCAGTGTTAATGTTAATGTATATTTTATAATATATATACTGCTTTATTCGAGATAATAGCAATCAATAAAACCACTGTCTTCAATTCGACAAGTTTTCTTTATGTTTAAATGTTGTTACGCTATATAGAAAACTATGGAATGCATACAAAAGACAAGACAGGTTAATTGTAGGATTATAATCTAGTTGCACACACAGAAAAGTGATCCCTAAAACGGTCGTTGGTGGATATACCACCTTGCTACATACAATTATTGCCTCTGGGTAAATCCTACTATATGGGGACATTTGAATACCACACCTCCCTGTTATATACGTATCTGTCATGTCCTCTACCCCATAAACCAGCTTAAAAATGTCATACTGTCTCTGAACAGCTACATAACTGACCCTCTCAAAGCGATTTAGGAGCAAAAGCTGAAAGTTTCTATATTTCTTTTATGAAACAACTGTTATATTTGATGGTGGAGTTGCATCAGTTGTATCAACATAGAAGATTTTGATATGAGGATGCTTTATCTCAAGTGTGGTAAAATTGTACTGTGTGATCTTGGAAAAATCATTTAAAGGCTTTTGTATATTTATTAAAAGGAAAAAAAGCTCAATGCCACGATGTTTTTGTCCAATAGGATCAAATTATGTTCAGTGGTTGTTGAAAATAAGTCATTGAAAGATTTTTCTAATTTTAGTAACAGGGAACACATATTATGGCAGATCAGGATCCATTATTCAAAACAAGGTCTTCCCAACACGATATTTTCTTTCAAATTTTGATAAATTTCTGTTCTTTCTATGTTAATTAGAAACCCGCTTTTAACATCACTTAATGTAATGTTTTACTTAGCATATGTCCAAGACAAAAAAACATTTCTCAAATAGGGTATTGTTTATTTTATTTTTAAACCCTTCAATTAAAAATCAAAAAGTACTTGTGAATCTTGCATTTCACTGGTATATTACAAAAAAGAGTGCGATGAATGGGTTCTAAAAAAACAACAACTTTGAATCCATTATAAAGTAAATTATAAAACAGTTTAATGCCGTGAACTTAGATATATGTAGATAATTTATATGGTCCTTATATTCACCTTCCCTCACACTCGAGAATTATCATTATTTTGCAGAATTAAAGCAATAATTAAATGTGGCTTAATGTGGGCTGTATATTAAAAATCCTTACTTTTCATATGAGTATGCATGTCTCAAAAGTTTCAGTTGTATATGTATGTATATATATATATCACTGCACGAAAGAAACTACTGCACAACGTTTTCTTTTTAAGGAAGGTAAGTTTCTTTCCAGTTTCTAGCGTTTGTTGTGTTTTTCTTTTTCTTTTTGTCAATGAGAACAGAGATCTTGCTTTATTCCTCTTTTGATGAATACATCTGTCACAGCTCTTCTGCTTGTGGCAATGCATATTATTGTCTTTCCATAGATATCACGCAATTAGTAGACATGGAGGATGTTACCTACAAAGTAAATATCTCATTATTTTATTCTGGGGAGCCCCGGGTGGCCGAGTGGTCTAGGGCGCTCGCCTTTACAGATCACTGACATCTCACCTCTGTTCGCGTGGGTTCGAGTCTCGGGCTCGGCCAAAGTGGGTAAAAAATGGCGTTAAACCCATAACAACAACAATTTTATTCTGCTTTAAGTTGAATAAATTTGGTAAAGGTGATTTGAAATTAACTATTTATTAAACGCAATCCCCTTAATGAAACATACTTTGAACTTAATCTCTGTGGCAAATATCTGAATACCTTTTTAGCTGGTAACAACGTATCAAATTATTGGAATATAATGCAGTATGTGTCATATGAAATTACCTCTAAACAAGTTGTACAGTATTTAGTCATGCTGGTGTAACTTACATGAATGATATTTCGACTTGCGTTGGTCTCTGTGGTTGTATTTTCATATCAGGAATATGGTTCAATTCCTCTGTTTTTTCAAAATGTGACTCATTTACATGCGTACAATTAATCTTTCTTTAAGTTTGTAAAAAGACATTTTAAACAGATTTTATATTTCTGTACTGGAGCCAGTGAAGATCTATTACTAGATTGATAAAGGTATTTTATATGGATTTTCGTTCTACTGCTTGTACAAAGGGTATTATTGTTGCCGTTACAACTGAAATTTTTCGTCTGTTTGTAGTCAGTGTAAACTAATAAGGTATGTGATTAAGAGAGAGAGAGAGAGAGAGAGAGACAAACAGAGACAGACAGACGGACAGATAGACAAAGACAGAGTATTTTATGCGGACATTTCATACACGCTCCGTATTTTTTTTCCGTCTTTCGCCATTTGATTTTATTAAGCTTATTATTTGCTTACGATAAAATTAGCATAATCATGGAGTGTTGATCTTTTCTTGAAGATGTTGCTCTGAAATACAGAACAGGATTACAAACACTCCAAACAATTTTAGAGGTAAGATCTAATGAACATACATACATACATACATACATACATACATACATACATACATACATACATACATACATACATACATACATACATACATACATACATACATACATACATACATACATACATACATACATTCACACACACACAGACATATATAAATATATACAGAGAGAGAGAAAAGAGACGGAGAGAGAGACCGAGAGACAGAGAAAGAGAGAGATAGAATGACGGTAGAAGTGGAGATTTAATGAGAGCAATATGAACGAAAAATGTGCTTCCAAAGTATGTAAAATTTCAGTTATTCTGCACAGAGTTTGTATGCTATTTAGAGACATTTTCCTTTCTAATAACAAATGGATTTGTCGTTTTATCTTCAGGTATATGTGATCTTCGCCCGTCTTTGTTTCATCTAGACACACACCTTTTGTAATAACTTGCTATATGATATCTGAGCGCTTAATTCAAAGTTACATCTAAACAACTTTTGCATCATGTCCTGTAGAGCTGAATCGAAGGTACTCCTTGTCATTTGTTTAAAGTGACAAAGTAACTCACATACTGTTGTCATTTTCAAGTCGTAATAACTCATTTTATACCTCCTTGTAACTGGCATGTGTCCCATTCAGGAAGTCCTTTATTCCTTCCATGTCTAAATGTAAATTAGTGCGCAGCCAATTGTATGAAGATTGCATGATAGCAAAGGCTTAAAGTGCGAATATGCTGTTTGCACAACCTTGTAAGATCATTACGCTACGAGTGATAACTTGTTACCAAGAAAGGGAGCAATATACATGGAACTAATTTAGCCAATCACATTGGGTAATTTGTTTCACAGTTAGATATATATGTCCCAATTTATGTTGTCCTTAGGTAGTTTTTAAGAAATTGTGTACGATAACACTAAAATAAAAATGCATACATTTCAAATTCTCGAGAGCACAAAAACTAAAAAATATATTTTTATCTTTTTTGTTTTCGCAAAAGAAAATAATGGCACGAGCTGCCTTGTATTTAATTCAGCGACCTTCAGAGAGGTGTATATAATATACTTGTATCCGTTGTGGACATGTGTCCACAATATCCACGTTTTCTGAATAGAAAGGTGGTAAAAGGGAGATAAATATGTAGTGCACTGGTTATTACGAGCTAGTATGACAGATTTACGCACGCCATCAACACCGGTGGATAACAAGGGTATTAATTTTAGACAGCAAAAAGTTAGCGAAATTCTAAATCAATTGGTCGGGGAGACTGAGCGCAATAGTGTTGTGAGAAATAAATACAACAAAAACTACAAACCTTTGAAGTCGGCAACAGTTTCTGGTGGTATAGGAATACTATTTGCCGGATTAGTTGTCGCAGAAATAGCTACTGGAATAGTTCTTCTTTTGTCTTTTAGTATGTTTGGTGCAACATTTATAGTATTTGTTGCAAAAACTCTCAGTAAATTATGGTATACAAGAATGTATTCAAGCTTGACAAAATAGTCATATCTGCAGAAAATGCCTTGAACTGTATTGACAACACGATACATAAAACAATCAGCCACAAATAAATCAATTATTCTTTCTATTATGAACGAGCAAAACAAGTACAAGGAGACAAAACATGCAGTTAGCGAGAAAATTGACCTTACATAAAGCCAAGATCTCAGAAATCACCTCAGGTGGACAGAGAGAATTTGAAGAAAACGTTTTAGAGAAAAGTAATAAATAGAAAGAGAAAGGGATTTTAGAAAAAAACGTACAGGAAAGCGGAATACAAGTTGAAAAGAAAACCTTTAAGTATATGATGTTATGGGTTTGGCTGACCTTATTTTACCTATACAAATGGGTATGCTTATTAGCATACACTATTAGTCCCTTTCAGAACTAATACATGAATAGCTCTATTATACTGCGAAAAGAATCCAGATGACAAAATAAATACTATACTATCGATATTTGTTTCTGATGAACTCTGAAACAATATATTTTGCTACACGAGCGACTACAATGGAACAAGAACTATTTTAATTCCTGGTGGTTATACATCCTTGTGATGTACATGAATAAATTAAATGACTGCAAATGGTGACATCATATAAAGTATATAAGTGGAATGCACAAAACTCTGCTAAAAAGTTAAAATCACTCATAATAACTATTACACGGTGAATATAGCGAACCTCAACGCTAAATTATTAGCATTTAGTAGCCCGAGATATACATACGTATCAAACGAATATAATAATGTTTGTGTGTATTTGGAACAGTGCAATTTAAACATTTTCCTTAATCAGAACAATAACACCACTAATTGCATTAATGGTTATTGTTTGCGTTTGCTAGAAACTCTACCTGTCATTTTTGTTTCTCCTTGACTTTGTTTATACAATGTTAATGGTAATTGGTACGACACACATATTGAATATCAGCATAAAAGATGAACAAGGAAAATTGACTTGTACGGTATGCATGTAACATATCTTCTTCACCTAAGATAAATAATACAATAATGACAGAAATGTTACTGAAATGCCCTATTGCAGTCGTTCTCAAACTTTTCTTTTGTTCGCGGACCACTTGACTATTAAAGACAATGTTTCATATCGGATATGAACGGAGCTCGCGGACCACAGTTTGAGAACCTCTGCCTTGGTGAGAATCATTTTGGAGACGTTATGTAATTAAGGTTCTTCTGTAAACACTGGGACAGAAAACAGAAACAGTGGATGCATCAATAGGTGAGACAATTAACATTTACTTAAACCCCAAATGGGAACGTTTTTCCAATCTAAGATATTCAATAGAAAACTTGCATACAACTGATATAACGTTTGTACAAAATCCAACTGATGTTCACATATGTAAGATTTTGGATGATAGATAGCGTCATACAGTATCGCATAGTTGTAAATATATGTTTTTCTCTAGTATATTTCGCATATTTTAAGTATCCTAAGTATCAGTACTGATGCATTTAATGAAAATAAAATAATTTACTCTCGCATCTCTTTACAGAAACTGTCTCACACTAGCACTCAAAATAAATTAGAGTAGATTACGTAGTCTGCTTGTCAAACCATTGTTGATCTTCACTATGACGCTTTTAAAAGCAATATGAGCACGTGATTTGATTCTTGGCAGAATTTTCTTGTTCTTGGTTAAATGGATGTAGCAGGTCAAGTGCAGAAAATAGTTTGCAGATTTATACATCTTCTTCGATCCCATTTAATTCAGTATATTATTCAGTTTCATGTTTACAGTAGGCAGTACTCGAGATGTACCCAGTGCCTAACGATGTAGTCGACATCTAGTAGTGATCGGTATTCAATAGTAGATTACTGGACAATAGTAGATTACCATCTATTGAATAGAGCGGTGATGAGACAGCTAACATAATTTCATATCTAAATAAACAGACAGATGAAAACAGAAGAAAAAAAATGTTAGATGCGAATGAATTCTTCAGACATAGATCCAATAATTTGCCTAGTGCTAGACGAGCAGTGGATACAAAGTGCGACGGATACTTTTGAAGGTGACATGTAGAAAGAAAAAAAACAAATCACTGGAAGACAATGTTAATATCCAGTCTCAACTGGAACAATTAGAGTAAGTTTGATTAATGAGACTCCCAAAATGGACCAACAAAATATAAAGGTAAATAATGATATTATTACAAACAATACTGACTTAAAGACCAATATGATAATTATTAACATTAAAACCGTGTTCGAGCTGTAGAAGAGGTATGATTTAACAGAGATAGATAAAAGGATTGAGGACGTCAAAATAAACTAAATCTTAATGAAAGCATGATAATATCTATGAAAACGACCTATAATTTATCATTGCAGGTTTAAGTGATAAGATCAAAATGAAAAAAAAAATATTACATTTACTAAATATACAATAAATTAGACTGAAAATAAAAAATAGCTTCAAAATAATATATTGGTCGAGAAGTTGTTAATACTATCAGTGTGTGTAAATGATATTGCTTTGTATGATTAAATTAGACATTAAAGGAATAAATCGATAACACAGAAGACGAGTTTGAGAAGAAAAGTAAACTAAATCCTGGATGTATGTCGCTTTACTATTTTCGAATTATAGCAAGCAAGAATGGTATTCAAAAACAAATTTGGATTTAAAAATATAGTTTGACTTTATAACAGAGACAACATTACCTGTTCGTATTGGAATTGAACGTAAAGGGTTGTTGATATTTGTCAAGTCTCAAACTATATACCAGATATTAGATAATAATTATAGATTCGACTATGATCCATAACGTATTGGAGAATGCAAGCTACATACAATAGATGTTTCACAGCAATATGTCATTAACGTAAACAAAATCAGTATCATACACAATTGTTCTCAACTTGGATATTGAACCTATGCGATTATTTAGCTTTTAGTTTGATTTTTACATTAGATTTTGTGGTAGGCAAACAATAGGTTACTTACACATGAGGCGTTCGATAAAGAATCTGAACAAACACAGCAAGAACCTAATCTTCACATAGTTTTATAAAATATGAACCACACTGTCTGGAAGATAACAATATTATAATAATTTGTTTAATGTCAGGACGTAAAAAAAAATTGGAGCAGTATAAAATGTTCTAGTATTAAATAGTAATATGCCCACAACAGCAGTAATCAGTGGAGGAGTAATAGCTAACTGTTATGTATTTACACGAAAAAACATGTAAATACAACTATCTGTTCAAATTTTTTTATCCTAATGGAGCTGCTGATTTAAACAATTGGGATATAATGCATCAGCACATAATACGTAAGCGATGATCTTTTCAAGTTGAATGACTACAATATTTTAGTGATTTATAAGGATTTGTATTTATCCGTATCGGTTAGGACAAATATGGTTGAAAAAAGCATTATCATCGATACAATAAGAAACTTCTGATTAGTGGCACGTAAAGCACACCATACTGGTACTGAAGCTAAACAGTATTTTCTGTATCGAAAACAAATTTAAGAGTACCAAATGACTTTCAGATACAGTCAGGCCATTGTCCACTGTATCATCTCACTTTTCCTTGTAATTACAAATTATAAATAACACTTGCAAAGGCCTCTGAAGCGGTAGAATATAGCAATCATGACCACAAACTAAAAAAAACCCATTTGTTTGGTGGACGATTACTTCCTAATCAATTGCAAAATAGGTAAATGATTAACACAGAAATGGAATTTCTTTACTACAAGATTATAAGGCAGAGAAGAATCGACATCGCAGTCAATGTCACTTTGATTAACGTTACAATTCTCCCAAATGAGTTTACTGGGTGCTATGATACTCTTTAAGAAAGGTGGAGGCAGTTATACTAAAAAGGTTTACAATTCAGCATTATAAAAATCTCAGTGACTATAGAAGGTTTGCCAGACATATTATGCGCAGGATCTTCAGTTCATACAAGAATTCACAGAAGAAACAAAGAGTTTCCCAGATGAAAGCAAACACGAGAAGAAATTTGTCACGAAAGTGTAACAATTTCTGCAATGATATCCTTTGCATCTGGTTTAATTTAAGGATTTAAGAATTTCAGTCTTAAATCAGCAGAAAAGTAATTGTAAATGCTAACAAAATAATATTTATTTTGAGTCTTGTGCTAAGGTAAACATTCAAAACGAGCGAATAAATCATTCATGTTTCAAGCATAAATGTCATTTGTAATGTTTTGTGTCTCATCATGAATACATAAAGAATCAGTATCAGCTATTAACAGTCTCATTCCATCACCGTATTGTCGCAACATAATTCGTACACCAACTATTTGGATTCTAGCAGTGTAAATCTACTGTAAACTCGTTTCGTTAATATGATTTTCTCGTTTTCCACTAATTCATCGTCATCGTTTTGTTTTTTTAACTCGCAAATGATAAATCTTTCAGTATTTTCAAAAAAAAAAAATATTTCTCTGTACATTATTATATCGTTTTTATTTTTCCTAGACTTCTCTTCTCTACCTGTTTACCAAGCACAGGGCAGTTGTTTCTAGAAATCATTATTGATCTTAGTCTCAAGTTTGTATCGAGATAAATTATGATTTAAGCACAGTTCATGTGCAAACAAGTCAGCTATGTCGATATTTACTAGTTTTAAACCAACCTATATGTTGCGTGCGTTTTTATTTTCTTCTCTTTTTTGTTTTTTGTTTTATACTAAGCACCAAGGTACTCACCGTTCTAGGTGAATTTCAATTAACACTGTGAGCAGCAGGCTAAAATACGATTGTCACTAAAACATTGGACCCAAATATGATATATCCATATTAACCGATTTAATACAATATTTTCGGAACTACTTATTAGCGTCAATTGTACAGAGAATACATGTTCACGAATTGACAATTTAACTTAAATGACTTTCTTCCCCATCTCCAACACGTTCATACCCCAAAGATTGAAATAAGATGTTACGACTAGGGGTAAATGTAACAAAAGAAAAGACTCAAACAAGCTTTCAAGATTTAAAACACAAATATTTAATTTCCTAAAATATTAAAAAATTTGAACAAACAATCAAAGTGAAAGAATTAAAAATAACTTACAGTATAGAATATCCTTAAAAGTCCTAAATGTTCTAAAGTTCACTGATCCGGAAATTAATCCAAATTATTCCAATGAAGAGTATTACGAATGAAAACTCCAATGTGTTTGAGTGCCAACAAGAATCAGTTATATCCAAATATTATTAATTCCAAATAATCCTTGTGAATGTGGAATATCACACAAGTTCTAGAAATGTTTCCCATAATTTCAACGGAGCTGAATAATTCTTAAAATTGAAGTAGCAGTATTAAATCCAAAATGTACTGTATATCTCTGAAGCAGAATAGCACACAAAATGAACCAATCTCGTTTATGACCTCTCAAGCGGACGAACTATGAAAGAATGACCTACGCTGTAATTACAACTATTTTTATAGTTTCTGTACTGCGTCATTGAAATACAAATAAAACCCATTCCTTATTACGTCTCAGAATAACAACTCGGTATTTACGAACTTATTCTACTTCTAGTCAACAGAAAATGAATCACTCTCTCTGTTATTGCGAAATCCCGGTCAGAACATTGAATGCATGTCAAAATAATAATACATGTTAGCACGCGCTAGAATCAAGTGACATGACTATTGCTTCAAACAACAATATTGATTTTTCCAGGGCCAATGTACTGGGTCACATTGAAATTACCGTATATGTGCACTCTGCAAAACGACACCTATTAGACTATTATACAGAGGTTACAAACTAATAACTATACCATTATTTTAAAAGAAATGATACATAATTCCGTAACACACAGTACACCAGGATATTATCGAGTGAGGTGAAATTATAAATAAAATGACAGACGCACCAACACACCGTTGTGGAAGCAAACAAATATAGATTGCTCCTCAAGAGAAAAATGATGTCATTAAACAAATACAACATTAATCGCTTGCAGAAAGTCTAATAATACGGTATTACAACTACAAAAGTTGAGATCCTTGTATGCAGGTATCAGTGACATTATTATAGGTTTTGAAATGTTGATTAGTATTGATAAACTGGTACATTATTATTAGCATTGGTATTATTATTATTAATATTCTATATAAATATTTGTGTGTGCATATATATATATATATATATATATATATATATATATATATATATATATATATATATATATATATATATATATATATACTGAGTGAGAGAGAGTTAGAGAGAGAAAGAGAGAGGGAAAGAAAAAAAACCTATAACAACCTCTATATACCTTGAATTCTGTCTTAGGAATTCGGTGTGATAGTGTACTTGGATGAGAATTAATTACTGGGTCGATATGCGGGTGTGTCTGCTACACACGAATGCCTGCCTATACCAGCGACTTTGTAGCATAATGTTTTGGTGATGTGTACATGGTCGAGATGGTATAGGGGTTGGTGCGTGCAGGCAAAGCAATGGGTGCCGTAACCCGCAGAATCGGGTTCGAATCTCCGTAGCGTATAAATTTAAAATAATCTAACCTGTGTAATGATATTATTTAATAGATATATAGATATATAGACTTATTAAGTTTTTCTGCCGCTTTCAGCGTTTTAGGATATAGATATCGAAACAAGTTCATAGTTCGTTAAGTTGGGAACTTATTTAGTTACGGAGAGAGAGAGAGAGAGAGAGAGAGAGAGAGAGAGAGAGAGAGAGAGAGAGAGAGAGAGAGAGAGAGAGAGAGAGAGAGGCTGAGCCTGTAATTCTTCCCGTAATATTCCGAACTGAAAGGGATTTTCTATTGGATAATAATGTTTATGTCTAACTTCATGATAATTGTTTTAAGTAAGAGAAACAAAATGTTGTTTAACTGGAAAATAACAACCTAATTTCATGTATTATTAACATATTATATTTTTGACCCACTAAAGTATTGACAAAGAAACTGTAATACTTGCTAAAGAATATTTTAATATTATCGTCTCTTATGATCTCTCTTGCAGATGCCTTGTTTTACGATGAACAGTTTAAAATATATTTCATGAATATAAAACTGCTTAGTGTTTTGGTGTTTTACCAAGAGGGAATCGTACATGAAGGTGAACCCTTCCCCTTTATCTAATCATGAGACACCATGTGTCAACCAAATTATCTGGAAAAGGACTTCTTTTTATCCTTTTATTTCCTCTACATTTGGTTGCTTTTTGTGAGTAAAATAATCCTAATTGTAATATATATATATATATATATATATATATATATATATATATATATATATATATATATATATATATATATATTTCTTCATTTATATCCATTGTCGTTTCAATAGTAAAATTGCTTGTATTTTCTCTCAACATGTATCCGTTATTTAAGAGAAGGATTGTTGAATTTGAAAAAAAAATTCTCCTGAAAGTTCGCAACTTTATATACATTAAAACTTTAAGAAATAATTGGTTGTGTTTGCTGAGTCAACGTCTGTGTTTTCAATATCTCTAAGTTTTTTCTTAAATAAGAAAATTAAATCGTCTTTCTTACTTTAATACCCCTCAAACTTTTGTATTTCACATATCAATGCATTTTCTCCATACACCGATGAGTACTAGTTAAGTAGTAATGTATGTAAGCTTCTCTCTGGATTGAGGGTTATCAGACAATCAAATCAATTGACCATTAATAATAAATTTTGTCATGATTATTATGAGGACGTGATACCGTCATCATTACAAATCCACCCCTCTCTCTCTCTCTCTGCTTGTGAATGCCTGAAATTTGTTAACAAGCACAAACTTTCTATCGTCATGTGTGGAGGTATATGGTTAGAATACTAATGGAGAAATATATTTAGATTAGCAGAACTATGTAATCTATTTGACAAGGCAATGATAACAGAACCTGATGCAGCCTGCTCAGTTTGAGTCGACTGAATTATCATTGTCATAAGAATGTGTAGTATGAATGAAATGAGCAATACATTGGCACACGAATATAATATTTATTGTTGAAAATGCAATCAACTGTACAGTCAAAAATAAACAAAAACATCATTGCTGGGATCTTCTAAAATTGCACTGTTTACGTATAAATGGTAAAATTAGTTTTTGAACACAAAATAGCGTAAATTATCAGGTCATAGAGAATCTTTTTCTTATAATATGATCACTTAAACAGCCTGTTGTTTATTCGTCTGCATGCATCTACTGTCACCTGTATTTTTGACATTCGTAAACCAACCGGGATAAATTGGCATCAATACAATCAAAGTATGTTATGTTAACACTTACTCTTTGTGAATTAGTGTTAATATTTTAGTGTCTACATAAACTTTAATGAACAATGGTTGAAACATGTTAAAATTATGACGATTTGAATTTGTACATGCTATATAGTGGCAGTCGGATAGGTCTTAAAGTCCGTCAAGCCTCCAATGTGCTTGTGAATCACATGATGCTCAGATCTTTGTCAGCTACGGTTTTGCTTTACAGTTTCGTACTTTGCACAGGGCTTGATTTCAATCGGATTATCCTCGGCCTTTTCCATCGCACGCTAGAAAATCCTCAGCTTTCCATCGCACGCTGGAAAAAGTCCGTGGTCGCTATTACGTCATAATACCATTAAAACGTCACAAAGAATAGATGACGTAACATCACTAACAGCAAAGCAAGCAATAGCTGCAGACAATTGAAACCGAATGATATCTTTCATTTTATCATTACAAAGTTGCAGGAATAACATTAAATATTAAATGTGCAGGTATTTAATTGATTGTTGAAATGTCGTCAAGTGTTATTTTCAAGACCTATAATGTTATAAGACCCTGTTCTTCGCATATCTAATTGGAAATTCATCCTCCAAAAACTTACCAATTTATGAAGTATCACAACGATTACCTCTGAGTCTCTTTCACGGAGTTGAAATTATTCGACTCGCATCGGAAAGAGACGAGGATGCTCCAAACGGGTTTTATTTTTAAAGGAAAACATTCTCATTTTTCCCCACTGATTATCCTGTTAATTTAAAATAGACCTGGCATATCTTAGGTATTGTTAAAATTACTTTTAATTCCCTTTAAGTTTTTGTACAGTTAATGGGTGTAATTTGAATTATAGAGTATACAGCTTGGCCTTACTTAGATGTGCATCTCACAAAATACTGCTAACTCATCTTGGTCATTTCCACTTCCTAGACTTCAGAGGTAAATTAAAAAAAAAAAAAAAAAAAAAAAAAAAAAATAGACTATAATTTTCTTTAAACACTTTTTCTTATTTTATAATTCATTAATTCCACTCTGAAAAGTTAGTATTGTCAATTCAGGCTAATTTTATTTTCCTTATTTTAATCACTGCTAAAGTTAGTTTACTTTGGGCAAATTCAAGTTCATTTCTCGAGCACATGGGATCAGCCATTTGGATCAGCTGTCTGCTTTAGGCATTGCGTTATGTCCCCAATACAACATATACAGAAATTTCAGTTACAATATATGAAAGTAGCATAGTGGTATGCCAATATTCTCTCCATTGCGATTGTTGCAATTGCACACAACTTCACCTTATACCTTTCCCTCTTTCATAAGTACTTAATAGCTGTAGAGCGGAACCACCAGTATTGGTCGGTGATCCATAGGAATCGATACGTGCTAGGGCTAGAGTGATATATGGCGATACGTTAACATCTGAGTGCACTAACCTTCTGAATCTAAATTGTTCATGCACGGCCTCATAATTTTGGTCTTCATTTTCATGTGGCAAGTTAATGCGAGTCCCGATTGTCTTGGATGTACGAAGGTCCACAGTCTTCAAGATTTTGTCAATAATTGTATGCGTCCTTAGTTGTTATTGATAGTTCATTATATCTGTGTAAACGTGTCCTCGTTGTCCTTGATGAATTTACGCACACTTACAATAGCGCAATAGATGTCTTGGTACATGAACGTATTTACGAACTGCTTCTGTCTAACACATTTATGAACTGTTTGGAACCACCAGGCTGCCACCTTGCAGTATGTAGTAACAATTAACAATTAACAACTGATGTATTACCTAAGGAAGGAATAATCATGATGAGATCGTTCTATGATTCTGGAACGGGTTAAAGATCTGTCAAGCATGAAAAAAAAATATATATAAAAAATAAATAATACAATTACTTCTAAGTGAACTAAACCTCTGAGTATGAACCGTTCATGCACGTCCTAGTAATGTTTTCTTCATTGTCATTGTGCAAGATAATGGGAGTCCCAATTGTCCATGACGTCCCATTGTCTGTAGTTATTATTTTTTCGTCGATAGTTATGTGTACTATTTGCGTAAACGTGTGCGCCCTCGCTTGCATTGCGAAATTTCATATTCCTTAGAGTAAATCCTACAATACCCCCTCGATACGTCACCGTTTGCTGTAAATTTACTGCCAGAAACTGTATCTCTTGTCACTCCAGGATAGCTATAGCAAATGTCCTCTGTACGAGGTTTAATAGTCGAGTCCTCGATATGCACCAAATACAAGAATGTGTGTGTGGGTGACACGTGTGTTTCAAAAATAAAGTTAGATGCCTTTATATGTTGCCTAGCTGGTTGCCTAATTCATTATCAACAATAATATATTAATTTATAACTAGCTCGCTAGCTTGCTAATTCCTCTATCTTTTACAATACCCCATATAAATCTCTGAATTGTGTGTGTGTGTGTGTGTGTGTGCGTGTGCGTGTGCGTGTGAGTGAAATGTGTTTTTAAAATATAGTTAGATACCTATCTATGTTGCCTAACTGGTTGACAACAATAATATATTGATAGCTAACTTGCTAGCTAGGATGATAATTCCCCTCTATCTTTAACTAAAGAAAAAGTAGATTTTATCGGATTATATGTTAGACACCTATATGGCTTTAAAAAGCACGAAAAATAGTTGAGATCTCTCTCTCTCAATTAAATTCAACCGCAGAACCACATCTCCGTTCCCCATGTGTAAGTTATATATTTTCCCAGCTGACTAGAATATTTAGATTTTAAAAGGTTGATCGTTTGCTAGAACTACATGCTGAGTACCCTGCACTATGGCTGAGCTATTGATTAAATCAGCAGTCCTGGAGAAAGCATTTATTGGGAATCAACCTAGGCATTATGTTGAGCTAAATTTATTGTCAGATTGTGTCAACTTTAGATATGTATGTATCTTTTATATATATAAACCAATTACTCAAAGCCTAAATTCTATACCCTAATACTAGTCATGCATCAACTCCACACACACACTCATCTGCAGCATTTAATGTACAGTAGACATTTCCAAAAAGGTTATATTTAGTGAAATATTATTGTAAAATACTCTCTATCAGCCAGATATATCAAACTTACACTTTAGCTACATAACTCTATCTTAGGCACTTAACACCTACTGAAACAGCTACAAATTTAGGAAAAAAGGGCCATAAAGCTAAATGTTTGGATATTAACGGGAACTTGTTATTAGTGATTTAGCATTGTAACACTATATTACCGCCAATAACGGGTTTATTTGCTTCACTGGGATTCTGTAGCTAAATGTAAAGCCCCCCGCTGTGAAGCCAGTGTGATCAAAGGATAACACCGCATTAAGCAAGGGTCACAGTTACACAAATTAACAGTTAATACAAATGGACTCATCTTTCATAGCCAAGTGCAATAGAACAAGAACTAGTTAAGTCTATCAAAGACAGTTTAGATGTACCGTATTATCTAATGCAAAGCTAACTACAACATTCAATAACTCAATTTGGCACTATATAATACTAGAATCAAATCATGCATGCATTGTTTATATCTCATTCTTTACCATTCGTACATTTCTTTGCGGTATACTTTTTAACTACAATCACTTCATGTATCCTTTATCATGTTGTCGTTTTAAGCACATTTTTTATATAAAAGAAATCAAAGTCAAGCATTTTATCGTCTACAGTCATCTATGAGTGTACATAATACACAAGTTATGAGGCAACGTGACAGCAGTTTATTTCTCTGGGCACCATTAAAACTGACCGAAGATTGTTTAAATTTCCAATTAAAAATTATGTTGTATGTTTAATTATTGTAAATATGTAAAACGAAACAATGAGAATATGTACTTGATATTGACGTATTTGTGTGCAGTAGATGTTTTCTGTGTTTTGTGTGCGTGTGGAGTTGGCTGGGGTGGGTGGAGGAGGTGGGAGGGGGACGCATGAAGAACAGGCTGGGTTATACATTATTTTAATTTGTTTTGTTGCTATTTTCAAAGTGGCAAAATAAACATTTTTTGTGTATGCATAATTTGGCGATTTAATTTATTATATAAGAGATTCTCATAGCAAATACATGTAGATGTCACAAATACCTAGAGATATGTCTGAGACTGTTCTAACTATAAGAAGATAGAAGATGAAGAACATTTCCTTTCATACTCTACAAATATTCAGGATCAATATAGAAAATATATCTTTAGTTCATTTCAAATAGATATGAACTACAGCAAATTAAATTTATTTGAAACTCTATTCTTGAAAACAAATGTAATCACAAGAACAAAGACAAAACAAAGTCAGTTTGCACTTTCTATCCCAATCCCTACAACAAACTTGACATATATGCCTAGAACACGAACTAAGAAAATGATATATAAGATGATATTATTATACACAAATATCTGTTCATGTTCATCTATATGTGGAAAACATCTAATTTGTATTGGCATATTTCCAAATAAAGAAGATATTTACTAATAAATATTTCCGAACTGTGCTTACCACATTGGGGCATTAACAATTTCTAGATTGAAGAAAATAGTAGAAAATGACTCGATCAGATGAATCCGAAAAATCAAATAAAATGAATATAGTTGCCCAAAAATAGTATTTAAAGGAATACGATCTCACCCACATATGTGTGCTAATCTATCTACCCTGCCAACAACATTTACACAAAATGTTAGACCAAAACTTTTACATGTACATCGTTGATACTGCCGCTGCCGTCTAAGCCAGAAAAGTGATACCTTTGAAAAACCACGATAAAGCTGGAGAAGCAATAGCGTGAGTTTGACTGAAAACAAAATGAAAAAAAGAATTCGATGGAAGTTGCATCGTATAAATAGTTATGTTTTGTGTGTGTGTGTGTGTGTGTGTGTGTGAGAGAGAGAGAGAGAGAGAGAGAGAGAGAGAGAGAGAGAGAGAGAGATGTGCGAGTCGCTTACTTCCCTACTCAAAACTGATGACATATGCTTCTCCGATATTCACTATCAAGTGAACAAGTTGTTTCAACAATAGCTTGAACAGTAGTCTTAACTTAGAGTTACAAAATCAAGTAGGTTGTCGGTGTCAGAAGGAACGAGGGAGGGAGAGAGAAAAAGAGCGATAGTTGAAAAGTCAAAGAAATGGTTAGAAATTTTGAATCACACTCGCAGTTTCTTTACCGAAATTCTTGGTGAGCCGTTTGCTGATCCTTCGAACAAATTTGATATAAAGCATAGTGGCGATACGCTAGCAAATTAAAACGAAGAAAGATGAAAAAGTTGTTCTTTTCCTTCTGATTCTTGCAGCTTCGTGTGCTTGATCATTTTGCACAATTTTCACAAAATAAGTAAAAGTAAATTCACTATATATTCATGTTCACGAATGTATGTTTACGTGTGTCTTGAGAGAGAGAGAGAGAGAGAGAGTTGTATAGGGTCGAGTTTGATCATAGTCACCATACATTCCCGTACCGATACTCGTCGATACTTGTTTTCATATTAAAAACTGAGAATATGGGTATTTGTAAAATCCACTGTCAGTTGTGTACGTTGTTTCAAGAACAGCACCAATAACATTGTGTCATTTGTTTAGCCACAAAATCACAAGGGAGAGATGCTAATTGGAATGGTCAAGTCCGTGTTCATGTATTTATGTCCTTCTTTCTTTCTTCTTTTTCAAATCATAAAGGTGTAATCAGTTCTAGATAACTACTGTGGAAGCTTTATTAATACTCTGATCTCCTTTAAAGTTAGTATCCAATGTCAAAAGTTTAACTCTATACATAAATCCCTAATGTTGTTTCAAACAGTATGATTTGCATGTTCTCTGTCATGATACAAAAAAAAAAAAAAAACACAAGTGGATGTACACAAAAATAAAATTGGTACTTTAGAAAAGTATCAAAAAGGATGTGAGTGAAATATTGCATGAAACAATTCTTACTGAGTTTCTCATTTTATGAAATCATTCCAAAAAGAAAGATTTGTCTTTTCTTTCATGCATATAATTGGATAAAATTTGAAGGTCCATGTTAAGAATGAACCAACAGGAATTTCTGTTGAATGATACGTCTTACTTTCTATGGGTGTTGACATATGTGATAAATGTGAAATTGCATGACCATATGCATTAGTGTCTAGGAAACTGAGCTACAAGTAATAAAGACTGTATGGCGTAATTTCCAAAGCAATTATGATAGCTGGATATATCAAACTACAATGTGTGTGTGTGTTTGTGTGTGTGTGTGTGTGTGTGTGTGTGAGAGAGAGAGAGAGAGAGAGAGAGTTACCGCATAAACTTTAAGCCAGTAGAACCCTGAGATGACCGCCACCATCTCAATACACAACAAATGACTTGCTTTATCTATTGCACTAAGTAACGGATCAAAGCTGCTTTATTCCTAGGAGAATACATTACTGTGCATTAAAACTATTTCATCTCATCAGCGACAGCAGTAAATAGTATTTTATTGCCACATCAATTAATGTGAAAACATCAAAATAATCTCTCTCTCTCTCTCTCGGTGTACGTGCACTTTGAGTCTCAGTCTACACTTTGAGTCTCAGTTTACACTTTGAGTCTCAGTCTACACTTTGGGGCATCACGTGACCATATTACCCGTGGTAAAGCTCAACTTTTAGATTGGGGAAATCTGTACGTATGTCTAATTTTGACCTTCTTTAAATGCAATATTTAGCCTTTTTACATTGAACACAATCTTAATTGCATCATTTTTCAACATTCTGAATCAGCAAAAAAAAAAAAAAAAAATTCCCCAAAGCAATATGTACAAATGATGCAATGTACAAGTAATGGAAATTTATAACGTAGAGCTCCTTTAGGCGTATCCCTTAATTTTACCTGTTAATGAAAATTTACGCTAATCTGTTTCGAGCCGACCGTATAAAAATTCACCTGTAAATGATATATGTATTCTATATAATAATACAAGGGAGCACACTTCTCTCATTTCTTTTGCGACCTATTTAAGAAGTGAGACTGATATTTCAAGCTACTCTTCGCCTAGCATGATAAATTTAGCATCAGTGCTTAGCTCAGAGATTCGACCTTTGAGGTCTGTATCTGTATCAAAGTTGACTTACTACTCTACCTTTAAGGAAAGACAACCCTTTTCCAAGGTTACATCTGGACATGGCCATGATCGCGCAGACTTAATATGCATGTGTAATGCACTAAATTAGTTAATACACTCTCATTGGTCGACAAAAATGAGGTTATCAGCTAGCGCAGTACGTAATTTCGCTTCAACTCCTACCAGAAGCATTTTTTCTTTCTTCAAAGAACTTTTTTTCAATGAGACAAATACCTGCAATCTCCAGCAGTATCCATTTACAGGTTAGAAACTAAGCCAGACTGATTGATCTATGTTCAGAACTAAGTTCAATCGTTATAAAATATTTAAAACAGGAGTGACTACAATAGACCGACGTTGTACTGTCCGAAAAAGGCCAGGAATCCATGAGACCATTTTTTAATACTGTATATGATATCTTATATACCGTTGTTTAAAAAGTATATAGACACACACACACACGCACACACACGCACACACACACACAGACACACACACACATATATATATATATATATATATATATATATAAAGCCAGAGAGAGAGTTTTAGTCATATTATTTGTTAGATCGGCACTTTTTTGCATTGCCTAGACATCGTAAGAAGTCTTTATGTGAACCCCATGTTAATATGACTTTGCATTCATGAGTAGTAGTGATAACAATATTTTCATGATGGCTACTGTGGTGGCCATATTGGATGTTAGATCGTCACCATTTACATTGAGGACCAACTATACGTCGTAAAAAATTGTTTTAGTGAAAATCCCAGTGTGGATATGACAATTTATTCATGAGAAGTAATACGAAGATTGTCAACCTAGCAGTTACGGCGGCCATACTGGATGTCCAAATGGAACAATTTTCATTTAGGCCCATCTAAACATCATTAGAAGTCTTGTGGTGAAAACCTATTGTCCATACGACTGTCACTTCAGCAGGAGCTGCGATAACAATATTGTGAAAATGGCCACTCTGGCAGCCATATTAGATATCAGAGCGGCCCCATTTTCATTTAAATCCAACTAGACAATATATAAAGTCTTGTGGTGAAAACCAAACATAAAAGCGTGTGTAGAGTGTCATCGCAATTCTTGAAGCAGTTTAGTAGGAGTAGCGTTAAAGTTCACTCTCATACAGCAAGAGCTAATAACGAACAAGTGTATATAAACTCTTGTGTTTTATGCATGAATATTCTTTTTTTCGTATAGTTTCATTTATCCTAAACTTTTAGTTCATTTTCTCTGCTAGATACCAGTACTTACTTTTTGTTCCTACTTGACACATTGGTTTGTTTAAAACTTTATTAAAATAGAGAGCAGATCCAGAGTTCCATTTGCTGCAGTATGTGTAAGGGGAGAAGGTGGTGCCAATATATGGGTGTATTGAGAGAGAGAGAGAGAGAGAGAGAGAGAGAGAGAGAGAGAGAGAGAGAGAGAGAGAGAGAGAGAGACATCTGTGGGTGTGATATGTGGTTGACAATTGAACTATTCGCAATTTTAAAGACTAAGATTGAAACTGCCCACGATTCCCACCATGTTCATACTCACCACCATTTACACTTATCCTTGGATCATAACTTGGAAAATATTGACATCCACACCCAATAGCCGTATACAAACCTTCCTTGGAAAGACGAATTATTCATACATGCAACAAAACATTGCAACTGGGTCTATGTTTACCCCGTAGAGGTTGGTCATAGAGGCATACATTGGGAGGGGGGAGGCGGTGAGGTAAAACAATGAAGAGCAGGGATATATGTTTTACAACACTCTAGTTATGGACAGATTATCTTATCTGTTGCTAAACCTTGAAATATCAAAATCCGCAAAATTTAGGCCTTATTACTTTTACAATTACTGAAGAATTTGCTCTGTGCACAGATGAACACAATGCGCCGCCATTTTACTGGTATACTGGTTGATCACCTGAATAACTATTTCACCTAAATAATGACCAATTAGCATGTAACTAAAGAATAAGCAAACAAAAGACAAACTATGTATCATCAATACAGTTCTGGGTGACAAGTTGAGTACGTATATAATTGTATGCTTCATGTAGTTAGTTACTCATCCACTAGTCGATTTTATGCACCATAATAAGCCCTGACAAGAAAACGCTGAGTGGGACATTTCATTTATGCGTGAGTTGAATACAGAATGTAGATACCACATGAACTTGTCCAATTAAATTTGATATCTTCTTTTTGTATCAAGTTTAAAAATTTAACGATGTGATTGGACCCATTCATAACTTTTCTTTTGTTATCTTCAGAAAATGTGCTAAAGGTGAAGATTCGGTGTCAGTGTTTCTTGTGTGTTAAGGTCATATATGATTGAGTATGTGCGAGTGGTAACACACATACACAAATCATGTATTAAGCCTTATCATGATTAGGGATTTTGGCATCTTGGTCATATCACACTACACATAATACTCCCGTGAATTCCACTCTCGATCATCAGCTGCGTATGATGCTTTGTCGAAAGTTCTAATTCAACGTTGGATATCGTTAAACCCACACCATGAGCTGGTTCTGGTGCACCTAATTAGTGAACAGAATCAACTTTGCAGCGTTTTAATCAGGCATTCTAATTTCTTCCAAGATCTCACACAACATTAAAGTATCTTTTTTCACGTAATAGTCATGTAGATCACTTAATGTTTGAATGTTGAAGTGTAACATCACATCGTGTAGATACTGGTAATCGTCGTAATATGTGTATGAATCGCCAAGGGTAGTGTAGATGTTTCATTAGATCTATCGAAACTGTCTAAGTACTCACGTGAACAGATGTCATTTCTCACAAATTATGTTTCATTCCACAAATATATTTCATTGTCTCAACAAACTTGTCATCGTTTAAATTGTTTCTCAGCTACTATAGAGACTGGCCCCATGAACCAAAAGCCATCTACCAGTCTAATCATCATTTTCGCATTAATGTCATTACCATCCGTATGAACCTATCGGTCTGTAGCATTTATCTCTTTAAGATTGGCCTATACTAGGAGTAATTACTTATAAAAAGGGATATAGTTACCAAAACTGATTTTTCTCCTTTATACATGCAGCCTTATTTGAAAACCTTAGTTCATTTGATGCATGGATTCATTATTAAAATACATTATTTAAATGTTAGTAACAAATTGGTATACTTTAAGAAAGTACATGAAAAAATATTACCTAACTCTGATACTGACAGTTAGTCGGCTTGCATGTGTGAGTTGCTGAACAAAGACTGAGGCATACATGTCTATGGTTTGGTGGCACATCTACACAGTACCATAAAGATCAGAATACAATTAAGGAGTAAAAGTGGTAAAGAAAATATAAAAATGCTAAAATCCTTATGAAGATAAAATCTTCCGAATAAAGCAACGAATGTGCTCGTATTAAATTAAGGTAAAGACGTACACAGGACTTTGAAATGTATCTCAAATAAAAGATAAAGGTACAAAAGGTACAAGCTTCAAACTGCAATGTGCATGGCATTCAAAGATAGAAGGAAACACTTGAGTTCGTGCAACATCATAAGTTTCAAATATTTATCACTCCTCTCTCTTAAATACAACATTATATAATACAGAGATCTATGATTTCTGATCTTAGGATTATTTTCTGCTTTTATCGAGAAAAAAATATTCCCGTCAGTTTCTGTAAATTTTCGAGTAAAATGTAAGTAATTTTATCAAACGCAAGCTATCTTTAGATTGGCAATGACAATATTAAAAAAGAACATTATGCACAGCAGTGATAGTTCCTGTTTTCATTTCAGTGTTTTATTTTTTACTGATCAAGTCTGGACACAATGTATAACAAATGGGGATGGGGATGGGCGCATGTGCTCTCGAAACAGATGTCTGGGGTAATTTATTGTGAGTGAAATAGTATAGATTATTACATTTCTACGTAACACAAATTACTTTCAATCAGTTTTTAAAAAAAAAACTTATAATGCCCCAAAGCACCCACCCTTATATGTATTTAAATAATGCAATTCTTAAGTATTATTTCTGATTCTTTCTAGACAGTTCAATTTATCACATATCTATTGTTTTCAGTATATATTCTACTTTACTTTCCGAGATCTAAAGTCACCAACATGAACATAAAGCTAGTTGATATACTTCATGTAAAGACAGGCTACTTGGTTGTAAACTACAAATTGCCAGAAATCATTGTATTCAGCTGTCAGCTGCGGCCCTTAACACATCCCCTTCAGGTCATTGTAGACAAATGGGAGAGATAAGCCCTCTACTTAAATTTGAGCAAACTCTGGTGGGTACTTTGTAGGACCGTGTAATGCCCCTATGTGCTGGATTGTAAAACTACATTCACTGCTGGATTAATTTCCACCATGAGCTCCTGGAGAAAACATCCATGCAAACCCTTGAAGAAAAGGAGAATGGAGGAAAAAAAAGATTTTCACAGGAAAGATTTTTAAATTATATCTTAATTACCATTATAAGAGCCACTAAGATTAATATAAATATAATTCACTGACCATTAAAGGCATTTATCTTATAGACATTTTGTTATCTATTGCAAGCTAACATATCAATTTAATTTTCAAAAATAGCAAACTTTGATTAGTTCATAGGGATATGGAAAATCAGGCCACTGGTAATTATTTCTTTTGTGATATCACTGAATGCATTAATTTAAATAAAAGCAAAAAACAAAACAATAATATATTAAAAATATTGAGTTACTGTAACTTTAGTGGAAATATCAGGATTCTACTTATGTTGGAAATGTAATGAAGAAAAGAGTTTTGATACTGGCTGTCCTCGATTTCAAATAATTTTCTCAAATAGGTCTTGCGATTTGTCTAACCTTGGTCAGTCTTTGACCCTTGATTCGGATGATCAAGAATCCTAAATGCTGCCAAATTTATAGCAATCTTTAATGGTTCAGTCAAACAGTGATGAGTCTTTTGGATAGATAATCTTGGAATCAGCCTACAAGATTAAAGTTTTCATTCAATAGTAAATGACAGTAACGTTCAGGATTTTGACTTAAGTTGGTACAGTTCTGTTTCATCTGTCCCTAATATTTTACTTGAGGCTGGTGATCCTACAACTAAGTCTAAGCAAGTACTCGTGCATTGTCACGGAATTGTGTATACTTTATATCAATGTATATAGGTGAACGAAAATGTACTCGGGTTTCGTTGCCGCGTACAGCGTTACCCGAGGTTGGTTTATTTTTTCGGCTCTAGTTATTTTGAAATACTGAGCGCGATTCATCCCATGCAGCATGTGCAGATTGCCTGCAGTGGAAACCCAAGTACCCCGAGTTCTCTAGCTGCGCATATTCATCACATCTAGGGTACTTATAGAGCGAATTCTCTATGTACAATTACATTACGACGAGTCTTTTCAGGAAGCTTACCACTTGACGGGAGCAATCTTCTGCTGTAGAGCTGTTTTTATGGCTTGGTGATGCGGAGTCGTAGAATTATGTGGGGTTCCTTGTGACCTGTACGCCGCTGTCTGGTGACGTTGACTCTGAAGAGAGTACTGGTGTTCTCAAAGTGAGTGACCAAGGCTTCGCGACCATCGGGTCTGTGTTTAATGAGGAGGCTCTCGATGGATCCTTCAACAGACTGGAAAGGGTGGGTCATGCGTGGTGGTTCCTTGACCATTGACTAGAGTGGGTGGAACCGGTAATACATCTTTGTCGTCAACTGTACGCCACGATATATATATATATATATATATATATATATATATATATATATATATATGTATATATATATATATATATATACATATGTGTGTGAGTGTGTGTGTGTGTTTGTGTGTGTGTTCCACGTTTTAATTGGTTATTTCACTATTGCTATCTGAGCATAAATTTATAATTCATGCATTCAAATTTCAATATCGCTAAATGAGTGATAAATTCATAATTCAAATATCGCTAAATGAGTGATATATTGATAAGTTCATAATACATGCGTCCTGCTTGTGGATACATGATTAACGATACATTATTCGTAGTTGTATATAAATCACATGCTTTGGTCACCCTTGTTGCTGAATAAGGCATTGTATTAGGGTGTAAATCATATACTTCCATTCGTTGATTGGTGATAGAACAGTATTCACATTTGTTTATAAGTTCCATTCGTTGATTCGTATTTGATTTTCTCGTTGAGTTACTTGTTGTTGATTTGTTCCATGTTAGGAACCATATCATTTCCTTATACATTTTTGTTACAATGGTGTCAGATTCATTCATCGTTAAATTGCATTTATAATTAAACATCTCATTAACGCAATTGTTTTCGGTGTCTTCGCTAAATCCAATCCAAACACGGCTTCATCCTGTTAATGCATTATGTACTACAATTTTCGTTTGGCCCTCTAACATGTTGTGTGTCCCACAAATCTGGAGGGTGGAGAACACAAGTGTCCCCTACCCTTGGAATCCTATGTGCTCCACTGTCGGCCATAGAAGTGGATAGTAATACACACAGATCACGAGGACGTTTGCATTCAACATACAAGGACAGGATGTATTGCATTCACACTGCCCCTTCCTTATTGGTGCATTCTCAGTGGATCCAGTTTCTATAGTGGGTTATTGCGTTTGTATATTCATTACGAGTGTGCAATTACAAATATTATGTGTTTCTGCGGAGTAGTGAAGTTGCGTGCTGGTGTGATACTTGTGTTCATTGCGTGGCAATATGTGCAAACCATTTCTTTCGTGACCATATGTGCATATTAATATATTCAGTTTATGGATGTGTTCATTCATTCTTGTGGCCTTCGTCTACCAATTTCAATGATATGTCCATGTCGATTAAAAACAAAATTCCCTCCTGCTTTGGATGTGATTATTTCGATTGTCTCCATTGTTCATTCGCCACAGCTTCATCATTCTTGGCTTCCAAGATGTAGCCTTGGCATGATATGCAAGCAGCATTCTACTCTAATTCGTATGGAAATATTTACATATGCTCATTGCATTTTCTTGTTGTTTGTTTATGTGTTCTCGGTTTCTTTGCAATGTCTAGAACATGAACTTCACACCCAATCCAAGTTGGCTATCGAATTTACATAATATGTTAAACCTTGCATTATCTGCAGTGGTTCGAACGAATTCATCATGTCTAATCTATCCATAAGTGATCATAGGGCTGTGCAACAGTGGAGTGGTTTCTGGCACACATCGAACCATTCTTAGACATTTTTCTTGGAAGAGGGTATATTTTGTTTTATATGATAGGCTTTTTACAGTTCATATGACATAGTCATGACGTATTATAATTTAATTACATTACATTTTCTAGTGTAGTACTACCAGTATAACTTTCATGGTATTGTGGCAGTGCTTTCATCCATTCGTCTATACTTTGCAGTCCAAACATAGTAGACATTGGGACATCATTTATTTACATCACAGCTACATTTTGCGCGTGTTAATATATTTATACTTGTACATGTACCTTTCTTACTCGAGTATTGTTAATATGACTGCTGTTAATTATGTCATTTAACACTATAGGCTTCCCCAATTTATTCAATTCTTGGGGGACGACAGCTACTTCGCATCTGCTCTCTTTTGGCATTCACTATCGTTGTATTCACCCAGTAATATAATTTCAGCGCTATATTGCGTATTCAAACTATACCCATTGAGTGAAGTCCGGACAATTGCCTCTGGCATCCCCAACTTTGGTTAGACAGTCCAGTCTTCACTGGGCTCCTCCAGTTTCCGCTAAAGAAACTTTACTCAGATGTGACCTTTGTGGAACCATATTGTGCCCATTTATTAACCACTGAAAGACTCACTGACAGAACGAACACAATTCATCAGTCGCAGCAGACAGTCCCCCTAGGCAAAACATATTTATAAATAATAATCTAACTGGATCTAATTTTCTTAACTCTGCGGGTCATAGACCAGAAGAGCTTATGGGATAGTATGTTGTCCGTCGTCCGTTGTCCATCCATCGTCCGTCCGTCCATTAGCACAAGTTTGTTATCGCATTTCTCCTAAACCGCGTGGAGGATTGCCTTGAAACTATGCACAGACATTGGCCCATGGTATAGTTGGTCCTAAATGAAAATGGTGCTGATCGAACATCCAATATGAAAATGTTGTTATCGCTACTCCTCCTGAATGCTTAGTCATATCAACACGGGATTTTTTACCGAAAGACTTCTTTTGATGTCGAGTTGGTCCTAAATGAAAAGGGTGCCTTGCCTATATGATATCCAATATGGCCGCCATGGCAGCCATCTTGAAAATCTTGCCATCGCTACTCCTCCTGAATGGATGGTCATATCAACATGGGGTTTTTACTAAAAGACTTTTATATTGTCTAGTTCGACTTAAATAAAAATAATGCCAATCTAACATCCAATATAGCCGCCATAGCAGCCATCTTAAAAATCTTGTTATCACGACTCTGCTTGATCAGAAAGTCATATTGGTGTGGGGTTTCCACTAGAAAACTTTTTATGATGTTCAGTTGGTCCTGAATGAAAATGGCGCCGATGTGATATCAAGTGATGCCGCTACAGCAGCCATCTTGAAACTCATGTTATTGCTACTTCTGAAAGGAAAGTCATATCTTGAAAATATTGTTATCTCTACTCCTCTCCAAATTGATGGATATATCAACATGGAGGTTTCACCAAGACACTTCTTATGATACCTAGTTGGTCCTAATTGAGAATGGTGACAGTCGTACATCCAATATGACTGCCCTGACGACCGTCTTAAAAATCTTGATGTAACTACTCCCCCAGAATGGATGATCATTATGACATGGAGTTTGCACCAAAAAACTTCTAATGATATCTACGTTGTCTTAAAAGAAAATGGCACCAAGCTCCAATATGTGTACCACAGCAGCTAATTTGAAAATCTTGCTATTGGTGAAGAATATCAGAGATGGTTTTAACACTCGATAGTTAAAACAAAGAAATGGACTTATCTTGAATTCCTGGAGAATCTTTTCGCCCAGTAGAGAGTCAGTCCCTTTGAGGGACTCTTGTTGATTATAAATCTGTAGCTAATCAATAAATGTTACCACGCATATTAGCATGGAGGCAGTCTTAAGGCTAGTTCTTTCGAATGTCCCATTTTAAGAGATTGATAAACTCTATCTGTTAATTGTTATATTTTTCTCTTATGCAGTCTTGGGATTCAGTTTGATTCCAGAACCTGTTTGTAATCAGAGTTAGGGTTGATCTCAGAATCTCTTACAAAGCAATCTTGGGATCGATTCCAAAACATCCCAAACTAGGCAAAAATGGGATCAGTTCCAAAGATCTCTAACCAGAAGAACTTGGGGTTGATTTCTAAATTTTCCTAACAAACATACTTGCAATTCATCCGAAAAACATCTTACCAGATAAGCTTCCGTTTGATTGAAAAAGTCTCTTATTAGGAAAACTTGAGATCAATCCCAAAAATGTCTTTCCAAACTTGGAATCGATCCCAAAAATGTTTCCCGGCAATCTCCGAATCAGTCCCCAAAAAAACTTTCAGCCAAGCGTGGGATCGATCGCAATACAGCTTTATGATCAACCTTGGGATCAATTGCAAGAATGTTCTACAAAACTTTCACACATACCTCTTTATAAGCAATATTGGGATCAATCCGAAACATTTCTTAGCAGGCAAATTTGTAATAGATTCACAACAACCTCTTTCAGAAAAATTTGGGATAGATCCCAAAAATTATAATTTGAATTGATCCCATAATCTATTCCTGGTCAAAGTTGGAATTGTTCCCATAAATTTGTATCCTCGCTAGAACTGCATCTGCCAATTTGTTGCGTATTACTGGGACCAGTAGCAACACATGAGTGTAAAGAGACAGAATTCTGATCAAAAGCCTCAAATAATATGGTTACATTTGATTAAATACACGCGAAGTTTTCAGGAAAATGATTGTCCAAGAGAGTAATTACCCATTTTGTCCTCCATTGAAATATTGAGGTTTATGTATACTTCTTCCAATATATTTTCTGTAATGACTCTTTCTTTGTGATACATATTCAACTAAGAGTAGCGCAATAAACTGAACACCAACTTTTATATTTATACGTGATTTTAGATTAACAAGAACCGTACATGTTTACAAAGAGCAGTTTGTTCTCAAAAAGAGTTTAATGTTTTCTCCAGCATTACACAAACAATAATCATTAATCTTGACAATTCTAAAACGTTTCCATTGAAACAAATTGACACGTTATCGAGAACATGATTTGTACTTTCAACCAATGTATACAAACTGGATTAGAGTTACTTGCTGTACATTTTTGTGTGTACATATAATGCAGTGATATATGTACAATTTATTTGCAAATATTGCCTGTTCATGTGACAGGTCAAGTGTATGAAAATAATCTTTTAAATGCGTGTACAAAATTATCCATTTAGTTGTACCTTATATACTCGATTATAAGTGGAATCCAACTGCAAACGACATAGACCTTATCCTGTCGTGGCATAATGCACCGACAGATCAGGCTCTATGGTGTTTGTTCTACTGATTACTCCTTTCAAACTGTATATTCCTAGATATGCCGGCATATTATGCGACGGCAGCGCTAGGTCTGTGCAGTTTGCATTTGGACTCGACTTATAAGCGAGTATACGGTATATTGCAAAAAATTAAATACCTTTGAATATGCACCCTATCAAAATGCATGAACAATATTGATAACGTTTCTACAAGTACACGGTATATCTTCATCTAATATTTCAAATGGATCGCAAACTCTGCAAGGTTATAGCTGTTACAGATAAATACATATCGTTCTGCATTTATCTATCGGTTATACGTGTTATGTGTCCTGAACCATTGACCTTCGAGCATAGGCAGAACAGTATAAATTCACAACAAAGATAAATAATCCGCAGTTACAAAATACCAAGCAAAAGACAAAAATAAAATAAAAATGCAACAATAATGAAACAATTGTGATATATATATATATATATATATATATATATATATATATATATATATATATATATTTGTTTCCATGCAATGCATGAACAGGATCAGTTACAGAAAACAAACATCCGTGTTCATTAAATGTACACAATATATATTCATCTAAGATTTGAAACTAATCGACAACTGATTCCGATCAGCTGTTTCTTGGCAGAGTTGGCGATACAAACTAAGTATGGTGAAATTTTAGGCAAGAAGGTTGTCCATTATAAATTGGACCCATATGGGCATTCCATCCTTTCCTTCAGTATTGATTCGGGCTGTAAGTGACGGTGATAGTCGGTATAATTGTCTCAGGGGCCATAACATCGGATGGGAATATTTTGGAGGGACTAGGTCCACGTAACAAGACGCAAGGATGTTGTTGACGATAATCGTTCCCGACATCGTAATTGGTGCGTAGATACCGAATTCAGTAGATGTCGAAATCTCTGTGACAGGCTCGTGTAGGAGAGAGGACATTTCTTTATTGATAACAAACATACTGTCGCCTATTATGACATCTCTCGCGGCAATGGTTTTCAGGTGACCATTTCTGACAATATAGATGTGGTGTTGAGGAGTAAGCTTCAGAATTTGTTTAAATGACCGTAGATTTATATATTCGTTTGAGACGTTTGGGTTAAAATGAGCAAAGAAGTAAACTTCGCTATACTCGAGTGTCCCAGAGGCTGCTTTTGAAAGAACCTTGTGGCCAATACGGAGATCGGCGATAGTAATTGTTCTGCCGTCAGAAAGCGTTACCAAAGCATCAGGCGGGAAGCAATCGTTACTTCTCTTCCTCAATTCCCCTGCAACGCGCCTGGCAACGATTGCGTCTATCTCTTCTTGTTTTTTCCGATCTAGAATAGCTTTTTGTTTATTTCGCTCGTATTCCAATTCTTTCTGTGCCATGACAAACAAATCATTGGTGTACCTCGCACCACCATTTATGTTGCCAAGCTTGTCTATCAATGTAATTATCTGTATGACTTGGTCTCTAAGAATTCCAGGATCTTCCCGCGTATTGTCAATAAGAGCGCAGCGGTATCCGAATTCCTCTAAAAGTAGTTTCATATCTCCTTGCTGGGATATGATATACTCGTGAAAAGTCTTTTTGCTGGTTTTCATAAAAATGTCCCCGTATGTGAAGACGAGTACACCATACTTTAATAGGACATCACGTCCAAAGAATGTCTTGAGCAAGGTAATCGCCCTTTTCTCCTCTTCGGTTATCCTGACATCTATGCGAAGGACAATAACAAAAGCATCGAATCCCTCAGGTACTAATGTGATAGCAGTTCCTATTTCTTTTAATACTTCATCTTGGTACTTGGTGTCAATTGTTCCCGGAGTATCCACCAAACAAAGTTCTCTTCCCCCTACGATATGAGTTACCTTTTGACACTCGGTCGTTACAGAGCAAGATGACATTTCCGATTGGAATATCTCTCGTCCAAAAATGCTATTTGCAGTTGCGCTCTTCCCATGGCCGGTCTTACCCATAAGAACAATATTTAGAGGTCTACCGCGTGGAAGGTTTCTGAATGGCGATCTTGATGGACATGCCTAAAAAAATAAAAATACATAAACCAGCTTGTAATTTGCTTTCGAAATACTTTGATAAATGCGATATTTTAAATGCAAAATATGAATGTGTTTCAAGTTGAACCTTGAGAAAAATATGATGCTTACCCCTGAAGAGAAATTTACTAAACTTTGTATTTTCCTTTTAGTTACTTGCCCGTATGGTGACCATACATTGGAAAGTGGGTGTCGGGAAGTGGACGACACACATACACAGACACCTACACACAAACTTCCCCTGGGACATGCGGCGTGGGTGGGAAATGGAGGTAGAAGATGAATAAAAAAATGCTTATCGGATATGTACGAGTTGTATATTGATATATTTCTAGTTCGTAATTTCCTGTTTGTATTTGTTACCACCATTTACTAACCGGTTTTGCACTCCATGCAGCATGTTTTTTGTCAAAACAGAGTGCTCTGTAGACGGTTCCATATAATATTTAAAAGTTAACACTTAGATAACAAATATTGACACAGTTGAACACTTAGGAACTCCTGCAGATTTCAAACTAATGTATGGTTTAAAATACACCGATAATGGTGAAGCCACCATCGCCACTGGCGTTGATTTATATGCCCCTACTTGAGTATGTTATCAGCAACAATGTGAAAAAGGTACTAACGGCAAGAAACACCCCCTTTACATGTAAAGAAGAGGTTCTTCCAGTCAATTGAATACTTTAACTCTTTAGTAATCTTTTCTTTGTAAATATTTTGTGAAATAACAGCGTGTAAACATAAATCCCAATGTGGCCCTTCTAAGCCTAAAAATTTCCAATTTCACTGACCGAGGGTCCCATTTTGAAAATGGAAGACAAAATCTGATTCAAAATATCTTTCATCAAGTCTGCGGTGTTTGTGTATTCCGGAAGTTTGGCACCACTTTGAAGTAAAACTACACTGATTACGCCTTTGCTTTGTGCCTCTAACGATATTTTTCGTCGAAGAACTGTTACGCGGACAAGTGCGTCTTTGGTGAATATCAGTCGACTAGGTCTTTCTTTCCTGGCCGAGTCAATATTGGTTCGGCATACCTTTTGGAAATTGTAACCGGTGTGGATTCGTGTGTGAATTTCACGTCGTCGTTATAAAAACAGTTTTTGGGTGATTTCACGCCCGACGGTGATTTATCTTTTTGCCGGTCATTTTCGTGCGCTAATGCAATGATTCCAAGCTGGCCTCGATTTGGTAGTGGCATATCAGTGTTGTTCCAAGGGTCGATTTCTATATGGCCTTTGCGTTGATTATATCTGTGTGTATATGAGGGTCTGGTAACACCACTTTGAAGCAGATATTCGTCAACAAGTGGAACAATGGAACAAAATCAGCATGGATGTTAGCATCCCCTGTCAGCTGATCCAAAACCCCGTCGGCGGTAAATTCCGCAACATCGTCATCTCGTGGCTGTTCAAAATCCATCACGTATATATAATAATAAATCTTAAACACAAACACCAAAACGGTTAAGTACCCTTTCGGGCAGACGTTAAGAACTTCGAACTGAATTTCATCTCTGGTAACTAATAATGTTGTTACGGTATATTTGAAAAATTCGTAAACAATGGTGCTCGGTTTGTCGATAATCAATATTTGTGACGAAAACGTAAGATGCCGGTGGTCATTTATCAACATTGATATTCTACCCCACCAACCTTTAGTTCTAGTTAAGATAAACAGGTATGATCCGGACTCGCGCACCTTGAAGATGTGACGTTTAGGCCTATCAAAGCCATTTTCAAGAGGATGAAAAACAAGTCAGTCATTTGTCAAACTTAATGCTCAGTTTTTTTCCTCTGTTTCGTGGTTAATATTCCTTGAACCTCTCTCCATGAAGTTACAACGCTTATTGGTGAGGGTAGTTCTGATAGTATATAGGCAACCGACACACTAGAGTCTCTGATTCCCTCGATTTCAATAATTTCAGCCAGGTTTTTCGCAATTGCTCCTCGCGGTTTCAAAACAATGTCATTGATATCCACGTTCGACGTTTGCTTTTATCCAGTTTGATCTTGAAAAATTACAAGCTCGTTTGGGTCAACGCCAACAACAATCTGGTCGCTCAACTCAGTCAATTGGCTTTGGTGGAAAACCTGGTAAATCCTTGGCCTCTCCACGTCAGGTCGCTGCGCTCCCGCGTCCATAAATGTCAACTGTCATTTTCGTATATACTTCTATGTGACAACGCAAAATCAACAAGCGCTTGTGGTGTCGGTGAGGAAGCTTTGCTTCCTGCAAGTGCATGCAGAGCTTCAACGACGAGATGTCCACTTAGTGACCCGTCTGTTCGGGTTTGCAACGGCAGCGTTGAATAAAACAGCGGTCGTCCAGTAGCGAAGCCACCACGTAATAAACATATCTTCACGTGGTGATGCAAGCCCGTACGAGTCAAAATACAAAAGATGTCAAGGCGTTACCACATATGTGACCCATTGAGTTCCAGGTCCTTTTGACGAATCCAAGTTAACGATTCCGTTATCCAACGTCAATATCAAACGCGGTGTCGGATCATTGACGCAAGTTCATCGCATATTAAGACGTCTCGGAAATGCTTTACTGATTTTATCATCGCGACAAAATAAAAATTAGTCAACGAACTCGCTTTCGTGGTCATTAACGGCGAGGCCAGAACCGAGAGAATTTTTCGAGTCGTTCCGGATAGTTAAAGTTCTTGGCCTGAGGGTATTTCGCAAGTTGTCTCGGGTATCCGAAGACCTTTTCCTTTTTCATGCTGCCTCGAGACGCTATGCGTCTCCCAGCGGCCTTTTTAGAGTCATCCTGGATGCGGTTTCACGGTCCCTAACGCAGCCGATTTTGCAACCGCAGGAGCTGCGGCTGCTGACAGCGCTGGTATCCCCACGAAGAATTGAAATATTCCGCCGCTCTTTTGTCTTTTTTTGTTACCGCGGTGTGCTTTTCTTTGGTCGTATTGAGCTGATTAAGTTGTGCTTGAGTTAGCAACAACGAGGACATTTCCAGTTAACTTTGCCGGAGAAAGTTTCAATGAGAGCCCGCAACCTTTTTTTTTATCGCACTCTTTATTTCGCAAGCTGGCTTTTTCTAAGACCAAATATAACTTCGTGATATAACATTATTTTTATTTGCGCTGTTTAATTACGAGTTTGGAAAGGAACTACGATTTTGAAAAGACTATAGGTTTTCAAGTGGTTCGTCATTGGCCTTCATTCGGCCACCTGAGCCCTCCAACAACAGTCTTGTTCGAGAGAATCACAGCGATGCATCTGTAACCGCCGCCAAGGATATCAGTTACATGTTTATTAAAGTGCAGGTTGATTACGGTTTATCTGTACAGGTTTAGGTGTTCCAACAAAAAGTAATCAATTAAGTATAACGTGGTGAAATCGTGCTAGGAAATCTGCAGACCTGTGTGGCTGTTTTGATGATGATCCATGTAGGACCACAACTTGTGATATGCACATGATTGTGTTTGAAGTCAAGCAACATTTTTTCGGAGGGTTCCTGTTGACCGTATAACCGCTAAAAAACTTCAGCCACTCCTAATTTGTCAAATATCATTACACTACTGTACTGTTCGCCGTTAGCCTGAGCCATATATTGAAGCGCCACCACCATCATGCCAAAAATTGCATAGTTGGCGTTGGGTTTTCGGTATAAGATGACTGTATGTTTGGCTTTAAAAATAGTCTTGCGGACATCTCTACAAAACCCGAATATATAACCGAGAGGAATTTCACACGAAAACAGAAATCCAATGTTGTAGTTCGGGTTTGGAATTTGTAAAGCGGCCCCGCCAACACCAGGTGTGGCAGGCGAAAGCAGCCTGGGTAAGTTGATGTGGGATATACGGGATATGACCTGCATGGTTTTTTGCGTCATGTCAAACATCATAGACGGGTCAGCGGATCTCGCATAATCGTCGCTGTATCTGGTTAGCCCGAGAATCGTGGTGGCAATGTCAAAGTTGTCCAAATGCTTTGAGAAATACAACGTAGGTACCGGCGGCGTAATTGGCTTTGTGAACTTGTATAAGTTTTCCATCGATTTCCAAGAAGGCCTCACACAGGGAAGAAAATACTGAGACATGTCCTACACTGGTAATTCCATTTTTTGTTGATCAGGGTCGCTAGTCAGGTACGAATAATACTGAAAATTTCGGATGCTACGATCTACCATCACAGGTGCGTCAATATCAAACGCGGTGTCGGATGCATCTTCAAATTTTGCCATAGTTTTTACTTATACATTGTCGGTTTCTCTAATACCTTTTGTGAGACGTCTTTTGCCGTTCAAGCCTGTCCAGACCGTAATCCGCTTCCCATTGCCGCATTTACAATCATCGAATCGGTACTGGCCTGCGCCAACTCAACCAGACGTTCTTGGGCAGCTTCATTGATGATTTAATGGACCTGCGCGGGCATTTTTGCGTGGACGGGAGCGCAACCGCGTTTGGTTGTGGAGTCACTAATCGTCATTGGCAATCTCGATTCGATTCAAACGCCCGCGATCCTAGATTTTCTAACTGATCGGCAGCGGCGCTTTTGACGCTGTCAACGACTCGCATTGCAACTTGTTTAGCGATCGGTGCAGCGCACGAAGCCAGGCCCGCGAGCACCTTTGGCGCGGCTATGCACAATCGCTGGACAACATCGCCAAGACTATATTCGTAATATGTCGCGTAAACGGGTTTTACACGTTGACAACACGAACGGGTGTCACACATGCGCGTGAAGTGTAGCTTACCACAATTGCCACTTATTAACTGTCAAATCGATCTCTAATGTACACTTGTATTGTTAAAGTCTCCCCGCGGAGGTCCAACACGTGCCCGTCCTGGTCCACGAAAAAAAAAAAAAAAGAGCGAAGGTGCCTTAACTTAACCTGAAAGGTTTCTGCTTGGTAGCTGCCGCTGATGGTGTCACAGGTTAGAATAACCTGAATCGTGGAGGTGATCCTGACAATGTCTGGCACGATATGGTATGCGGACATATTGGATCCTACAGGAAGAATTCGTTCACGTTTGGGAATCTCATTAATATCTTCGGGCCAACCAGGAACTGTTCTCATCGACAACTGCCCGATTTCAACCTACTGTGGAGTTTCGATCGAGATGGCAGAGCTGAGTATGGGCTTGTGTACGCGTATATAGATTTTAGAGTCTTTGCCGGTCATCAACGAAATCCTTATTCGGATCTCATCATTCATCGAGTCAATCTCGTATGCGCCCGTAAGAAGTCCAATAACATTCCAGGTTCCGCCACCATTCGCCAAGAACACGAGCAAGTTATTCTCGTCAAAGCTACACAAACGGATCGAATATTACACCAACTGTAACTGTTGTCAACGGCTTGGGGTTCATAGATTGTGGACAAAAACTGAATGGCAGCTTCGCTGTTGGAACAGCTAAGCGGTTTCACAGACGCATGCACGCTTGCGAAATCTCTGAGTACATTATAACGTGTTGAATCATGTGCGAATGGTGCAATCACGTATAGCTGAACCCACCTTCACCATCGCATAATCAGATTCCGCACTAGTTGAATTTTTTCGGATCCGGCTGGGCCAATGATCAGCACGCGAACCTAGTTTGGAAACACGTCACAGGTGTACTTGGGTAGTCGGGGATTTACCTGCGCTGAGAAGTAAATTGCGTAAAACTTTCGCGTCGATAACATATTGAATACCAATTGTTGTATACAACACCAACATGCCTTTATATTGTGTGCATTACCGCATCAAAACTCGTACCATAAATCCAACTCGTGTTCTAACGCGTGATGTCAAAGCCGCAATTGCTGAAACTTGCGTCCGGTGTGGAGCAAAGTAGCTTACGTTTGTGAGAACATCTGGTTCCAAACCTTCCAGGTCCATCAGAATCCAAGTCCGAAAGCAAACCCAATGGTGATATAGCTGGTGCGTTAACAAAGCTACCAGGGCTACCTTGGTGTCAATATCCTTGTGAAAAGCATAGCCATGGATACAATTATTCAGGCCTGGAACACGGCTAGATATATGACTGGACGATAACCGGCCAAAGCCCAGAGAAAAAGATGTAAGCCGCATCGATGCTGTATGTTACCGACATGATCTTGTTTATAAGACATTAAATGATACCCGCGCGCGTCAATGCCCCGACGTGGATCTCATCCATGACTTAAATGAGATCAATTCTACACTCGGAGAAAGAATCACCAGCTGGATTTTGAAAAGACGTATAAAGGCTAAGAATGCACTCTGTGGTCAAATTCCACTCATTGGAGGTAAAGCCTCAATACACTAAACATGGATAAGGAACTGTCCACCGAGCTGACTTTGTCCGTCACATACTACAGTCCCCGCGATTATTTGAAGAGAGATGTAGCCGTCGAAAAGTTAGCAAGCGCGGTAAAAGTTACCCTTTGTATCGCTGAAGCAAGGCTGGCCAAACAAGCGTTGTGGCAGATTTATTTACCCTCCCCGAAGAAGAGTTCCCGTTGAAGGGTTGATGTTTCAACACCTAACGCGGTTCTCCAGGCTGATATAGTATGTCTTCCACATGATTGAGTACGTGCGCGTACATACAAATATGCACAACCATTCGTAGATATTGCTATCAGATACAAGGAAGCTGAGACGTTGACGTCAAAAGATTCAACTTGTCGCAGAGGCGTTCAAATGCATCAATATACGTGGAATTCCAACATGTCCTCGGCTTCTGCAGGTGGATCCAGGTAAAGAAGTTTTCTGACCTGTTGCTGCGTTGTTGGCGAAACACAATGAGCTAGTCCGTAGTGGACATTTCAGCGTGCATTGGCGATCAAGCCATTGTGGAACAATTTAACCTCACACTTGCGGAACGATTACTCGGGCATCAGTACACGCAGAAATTGCCGATGAATCGCAAGCGATCTCGCGAGTGTGTGACACGGCTTCATTCAGTCATATCAGCGTTGAGCAATAAAATTACACGCACGATTGGGTTCAGACCGGCTGACGCAATTCAGCAGAAGACTATCAATTCCTCACGAGACTATCCTCGATCGATTTCACAACCACCCGCATTAGACTTAACTGGAAACAATTTTGTTTGGTATATGTATGCTCGGGGGAGTTATAGGCGAACAACATCTTTCTACTGACCCGGTATGATCCGTCGATGTACTTACGATCTCGGACCGAATTGATACTCTGTGAGAGCCAATGCGCTACCATCTGGCAGTGGTTCAACCACAAGTAGTAAAGCCAGCAAACAGAACATTTGTGCGAGAGGAACTACAAGTTAATCCCGCGAATACAAAATAACCACTTAGTTTTATTATGAGAAACTTAAAGAGTTAATCACGTGGTGCATGTACGCGTAAGTGGTAATTCAATCAAGGAAAATTCATCGCCTGGTATCCAGCGGAGAAAAACTTACTATAATGCAACGATAAACACCCAAACGATGTTTCCGAGACTGGATAAGATTTGCCGCGTATGTGAATTCATGTCAATGCCCGTGCTTGAGATTTTTCGCGACCACAACCCGAGGAACTTATTTTGATTTCTTTATGTTTTTGCCAATGCTGCCACCGGATTCACCAGAGCCAACTACAATCAAGTACATTTTGGGGTGCAGTCCCACGAATTCCTCAATAAACCTCCCGCGCACTAGTGTTCGAATTTTTCCGCAATTTTTTGTTGTTGTTGACGTTGCTGAACCGAGAATGGTAATTCGGGTACTCGCTGGTATCAAATTCGTTGACGAGTGATGTCGCGCCCATGTCAACGTAGACGTCATTGGTGATAATATCCATCAGAAACGAGTCCGTAATAGTGTATGGCATCTTTATCGAGTCGTAGCAGAACTTGTACATGAGTAGCTTTGACAGATGCAACACGGACGCTCCATCGTAAATGGGTATCGTCAAATTTAGTGTACGGCTTCTAGTCCATCATCAAATATTTTGCGTAACTCGAAGGGCTGGTCTGCAATCAACCTGTGAAGTTTTGGTTGATCACTGTCGAAGCTAATTCGTTTTCGCAGAATTTCCAGTGTTTTCCCAAACACGACGTTATTCATCAGCTTGAGGAAATCCTTTTCAAAGTCATTCGTGGCGACCGTTCGCAGATCCGTATTCATCTGAATATAAGGGGCCATCTACGCGGGCTGGCAAAACAGCAGCACCCAATTGATTCGCGACACACGTAGTTCTAACCTTAGATACAACTGTACATTTCGTACGTGGACAACATAGTTAAGCTTCTGGCGCAGATTCGGACCCAGCTTGGCGCATTCAACAAACTTACTCCTGGAATCGTCACGAGTGCACACTGGTACGGTCACATTCACTCACGGGGCACCAACAACGCTTCCGGGGCCAGTAGATAATTCTCATCGGCGTTTCAGAAAACTTGTCCCAGTTATTCATGTACTCGTAGGGATATATACCCTTGCCGGTTAACTATCTGAACCTTTTAGTAGCGTCACCATCAGGGGAAGTGCCACAGTATTAACGAGTAATCGTAAAGCGGCTGTCGCGGTCTGCCGCAAGGTTGTACATGAATTTGTCCAGGCTGGAATTGAGGAGCTTCAGCAAGTCAATGAACTGTATCTGACCCAGCCGAAATGTCATATATTTGTCTATGCTGTTAGGAATAACATATATTACCGCGTCTGATACCATTGCGATTTCTTGCTTGATTAAGGGACCATCATACCGCGCAGGTTATAAAGCATAACCAAACTTCTTATTTTGTTTGGGTAAATTCGCAGCTGTAAATTGCGTGCGCTGTGTGCAGCTCCTCTGTACGCGCCAGTGATGTGACAGTAATCAGGAACTCGAGTCTCGTCGGTGTTAAAGGGACCATCACAAATTCAACAACGAGTCGCCGATGATACTCGCCCATGTCATCGTTGGTAATAATCATGTGTGCGAGGGAGGAAATGTGTTGTCGATGTTGTCGAATCTATTTTACTGTACCCTCGATAATTTAATAAACACCTCAACCGAATTCTTGCCGGGGTATAACATTGACAGCTCAGCATTTTACTGTCCTCGCTCGCTTCCGTCAGTGGTTATTTCGATGTCGTCACTGTCTTCACTTTTCGTTTGGTGACTCACTTTTCGTTTGGTGACTCAGTTAATGAGCGACTTAAAGTTTTTCTTGCACAATATCATACACTTACTTTCTTGGCGCTTTATTATATTCTTTGCCTAGTTTTCGTCGTGCTGGATCTAACGCGATCCCTAATCTGGTTAATTTATGGAGGTGCTCCGGATACGCAGTTGAAAAATTATACATCCTTTGGTCCTCTTTAATAAATCGATATGACGCATTCAGTCTTAATAGTGATCCAACCTTTTCTGTGACTTACAAACACACCATTGATAGGGTAATTTAATTCCTGCATTAGCCACATACGTGAGCTCTTTCACAATACTACATCTATCGAACGGTGGCGATTCTAATAGCATTATATAATATAAAACGACAATTTTTTAATCATGAATCATTTAGATTTTGCCAGCACTGTTGATATATGCAACAATATATCTACAAATTTGCAATAACAACACTGATCTGCGGCAGACTATCTACAGAAAAGATACTTGGGCACCCAGTGCAACCTTCGCATAGGGACCCACGCGGGTTACAATCGCGGATGCATACAATTGTAAAAATTCTCAGTCGGGAAAAGGTCATGGTATTACTGAAGGGGTTTAGGGTCTGGAGACCGAAGCCGGTCAGCTGGCCCCTGAAGTTCATTATGACACTACTGATCCAGTGTCAGTGGATACTGGCATGATATGCCTTCTGATTTGATGCCTACCATTCAGGAGATATGCATGAGCAAGGTATGTTCGTACGATACGCGATTGGCATAATACAACCTAGTTTCTCCGATTGCTTCCATACTAGGGATGCCACTCTCCAATAGTTTGTTTGATGTTCATGAGTTTGTTTCGAGAGTTTTCATTACACATATTTTGCAAAGTACGACGAACGTTCTGATTTATACAATATTTAAAATCAATATATCGAATCTCCTATTTGCCGTTCCATTACTCTATCTGCCGTTTCATTATCCGTTATACAAATGTGACTAGACAGCCAGCAGTACATAATACTTTTCCATGATTATACGAGTGCATCATGTTTTTTGTAATATCTGGGATATTAACGGGTTGTCAGATTTAATATTCGGCAAGGCTTTCAATGTGGTCAGGGAATCCGAAAAGATGATGAAATTTGTTTTTGAGAGATTTCAACATAATTTGAGTATGGCTGTAATTTATCCACTATAAAATCGAGGCTTTATCCGGTAACCGAATCGAGATGGTGCCATGAGGTGTTGCAATAGCAGCTCCAATTTTGTCTTCATCTTTAAAATCGCTTGTATAGAAGGAGGTAAGGTTACGATGGGAGACTCTGATTTCATTGAATTTTCTCTGAAGAATGAGATGATTGGTGGAGGACTTTTTGAATTCACAAAGGACAAAATATTATTTTGGGACGTTTTGATAACCACGGTGGCAATTTGGGAATAGAGAATTTCTCAATATTGTCAACAGTTACTTTAATTCTTTCCAAGCGAGGACGAACTGGGCGGTGGAATGAAGTTTGTTTTTGAAACGTACAAGTTTTGGTACTTGGCCTACGCACTGCATCATTAGAAGGTAGTTTGGTAGCATACTGTAGAGCCAATTTCGTTCGTCTGAGATAAAGTAATAGTTTTTAGCTTCAGCATAGAGGCTTTCTGAAGCGGAGGTCCTAAATGCACCGAGACAAAGTCGAAGTTCCTGATTGTGTATCAAATCAAGCATCTTGTTGGAAAGATTTGCAAGCTGATCCGTACATAATGGAGCCATAGTCAAGTTTCGGTCTTACTAATAACCTGTATAACCGGAGCAAAACCTTTCTATTTCTTCTCCAATCTGCGTTTGCCACGACAAGTATTAAATCCAGGCTTTGTAAAGTTTGCTTCTGAGGTATCTTACACGCCTCCGCAACAGGAATAAGATAGCCGTCAAGATAGAGCTTTGGGTCATCATGAATACGATATAATCGACAGAGATGCAAACAGTTTGCTTATGATTTCGAACATTTGAACCCGTTTTCTTCTGCCCATTTCTGGACTTTGTTTATGCTTATCTGTAGTTGGCGTTCAAAATGATGCATACTCTTCGATCTATATCGGATCCAAAAGTCGTCAGCATATGATGGACAATCAGTTTCTGGATTAAGGTATTGCACAGTATATTGCTAATTTTAATGCTGCATACGATGAATCACAATATGCTGCCATTAGGTACAAATAACTCGCGAGGAGATTTCAGAAATGGTGCTGCCTATCTTAGCTCTGAAATTTTTATCTTTTAAAACGTTGAAGATATAGGTAAGTAGCGGGCCCCTTAGATCTAATTTGAACAGGTCAATAATTATACAGTACTTCCATGTTTCGTCGTAAGCTTTGTCCAAGTCAAAAAAGATGACAGCTATATGCCATTTATTTATAAAAGAGCTTCTCGGATAAATGCTTCAAGCCTGACAAGATGAGCTATTGCGCTTGTCTGGCGTTTAAATCCACATTGAACATCCGATAGTAGTTGTTGTATTCAAGATATTAGTGTAGCCTGCCATTTATAATCCGTTCCTTGCAAAGGATCGACAAGGTCACTTATTTAATATATTGGAAAGTTGTCACTACCACATAGGTCGTCAACAACTTCCCAGTAGAAGTCAAGTAAAAAAGATGGCCTGCATATAGTCGAATCTAAGAACAGGTAAGATCTTATGACAGGATGCAGGTAGTTATACAACTTATATTAAAAGGCATAGATTGTGTTCTGAAACAAAGTCTTACATTTTCTTCCTTCTTTCGTCGATACCTTTACAGCACCAAAGTGTATGGTGGGTGTTAAAAGTCACCAAGCAAAACAAATGGCGCCAGAAACTGTTCCAAAAGATTATGAAGATCAGATCGATCATTAAAGTGCTTGCACGGAGATGTATTGAACAAAGTGAAAGAGTTTGATATAACGACACACGAGCGGCTACATCCTGTAAAGTAGTATTGAGATTAAATTGGGTGTGGGGAGTTATAATATTTATGATGATGGACGCTCCTCCAGCAGCCTCATCAGCATTTCTTGACAAGTTGCTGTACGTGGTGAAGTGGTGAAGCTTTTAAGACAGACTCTATCGTCTTCTCGTTAAACGGTTTCCTGGAGACTAATATTTATTGGATCATGGTCGTTAAGTAGTAGAGTGATTTCGTCAATACGTTTAATCCTTGGCAATTCCATTGTGTTATGGTGTCAGACATATTTACGAAAGTGGTGAAGATGGATATTGAACAACGTAGATTGAGAAGGTTTCAATCCCTCTTGACCATCTTATTGAATAGTTGGTGTCGCCTTTTACTTTGCCACTTTGGGGCTGTAAAGATATTTACGAGAGAGGGAAAAAGAGAAAAGACTTTGTTTCAGAACACTATTTGTGTCTTTCTAATGATAAGTCGTATACTTATCCTACACGTCCTTAGATTCGAATATCTCCAGTCCATTTGTAATTGGCTTATGTTGGGAAGTTGGCGACGACATATGTGATACTGGCCACATTTCGGTATATTTAAGAAGTAATATTCCCAAACCTCGAAGGGTCGGACAGAGATGGAAATTGAACAAATCCCCAAGAAAGCATAGTCCTCCTGAATAATTGTCGCACGAAATGCCGTGGCTACCCTTGGTTCATAATTTTCCCGTGGCTTCTAATAGAGTCAAGTAAGATCACAGGTAATCTCTCTGGGACAAGCGTAGATCCAAATCTGTTTACTAAAATCCTCTATTTTACTCTCACTCCGTTGTGTTTTGCATAAGACAAACATATGTTTAATTTATTACAAATCTAAGATATGTCAAATTCTGTCAGTATACCACTGACTGTAACTGAAGCATACGCAAATAACTGTGACTTTCTCTGTCACCGTCTGAAAGCAAATGAGCAGAGAATCACTTATAAAACTGTTATTTTTTTGTCAACCAATGAGATTGCATACTCCGATCATTTGTTTTTACAAAACTGTGTTTTGCTTTACTTTCAAGACATACTGTGTAAAATACTACGACCCATACGAGAGTTAAGATTTCTTGTAAAAGTTTCCTCACTTGTAGTTTTTGAAAACGGCAATCACAGGACAGAAGTTTTCGGGAAAGCTAAAGATAGGTGTTAACATTTATCAGTTCGAGTTTTGAAAACGGTTTTAATATGATTTTTGAAATTGACTCTATGAAGAAACACACAACTGTTCTACATTTTTAATTTTTTTCTCGTAGACATTTTAACATACACAAACGGTATATAGTGAGAGAAGACTTGCTTTGTTGGGGGGGGGGGGGGAGGGAAGTGGTTGTTTTGCTTGTCTCAAAATCGTCTTCACCTGTCAGAAACTTGTGTTGCCAAACATATTTAGCGCTAAGTCAGGCATATTTCTTCAGTCTTTTGTTACAAACAGAAATATTTCTTTATATTCAGAAATCTATTCATGGAAGGAATGAAGGACGGACACATTAGTGTTTACATAGAAGTACATGAAGGGAATCGTATCCAACCAGAACGCGACCTAATCATGTATGGAGCCAAGAGGGCTTAAAATTCGTAATACTGTTTTTGTTTTTTGTTTTGTTTTTGCCGTCCTATATTTAATTCTCTTACTACCAATTTTCCTTGATACAAGTGGGGCAGATTTGGTTATTCAGTTTGCTTCATATGTACGGTTTTGGTTTGCATCAATGAATTTATTTTACACACTTCTTGATTGTAAAAGTAAGTTAATGCGTGTCCTTAGGTATGTGTTTCTTCTTCTCTCTATCCTGTTTAATGTCTACATAAACTTTGTTGGTGTATGCGTGGAAACACTCCTACTATTTTCTCTTCTTTCGCTCCATGTATGATAGTGTATAAGTATGTTTGTGTTTGAGTTGTACAAGTAAGTCAATGCCTGTCCTTTAGTGTTTGTGTGTTTTTGTATCCATCCTGTTATCACTAAGTGTTTGAGAGTAAATGTAGATTGAACAGTACATTTTCCCATTGTACCTAGAGAGACACACGTATTTTAAACCGATGGACATTTTTTAACATAGGATTTCCCATCTTGACTCCAGATTTCCCCATAATGTTAAACCTGTGGATATATTTTAGCATAGGATTTCTCGTCTTTACCCCATAATGATAAACCTATAGGCCAATGTTAATTTCCCTTATGAGCCGATACAGTTTCATTTCAAAATGGCTTATAGCGTCAAAATGGAGGCTTATTGGTAATTACGCTTAGACTCCATATCGCCTCATAATTTTAAAACTATGGACGTTTTTAACATAGAATTCCCGTTTGACTCACAAGTATCATTTTGACCCCATATCGTCCCATAATGTTAAATATATGGACTTTTATAACAGAGTATTTCCCATCTTGTCCCCCAAAGGTCATGTTTGACCCCATATCGTTCCACTATACTACTAATAATCTTGACCACAGTGACATTATTTGGTTGTAAGGGCAACGGACTAGTAGAGATGAATCAAATTATCAATTTTCATGATTCTAATGTAAGCAGTACCCATTAAATCAATTTTAAACACAAAGTCATTGAACTAATAACTATACACACAAGAAGCCTGTTTTCGCAATTAAAGCATAGTTCTTATAAAGATGCATTCCCTCACCAAGTTTCATGATTATATTTAGGATAACATGCAAAACACACGAGGTCATGAACTAATGCAAAAATAGTATGAATTCTAGTTAAGCCAAATCCAAAGCAAATAAATAAGGAAATATAGGTCAAGGCGAGCTTCGTTTGATGTGATGGTGGGGTACAAACAGAGATGCAAATCATCATCAGTTTCACTACTCTTTCATGAACAGCTCCTAAAAGTGAACATCAGACATACAATTTGACCCAAGTCTATGAAGCGCAAACAATGGGGCATAATGTCCTACTTCTGCAATGAGGGCGTAGTGCTTATAAAAACGCATTCCTTTACCAAGTTGCATGATCCTATATAGACTTGTGTATGTACATAGTATGCAAAAATCCAGGTGATCATGATACAAATACGCAAAATTAAACATAGCCAGTAGAATGTGAAATGTATGTCACAATAAACTTTTTTTATTTTACGACTGTGGTACTGATTTAGAAGCATATACTCATCTACTTTAATAAGTCTAACATGAACTGTACTTGAAAAACAAATTTAAAGCACAAAATGTAACAAAAGTCAGTGAAGCGGAAAATATGGGTCATAGTCATATACTTGTGTGATATGGGTTAACTACCCATCAAGATTCATCCCTTACTACTTCCAAGATTCCAGATGTAGGAGCATGTATACAGACTGGCAGGGAAACGTTTGTGGTCATGAGCAAAACGCAACTACTGATTAAGTCAGTTAATCTGCTCTTCTATCACTCCAACCCGTATCTGTCTCTAATGCTTCGTCAGTAATTAATTGAATTTCCTAGTTTAATAATTCCAGGTACAACAGTATGATTACGAACACTTGAACTAAACACAAATACTCATTAACTAAGAACTGTGCTTGATGTTTGATGATTTACGGCATAACCTTACAAGTTGGTAATTTAATGCTGAGGTAGCCAGCACCATTTTGGTCACGAATGCAGCATGCTAGCCACTGAGTCAACGTGGTACCTGCCTCTGTTGGTCGCCTCTTACGATATACTAGAGGACGCATCGTGCCCATTCTACGTCCTCGATCTCGCCAAAGGAATGTGCAAATAATGCACCGATATGCTCAAATAATGTACATGTATGAACACCTTAGCCTCTTAACGACATTCAACGTGTGTGTGTGCGTGTGGCGGTAGTAGTTATGTAAACCACGCTAAACCGTTCATAGAAGGAGAGATAAATACATACCAAAGATGTCGATGTGCCACACTCCTGGTTATAGCTTATTTCTGCCTTTCCTCGTACAGTGTGTGCCAGGGCAATCAGGACAACAGCGATGAGGAAAACCATTTTCTTATACATTTTTAAGGACATTTACGGACAAAAGAAATTCCTTAGATCAACTGACGCGGTTTCTTATCGATCGATACATTATTGTATTTGGAAGAGATAATCTGATTGGTTCACACCAATGTATGAAAGATCATGTCGGGTCAACTCTTCGATTCAATTTGTCTCGGGCTGGCAATAACTGGTTCTGCAGGTTTATGCATTTTCATCAGAAAATAGGAAATCATTTCGCTGGCAGCCACTTACTTGCGACGATATATTTCACTGTTTCTTCAAAGGAAATATATATTGAGTCAGCTACTCAAAAAAATATAACAGGGAGTTCACTTTTTGGCGTTGAATCTGTGTGCATGAGCTGTGACTGGATTTTCCTCAGGTATATGTATTATGTGTACTGAAATTGGCTAAGGTTGAAAGATATAATTTTGTCTGGAATCGGAACTGAAAGTAATTCTTCACAGAAACATATCAGACCTACAAGTGGAGATGATATATCAGCAGATACGTTAGATCATTGTTGTTTTGAAAGGATATCTTTTACACACAACTAACTGGAAACTATTCGGAAAGTCTGACAAATGTACTTAATATCTCTTTGTAAATAAATTATTGATGAAGTATCAGAGACAGATATGGGTTGGAATGATAGAAATGGCTGAGAAAATAGCTTTTTAATGCTATCCTCTCTCTCATAATGCACCGGTAGTTGTACTGTCTCATTTTCACGGGATTCGCTACACTTTTGTAAAGAGGATTACTTCAAAAGATATTATTGTCCTCTTATGGCGATTCCCTCAAGACTTTATTATAGACTTGTGTGGAAACCTGTGCCGATAAAGTCCAATCAATACTCTACCAACGCCTACACCGTTTGCATCAACAGATATTATAAATAATTGGCTGAAATTTGGTGCGGGAAGAACTGGTGCACTCTTAAGTATAGCCTTTAATTTTTCAAAAGAAACATTATCAGACGAATTAAACTTAGATTGCTTACTCAACAAATTTGTCAGAGCTTCAGCATTTAATGGAAACATTTGAGCAAACTTTCCCATAATATCCAACCATAGCAAAGAATCGTATCAGTTGCTCTTTACAACTAGGCACTGCGAATTCAGAGATAGCCTTGACTTGATAGCCTTGACTTTAGTTTCTACAGGTTTAACTTGACCTTCTCCCACAATATGTCCTAAAAAATTTCCGAATGGTTTCCACGTGATCTTCCCAGGTGTCGTTGTAGATAATGACGTCATCAATTTACGCGTCACAATTATCTAGACCAGATATTAACGTGTTCAGAAGACCATGGAATGTGGCAGGAGAATTTTTCATTCCAAAAGGCGTCACTTTATACTGACAAAAACCATCTGGAGTTGCAAATGCCGAAATTTATTTTGCTTTTTCCGTGAGTGGAATGTGCCAGAATCCTTTTAAAAGGTCAAACTTTTTGACATATTTCGCATTTCCAATTTTGTCGATGCAATCATCTATTCTTAGCATTGGAAATGAATCCGTTTTGGTGACACTGTTGACTTTTCTATAGTCAGTACACATGCGGAATGTATTCTCTGGTTTAGGCACAAGGGTGAACTCCAGTTACTTTGGTTTGGTTCGATAAAATCATTCTCCAGTAAAAATTGAATGTCTTTTTTCCAATATTCCTGCTTGAGAGGATTCATTCTGTAAGGATGCTGTTTCACAGGTTTATAATCTACAATATCAAAGTCATGATAGATTTTATTTGCTCGTGTAGGAACATCAGGAAACAGGTGTTCATACTCATGTACTAGCTGTTTATGTTAATTTCTTTCCTATTGTTGTAGATGTGAAAATTTCTGGTCCAGATTGTTTAATAATTCTGAATTCTGAAGTCTTGTTAAACCAAAGTCATTACAGTTAGATTGCATTCCATCGTTTTCATCCTCACTGTGTGGGACAGGTGCAACTAAATTGATTGAATAATGAACTGTGTTATCTCTGTCAAAATACTCTTTTAATATATTTATATGACAAAGTTGTTTCTGGTTCCACCTCCCAAGAGTTTTAATGATATAATATAAGTCATTTACTTTCTTTTCAACTGTATATGGACCATGCAATTTAGCCCGAAGGGGATTTTGATGTATGGGCAAGAGAGCAAGAACTTTATCAACAGACTGAAAACTCCTGTCCTGTGTATTTCTGTCATACCTTAATTTCATTTTTGACTAAGCAGAATGAAGATTAGTTCTTGTAACTTCACAGGTCTTTGATAACTTATATCTAAAATCTGAGACATAGTCAAGAAGACTAATCTCTGAATCTTCATTTGAAAGAAATTTCTCTTTCAATAAATTCAATGGTACACGGACAGTATGTCCAACAACCAGTTCAAAAGGACTAAAACCCATTGATTCTTGAACTGATTCCCTAACAGCAAACAATAGCAAATGAACATCCTCATCCCAATCTGTCCCTGTACCAAAACAATATGATCGAATCATATTCTTCAAAGTTTGATGAAATCTTTTTAAAGCCCCTTGACTTTCAGGGCGATAGGCAGAAGATTGAAGCTGTTTGATGTATAATTCATGCATAATTTGTTGGAAAATTCCAGAAATAAAATTTGACCCTTTATCAGACTGGACAGATTCTTCAAGGCCAACAAGTGTAAAAAAAAAAGCTTTATCAAAGCTTTTATACCGGTTTTAATTTTAATTTTTCTCAATGGAATTGACTCTGGAAATCTTGTGGATGCACATATTATAGTCAAAAAAGTATCGGTTGCCTGACTTGGTCTTAGGTAAGGGACCAACACAGTCTACCATTATTCTGCTGAATGGATCGTCAAATGTAGGAATATAATGCTGATGAACATTAGGTATCTTCTGATTGAGTTTTCCTACCATTTGACAAGTTTCGGCCAATACAAATGATTCAAGATCTTGTGATACCTCTTATTGACTCCTAAATGACCAGCAAAGGGAGTTTCATGGATTAGACTAAGAAGTTCCTGTCGAGAGGACATAGGAACGACAATTTCATAGCTCACTGACCACTTGTCACCAGCAGGTACCTCAGGTGGTCTTCATTTTCTCATCAAGACCCCATTTTTTTTTACAAAGTAACAATCTTGAACTTGTGCGGCTTCAGTTTCAGTAATAGGCCTATGAAACAAACAGGAGATCTCAGGATCTTCTTCCTGTTTGACAACCAGCGATTGTATTTTGTCACCCTAATGAGAATAGAGAGAATGAGTAGACCAAAGAGGATCAAAGTGACCAATACATATTGATTGATCAATATCAGGAGGAAAGGTGACCTCATCAAAAGACTGATGACTGTGTCAGCCAAAGGAATAATTTCCTGATCAACACCATTCTCAAGAGCTCTTTTGCCATAGCTCTGATATATTCTCAAGGAGGATACAAATCAGGGATTTCAATCACAATAGGATCAACTTCCTGATCCAAACAGGGCTTGTCAGTTACAAGTGGATTAACCGCGACCTTATCTCCAGCTAGATTATTGCCTAGTAATAAATGAATACTTTTTATAGGTAAAGAAGTTACTGCCCCAACGGTTTACGGGTCCGTAAACTAAGTCTGATGCCAAATTGACACAATGGAGAGGAACATCTATAAAGCCGCACTCAACTCCCTGAATAAAAACACATTCACAAGAAGAAGACTTCTCAGTCAAAGGCAAAATACCTGATAACTAAAGACTCTGAGAAGCTCCTGTGTCCCGTAACATTTTTATAGGGATAGGTTTGGCAGAATCACCAATAAGTGACATAGAATCTTCTGACATGAATGGTCCAACAGTCTCCAAAATAGAATCAGACTGGGGTTTGTTTGACCCAACAAATGTATTGCATTTAATACTGGACCATCACCTTGACCTCTTAAAAAAAGAGCATTTGGAATAGCTCTGTGATTATTATGTTGCTTATTTTTCAACCTGTAGCAATCAGAAATGACGCGCCCTATCTTTTAACAATAAGTGCACGTAGGACGAGATAAGGATTTCGGATCAGTCTTATCAGATGTTTTAGTTCTAAAAGTTGTACCCGGTTGAAATTTGGAAGTACGCGCATAAGTCTCAGATGATTTATTTTTGCCAAACACATGTTGAAAGGAAGACTTACTGACAATGAAGCATTGTTGGTTAGGAATAATTAGTAGCTATGCAATGAGAAATTTCCAAAGTTTCCACTTTTTGTTCATGAAGATAGGTCTTGAGATCACTATGAATGCACATCTTAAACACTTCAGTTAATACGAGCTGTCTGACGTTATCGTAACCTTTATCAACCTTCTTGGCTGAGCACCACTTATCAAATACTTGTTCTTTTTCCCTTGTAAATTCGACATGGGTTTGCCCAGTTTCTTTTCTACAATTCCTACACCCCTGTCGACATGCCTCAGGTACAAACGTATAACCCTTCAAGATGTAGTCCTTAACCACATCATAATCAGCACTCTGTTGTACCGACAGTGAAGTGTACACTTCACGAGCATTGCCAATAAGTACACTTTGTAATAACAAAGTCCAGTGCTTTGTTGGGCATTTCAAGTTTTCCGCAATTTTCTCAAAGTGAAGAAAGTATTCATCTACTTATTTCTCCTGAAAAAAGAATACTAACCTAATATATCTGGTAACATCAAAACCTGAACTTGTGTGTAAATGAGGGAGAGTGTTCCGCTTGTCAGTTCTAATTTGTTTAATGTATATTGCATTTCCTTTTCTTCTCTCTGCATCTGCATCTACCTCTCCCCTCTCTCTCTCTCTGCATCTACATTTCCCTCTCTTCTTTCTTTCTCTCTCTCTGTATCTGCATTTCCCTCTCCTCTTTCTCAATTTGCATTTCCATTATTTCTCTCTGAACCTGAACCTGTCTTAATTCTAGTTCAATCTGGTTTTTTTTAGCTGTAATTCCATTAATTTCCTATCAAAACCAGATACAGATTTCTCAATCAAGCTCAAAGCACTATTATCAAATAGTTCCTTTCCCACCAAATGCCCTATCAAAATATTGCTTATATCTTTCTTGGTCAAAGATGCTTTCGTTTCAGAAATATCATAATGTCTGGCAAGCTCAAGCAACTCATCCTTTTTCATAGATTCCAACCCTATCTGGGTAGGATTTGAAACAAAGTTCTCAACATTACATGACATTGTAGATGTTTGCTGGTTTCACTAAAAATTTGTCAAATGTGTGAAATAATAATCTTTACCAGGGACTATGAAAATTCGAAAGCAAAGTCAATTTAAAGTTTAAATTGTAAAGGCAATTTGTAATATCTCTGAAATATTCCAAAGCAATTCAAATCCCGGAACGGCCCACAATTTCTGTTATGACTCTAGGTGTTAACAATATGTAACAGAAAGAAAACCAACAATTTAAGTAAAATCAACAAACAATTTATTTCGCTAGTCAAATTCAAGAGAAACTTACAATTTGTTAATTAAATTAGAATTAATCCTAAATGTCCTAATCATAAAATATGGAATGTTCTGAATGAATTCCAATAGTCTTGATTATACAAAATTCAGTGAGCACTTCAGTAATTCCAATGAATATATTAAATAAGCAATTCCTCTCCAATTATATCTGATTTCAAACGCACAACTATATATACCCACAGACTGATCTAAACAGCAATGAAATATTTGTTTATCACATCTCTATTTATACACATCCCACTTGACCTTTATCATAACACAATGTGAAGCAATGCCATGGGGAAAAAGAGTCTAATTGTAAACAAGACTGGTCTTGAACTCAAATACTGTGTAAACATTCTGTTTACAAGCAATCTAATGTATACGCTTCCTCAGGATTTGAAATGTATGATTACGTTGGAAGAAAACAATCTTAAGTGATAGAAGGTGCAAAACCGAGAATATGAACTAGAGAATGTGTGTTGAAGTACAATAATTATAGGTTACTGCATTTGTATGGGAAAATATGAACGAGTTTGTCTGAGCTATACTGCACGACGTCAGGAGTGCAGTATAGCTCCGACAAACGAGTTCATATTTTCCCATATAAATGTAGTAACCTTTTTATTATATACTCATTTTGTTTTTCTACTGAATGATCAATAATGAAAAGAACACACTATAAGAAACAAAGTAATTTAATTTCTGCTGCATTCCAAAGTAAATACACAACCGTAGTTAAACAATACACAGTAACAGTATTCATGCGCACATAGCACCGCCCAGCGACCTTTGAACTTGGCAGCTTACCGCGCGCACAGTCACTCTTTTAGAAAATAAATCTAATTTTCCTCTATTTAAAATTGAAATTTAGAGTCATATTATGAATGACTGCGCCTTGGAACAACTTTCCTAATTGGTCTGGAATGAAGGTATTTTGTTTTTCTGTCGATCCAGCTAAATTCTGCTTATCAACTTGTGATGGACTGGGGTTATTAGCTGGGTCGATTCCATACGATGTACATGTGGCTGCAGGGACTGGCGTTGACAGCAATCTGCATATGTATTTCTGTTCTGCCATTGATAGTTTGGAATCATAAGCTGGAAAAATATGAAAGTCTTTTAGTATAAATTCTCAAGAAGATGCAGGAGTAACTATTTTTTGTCAGGGAAGTTCAAATTCATTTCATTTTGGAGTGCAATAAATTCTCCTGTGGAATGTGATTTCTACTGGACATGTAGTCTACACTACAGTTTATGTTACATTTTCGCGCTGTGGATCAGCTTTTGGAACCTATGCAATTTTAATTAGCAGAAATAACTCAGATGTTACATTCTGAGGAAATTCAAGATGCAGAAGGGTAAGTACATGTATTGCCATTGTTATTACTAGCTATAGATGACATATTTTTATGCCCTGTCACTTGCATGATCTTTGTTGGAGGGACTCCAGCTTTCGATAGGGTTGTCACTGTAGTCTTCCGTACAGAATGGTTGTTGATTTTCCCATGGATTTCTGCCCTTTCTGCAGCTAGTTTCATCAGAGATCCCAGTTGACTAACTCCCATTGGTCTGGGGTAATACCTGCAATTTTAAATATTTTTTCACGTAAAATATATCTTTATTTCAATTCTTTTGCAGTGTACACTTTTAATTGTCGCAATATGTTTTATTTTTTATCTTTTACTATTTGTTAAAAAAAAATCGCTTTGTTTTCTTATGTCTTGAAATTGTTTGGTATGTGCAAAGTATACATTTTTTTAAAGATTTTTTTTCGTTTTCTTTTTAGACAATTTCCATATCTATTTATTTTCATAAAATTCATTCATTCAGTACATTGTCTGAAATTTATTTATTTGTTATTTGTTTAAATTTATGTTTTTATCTTAAATAAGGCCATTAATAGAATCTGTAGAAATATAATTACCATATTTGGGAAGTTTCTGTCAGTTTCTGCACTGGAATTGGGGTTAAATAAAAGGGGCTGTCGACATCCATCATTTCCGAGGGTCTCCGTTTAAAATACTCCAGGTAAAGGTGAACTTGGTCTCGCTCAGGTGCTGTTCCGGTGGAAAAAATGCGAGGTATTGTGGACCTGTAGTCATCCCTCCAAGTACCGTCAAAGGTTTTGCTATCCCTCTCAGCATATTGAAGATACTGGGTACCGGTGGAATCAGTGAATACTGCTACATCTCCAAACTTTAATTTTCTTTGTTCGTCTCGGCCTCTAAATCCAAAAATTTTCCCAAAAAAGTAAAAGAGGGAAAATTGCAAAGCAGCTGGGGTATGAGAGCCCATTTCACCAGCGGAAAATAAAGCTTCTTCGTCATCTTGGTATTGGCTCTGAGGCTCTTGATTTTCTACCAAAACCAGCCTTCTTCAGTTGCATTTTTTTCGAATTTAGTGCTTGGACTGACTTGTAAAATGGGCGGTCTCTAAGAGAGACGGGATTGCCCTTAGCCTTAAGATGCCTTTCTATGCTATTTTTATAGACTCTAGAGAGCACGGCTCATAATCTGAACCATTCGATTTGCGAATCGTTATACACATCTCTGCTAAGTAAGTGTTTAAATGATCCGGAATTATATTTTCAATAGAGCGTGGCTCACGTTTGTTGTCATAAAGCCATCGCTGGACATTGCGGATGTCACGTTCAGTCGCTTGCTTCGTTGAAAGTTTCTTTTGTGACTCAATGAATTCATCCACACTGTCAATTTTATCATCTCTGCTTTCAAATGGCTCAAACAGTTGGTTTAGTTCATCCATAGACAAATCTAATAAATCAAAAGCGTCGGCGTCTGCCACATGAAAGTCCATTGTTTGTTTACAATAAAAAGTAGTTCCTAACACGCGCTACTATTTTTAGACAGACGAGTCGTGCAGTATGAAGCCGTGCAGTATGGAAAAATACTGCACGATTTTGACAATGCAAAGTTAACGGAGAAAAAAATGAGTATATAATAAGGTCGCTTCTGATCTGTTTGGTAAGTATGTAAGCCATAGTACAAAAACTGAAGTTCTTTCTTTTCTGATTACTTCATGGAGAGAGATTAGTTTTTATAGGTGCTAATAGAACATTCACAAATCTAATACTATATTCACCAAGAATGAGTTTAAAATTAGACCTGATACTCTGCCCAAAGGACAGAGAAACTGATCCTGGGATGTATTTTAATCTTGCAATAGAAAATAATAATGATTACTGTTGACGGATTATCTAATATGTTTTATTAACAGTGGAATATGTTGGAGAAGCAGTTTACAGAAACGTGTAATTGTTCCTGCAATAAACAAAACAAAGACACTCATATTAGTAATATTAAAGGAAACATTTATTACACTGATCACCATTGTTATGGTTGGACTTACGAAGCACACATGATAATACATTTCTTGGAACAAGACATAAATTAGCAGCTCAGTTACCTGCCAAAATCGGAACATAATTGAATCCAAAAGTAGTATTTTCAAAATTTTCAGAACATGCAGTTGAATGCTATTTTATTCTGGAGTCCGGTCACGATTACTAACTACTAAATGTACCTAAAAGAAACTCATACGATGATTATATGTGGATGGCGCCTACATATACACATTTCTATGGTACAATGTGAGTTTGTTGTTTCCTATATGCAAACCTCAGTGGCAACGTTAGTTCACACGAACATAACTTCTGCCTTACCTCAACATACGTGTAATACAATGTCATTGAGCGCAATCTTAGATTGACAATTTCTCAAGGGCAGAACCATGCACTCTACAACATCTAAAAAATAACTCGGCCGAAACTAGACAGGGGTAAAGATTATCCTTTCGCAAGAGACACATTTTCACTAAATGTGTATCACATTCATAAAAAGTCATACAAAGATAGAAAACATGAATTAAATATAAATTAACATAACCTCACATGTATGCAAGATATTCAACAATTTCTAAGCCTGACGAATATTATAACAGTTACATACTGCGCCAATCACAGCAATCTTTTTTTGGTTTGTATAATTCATTGTTGCCGACTCATTTAGCTAACTATCCCCCTCCACGCGAGCTTACGCAATTAGTACCGTTATACCAGCTTGAAAGCGCGGAGATATGCAATTGTATTATATTGACCTGACTCTCGTTTTCCATTGTAAATCATACACGTCAGAACAAATGTTTAGACAAGGACAATAAAGAGTGAGAGCAAATAAACTGTATTTCATATTGACTCATAATCTATTCCATTCCTTAAGAAACAATATCACTTAATATATTTTATAAAGACAAAGCCATACTGGCACAGGTGAAAAATTACTTTCTGTAGGGGAGTATTTCTAATTATATTTGAAACCATGTCCCTATTGAATACAGTCTACGATAAATACAAGCCAATGGTTCGCCAATAGTAATCAATAAAACCACTGTCTTCAATTCGACAAGTTTTCTTTATGTTTAAACGATGTTACGATATTTTAAAAAAACTATGGAATGCATACAAAAGACAAGACATGTTAATTGTAGGATCATAATCTACTTGCATAGACAGAAAAGTGACCCCTAAAACGGTCGTCGGGGGAGACACAACCTTGTTACATACAATTATTCCATCAGGGTAAGTCTTACTATATGGGGACATTTGAATACCATACCTCCCTGTTATATGTGTATCTGTCATGTCTTGTACCACATTAACCCACTTTAAAATGTCATACTGTCTCTGAACAGCTACATAACTGACCCTCTCAAAGCGATTTAGGAGCAGCTGAAAGTTTCTATTTTTGGTTTTATGAAACAACTGTTATATTTGATGGTGGAGTTGCGTCAGTTATACCTACATGGAAGAATTTCATACGAGGATGCTTTCTGTCAAGTGTGGTAAAATTGTGCTGCGTGATCTTGGAAAAATCATTTAAAAGCTTTTGTATATTTATTACTGAAATGGCATAATTTGTTAAAGGAAAAAAGCTCAATGCCACGATGTTTTTGACCAATATGATCAAATTATGTTCAGTGGTTGTGGAAAATAAGTCATTGAAAGAGTTTTCTAATTTTAGTAACACGGAACACATTTGATGGCATATCAGAATCCATTATTCAAAACAAAGTCTTCCCCGTCCGATATTTTCTTTCCAATTTTGATAAATGTCTGTTCAAACATTTTTTGAGAAGAAGTCGTTTACATTTTTTATTTCCTTTTAGTAACATATTTGATGGTAGATTTGGCCTCGTTCAAAGCAATAGGAAAGCACTCTATGCCATGATGATATCTGCTAAATTTGGCTAAATTGGTCTGGTGGATTTTGAGGCTAAATTCCAAATAGCATTTGTTGACGGACTGACGATCAACGGACGCAGGGCGTTACCTTAAACTCACTTGAACTTACAGCCAGGTGAAAATAGCAACATCAACAGCCACTGCTGAAATAACTGGGCAATGTTAACGTTTTGGTATTGGACATGCCCATGCTTTACATATAAAATTAAATGCGTTGCCTTATTCGAAACAGTGTTATTTTAATCTCTCTATTCTTTCGCCTCCTTGACACCTACCCCACACCCGACACCAAACCTTACATCATCTACCTTTGGAACCTTGATCTATGGGTCACACCCTATATTTTGGTTAAGACTATTCGTACATATATTGTGTCTTACCGTTATGACACCATTTCTAATTTTGGTCTGGGCGTTTTATCAGATATATGTAAAATGATATATAGTACATGTATTCTTTAAATGAAAGGCTCCTCCCATTCCCCACCCGCCATTTGAGCCCCGGGATGTAAATTGGAATAATGCGTACACCTGCAAGTCGTAAGAGGCGACTAAAAGAGACAGGAACCACGATGGCTTAGTAGTTAGCGTGCGTAAAAACATCAAGCCAAAGACAACCAATATTCCATGATGAGTCTGCAAAAGTCAGGGAGGAGTGATAGGAGCAGTGGCGGTGCGAGGGTAATGATGGGCAATTGCCCCTGGGCGCGAGGCGAAGGGGTGGGGGCGCCATTGGGAGTTATTTTGTTATTTTTTATTTTGGAGCTGAAACTTTCAAAGAATTTCACCGCCACTGGGTAGGATTGTAGCATCGTAATAAATTTTTCAGAAATAGTTGGGATTGGTTTATAATCAGACATATATATATATATATATATATATATATATATATATATATATATATATATATATGACCTTGACGGTGACCTTTCATACACTCAGATTAGTTGCAATCTGTGACGTAGATGTTTAAAAAATATCTTTGTTTAAGTAGCATTTATGATATGATTTGTAATTTTATGAGAATTCTTCCCCGTGTTTTACTCTCAGCCATTAGAAACATGTCATAACCTGTTAAAAGTTAAAGTTATACACCTGATATCTCTAAATTTGCGTCAGGTGATAATCCAGGAACAATGCAATTTTAAGTCAAGTTTGCTAGTTTTCACACAGACATTTCTAAGTGCCTCACAGTTGTCACATAGCCTCTGTTTATGTAATAGTCATCTAGATCTCCAAGTATGTTCAGGTTGAAATGTTGACGACATCATAAACACAAGGATAATCGCCATATGTTCGATTCGTTGCTTGATACATCAAATGTTTCTGTTGGTGTTTCGTTCACTGCTGTCCATGTATTCATATAGGTAAATGTATCCCCTCAAACATTTCGACTGCATTTTTTGTAAACGGTTTATGTGTGTCCGTAAAGACTTTATCAATGAAATTTTGATCAAGCTGTTCTAAAGATTGTCCTATGAATCTAAAGCTGTATACAAACCCTATTGTCTTTATAACTGGTATCCTTTTTCCTTCTATTAAGAACCTATCAATTACGAAATCTCTGTTGAATGAAATACAATTTTCGGCGTCTTTTGGTATGACTTTTACCTCTTCTGTTTTGATCAATTTAACCGATGAGTTTATTGAATAAGTGACTTTTATAACCGGTTGCATTATGTTTGAACAATCGTATTGATTTCTTTATTTAAAATGTGAACTACTTTCTTTATGAGCTGCGCCTCTACATTTACCTGCCAAATAATTATGATCGCGAACTTTGTTTTCAGTTATTTCCATCTCACATATCTAACAGATGTCTGATGCTTTAAAATGTTTTTCATGTTCGTATGTGAATGCCTTGTATTTTCCATCGTTTGGTCTTAATTCGTCATACTCTAATTTTGCAATCTTTCCCAACGCATCGTACAATGTTTTGATGCAATATGTTGCTCTGTAAACTATTGGTTCGTCTCTCACGTGGATTGATTTAAGATACAAATAAACACTTAAGGAAAGTATTTGACTGTTTTGATTGTCCAGAATATGTCCGATTGTACGGTACATTCAGAGTACTCCTTTGGTGTTGTCCCTCTGTGGCACACTTAACACTTCTGGTACGATGAAAATTTCAAAGTCACAATAACTGACATTTAGAACTATTAACTGGGGTTGATAGTTGTTTCAATATTTCAAACTGGCATTATATCTTTCGAGCTATTTAAACTGCAACATTGTTTTAATAATTTGTGTGGTATATAGCAAGAAATCAAACATGTCAGTTTCAAAACAAAAACTGATCTCCATGATTTTTGCTTACCCTTGTTGATCCTAACATTAAAACAAATATTCCCAGGGAATAGTATATTCCATCTTTGTAGTCATTGGGGTCATCATTATGACTTACATGTCGACATGTTCTTATCTCACTATTTCTGTTATTCTAACCCATTTGCTGTAGCTTCCATCAATATCCACTTGTGCTATTCTGCTTTCCTCGACCACCCTTTCCAATATTGTATAAACATTTATGTGTATATCAAACTTCATTTTCAAATTTCCCCGTCTACCCTTTACCGTATATTATTTAAGCCAATAGCTGTGTCTGTCCAAATTGTGTTTCGATAGCATTTGATTTTTTATTGGGTGGGGGGAGGATGGAGCGAGGGTTAAACTCAACATATGAGCATAGAAGAAACAATATTTACCATCATTATTATTCAAATTATTACAAGAGTTTTCATTTTTATAATTATTAATATTTTGCTCTTAACCCACAGAGATAAATCGACGTATGAGTTTCCTCTGAGCGGCTTATAATGTCCATGTCTATTGTTAAATATTCAATTCTGTCAAAAATACATCTTGCACTTTCGCTTACTACCTGTCACTTCCTGTCCACAATTTTGCATGTAAAATGTCGAATAAGCGTGCAATGACGTAGCTCATTTCGCCTCCATTCAATATATTTAGAGGCCTTGTTCTGTAGCAAATATTTCTATACTCAACCTGATCACCTTCTTTAAAGGGTTGTTTCATAAGTCTGATTGTTCCATCTAATAAAGTTTTCACATAACCAAACTGACGAACATTTTGTAATAATGATCGTCAGATTTGAGTCAACATGATTGCATAATCCATACAAATATTGATTGTTACCACCCTAAAATATGTTCTCATTGACAGTTCTATTAAATGATTCTCTAAGTCGCTTCGTTATGATTATGTTTAAATTCTCTCTGTTCGTCTATCTTATTTATTTACTAGTTTGAAAACGCATCTAAGGGAGTCGTTTTTCACACTATTTTGCAATGGCATATCAACTACTGTGTTCGTTTCAATTTGTCTAGCTAGAAATATTGAAATATAGCTTAACTACTAATTATTTAGATAACTAAACAACAAGCATAATATCTTTAATTTTTGGAATAAACTTTAGCACAATCCCAGCCTACCAACCGTTTACAAGCCGTTCTGAGTATTTCATTTCACCAGCAATCAAGAAATTTGACTGAAAACACGATAATAAGTTCCACACCAAGCCACCTTTTTCACTAATTGCGACAGTTGGGGCCATATCCACAATGGAAGTTAGTCCCTATCTATTAACTGAATGCGAATTTGAGAGTTTGCAAGAATCCTGAGCCATGTGATTCGACAGGTGGCTGATCTACCAGAGGACAAAGTTTTCCCACAGCTATCTATACATAAGTTCGCACTTCTTATATATTGATCTTGTTTTCGTTCAGTAATCAATGATATGTTGTTCATTGAAATAAGTATTCTTGCCAAATATCTGTAAAAGAAACAAAAAACAACCAAAACAAAAAAAAACAAAAAAACAAAAAAAACAATAAACCCACATGCGATGAATTGTTTAGATTCTTTTATTGGAAAATATATCCAATTAAATACTTAATTGTATAATCTTTATTTTACTATTTATAATTGTCTTATTCGCTATTTAAAATTTGTTTAAACAAAGTCTATAAATATCAAACAAATATATACTAGTCTCGACAGCACTGAAACTTCCAATATACATACTGCTGTTGGTAATGTTAGCGATGAATCTTACATGTGTGAGGAAAATATACAGCAGCTTGCAAATATATTCTCTTTATTTAGGGATACGCGCAAGCTTATGCACTCACAGTTGAAATATGAAGTTAAGCTTCAAGTTGTTGCTTTCAATTCATCAACATTCTATATAATTTTGAATAAGAATGTCATTCATTATAGAACATAATGTTATGTGTTACAAAAGAAAAGAAAAAAAAATGGCGACATAGAGCCACATTCTACACTTAATGCCAACACTGAATCGTGTTTATTAATAGTGGTCATTTAAAGTTCGTTATTTCTTTTCACTTGTTCACTTTATGAGGTATGAAGTTATTATTTGCACAGCAGAAATTAGATCCAGAAAAGGTTTGCTTTGGTTTATAATGTATTGCGGCACAGCAATACAAGTACGTTGTTTAGTGACGGGGCAATTGAAGTAAAGTGCTTTTTCCAAGGAAACACCACTGTCCAATCCCTTTCGGTCGCCAGTTCCGCACGCAACTACTGGGTCACTGTGACTCCTGCCTCCATCAGTCTCTTGTTACCACACTCAGGAGAGCGCATTGGGCCCATTCTAATAGCAAAAACGATTACTTCTAAAACAGTTCAAGTGGATTAGATTGCCCTTTCCTATGGTAATTAGAAACCTGCTTTTAACATCACTTAATGTAGCGTTTTATCTTAGCATATGTCCAAGACAAAGAAACATTTCTCCAATAGGGTATTGTTTATTTTATTTTTAAATCCTTCAATTAAAAATCAATAAGAACTTCAAACGATTTGTAAATCTTGCATTGCAGTGGTATATTAAACAAAAAGAATGCGATGAATTCGTTCTAGAAAAAAAATCAACCTTGGATCCATTATAAAGTAAATTATAAAACAGTTTAATGCCATGAACGTGGATATATGAAGATAATTTATAAGGTCCTTATATTCACATTCCCTGACACTCGAGAATTATCATTATTTTGCAGAATTGTGGCTTAATGTGGGCTGTATATAACCAATCCTTACTTTTCATATGAGTATACATGACTCAAAAGTTTCAGTTGTATGTATATATATCACTGCACGAAAGAAAATACTGCACAACGTTTTCTTTTTAAGGTAAATTTCTTTCCAGTTTCTAGCGTTTGTTGTGTTTTTCTTTTTCTTTTTGTCAGTGAGAACAGTGATCTTGCTTTATTCCTCTTTTGATGAATACACCTGCCTCAGCTCTTCTGTTTGTAGCAATGTCTATTATTGTCTTTCCACATATCACGTAATTATTAGACATAGACGATGTTACCCTACAAAGTAAATATCTCATTATTTTATTCGGGGGGGGGGGGGCGGGTGTCCGAGTGGTCTAAGGAGCTCGCCTTTACAGATCATTAACATCTCACCTCGGTCCGCGTGGGTTCGAGTCTCGGACTCGGCCAAAGTGGGTATGTGAGAAAGCTTGCCAGTAGCTTCCCGTGGGTCGGTGGTTCCTCCCGGGGGTTTTCCGGGTTCTTCCGCCACCAAATATACTGGCCGCCATGTATAGCCTATCATGTGCTGAAAAATGGCGTTAAACCCAAAACAACAACAATTGTATTCTGCTTTAAGTTCTATAAATTTGGCAAAAGGTGATTTGAAATTAATTATTTATTAAATGCAATCCCCTTAATAAAAACCACTTTGAACTTACCGATCTATATATAAGAATGGTTATTATATAACAATACTTGGTGTAAAGAAAATCCCCATTCAATATTTTACGAACTGGCTAATGCCTGTGGCAAATATTTGAATACCTTTTTAGATGGTAACAACGTATCAAATTATTGGAATATAATGTAGTCTGTGTCGTAGGAAATTACCTCTAAACAAGTTGCATAGTATTTAGTCATGCTGGTGTAACTTACACACATGATATTTCCCCTTGCGTGGGTCGCTGTGGTTATATTTTCATATCAGGAATATGGTTCAATTCCTCTGTTGTTTCAAAATGTGACTCATTTACATGCGTACAATTAATCTTTACTAAAGTTTTGAAAAAGACATCTTAAACAGATTGTATATTTCTGTACTGGAGCCAGTGAAGATCTATTACTAGCTTGATAAAGGTATTTTATATGGATTTTCGTTCTATAGCTTGTACAAATGGTATTATTGGTGCGGTTACAATTGAGATTTTTTTCCGTTTGTAGCCAGTGTACACTAATAAGGTATGTGATGGAGAGAGAGAGAACGAGAGAGAGAGAGAGAGAGAGAGAGAGAGAGAGAGAGAGAGAGAGAGAGAGAGAGAGAGAGGGAGAACGAGAGAGAGAGAGAGAGAGAGAGGGAGGGATGGAGGGATAGAGACAGAGACAGACAGACGGACAGATAGACAAAGACAGAGTATGTCATGTGGACATTTCATACACGCTCCATATTTTATTTTCCGTCTGTCGCCATTTGATTTTATTAAGCTTGTTATTTGCTTACGATAAAATTAGCTTAATCATGGAGCGTTGATTTTTCTTGAAGATGTTGCTCTGAAATACAGAACAGGATTACAACCACTCCAAACAAAGTTAGAGGTAAGATCTAATGAGCAGACAAACATACATACATACATACATACATACATACATACATACATACATACATACATACATACATACATACATACATACATACATACATACATACATACATACATACATACATACATACATATACACACACATATATATATATATATATATATATATATATATATACAGAGAGAGAGAGGTAAACAGAGAGAGAGAGAGAGAGAGAGAGAGAGAGAGAGAGAGAGAGAGAGAGAGAGATAAAGAGATAGATTGACGGTAGAAGTGGATATTTAATGAGAGCAAGATGAACGAAAAATGTGAGATGTGCTTCCAAAGTATGTAACAACGTATTCAAGCATGGCAAAATAGTCATATCTGCAGAAAATATCCTAGAACTGTATTGACAAAACGATACACAAAACAATATACGACAAATAAATCAACCATTCTTTTTATTATGAACGAGCAAAACAAGTACAAGGAGATAAAACATGCAGTTAGCGAGAAAATTTACCTTACTTAAAGTCAAGATCTCAGAACTCACCTCAGGTGGACAGAGTTTAAAGACAACGTATTAGAAAAAGGTAATAAATACAAAGAGAAAGGATTTTAGAAAAAATAAGTACGGGAAAGCAGAATACAAGTTGAAAAGAAAACCTTTAAGTATAGGATGTTATGGTTTTGGCTGACCTTATTTTACCTATTCAAATGGGTATGCTTATAAGCATACAATATTAGTCCCTTTCAAAACTAATAAATGAAGAGCTATATTATACTGCGAAAAGAATCCAGATGACAAAATAAATAACAAACTATCGATATTTATTTCTGATGAACTCTGAAACAATACATTTTGCTACATGAGCGATACAATGGAACAAAAACTGTTTTAATTCCTGGTGGTTATACAACCTTGTGATGTACACGAATAAATTAAATGACTGCAAATGGTGACATCACATAAAGAATATAAGTGGAATGCACTAAACTCAACTTAAAAGTTAAAATCACTCAGAACAACTATTACACGGTGAATATAGCGAATCTCAGCGCTAAATTATTAGCATTTAGTAGCCCGAGATATGCATACATATCAAATGAATATAATAATGTTTGTGTGTATTTGTAATGCTGCAATTTAAACATTTTCATTAATCAGAACAATAACACCCCTAGTTGCTCTAATGGTTATTGTTTTCGTTTGCTAGAACCTCTACCTGTCATTTTTTTTTGGTTCTTGACTTTGTTTATACAATGTTAATGGTCATTGGTACGACAGACATATTAAATATCAGCATAAAAGATGAAAAAGGAAAAGTGATTTTTACGATATGCATGTAACATATCTTCTTCACCTAAGATTAATAATACAATAATGACAGAGATGTTACTGAAACGTCCTATTGCAGTGGTTCTCAAAATTTATTTTTCTTCGCGGACCACTTGGCTATTAAAGACAATGTTTCATATCGGATATGAATGGAGCTCGCGGACCACAGTTTGTGAACCTCTGCCCTGGTGAGAATCCTTTTGGAGACGTTACCCAATTAAAATTCTTCTGTAAACACTAGGACAGAAAACAGTAACAGTGGATGCATCAATAGGTGAGACAATTAACAATGACTTAAACCCCAAATGGAAACGTTTTTCCAATCTAAGATATTCAATAAAAAATTGTATGCCACTGATAGAAAGTTTGTACAAAAACCCAACTGATGTTCACATATGTCAGATTTTGGATGATAGATAGCGTCATACAGTATCGCATAGTTGTAAATATATGTTTTTCACAAGTATATTTCGGATATTTTAAGTGTCTTTACAGAAACTGCCTCACGCTAGCACTAAAAATAAATTAGAGTAGACTACGTAGTCTGCTTGTCAAACCATTGTTGATCCTCACGATGACGATTTTAAAAGCAATATGAGCACGTGATTTGATTCTTGACAGAATTTGCTTGTTCTTGGTTAAATGGATGAAGTAGGTCAAATGCAGAAAATAGTTTGCAGATGTCTACATCTTCTTCGATCCCTTTTAATTCAATATATTATTCAGTTGCATGTTTACAGTAGGCATTACTCAAGATGTAGCCAGTGCCTAACGATGTAGTCAACATCTGGTAGTGATCGGTATTCACTCTGGACAATAGTAGATTACCAGCTATTGAATAGAGTGGTGCTGAGACAGCTAACATAATTTCATATCTAAATAAACAGACAGATGAAAACAGAAAGAAAAAAAAATGTTAGATGCGAATGAATTGTTCAGACATGGATCCAATAATTTGCCTAGTGCCAGACGAGCAATTGATAAACAGTGCGACGGATACTTTTGAAGATCACATCTACAAACTAAAAAACAAATCACTGGAAGACAATGTTGCTATCCAGTCTCAGCTGGAACAATTAGAGTAAGTTTGATGAATGAGACTCCCAAAATGAACCAAGAAAATTAAAAGGTAAATAATGATATCATTACAAACAATACTGACTTAAAGACCAATATGATCATTGATAACATAAAAACCATGTTTGAGCTGTAGAAGAGATATCATTTAACAGAGATAGATAAAAGGATTGGGGACGTCAAAATAAACTAAATCTTAATGAAAGCATGATAATATCTATGAAAACAACCTATAATTTATCATTGCAGGTTTGAGTGATAAGATTAAAATGAAAAAAAATATTACATTTACTAAATATACAATAAATTAGACTGAAAATAAAAAATAGCTTCAAAAAATATATTGGTCGAGAAGTTGTTAATACTATCAGTGTGTGTAAATGATATTGCTTTGTATGATTAAATTATACATTAAAGGAATAAATCGATAACACAGAAGACGAGTTTGAGAAGAAAAGTAAACTAAATCCTGTATGTATGTCGCTTTACGATTTTCGAATTATAGCAAGTAAGTATGGTATTAAAAACAAATTTGGATTTAAAAATATAGTTTGACTTTATAAAAGAGACAACATCACCTGTTCGTATTGGAATTGAACGTAAAGGTTTATTGATATTTGTCATCTCAAACTATATACCAGATATTAGATACAAAATATAGATTCGACAATGGTCCATCACGTATTAGAGAATACAAGCTACGTACAACAGATGTTTCACAGTAATATGTCATTAACGTAAACAAAATCAGTATCATACACAATTGTTCTCAACTTGGATATTGAACCTATGCGATTATTTAGCTTTTAGTTTGATTTTTACATTAGATTGTGTGGTAGGCAAACAATAGGTTACTTACTCATGAGGCGTTCGATAAAGAATCTGAACATACACAGCAATAACCTAATCTTCACACAGTTTTAAAAAAATATGAACCACACTGTCTGGAAGATAACAATATTATAATAATTTGATTAATATCAGGCCGTAAAACCAAAATTGGAGCAGTATAAAATGTTCTAGTATTAAATAGTAATATGGTCACAACAGCAGTAATCAGTGGAGGAGTAATAGCTAACTGTTATGTATTTACATGAAACAACATGTAAATACAACTATCTGTTCAAATTGTTTGATCCTAATGGAGCTGCTGATTTAAACAATTGGGATAGAATGCGACCAAAATATCAGCACATCATACGTAAGCGATGATCTTTTCAAGTTGAAGGACTACAATATTTTCGTGACTTACAAGGATTTGTAGTTACCCGTATCGATTAGGACAAATAGGGTTGAAAAAGGCATTATCATCGATCAAATAAGAAACTTATGATTAGTGGCAGGTAAAGCACACGATCCTGGTACTGAAGCTAAACAGTATTTTCTGTATCGAAAAAAAATTTAAGAGTACCAAATTACTTTCAGATACAGGCAGGCCATTGTCCACTGTATCATCTTACTTTTCCTTGGAATTATAAATTATTCATAACACTCACAAAGTCCTCTGAAGTAATAGAATATGGCAATCATGACCACAAACTAAAAAACATTTGTTTGGAGGACGATTACTTCCTAATAAATTGCATAATAGGTAAATGATAAACACAGAAATAGAATTTCTTTACTACTAGATTACAAGGCAGAGAAGTATCGACATAGCATTCAATGTCACTTTGATTAACATTACAATTCTCCCAAAATGAGTTTACTGGGTGCTTTGATACTCTTTACCAAAGGTGGAGGCAGTGATACTGAAAAGGTTTACAATTCAGCAATATAAAAATCTCAGTTACTATAGAAGGTCTGCCATACATGAATTATGCGCAGGATCTTCAGTTCATACAAGAATTCACAGAAGAAGCAGAGTTTCCCGGATTAAAGCAAACACGCAAAGAAATTAGTCGCGTCAGTTGTAACAATTTCTGCAACATATCGTTTGCATCTGGTTTAATTTAAGGATTTAAGAATTTCAGTCTTAAATCAGCAGAAAAGAAATTGTAGGTGCTAACAAAATAATATTTATTTTTCGTCTTGTGCTAAGGTAAACATTCAAAACGAGCGAATAAATCATTCATGTTTCAAGCATAAATGTCATTCGTAATGTTTTGTGTCTCATCATGAATACTTAAAGAATCAGTATCAGCTATTAACAGTCTCATTCCATCACCGTATTGTCGCAACATAATTTGTACACCAACTATTTGAATGATTCTAGCACCGTAAATCTACTATAAACTCGTTTCGTTAATATGATTTTCTCGTTTTCCACTAATTCATCGTCATCGTTTTTTTTTTTTTTACTGGCAAATGATAAATCCTAGAGTAGTTAAAAAAAACAAACTATTTCTCTGTACATTATTATATTGTTTTATTTTTATAGACTTCTCTTCTCTACCTGTTTACCAAGCACAGGACAGTTGTTTCTAGAAATAATTTATTGCTCTTAGTTTGTATTGAGATAAATTATGATTTAAGCACAGTTCATGTGCAAATAAGTCAACTATGTCGATATTTGCTAGTTTTAAACCAACCTGTATGTTGCGCGCGTTGTTTTTTTTCTTTCTTTTGTTTCTTCTCTTTGTTGCTTGTTGCTTTTTGTTTTATACTAAGCACCAAGGCACACACCGTTTTAGGTTAATTTCAATTAAAACTGTGAGCAGCAGGCTAAAATACGATTGTCATTAAAACATTGCACCCAAATATGATATTCCATATTAACCGATTGAATACAATATTGTCGCAACTACTTATTAGCGTCAGTTGTACAGAAAATACAGATTCACGAATTGACAATTTAATTTAATTACTTTCTTCCCCATCTGCAACACGTTCATACCGCAAAGATTGAGGTAACACAGTACACCAGGATACTATCGAGTGAGATCAAATGATGAATAAAAAGTTCGCAGCTTTATATACATTAATGATATACATTGCTCCTCAAGAGAAAAATTATGCCATTAAACACATACAACATTAATCGCTTGCAGAAAGTCTAATAATACGGTATTACAACTACAAGAGGTGAGATCCTTGTATTTATGCAGAGATCACTGACATTATCATAGGTTTTGAAATGTTGATTAGTATTGATAAACTGGTACATTATTATTAGCATTGGTATTATTATTATTCTATATATATATATATATATATATATATATATATATATATATATATATATATATATATATATATAGAGAGAGAGAGAGAGAGAGAGAGAGAGAGAGAGAGAGATTATAATAAGATCTATGTACCTTGGTTTCTGTCGTAGGAATCCGGCGTGATAGTGTACTTTAAATAGAATTAATTACTAGATCGAGATGCAGGTGTGTCTGCTTCACACGAATGCCTGCCTATACCAGCGACTTTGTAGCATAATGTTTTGGTGATGTGCGCATGGTCGAAATGGTATAGGGGTTGGTGTGTGCAATCAAAGCAATGGGTGCCGTAACCCGCGGAATTGGATTCGAATCTCCGTAGCGTATGAATTAAAAATTCTCTAACCTGTGTAATGATATTATTTAATAGATAGATAGATAGATAGATAGATAGATAGATAGATAGATAGATAGATAGATAGATAGATAGATAGATAGATAGATAGATATATAGATAGATAGATAGACTTATTAAGTTTTTCTGCCGCTTTGAGCGTTTTAGGATATAGGTATCGAAACAGGTTCATAGTTCGTTTAGTTAAGAACTTATTTTATTACGGAGAGAGAGAGAGAGAGAGAGAGAGAGAGAGAGAGAGAGAGAGAGAGAGAGAGAGAGAGAGAGAGAGAGAGAGAGAGAGAGAGGCTGAGTCTGTAATTCTTCCCGTAATATTCAGAACTGAAAGGGATTTTCTTTTGGATAATAATGTTTATGTCTAACTTCATGACAATTGTTTAAAGTAAGAGAAACAAAGTGTTGTTTAACGGGAAAACAACAACCTAATTTCATGTATTATTAGCATATTATTTTCTTTGACAACTAAAGTATTGAAAAAGAAACTGTAATAGTTGTTAAAGAATATTGTAATATTATTTTCTCTTATGATCCAGCTTGCAGAAGCCTGCTTTTTACGATGAATATAAAGCTGCTTTGTATTTTGGTATTTTACCAAGAGGGAATCGAAGATGAAGGTGAACCCTTCCACTTTATCTAATCATGATACACGCTGTGTCAACCAAACTATCTGGAAAAGGACCTCTTTTATCCTTTTATTTCTTCTACATTTGGTTGCTTTTTGTGAGTAAAATAATCCTAATTGTAATATATATATATATATATATATATATATATATATATATATATATATTTATTTATTTATTTATATCCATTACCGTTTCAATAGTAAACTTGCTTGTATTATTTCTCAACATGTATCCGTTATTTAAGAAAAGGATTGTTGAATTGAAAAAAATGTTTTTTCCCCTCTGAAAGTTCGCAGCTTTATATACATTAAAACTATAAGAAATAATTGTTTGTGTTTGCTGATTCAACATCTGTGTTTTCAATATTTCTAAGTTTTTTCTTAAATAAGGAAATTAAATCGTCTTTCTTACTTTTAATACCCATCAAAATGTTGTATTTCACAAATCTATGAATGTTCTCCATACATCAATTAGCACCAGTTAATTAGTAAAATGTCAGTAAGATTCTCTCTGGATCTAGGGTTATTAGGCAATCAAATCGATTGACCATTAATACTAAATTTTGTCACGATTATTATGAGGACGTGATACCGTCATCATTATAAATCAACCCCCCCCCTCTCTCTCTCTCTCTCTGTTTGTGAATGCCTGAAATGTGTTAACAAGCACAGACTATCTATCGTCATGTGTGGAGGAATATGGTTAGAATACAAATGGAGAAAAATATTTAGATTAGCAGAACTATGTAATCTATTTGACAAGGCGATGATAACAGAACCTGATGCAGCCTGCTCAGTTTGAGTCGACTGAACTATCATTGTCATAAGAATGCAATCATGCAATCAACTGTACAGTCAAATATAAACAAAAACATCATTGCTGGGATCTTCTAAAATTGCACCGTTTACGTATAAATGATAAAATTAGTTTTTGAAAACAAAATAGCGTAAATTATCAGGTCATAGAGAATCTTTTTCTTATATTATGGTCACTTAAACAGCCTGTTGTTTATTCGTCTGCATGCATCTACTGACACCTGTTTTTTTAACATACGTAAAACAACCGGAAAAAATTGGCATCAATAAAATCATAATATTTTATGTTAACACTTACTCTTTGTGAATTAGTGTTAATATTTTAGTGTCTACATAAAATTTAATGAAAAATGGTTGAAAAATATTAAAATTATAACGATTTGAATTTGTACATGCTATATAGTGGCAGTCGGATAGGTCTTAAAGTCCGTGAAGCTGCCAATGTGCTTGTGAATCACGTGATGCTCAGATCTTTGCCAGCTACGGTTTCGCTTTCCAGTTTCGTACTTTGCACAGGGTTTGATTTCAATCGGATTATCCTCGGCCTTTTCCATTGCACGCTAGAAAATTGTCAGCTTTCCATCGCACGCTAGAAAAAAAAAAAACAACATCGGTTGTAAATAATGTCAATTTTGAAGTGCCCTCAAGTCCGTGGTCGCTGTTACGTCATAATAACATTAAAACGTCACAAAGAATAGATGACGTAACAACACTAACAGCAAAACAAGCAATAGTTGCAGACAATTGAAACCGAATAATATCTTTCATTTTATTATTACAAAGTTGCAGGAATAACATTAAAAATTAAATGTGCAGGTATTTTATTGATCGTTGAAATGTCGTCAAGTGTTATTTTCAAGACCTATAATGTTATAAGACCATGTTCTTCGCATATCTAACTGGAAATTCATCCGCTAAAAACTTACCAATTTATGAAGTATCACAACGATTACCTCTGAGTCTCTTTCAGGGAGTTGAAGTTATTCGACTCGCATCGGAAAGAGACGAGAATGCTTCAAACGGGTTTTATTTTTAAAGGAAAACATTCTCATTTTTCCCCACTGATTATCCTGTTAATTTAAAATAGACCTGGCGTATCTTAGGTATTGTTAAAATTACTTTTAATTCCCTAAAAGTTTTTGTACAGTTAATGGGTGTAATTTTAATTATAGAGTATACAGCTTGGCCTTACTTCAGATGTGCATTTCACAAAATACTGCTAACTCAGCTTGGTCATTTTCACTTCCTAGACTTCAGAGGTAAATTGGAAAAAAAAAACAAATAAATAATAATATCCGATAACTTTTTTAAAAACTTTTTTCGTATTTTATAATTCAATAATTGCACTCTGAAAAGTTAGTATTGTCAATTCTGGCCAATTTTATTTTCCTTATTTTAATCACCGCTAAAGTTAGTTTAGTTTGGGCAAATTCAAGTTCATTTCTCGAGCACATGGGAGCAGCCATTCGATCAGCTGTCTGCTTTAGGCATTGCGTTGTTTCCCCAATACTACATATACAGAAATTTCAGTCACAGTATATGAAAATAGCATAGAGGTATGCCAATATTCTCACCACTGTGATTGTTGCAATTGCACACAACTTTACCTTATACCTGTCCCTCTTTCATAAGTACTTAATAACTGTAGAGCGGAACCGACAGTATTGGTCGGTGATCCATAGGAATCGATACGTGCTAGGGCTAGAGTGATATATGGCGATACGTTAACATCTGAGTGCACTAACCTTCTGAATCTAAATTGTTCATACACGGCCTCATAATTGTGGTCTTCATTTTCATGTTGCAAGTTAATGCGAGTCCCAATTGTCTTTGATGTACCAAGGTCCACAGTCTTCAAGATTTTGTCAATAATTGTGTGCGTCCTTAGTTTGTATTGATAGTTCATTATATCTGTGTACATGTGTCCTCGTTGTCCTTGATAAATTTACGCACACTCACAATAGCGCAATAGCTGTTTTGGTACATTAACGTATATACGAACTGCTTCTGTCTAACACATTTATGAACTCTTTGGAACAATTAGACTGCCACCTTGCAGTATGTAGTAACAATTAACAATTAACAACTGATGTATTACCTAAGGAAGGGATAATCATGATGAGATCGTTCTATGATTCTGGAAAGGGTTAAGGATCTGTTAAGCAGGAAAAAAAATATACAATTACGTCTGAGTGCACTAAACCTCTGAGTATGAACCGTGCTTGCACTGCCTAGTAATGTTGTCTTCATTGTCGTTGTGCAAGATAATGGGAGTTCCAATTGTCCATGACGTCAATTGTCTGTAGTTATTATTTTTTCGTCGATAGTTATGTGTACTATTTGAGTGAACGTGTGCGCCCTCGCTTGCATTGCGAAATTTCATATTCCTTAGAGTCAGTCCTACAATACCCCCCCCCTACGTTATCGTTTGCTGTAAATTTACTGCCAGAAACTGTATCTCTTGTCACTCCAGAATAGCTATAACAAATGTTCTCTGTACGAGGTTCATAGCCGAGTCCTTGATATGCACCAAATACAAGAATGTGTGTTTGTGACACGTGCGTTTCAAAAATTAAGTTAGATGTCTTTATATGTTGCCTAGCTGGTTGCCTAATTCATTGTCAACAATAATATATTGATAGACAACTAGCTAGCTATCTTGCTAATTCCTCTATCTTTTACAATACCACATATAAATCTCTGAATTGTGTGTGTGTGTGTGTGTGTGTGTGTGTGTGTGTGTGCGTGTGCATGTGTGTGACGTGTTTTAAAAATATAGTTAGATACCTATCTATGTTGCTTAACTGGTTACCAACAATAATATATTGATAGCTAACTTGCTAGCTAGGATGATAATTCCCCTCTATCTTTAACTAAAGAAAAAGTCCGGTCTTGTGGAATTTGAGTCAGGGCTTGTGATTTTTTAAAAAGTCACCAGCCCTTGGCCTGTGTCTGAAATTTTGTTTCTTTGAGCACTGCACCAAAGCTGAAAAAACCTGATCTACAAACCCTGAAAGATGTATGTGTCCGTTTGAAATGCAAGCGGAGTGATGAGCATGCAGAAAACAAACAGTAAACTGATGGTAAACGAACACAAAGAGAATGATGAACGAACGCGCAAAGAATGCAGAACAAGCGATAAGCACTATGTGTAAAACGTTGCAATAGCGCAAAATTAAATGATAAATAATAAATGTGATTCATACACATTAAACGATTAACAACACAGGATGAGCAATAAACCATAAGCGCTAAACGAACACGCATAAACGATAAGCGATAAACTATAAATAATGAATGAAAACCGTAGACGATGAACGAGACTAATGAAAATACCGATACAATGCTATCATTTATTTCGTATATATTGTTTAATTATCGCAATTAGAATGATGCCATTCAAATGCATTTAATTCTAACCCAAGCGATGCAAGTGAGTCACCACATAACCACTTAGCATGTCAAAGAATCATGTAAGTGATACTCATGCTCTGGTAAAATTCATTTGAGTAATTTCTGAATATTCCCTTCTTACATAATGTTTCTCTTAAAAATGCCTTCATTTGTTGACCATCTGCCTATAATGAACTCTACAAGTTCTGGCAGCTATATTTCACTCGCACAAAGGCTATTCTCTCCAACAAGAACACATTTATTTTAAATTCTAAAATCTAATATACAGTTGACACTAGTAACGACATGACTATATTTAAACCTTTACCACAATCACCATTAATGCTGCAAACATTCCAATCCATCAATGTGACACCTACGTCTAACCTGTCCTTCACGGGCGATAATTTTGATTGCAAAAGATTTAAGTTAAATGTCTATATATATATATATATATATATATATATATATATATATATATATATATATATTCTTTGTAGCATCCCAACAAGAGCGTGCTCCCCCCCCCCTCGTAAAATAATATCCAAGATTCTCGGTACCTGGTCAAAACCAGAGAAATTACATTTGGTGATATGGTATGCAACAAAAAGAAGAAAAAAAAAATAAAGAAGAAAGAAAGATTGAAACCGACTATTATCTGGTAAAAATTGTTTCAGAAACTGTTGGACTTAAGGCCAGCAACTTTGAAAGCAAGGAGGAAAATCCTTTAAAATAATTAACAGTCCACTATGAAAGTAGCAAGCGTCGGGGTGCTGCGCATGCAGCAATTTCGAATGCTGAATAGGACCCAGACCCACCCTGCTCCCAGCCTTTACCCCAGCATCACTCCCCCACCCCGCCAACTTTCTGTTAGAAGAACACCCCCAAATATATACCGGTACTACCCCTCATCTGTATAAAATGCCATTATTTGCAAATGAAAGTCAAATTTACACTCGCATAAATTGACATTTTTTGGCAGGCGATTCTCTAATTTTTCCATTTAATGTTTTATATGATTTAACTAGTTTGTGAACATACAGGAATCAGTTAAGTTTGGTTTCTAAGTTGTAAATGGATAATGATGGAGACTGGAGGTAATGGATTGAAAAAGTTCACTAACAACAAAATAAATATTTCTCTTTCTTGCGACTCGAACCATGTTCTTCGGCGTGGAAGACAGACGCTCTACCATGTTAGCAGCCAAACTAATGGTGCTTAGAGGTATAGGTTGCACATATATTGTAGCTTACACTGTCTAGTTTGCGTATTGATGTACTACTACTGTCCAGCAATCCTTTTCTTGACTGACTACTGTAATATTGTGACCTTATATGCGTCTTTATTTCCTTATGTTTTTAATATAAATGAAACATACCCATCTCCTATTCAGCAAACACATTCTACATTGTATCGTACATTTGCAAAGGATCGTTTTGTTGTGAACTCCACGGCATCACAGTACAGTACAAGCCCCACGTTTTTAAAAGTTAATATTGTTACAATTTGAAGACACATCGGCTGAATAAAATGTTCATAAATATTACTTGGCTTTTACCTTACTCAATAGATAATAACTAGTTTTATTTCAGGATGGACGCCTGTCTGTCAAATGGACTACTATACAACAGAGTCTACAATATAGCGTTAATTTCACCCACAATTACGTGTTAAGCCTCATAACATAATTTAATATTAAACGTTAAATATGTTTAATCTGTAAACAACAATGATTTCAGACTATTACAGGTATTTAGATTATAGTATAAAAGTTCACTCTCATACAGCAAGAGCTAATAACGAACAAGTGTATATAAACTCTTGTGTTTTATGCATGAATATTCTTTCTTCGTATAGTTTCATTTATTCTAAACTTTTAGTTCATTTTCTCTGCTAGATACCAGTACTTACTTTTTGTTCCTACTGGACACATTGGTTTCTTTAAAACTTTATTAAAATACAGAGCATATCCAGAGTTCCATTTGCTGCAGTATTTGTAAGGGGATTAGGTAGTGCCCATATATGTGTGTATTGAGAGAGAGAGAGAGAGAGAGAGAGAGAGAGAGAGAGAGAGAGAGAGAGAGAGAGATCGGTGGGTGTGAATATGTGGTTGACAATTGAACTGTTCGCAGTTTTAAAGACAAAGATTGAAACTGCCCACGATTCCCACCATGATCATACTCACCCACATTGACCCTTATCCCTGGATCATAATTTGGAAACTATTGACATCCACACTAATAGCCATATACATATATTGGAAAGACGAATTATTCATATATGCAACAAAACATTGCAACTGGGTCTATGTTTACCCGGTAGAGCTTGATCATAGAGGCATACATTGGGAGGTGGGAGGCGGTGAGATAAAACGATGAAGAGCGGGGATATATGTTTTACAACACTCTAGTTATGAACTGATTATCTTATCTGTTGCTAAACCTTGAAATATCGAAATCCTCAAAATTTAGGCCTTGTTATTTTTACAATTACTGAAGAATTTGTTCTGTGCACAAATCAACACAATGTGCCACCATTTTACTGGTATATTGATTGATCACCTGAAAAACTATCTCACCTAAAAAACGACCAATTAGCATGTAACTCAACAATAAGCAAACAAAAGACACACTATGTAACATCAATACAGTTCTGGGCAACAAGTTGAGTACGTATATAATTGTATGCTTCATGTAGTTAGTTACTCATCCACCAGTCGATTTTATGTACCATAATAAGCTCTGACAAGAAAACGCTGAGTGGGACCTTTCATTTATGCGTGAGTTGAATACAGAATGCAGATGCCACATGAACTTGTCCAATTAAATTTGATAACTTTTTTACGTATCAAGTTTAAAAATCTAACGATGTGATTGGACTCATTCATCACTTTTCTTTTGTTATCTTCAGAAAATGTGCTAAAGGTGAAGATTCTGTGTCTGTGTTTCTTGTGCGTTAAAGTCATATATGATTGATTATGTGCGAGTGGTAAAACACATACACAAATAATGTATTAAGCCTTATCATGATTAGGGATTTTGGCATCTTGGTCATATCATATTACACATAATACTCCCGTGAATTCCACTCTCGATCATCAGCTGCACGTGATGATCTGTCAAAAGTTCTAATTTAACATTGGATATCGTTAAACCCACAACATGAGCTGGTTCTGGTGCGCCTAAATAGTGAGCAGAATCAACTTTGCAGCGTTTTAATCAGGCATTCTAATTTCTTCCAAGATCTCACACAACATTAAAGTATCTTTTTCACGTAATAGTCATGTAGATCACTTAATGTTTGAATGTTGAAGTGTAACATCACATCGTGAAGATACTGGTAATCGTCGTAAGATATGTATGAATCGCTAAATGATGAATGAAACCTTTCTTTCGGTAGTGTAGATGTTTCATTAGATTATCGAAACTCTCCAAGTACTCATGTGAATAGATGTCATTTCTCACAAATTAGCTTCCATTCCACAAAAATATTTCATTGTCTCAACAAACTTGTCATCGTTTAAATTGTTTCTCAGCTACTATAGAGACTGGGCCCATGAACCAAAAGCTATCTACCAGTTTAATCATCATTTTCGCAGTAATTTCATTACCATCCTTATGAACCTATCAACTGTGAAAACCTTGGTAACTGAAATATGTTTCTTCTCATTATACGGTATTATGTTACCTCTTCATCCGGATCATTGTTTGCAAGCATCTTGATAAACTGATGACTATCATACCCAGACAAGTTGTGTATAAACAAAGGGATACAATTTGGATATTTGAAATTAAAATTACAAACTGTATGAATAGGACATCTGTATTTACCAGTTAAATGATCGTGGTCACAAACTTTAATATCGTCTATTTTTCGTTACAAATGTAACGTGTATTCGTTGAGTCATAATGTTTTTCGTCCTCCTCTGTGAACACGATAGGTTTTGCATTTTTCGGTTTTAATTGGTCGTACACTATTTTTGCTATCATACCCAACCACTTGGAAAACAAGTGAATGCAATCAGTGCTTCTATAATTGATTGGTCTGTAGCATTTATCTCTTTAAGATTTGCCCTATACTTGGAGTAATTACTTATAAAAAGGGATATAGTTACCAAAACAGATTTGTCTCCTTTATACATGCAGCATTATTTGAAAACCTTAGTTCATTTGATGCATGGATTCACTATTAAAATATATTATTTAAATGTTAGTAACAAATCGGTATACTTAAAAGAAAGTACATAAACAAAATATTACCTAATTCTGATACTGATAAATAATGGGCTTGCATGTTTGAGTTGCTGAACAAAGACTGATGCATGCATGTATAGGGTTTGGTGGCGCATCTACACAGTACCATAAAGAGCAGAATAAAATTAAGGAGTAAAAGTGGTAAAGAAAATATAAGAATGCTAAAATCCTTAGGAAGATAAAATCTTCCGAATAAAGCAACGAATGTGCTGGTATTACATTAAGGTAAAGACGTACACATGACTTTGAAATGTATATCAAATAAAAGATAAAGGTACAAAAGGTACAAGCTTCAAAGTGCAATGTGCATGGCATTCAAAGATAGAAGGAAACACTTGAGTTGGTGCAACATCATAAGTTTCAAATATTTATCACGCCTCTCTCTTAAATACAACATTATATAATACAGAGATCTATGATGTCTGATAATACGTTTATTTTCTGCTTTTATTGATAAAAAAATATTCCCGTCAGCTTCTGTAAATTTTCGAGTAAAATGTAAGTAATGTTATCAAACGCAAGCTATCTTTAGATTGGCAATGACAGTCATTAAACAAAAAAAAAAAAAAAAAAATATGCACAGCAGTGATAATTCTTGTCTTCATTTCAGTGTGGTTTTTTTACTGATCAAGTCTGGACACAATGTATAACAAATAGGGGTGGGGATGGGTGCGTGTGTTCTCGAAACAGATGTCAGGGGGAATTTATTGTGAGTGAAATAGTATAGATTATTACATTTCTATGTAACACACACATTACTTTCAATCAGTTTTTTTTATAACTTATAATGCCCCAAAGCACCCACCCTTATATGTAGTTTCATAATGCAATACTGAAGTATTATTTCTGATTCTTTCTAGACAGTTCAATTTATCACATCTTTATTGTTTTCAGTATATATACTACTTTACTTTCCGAGATCTAAAGTCACCAACATGAACATAAAGCTAGTTGATAACACATCATATAAAGACAGGCCACTTGGTTGTAAGCTACAAATTGCCAGAAATAATTTTATTCAACTGTCAGCAGTGGCCCTTAACACATCCCCTTCAGGTCATTGTAGACAAATGGGAGAGATAAGCCCTATGCTTAAATTTGAGCAAACTCGGATGGGTACTTTGTAGGACTGTGTATTACCCCTTTGTGCTAGATTGTAAACATACATTCACTGCTGGATTAATTTCTTCCATGAGCTCGTGGAGAAAACATCCATGCAAACCCTTGAAGAAAAGGAGAATGGAGGAAACAAAAGATGTTTCATAGGTAAGATTTTTTAAAATTATATCTTAATTACCATGATAAGGCCCCTAAGATTCATATATATGTAATTCACTGCCCATTAAAGACATTTATCTTATAGACATTTTGCTCTCTATTGCAAGCTAACATATCAATTTAATGTCCAAAAATAGTAAAATTTGATTAGGTCATAGGGATAGGGAAAATCAGGCCACTGGAAATTATTTCTTTTGTGATATTACTGCATGCATTAATTTAAACAAAAGCAAAACAACAAAACAATAATATATTAAAAATATTGGTTTACTGTAACTTTTAGTGGAAATATTAGGATTCTGCTTATGTTGGAAATGTAATGAAAAAAGGAGTTTTGATACTGGGTTGTCCTCGATTTCAAATAATTTTCTCAAATAGGTCGTGCGATATATCTAACCTTGGTCAGTCTTGGACCCTTAATTCGGATGATCATGAATGCTGACTGAATTTGAATTATAGACGTGTGCGACGAATCTCGTCATGTACGTCTGAACAATATATAAAAAGATCATGAATCCCCAATGCTGCCAAATTTATAGCAATCTGTAATGGCTCAGTCAAACAGTGATAAATCTCTGGAAAAGATAAATCTTGGAATCAGCCTACAAGACTAAAGTTTTAATTCACTAGTGAATGACAGTAAAGTTCAGGATTTTGGCTTAAGTTGGGACAGTTCTGTTTCATCTGACCCTAATATTTTCAACGAGGCTGGTGATTCTACAACTAAGTCTAAAGCAAGTACTCGTGCATTATGTACTACAACATTCCTGTGTCCCTCTAACATGTAGTGTGTCCCCCAAATCTGGAGTGTGGAGGACACAGTGTCCCCTACCTTTGGGATCCTATGTGCAACACTGTTGGCCATAAAAGTGGATAATAATACACATATATCATGAGGATGTTTGCATTCAGCATACAAGGACATGATGTATTGCATTCACTCTGCCCCTTCCTTCTTGCTGCATTATCGGTGGATCCAGTTTATATAGTGGGTTATTGCGTTGTATATTCATTACAAGTGTGCAATTAAAAATATTATTCGTGTTTCTGCGGAGTAGTCAAGTTGTGTGCTGGTATGATACTCGTGTTCATTGCGTGGCAATATGTGCATACCATTTGTTTCATGACCATATGTGCATTTTAATATATTCAGTTTATGGATGTGTTCATGCATTTATGTGGTCTTCGTCTACCCATTTCAATGATATGTCCATTTCGATTACAAAACAAAACAACCCCCCCCCCCCAACAAAAAAAATTACTTACTGCTTTGGATGTGATTATTTTGATTGTCTCCATTGTTCATTCGCCACAGCTTCAACATTCTTGGCTTCCAAGATGTATCCTTGCAATGATATGCAAGCAGCATTCTACTCTAATTCGTATGGCAATATTTACATATGGTCATTGAATTTTCTTGTTCTTTGTTTATTTGTTCTCGGTTTCTTTGCAATTTCTAGAACATGAACTTCACACACAATCCAAGTTGGCTATCGAATTTACATAATATGGTGAACCTTGCATCATATGCAGTGGTTCGCACGAATTCATCATGTCTAATCTATCCATAAATGATCATAGGGCTGTGCAACAGTAAAGAGGTTTCGGGCACTCATCGAAACATTCCGAGATATTTTTCTTGGAAGAGAGTATATTTTATATATGATAGACTTTTTACAGTTCATGTGACATAGTCATGACGTATTATAATTTAATTACGGCACAGATTCTAGTGTAGTACTACCAGTATAACTTTCATGGTGTTGGCGGTGCTTGCTTCCATTTGTCTATACTTTGCAGTACAAACATAGTCGACATTGGGACATCATTTATTTACATCACAGCTGTGTCTTGCCGTTCTCAATATATTTATACTTGTACATGTACCTTTCTTACTTTATGACTGCTATTAATTATGTCATTTAACACTATAGGCTTCCCCAATTTATTCAATTCTTGGGGGACAATCGCTGCTTCGCATATGTTTTCTTTGGGCATTCTCTATCGTTGTATTCACCCAATAATCTAATTTCAGCGCTATATTGCGTATTCAAACTAAACCCATTGAGTGAAGTCCACACAATTGCCTCTGGCATCCCCAACTTTGGTTAGACAGTCCAGTCTTCACTGGGCTCCTGCAGTTTCATCTGAAGAAACTTTACTCAGCTGTGACCTTTGTACAATCATATTGTGCCCATTCAGTAACCGCTGAATCAGTTACTGACAGAACCAAAATTCATCAGTCCTCCTAGGTAAAACATACTATTAAACAAAAATCTAACTGTATGTAATTTTTCTTAACTCTACCGGTCATAGATCGGAAGAGCTTATGGGATGGTCTGTTGCCCGTCGTCCGTTGTCCATCCGATATCCGTCCGTCCATTAGCACAAGTTAGTTATGGCTATTTCTCCTAAACTACACGGAGGATTGCCTTGAAACTTTACACACACATTTGCCCATGGTCTAGTTGGTCCCAAATGAAAATGATGCTGCTCGAACATCCAATATGGCCGCGACAGCGGCCATCTTGAAAATGTTGTTATCGCTACTCCTTCTGAATGGTTGGTCATATCAATACGGGATTTTTACTGAAAGACTTTTTATGATGTCAAGTTGGTCCTAAATTAAAAGGGTGCCTTGCCTACATAATATCCAATATGGCCGCCATGGCAGCCATATTGAAAATCTTGTTATCACTGCTCCTTCTAAATAAACGGTCGTATCAACATGGGGTTTTCACTAAAAGACTTTTTTAATGTCTAGTTGGTCCTATATGAAAATGGTGCCGATATGACGAACAATATGGCCGCCATGGCAGTCATCATTAAAATCATGTTATCGCTACGCCTCCTGAATGGATTGTCATATCAACACAGGGTTTCACTAAAAGACTTGTTATGATGTTGAGTTGGTCATAAATGAAAATAGTGCCTATCTGATACAGCTGCCACAGCGACTATCTTGAAAATCTTGCTATCCCTACTCCTCTTGAATGGATGGTCATATCAACATGGGGTTTCACTAAAATACTTCTTATGATGTCTTTTTGGTCCTAAAAAAAATGATGCCAGTCTAACATCCAATATGGCTGCCATGGCAGCCATCTTAAAAATCTTGTTATCACAACTCTACTTGAACAGAAAGTCATATTGGTGTGGGGTTTTCACTAGAAAACGTCTTATGATGTCCTATTGGTCCTAAATGAAAATGGTGCCGACGTGATATCCAGTATGGCCGCTACAGCAGCCATCTTGAAACTCATGTTATTGCTCCTTCTGAAAGGAAAGTCATATCTTGAAAATGTTGTTATGTATACTCCTCTCCAAATTGATGGCTATATCAATATGGGGTTTTCACCAATACGCATCTTATGATACCTAGTTGGTTCTAAATGAGAATGGTGCCAGTCGTACATCCAATATGGCTGCCGTGACGACCGTTTTAAAAATCTTATTGTAACTACACCCCCAGAATGGATGATCATTATGACTGGGAGTTTTCACCAAAAGACTTCTAATGATATCTACGTTGTCCTAAAAGAACATGGTGCCAAGCTGACATCCAATATGTGCACCACAGCAGCTAATTTGAAAATCGTGTTATTGGTGAAGAATATCAGAGATGGTTTCAACACTCGACAGGTAAAAGGAAGAAAAGGTATTATCTTGAATTCCTGGAAATTCTTTTCGCCCAATAGAGAGTCAGTTCCTTCGAGGGACTCTTGTTGATTATAAATCTGTAGCTAATCAATAAATGTTACCATGCATATTAGCATGGAGGAAAGCTTAAGGCTAGTTCTTTAGAATGTCCCATTTTAAGAGATTGCTAAACTCTTTCTGTTAATTGTTATATGTTTCTCTTTATGCAGTCTTGGGATTCAGTTTGATTCTAGAACCTGTTTGTAATCAGAGTTGGGATTGATCCCAAAATGTCTTGCCTATAATCCACAAAATCTCTTACAAAGCAATCTTGGGATCGATTCCAAAAACATACAAAACTAGGCAAACTTGCGATCAGTCCCAAAAATCTCTAACCAGGAGAACTTGGGGTTAATTTCTAAATTTTCTTAACAAACATACTTGCAATTCTTCCGAAAAATATCTTACTAGATAAGCTTACGTATGATTAAAAAGTCTTTTATTAGGAAAATTTGGGATCAATCCCAAGAATGTCTTTTTATACTTGGAATCGATCCCAAAAATTGTTACCTGGCAATCTTGGAATCAGTCCCAAAAATCACTTTCAGCAAAGCGTGAGATTAATCCCAATACAGCATTTTGATCAAACTTGGGATCAATCCCAAGAATGTCTTACAAAAACGCTCACACATACCTCTTTATAAGCAATCTTGTCCCAAACGTCTCTTAACAGGCACATGTATAATAGATTCACAACAACCTCTTTCAGAAAAACTTGGGATAGATCCCAAAAATTATAATTTGAATTGATCCCATAATCGTTTCCTGGTCAAAGTTGGGATTGTCCACATACACTTGCTAGATCTGCATCTGCAAATTTGTTGTTTATTACTGGGACCAGTACCAACACATGAGGTTTATGTATACTTCTTCCAATACGTTTTCTGTAATGACTCTTTCTTTGTGATACATATTCAACTAAGAGTAGCGCAATAAACTGCACACCAACCTTTATACATATAAGTGATTTTGGATTAACAGGAACCGCATATGTTTACAAAGAGCAGGTTTTTTTTTCAAAATGAGTTTAATGTTTTCTCCAGCATTACACAAACGATAATCACTAACCTTGATAATTCTAAAACTTTTCCATTGAAACAAATTGACACGTTATCGAAAACATGATTTGTACTTTCAACCAATGTATACAAACTGGATTAGAGTTACTTGCTGTACTTTTTTGTGTGTACATACAAGGCAGTGATATATGTACAATTTATTGCAAATATTGCCTGTTCATGTGACAGGTCAAGTGTATGAAAATAATCTTTAACATGCGTGTACAAAATTATCGACTTAGTTGTATATTATATACTCGCTTGCAAGTGGAATCCAACTGCAAACGACACAGACCATATCCTGTCGTGGCATAATGCGCCGGCAGATAAGGTTCAATGTTATTTGTTTTACTGATTACTCCTAACAAACTGTATATACCTAGATATGCTGGCGTATTATTCGACGGCAGAGCTAGGTCTGTGCAGTTTGCATTTGGACTCGACTTATAAGCGAGTATATACGGTATATTGCAAATATGCATCCTGCGTGTCATGATGCTGAGTTAAAAGCAAAGAGAGAAAAAAGTTAACACACATTAAAAGAATGATCATAAGTATGTACACTTCATTTCAAATCTCCAAAGAAAAGAATAGTGAGATAGAAATATCTCACAAGTTAGTAAATAAGACATAGCTTAAATAGTTTTGAATATGTACCCAATCAAAAGGCATGAACAATATTGAAAACTTTTGTACCAGTACACAGTATATCTTCATGTAATATTTCAAATGGATCGCCAACTCCGCAAGGTAATAGCTGTTACAGATAAATACATCTCGTTCTGCATTTATCAAATGGTTATATGTATTATGTGTCTTGAACCATTCAACTTAAAGAAAACCATAGGCAGAACAGTATAATTTCACAACAAAGATAAATAATCCGCAGTTACAGATGACCAAGCAAAAGACAAAAATAAAACAAAAAGGCACAATAATGAAACAATTGTGATATATATTTGTTTCCACGCAATGCATGAACAAAATCAGTTACAGAAAACAAACATCCGTGTTCATTAAATATACACAATATATCTTCATCTAAGATTTCAAACTAATCGACAACTGATTCCGATCAGCTGTTTTCTTGGCAGAGTTGGCGATACAAACTACGTATGGTGAAATTTTAGGAAAGAAGGTTGTCCATTATAAATTGGACCCATATGGGCATTCCATCCTTTCCTTCAGCATTGATTCGGGCTGTAAGTGACGGTGATAGTCGGTATAATTGTCTCAGGGGCCATAACATCGGATGGGAATATTTTGGAGGGACTATGTCCACGTAACAAGACGCAAGGATGTTGTTGACGATAATGGTTCCCGACATCGTAATTGGTGCGTAGATACCGACTTCGGTAGATATCGAAATCTCGGTGACAGGCTCATGTAGGAGAGAGGACATTTCTTTATTGAGAACAAACATACTGTCACCTATTATGACATCTCTCGCGGCAATGGTTTTCACTTGACCATTTCTGACAATATAGATGTGGTGTTGAGGAGTAAGCTTCAGAATTTGTTTAAATGAACGTAGATTTATATATTCGTTTGAGACGTTTGGGTTCAAATGAGCAAAGAAGTAAACTTCGCTATACTCGAGTGTCCCAGAGGCTGCTTTTGAAAGAACCTTGTGGCCAATACGGAGATCGGCGATAGTAATTGTTGTGCCGTCATCAAGCGTTACCAAAGCATCAGGCGGGAAGCAATCCGTACTTCTCTTCCTCAATTCCTCTGCAACGCGCCTGGAAACGATTGCGTCTATCTCTTCTTGTTTTTTCTGATCTAGAATAGCTTTTTGTATCTTTCGCTCGTCTTCCAATTCTTTCTGTGCCATGACAAACAAATCATTGGTATACCTCACACCACCATTTTTAGTGACAACAAAATCTATCAATGTAATTATCTGTATGACTTGGTCAATAAGAATTCCAGGATCGTCCCGCGTATTGCCAATAAGAGCGCAGCGGTATCCGAATTCCTCTAAAAGTTGTTTCATATCTCCTTTCTCGGACAAGATATGCTCCTGAAAAGTTTTTTTGTTTTGTTTCATAAAAATGTCCCCGTATGTGAAGACGAGTACACCATACTTTAATAGGACATCACGTCCAAAGATTGTCTTGAGCAAGGTAATCGCCTTTTTCTCCTCTTCGGTTATCCTAGATTGTATGTTAAGGACAATAACAAAAGCATCGAATCCCTCAGGTACTAATGTGATAGCAGTTCCTATTTCTTCCAATACTGCATCTTGGTGCTTGGTGTCCATTGTTCCCGGAGTATCCACCAAACAAATTTCTCTTCCCCCTATGATACCAGTTTCCTTCTGACACTTGGTCGTTACAGAGCAAGATGACATTTCCGATTGGAATCTCTCTTGACCAAAAATGCTATTTGCAGTTGCGCTCTTTCCATGGCCGGTCTTACCCAGAAGTACAATATTTAGAGGTCTACCACTTGGAAGATTTCTGAATGGCGATCTTGAAGGACATGCCTGAAAAAAGAAAAATACATAAACCAACTTGCAATTTGCTTTCGAAATAATTTGATAAATGCAACATTTTAAATGCAAAAAGTTGAACCTTGAGAAAAATATGATGCTAGCCCCTGAAGAGAAATTTACTAAACCTAGTATTTTCCTTTTAGTTACTTGCCCGTATGGTGACCATACATCGGAAAGTGGGTGTCGGGAAGTGGACGACACACATACACAAACACCCACACACACACTTCCAAGGGACAAGTGGAGTGTGGTGGGAAATAGAGGTAGAAGATGAAGTACAAAATGCGGATCGGATATGTATTCTAGTATACGCGTTATATATTGATAGATTCCTAGTTCGTAATTTCCTGTTTGTATTTGTTACCACCATTTACTAACGGGTTTTGTACTCCATGCATCATGTTTTTTTGTCAAAACAGAGTGCTCTGTAGACGGTTCCATATAATATTTAAAAGTTAACACTTAGATAACAAATATTGACACAGTTGAACACTTAGAAAGTCCTGCAGATCTCAAACTAATGTATGGTTTAAAATACACCGATAATGGTGAAACCACCATTGCCACTGGCGTTGATTTATATGCCCCTAATTGGGTATGTTATCAGCAACAAAGTGAAAAAGGTACTAACGGCAAGAAACAGCCCCGTTACATGTAACAAAGTGATTCTTCCAGTCACAGTATAGCAAGTGGCTTATAACTAATTTCACAATTTATTTATTTGCTAATTTTTTATACAAAAACCGATAGTTTAAATTGCGGACACGATGAATGTGTATGCATTCAATACTTAACCAGGGTGAAGACCTCAAATACCGAATTGACAATTGAATATTTTAAATCTTTAATAATTTTGTCTTAAAAATTTCCAATTTCGCTGACCGGGGGTCCCATTTTGAAAATGGAAAACAAAATCTGATTTAAGACAGAAAACTGCCGGATCACACGTTGTCTTTTCTTGGAGTTGGCAGGAATGCGGAGAGTGGTATCTGAAGCTTTCTGATATTATTTTCGAGGTTTTTCTGCACAGCAAAACTGGCTGTTTAGACTATTCGGCCTATTTATATTTTTTTATATATTTATCTTTATTTGTTTTCAGAAGGAGGCACCTTTACAATATACAACTACAATATTTGGCTCTGCATTATGCTATATCAGTAATATTTTCCGTACAGGCTAGACGTTGTACTTGGATCTTAAAATATAGTACTACACACACTAGCCTGATAATAGGTCACACGAAGTATAAACTTTCATTAGTGCCGGTAGTAAAATAAAATAAAAAAGAGTGAAGACTGTAAATTGTGGCTTTCATTCTGAGTGAAATTTCTATTTGATACATATATGCACATTAGATTACCAAGTGTTTTAGTTTCAAACACTGATGACTATTCTCATGTACGAGTGCAAGGGGCAGTATATGGTTCTAGAGAGATAGGAAATGACATATTTCGATTATTGGTTATCATGAGATTGTTACTGTTTGGAAACGGGTATACATATGCGTTTCTTTTAATTTGGTAATATACCTTTCCACCGAGTTGTACGATGCCTAAACTAACTCTCTTGCTAGTCTCGCAGCAATTTAGGTCCATGTCTAGCCCTGTGTGTTGCCTGATGCTATATGTGGTACTGCAGCCTTGTGTCGCCATTTTAAAGGGAAACATGATCTTAGTAAATACTATGCAGCCATATAGAGCTACATGTATGTATTTGGTCCAATATTGAGCTTCAACATTACTTCATACGTTTTTAAATGAATTGTATTGTGAGGAGGGTATGAGATACATTACTGCACAGTTGTGTTACAAATGATCACGGCTGACAAATACTTAGAGATGAGCAGTTATTACAGGCAACGAAAATTGAAATATATGATTCCAAAATGAACACGTTTTAATGCAGAAACAAAGGATTGTGCCATTTTGAGAGCATAGAAGAAATACTGTACCTGATTATTTAATGCACAATTGCTAACTAATCCCTATAGTTTAACTCGTGAGACATATTCCAGATCTTTGCACTTTTATTTTCACCTTTTTTCTGCTGTTAATATCTTTTGTTTCAAATATTAACTATTGGCTTATATTCATTATATATATATATATATATATATATATATATATATATATATATATATATATATATATATATATATATATATATATATGAATTTGGAAACGCGATGAATAGTAATAAAGGTAAAGCATTTCATTACATTGCGTCCCGTCTCCGATGCAACACAATACGTTTTCCTCAAATTCAGCAACACAAGTGGTCAGGACCAGGTATGATTAATCGGTTTATCCAGCCAAGCTTCATAGGCTATGTTGGATATATTCAGTTTAAATGATTTGCATGCAGTTTGAAAGTGACCTTTGTAATTAAACAATATTGTGTTGTTATCCAATGCTAAGGGCGGTGGGAATAGGTAAACTGAGTAAAGTTTATACTTTGATTGAGTATATCACCCTGTGTAATCCTGACATGAGAAACGCAATAACGGGGCGTTAATCACTGTCCCCTTGTGGAGCTCAGAGGCGGGTTCGGCCACGGTGAGGAAATAATAAACTAGCGCAAAAGAAAAATGTTGAAGCATTAGTCAGGGAAATCGGCCAAGATTTATCATCATTGAATCGAATGATGAAAGCCAAACACTAGCCAAGATCTCACCTTTTTTGATAGCCGAAGCGCGTCAATGTTTGTATGGAAATCCAAGAAGTGTGAACACAAACTTATGTCGGACCAACTGCTTATATAGTGTAGCTGTAAAGCTCGTTTTGGTAACATACTTCGTTCAAAGTGGTTTGTGGAGATATTATGGTATTTACATACAAATCTCTCAACTCATCTAGAGGTGATGTTTGATCTAGAGATTTGGATGGATATTGTGAGGCTGAGACGCTCGAATCTCTCAGCTCTCCGAACATCGCACAAAGGAAACGGATCGACATTAGTCACAACGGCAAGTTGATTCTCACAAACACTTACATACTGGCGTTCAACAGAGCCACAATGCCTGAAACAATAAAAGCAGGGTCATTAAACATCCATATCGACCCTTTGATTCCTAATTCTTTGCGTTGTTTCAACTGCCAGAAATATGACCAGCAAAAAGATGGCTGCAAGAGGAAACCAGTCTGTTCCAGATGCAGGTATGAGGGTCACGATGGATCGTCCTGCTCAGAGAAAATCTCTTGTGCGAATTGCGAGGCAGAACATTTCTCATACTTTAGAATGTATGTATGTATGTATGTATGTATGTATGTATGTATGTATGTATGTATGTATGTATGTATGTATGTATGTATGTATGTATGTATGTATGTATGTATGTATGTATGTATGTATGTATGTATGTATGTATGTATGTAGTGTTTTACGGAACCTCAGCACAAACGTACCTATGAAATGCCAACAAAATGTTTTAAGTTCGGAAAAAGGAAAAATGAATTGCACACAAATTTAGGAAGATGAACCCTTTCAAAAAAATTTAAAATTAAGTTCAACAAGGTAAAATATGAAGAAAAAAAAGTTACAATTATGTAATATTTAAATAGCAGATAAAGGTCACACATGTAAAATCCTTGAAACATAATTAAAATTTGTTGCATAAACTCCATTACCTCAAAAGTCCAAGATTTTCTCCGATGATAGGTCCTCATAGTTTCTACAAGCAGTTCACGTCAAAATACTTCTGTCTCACAGGGTGGAAATCGACACACTCGACAAGAATATGATACAGTAAAGTCATAATGAGCGTTTGTGTTAGCTGACCGGCATCGGTTCCCAGAACCAAAACCTCTTCTATAATACCATTTCCTTTTCCCGACTGAGAATTTTTACAATCGTGTGCATCGGCGATTGTAACCCGCGTGGGCCGCCAATGTTCAGCAGTGTACCCCATTATTTTGTTTGTAGATCAATATTCATGCTGTGAGCGCGTAGACAATTAGTTGCATATATCAACAGCGCCGGCAACTGAAGGTGTCTACTCGATGTTTACTGTCTGTAAATCAACTACCTGTTTCGGGTTTCGTATTTGTGCGCGAAGTCGTCGAAAGTTTGCCATTTCGGCCAGCACCGTTTTGAACTCTGTCATGGTAATCGTTTTATCTTCGATGACCACCGAGTACAGCATGGCAATTGTTCTGAGACTACTTTGGGTAGCCACGAGGATTTCTGAATAGACACGTATTCGCAAAAACAACCGCAACGATATTATTCGTTCAGCGCCGCCAGTCACACAAGTTGCTATCGATATGACTCCGACAACAATTCCGACTGGCGTGCCTATGATAGTTGCCGTGGTAGCGATTTCCGCTACACCAAGGCCAACGGTGGTCGCGGCGGTGATTACAAAAATCGCATCTACGACAATACACTCGCGTTTGTATTTCGCGAGTAAAATGGTTTTCTTGGTGATTTTATCTTGCAGCTGTTGCTCCTTTTCGATTATTTTTTCGCGTCTGTAACTTTGATTGTCCTCACAGGTCTTCTAATAATAGTGTCACTGTGAAGTATAACTGGTATACAGGCTGGCCTTGTCTGGGTGCAAGACGCACACGCACTTCCAACCAATTATTTTTCTTCACTGGTACAACCGCCAAGCAATCGCAGAAAATATCTTTCTTCAAGTCTCCGGTAATTGTGCATTCAGGTAGTTTGGCACCACTTTGAAGTAAAACTACACTGATTACGCCTTTGCTTTGTGCCTCTAACGATCTTTTGCGTCGAAGAACTGTTATGCAAACAAGTGCGTCTTTTGTGAACATCAATCGACGAGGTCTTTCTTTCCTGGCCGAGTCAATATTGGTTCGGCATACCTTTTGGAAATTGTAACCGGTGTGGATTCGTGTGTGAATTTCACGTCGTCGTTATAAAAACAGTTTCTGGGTGATTTCACGCCCGACGGTGACTTATCTTTTTGCCGGGCATTATCGTGCACTAATGCGATGTTTCCAAGCTGGCCTCGATTTGGTAGTGGCACATCAGGGTGGTCCCAAGGGTCGATTTCAATATTACCTTTGCGTAGACTATATATGTGTGTATATGAGGGTCTGGTAACACCACTTTGAAGCAGATATTCGTCAACAAGTGGAACAAAATCAGCATGGATGTTAGCATCCCCTGTCAGTTGATCCAACTTCCGGTAAATTCGGTAAATTCCGGTAAATTCCGGTAAATTCCGCAACATCGTCATCTCGTCGCTGTTCAAAATCCATTCACGTATATGTAATGATGAATCTTAAACAGAAACACCAAAAACGGTTAAGTACCCTTTCGGACAGACGTTGAGTCCTTCTAACTGAATTTCATCTCCGGTGACTAATGATGTTGATACGGTATATGTGAAAAATTCGTAAACAATAGCGCCAGGTTTGTCGATAAGTGATATTTGTGACGAAAACTAAGATGGTCATTTATCAACATTGACATTCTACCCAACCAACCTTTAGTTCAAGTTAAGATAAACAGGTATGATCCGGACTCTTTAACTTTAAGATGTGACGTTGAGGCCTATCAAAGCCATTTTCAAGAGGATGAAAAACAAGTCTTCCATTTGTCAAACTTAAGGGTAAGTTTTTCCTCTGTTTCGTTGATTAATATTCCTTGAACCTATCTCCATGAAGTTACTATGCCTATTAGTGAGGGTAGTTCTGATAGCACATAGGCAGCCGACACACCAGAGTCTCTGATTCCCTCTATATCGATGATTTCAGCCAGGTTTTCCGCGATGGCTCCTCGCGGTTTCAAAACAATGTCATTGATATCCACGTTGGACGTTTGCTTTTATCCAGTTTGATCTTAAAAAAATTACAATACGGTTGCTCAACTCAGTCAAATCGGTTTTGGATGGCAAACATGGTTAAATCCTTGGCCTCTCCACGTCAGATCGCTGCGCTCGCGCGTCCGTAAATGTCAACTGACATTTTCGTATATACTTTCAAGCGTAGCTTCTATGTGACAACGCAAAAGCAACAAGCATTTGTGGTGTCGGTCAGGAAGCTTTGATTCCTGCAAGTGCATGCAGTGATTCAACGACAAGATGTTCACTCAGTGACCCGTCTGTTTGGGTTTGCAACGGCAGCGTTGAATAAAACAGCGGTCGTCCAGTGGCGAAGCTACCACGTAGATAATCAACAACTTCACGTGGTGGTGCAAGCCTGTACGAGTCAAAAGCGTTACCGCGTATTCGACCCATTGAATTCCAAGTCCTGTTGACGATCCAAATTAACGATTCAGTTATCCGACGTGCGAGGGATCCTTGACGCAAGTTTATCGCGTATTAGACATCTCGGAAATGCTTTACTGATTTTATCATCGCGGAAATATCAAAATGGTACAACGGACGTTCTTTCGTGGTCATTAACTGCGGGGCCAAGACCGAAGAGTATTTTTCGAGTCGTTCAGGGTAGTCAAAGTTCTTGGCCTGAGGGTATTTTGCAAGTTGTCTCGGGTATCTGAAGACCTTGTCTTTTTTCATGATGCCTCGAGACGCTATGAGTCCCCCAGCCGCCTTTTTTAGTCATCCTGGATGCGGTTCCACGGTCCATAACGCAGCCGATTTTGCAACCGCGGGAGCTGCGGCTGCTAACAGCACTGGTATTGCCACGAATTAATAGATATATTCCGTCGCTCCTTTGTCTTTTTGTAACCGCGGCGTTCTTTTCTTTGCTTGTATTGAGCTGATTAAGCTGTGCTTGAGTTAGCAACAATGGGAACATTTCCAGTTAACTTTGCCGGAGAAAGTTTCAATGTGAGCCAGCAATCGTTTTTTATCGCACTCTTTACTTTCGCAAGCTGGCTTTTTTTTAAGACCAACTATAACTTCGTTATATAACATTATTTTTATTTGCGCTGGTTAATTACGGGTTTGCAAAAGGAATTACGATTTTGAAAAGACAACAGGTTTTCCACTGGTTCGTTATTGACACTCATTCGGCCACCTGAACCCTCCAAGAGGGAATCACAGCAATGCATCTGCAACCGCCGCCGAGGATATCATTTACACGTGCATTCAAGTGCATGTTGATCACGAATTGTCTGTATAGGTTTAGGTGTTCCAACAAAAATTAATCCATCAAGTACAACGTGGTGAAGTCGTGCTGGGAAATCTGCAGACCTGTGTCGATGTTTTGATGCCGATCCATGTAAGACCACAGCTTCTGATATGCACGTGCGACAGGATTGTTTTCGAAGTCAAGCAACATTTTTTTACATTTTTTTTCGGAGGGTTCCTGATGACCGTTTAATCGCAAAGAAACTTCAGACACTCCTAATTTGTCAAATATCATTACACTACTGGACTGTCCGCCGTTTACCCGAGCCATATATTGAAACGCTACCGCCATCACTCCAAATTGCATAGTTGGCGTTGGGTTTTCGCTATAACATGATTGTATGTTTGGCTCCAACAAACGTCTTGCGGACATCTCTACAAAACCCTAATATATAACTGAGAGGAATTGCACACGAAAACAACAACTAGGCTAGATGAAGTTGTCCTGGACGATGGAAAAAGTCCAATATTGTAGTTCGGGTTTGGAATTTGTAAAGCTGCGCCGCCAACACCAGGTTTGGCAGGCGAAAGCAGCCTGCTTAAGTCGATGTGGGATATACGGGATATATTCTGCATGGTTGTTTGCGTCATGTCAAACATCATAGACGGGCCAGCGGATCTCGCATAATCGTCGCTGTATCTGGCGAGTCCGAAAATCGTGGTGGCAATGCCAACGTTGTCCAAATGCTTCGATTTCCTTTCCGTCGATGAGATAACGTGCGTTGCTGAACAACGCCATGATGCCTTTGTTGACAAATCCAGCCTTGTTACCGGCAGCGTAATTGGCTTTGTCAACTTGTTTAAGTTTTCCATCGATTTCCAAGAAGGCCTCACACAGGGGAGAAAATACTGAGACATGTCATACACTTGTAATTCCATTTTTTGTTGATTGGGGTCGCTAGTCAGGTACGAATAATACTGAAAATTCGGGATGCTTCGATCTACCATCACAGGTGCGTCAATATCAAACGCGGTGTCGGATACTTCTTTAAATTTTGCCATAGTTTTTACTTATACCTTGTCGGTTTTTCTAATACCTTTTGTGAGGCGTCTTTTGCCGTTCAAACCTGTCCAGACCGTAATCCGCTTCTCATTGCCGCATTTACAATCATCGAATCGGTAGTGGACTGCGCCAACTCAACCAGACGTTGTTGGGCAGCGTCACTGATGATTTTAATGACCTGCGCGGGCATTGTTGCGTGGACGGAAGTTCAATCGCCTTTGGCTGTCGAGTTCACTAATCGTCATAGTCTATCTCGAACCGATTAAAAAGTTCGCGATCCGTGATCTTTTAACTAATCCGCAAGGGCGCTTTTGACGCTGTCAACGACTCGCATTGCAACTTGTTTAACGATCAGTGCAGCGCGCAAAGCCATGCCCGCGAGTACCTATGGCACGCGTGTGAACAATCTTGGACAACATCGCGAGGACCATTTCCGTAATATGTCGCGTAAACAGGTTTTCTCGCGTTGACAACACGAACGATATTCACACGTGCGCGTGAAATGTAGCTTCCCACTATTGTCATTTATTAAATGTCAGGTCGATCTCTAATGTACATTTGTATTGTAAAAGTCTCCCCGCGCAGGTCCAACACGTGCCCGTCCTAGTCACGAGGAAGAAACGAAGATGCGTCTACCACGGATAGTTACAAGGAAGATATACCGGCGCAGCGAAAGTAATCGACAGCAGATCGCCCAGGGGTAACCTTCAGAGGCTGAGCTTGAAAGGTTTGCTCGGCAGCTACCGCTGATGGCGCCACAGGTTGCATTAACCTAAATCGTTGAGGTTATCCTGACAATGTCTAGTGCGATATAGTGTCCGGACCCTCTGGGTCCTACACGCAGAATTCGTTTACGTTCGGGAATCGGTGACTAGCCATGGAAATCCCGCCGCGGATACAACGTTCAAAAAACAAATGTTAGTCAATATCAGTGAACAGTTCCAACCCGACTTTAGTTTTCGACAGCAGTGCATCTCAAGCCATTCCCGGTGATGAGAAGTAGTGCGCGGGATCAAGCTTGTATACAAGCATGGCCGTATCGCGAAAAGCTTTTAAAACAACCGCGAGCAGCAGCACGTCGGTGCGACAATACAAATCGTGGTCGTCACCGATATTTCGACAACCAAACGTGGATCAGACGTTATGTGCGTGCGCGTAATAGGCCTCAATTGGTGGCAGTTGAGTTTCAGAAAACGTTTCCAAGTCGCTCATCTACTAGGGATAGATTCCCTTTAGGGTTAACAAGCCGAACCTTTTAGCAGCGTCACCATTTGGGAAGCGCCACTGTATCGACAAGTAATATTACATCGGCTGCATGATTAACAGATTATCATACCAGCGCAGGCTATGAAGCACAACAGAAATTCTTATGTTGTTGGGGTAAATTCGCAGCTGTAAATTGCATGCGCTGTGTGCAGTTCCTCTGTATGCGCCAGTGATTTTACAGTGATCACGAGCTCGAGTTCATCGGTGTCAAAGGGACATTCATAAATCCAACAATGAGTCACCGCGGAAAACTCGCGTATATCATCGTTGGTCATAATCATGACTGCAGGCGAGGAAATCTATTGTCGAATCCATTTCGCGGTAACTTCGAGCGATTTAATAAACACCTCAATCGATTCCTTGCCGCGGTATAACATTGGCGGCTCAGTTGCTCCGTCGCATCTGACCATAGTGTAGGAAACCCCGCATGGCACTTGTTCAGCAGTTTGCTTCGTATTTGATTCTGCAACCGTGGGTGCTTCAACGGGAACGTTCGGGCATTCGAAGTCCACATAAATGACATATGGGACTTTCATCTTCCGTTGTACAGCTGTACATTTCAGAATGTTCTTACCGTGTTACGGCATAATCGTTCGCTGCGACTTCTCACTGACTCCCCCGCATTAAAATATATGGTCATCAAGCAGCTGTTGGGTGCTAAATGTATTCACGCAGCGTTGACATGGAAACGTTCTACCATAGTGCTTACTGTGCCTGGGAATAATTCGGGGAAAATATTGTATAACAGGTAATGGTACCGCGTCGCTGTTACATCAGAGCCGTCCACATTTGCCATGTTGCTAAACAACAGCAAATCAACCTCAGTCCGCCCGCATGAATCTTATAAACACAATAACGGCGATATCAGGGTTGAGTTCTTCAAACGTTCAGAGTATGATCATAGAAACCTGTACAGGAAAGTCTATGTTACCAAACTTGAGTTCACCCGTGTACTGTTCGTATATTTAAGGCCGATATGCATGATCGCGAGCGGGATGTAGCGCGGATAAGATCGCCTATGCAAAACACAGGTTGTCGTTTTTTTTCACATTTATTACTGCCCGCGGTGGAATACACGCTGGCGTTGGAATATTACACGACCCGCGGAAAGGCTTGTACGGCGAAATATAAAGATGAACTTCCAAGCATTTGGAAAGTATCCGTCCTGAACATCCTTTGGACTATTTTTCAAACTTCACGAAGATCTCTGCAAAACCTTTGTCGATTTCATCATTGATAGCCTCTGTGTCTCTGTGGTTTAAGATTACACGGGCACCACTGTGTAAACACGGGGGGCGTACGAAGATAGCTTCTGCGCAGCCTTATGATGAGTAAACTATCATCCTGAACTCCACACCGAGAATAATGTGCACCTTGAACACGAACGGCAGTGCTGTTTCGGCCGCGTGCTGAAATGTTGATATGATTCGCGGACGCATGTTTGACAGAAGCTTCTCAGCGTTGCTGCTTGGCTTGTATTCGTTTGCGATAATTGCCCGGTAATCTTGGAAATCACGAGAGCGCATGTGCAACGTAAACTCTGGAGGAACGCCTGATAGAGCAAGTATACTTGCCTTTGTTGTAATTCTCGGTATCCTTATCCTACGTTCACCCGTGGATTGCATACAGTTTGCCTCAGTGGTTCATCTGGACGAAGTTGCTTCACAACCAGCCTTGTCTCATTTGGAGGAAGTCCTAATAGTGTAAGTATAACTTCTTTTCTTGTACATCTTGGTATCCTTATTTGGCTGTCTCGCGCGGATTGCTTAAGTTGATTTACAGTCGGCCTATCCATATATAATAAAAATAAACATTGTATAATTGATTATATACCAATCAATGTTTTTGTTGTTATAGTATCAGGATCGAAAACAGCAATCGGAACGATCATCGATATTATTTTTCTATGACAACATCGCCGGCGTTGAGGATACGCAGAATTTACTCCGACGATGAAACGTTCCAAAAAAAAGATCTGAAGAATTATCTGAACATTTGATGAACTGAGGCTACTACAAAGACCTGATAGCAGAGGGAACACAAAGGGTTAAACAAACAAACCGCAATGACCTACTAAAATATAAAGAGAAGGAAACGATTGATCGAATTATTTATGCTGACCTACCATCCAGACAACCCTAAAGTAGGTAGAATCATCCAGAAACACTTGCCCATCGTGAAATCTTGTGACACACTAAAGTTAATCTTCCCGAACAAATCAGTAGTAGCCTACCGCTGAGCAAGAAACCCCAAAGACATCCTAGTCAGAGCGAAGCTAATGCCAATCACAAGCCAAGACCATCCTAGCACCTTTGATCCCTGTGGTGATAAAAGGAACAAAACCTGTCAACATATGATAGAGACCAGCACATTCTCTAGCACAGCGACGAGCGAAAAACGGAACATACATGGTCCAAACAGAACCTGCAAAACAGAGAATGTAATTTATCTCATCACATGTTAGATCTACCGTCTTCGGTATGCCAGAGAAACTGAAAAACTACACAGAAGGATCAGTCTTCACAGATCTGATTGGATGACAAAAAAGCTGGACAATAGCCCAGCTGCAGAACACTTCTCTTCCCCTGGCCACACTTTTGGTGATGTAACAATGGCTGCAATTGCTCACAACCCCAACTGGAGTTCCGAAACCAGGTAAAAAAAAAAAAGAATCTTACTAGATACTCCGCCTTAGAACATTGAAACCAAGCAGCTTAAGCCATGAAGACAACAAAAATAATAACCACACGCAACTACAATCGTTATCTGTTTACAGCCACCATTTTTCAATTAAATAATTTATTCATTTTGCTCATTACTCGCTAACTCACCTATAATTAACACTGTTTTTTGTAGTTCTTACTGATGTTATTATTGCTATGGTCATTACTCGCATTACAGACTAATGAAATATCCGGGATATAATTTGCAATTACACCAATTTACATTGACAAACAGATGACGCTATGGCTCCTCCTTTTGTAGGTCAATACCAACTAGTTTACAACATCATCAGTCAAGTGGAAGCCAACTTGAGGAAATATCAAACATTTTGATTAATTCCATTAGAAACTATTGTAATTTCAACGCTTTTACGTGTTTATTGTTTGCCTTGTCTATGTTTTGTGTTTGCCTTTGATAAAGACTCAGTTGGGCTAGTTAAAACTAGTTTTGCAATGTTTGTTGTCAGTTTATTGCATTTATCTTAATCAATGCGTGACACACGTTATCCCTTATCGGATCCATTTCACTTAAAAGGACTCTTATTGGCCATATGACTGCGTGTAAATATATGGTTCCGTAAGGAATTACTTTTATATGTTGTAGCATTGCACCCTTGCTTCTTTACTACATTCGTAACGTAGTGAAGAAGGGACGATACCAGACTATGAATACATATGTACCTATCGGACGTACTGGGTTAGACCAGTTGATCGTATACAGACTAACTCTGCTTACAAAGGATCAGTTTATTATACAATCATTGTAAAGGTTTGTAAGTAGTATAAGAAGGCGAACTAGCCTCAAGAGCATCTTACGTTAAAAAGGGTAGAAGGATTCTAGACCGCAAACTGGAATTTAGGAATGACACTCTGGACTCCAACGGGAAATTGAACATGGAAATGGGAATCGGGACCCAGACGGGAATTTAACATTAGACAACCATTTTGTGGGTTTATAGCGTTTAACGGGAATCGTATGTTAGAGAGAGAGAGAGAGAGAGAGAGAGAGAGAGAGAGAGAGAGAGAGAGAGAGAGATTTGAGAAAACAAGTCAGCACCATATTTGAAAATCAACATTTTTAAAATATAAGCACCGCTTATTTAAAAATAAAAAAATGAAGAGGGAATATTAGGGCGAATTACTATCTTTTCATGTACAAATACAAGGTTTTTGTCATCAACTATCCAACACTTAGTTATCTAATATCCGACACTTAGTCATCTACTATCCAACACTAAGTTATCTACTACCCATCACCTAGGTATCTGCTATCCAATACTTAGATGTCTACTATCCAAACACCCTGCTATCTACTAACCAACATGCTGAGTGTAGTGACCAATACTCCTCACATACTATTAAGCACCCCCTGTATAGCAACCAATACCCCGTTATCTACTATTCAACTCGCCGTGTGTACTGACCAATACTTAGTCACCTTCCATCCAACCCCCAAACTATACCATTCAACACCCCACATTTACTATCCAACATGCCGTCTGTAGTGACCAAAATCCCATACCCACTATCCATGAAAAGGGTAGGATGTAAAAGAATAGGGACGAACTCACACGATATCACACACAAGAGAGTAGGAGTACTAATACACATGGAACACTTACATACATATAAACATACTATCACATGCCAAAAGGTAGGATTGTAGTAGAGGTACTTTGTATATTTTATATCGGAGAGCTGGGGACAAGTCATCCCTTCTATACCCCATGACTTTAGTATTTTTTAACTTACTCGTTACACACTAGTGCATGCGTGGTTAGTTTTACAAAATATAATAACCCGCACAAGTGATGTTTTCAGTTAGGACTTTATTATTGATTGTTGCTATACTACAATGTGGAGTTTCATTTTCTGTGAGACTAAAAATACTCCTGTGAAAACACAATTATCAATCGCCACCGACTGTGTAAGCGATTTTACTTGTATTGTTTTCTGCTGGAGCAGAAAATAATTTCTCCACAGCCGAGTTAGGCTATTATTATTCGCAGCTGAATATTCGACTCTGATTATCAACTATGGCACTGCAGGATTATTGATCGCGGTATATACTGTATAAAAAATATTTTGCACTGACTGTGGCAGAGTTTGTGCGAATATTTTTATATTAGATATATACCTTGGTGTATATCAATGGCGAAATATCCACAGATCAATGCATATAGTTTTATAAAAGAATTTATGAAAATATCCGAGTCTGGAATTAATCTACCGAACCAGTGGAGTGTGCGAAACGTCGCAGAAAAGATTAAGTCATTGTTTCGCTTAAATGCATCATACAGATTTATCAAAAATATTCAAAAGATGTTGTATGGTTTTTCAAACCCGAACCCGGAGCATTTTGCTTAATTAATCAACTTTAAAGTTATCTTGGAACAACAACGATGTTTACTTGGTCAAGTTATGAGAAATAGCTTTAAACAAATTATTTGATATTGTACAAGAAAAAAGAAAATCGCTGACGTTAGCTGCACCGCCTAGTACAGACAGCAAAACGAGCGAATACTATACTGATTATGACGTCAACAATGACGATGACGACGAAGACGACAACGAAACACCGAGCGATTATTGTAGTCGTCTTGAAGATCGGCACAAATACATAAAGAGGCTAGTGATATAATAATTGCTAGAGAGATGCAGAAAACTCCAGCTGAAAAGAAAGCAGAAAGAGGAAGATTCTAAGCGACGGTCGCAATGCAATTATTCTAAGCGAACGTCACAATGTGTGAATGTTTGGACAAGATTTTCAAGCAAAGAAACAGCGACCATTCGGTCAATATGCAACAAAAAGTGTACGACATTTTATGTAATGGGATGTAATTGTACAAGCGACGGATATTTTTACGAGTTGGTATAATATTTAAGGGTACTGATGAGTATGCGGTGATTTGGCCAAATGTCGAATTTAAGAAAATCATATTAAAACACAAATATTTATTTTCCGGTGATCCCCAATCGATGTCGCGTGGAGCACGAGTGCGTTTAAACACCAAAGCCGAGAATTTGGAAATTACAATAACTGACGAAAAGTTGTTTACAGCGAATGCTCGTATAATCAGATACTATGCATTGTGAGCATCTTTTGAACCATTCACCGGCGATGATAAAGATGAGGATCACACACACACACACCGGAATAGATGTATACCATCAATCGAAACCACATATGATGATAAATATGAAAACCCAGATGATTATCTCAATTAGAGAATAAAAATTGTAAATATGTAAGATGTTCAATGGCATTAGGACGCAATCAATGCAAAGGTGTGTGCTTTGGAAAATATGAACTCTGTGGCAGAACATGCCATTACGAATACCGTAAATCACATTTGCTCGCGTTACGTATAGGTCTGGGTGCTCAACCATGTATCAAATGTGGTATCGAAGTAAAGTATCGTAATCAACTTTGCCGACCATGTGGATCTGTTCGCAAGTATTTTAGTGCACGCCGTCAAAGATACACCTGAGCAACAGCAGCGGAACCAATTGCGGAAATACCCAACGTTAACACCCCCGACGACCTTGATGAAAACGATACACAAGTAAATGAAATGATAGCCAGGATTGAGGCAATTGCCGTTTCCACGCCCAGTGAAATAAACATTCCTAAAGCATTTATTGATGGAATCCACAATCAAGCAATGATTCTCCCTTATATAACAGTATGCCGGCTGTGATTTAACTAAAACAACTCGAGCAACAACATCGGATAACATATTTACACTATTAGGACTCGTAATTGAACCACAACCGCAACCGCAACAACCAGTTGCCGCAACAGCAACGGTATGAAAACTGAGACAATTCGAGCGCGAGCGTAACATACCAATACTGAGAGGTGCAGAAAAGCTAACATGCTTACGTTATTAGGTATTGTAGCCAAACCGCGCCAGACCGTGAGACAGCTTCGTGAAATAGCAGCATGATTTAATATCGACATTTCTTCACTAGTCAAGCGTGCGTAAATTACTAATATATTCGCGGATGAACAAACCGTCGACGTGTCGTAGCAACTGTCGCTGCTGAGGCAGTCGAGCATGTTGGTGAAAAAGACTGCCGTCTTACAGTGGCTGTTGCAGAGTTTAAGTTTCACAACGGTAAGAATAATCAAGTGGATTACAATGCGAGTGTTCGAATCACGTAGGCGGCAAGCAAAGACTTGATAAAACGTTTATCGAATATGCGCCCGGAAATCATATCGACATCACAACGCTCTGGTAGCTCCGAAGTTAAAGTGGATATTCTTCTCCATGTGCATTTGACTATGCCGCTTAATCGGAAGTCATCAGACAAGGATGGATTTAAAACCGCAGACCCGTGTTTTCATGGTGGTTCACTTATAATTACGAACCGCAAAAACACAGAGGTTATCAATGAAGCAAACGATAAAGGTAATGAAAAGATTCTCCACACGTTGGAAAAATTCACCACCACCGGTTCAGGATGGTCTCTTGACAGATGTAGGGAAGTTCAACTGCATATTTCCTCGTACGAACCATTCTGCGGATCAAATTATACGAACGAGATTATGTTCCGCCGCGGTCAATAGTAAATGTAAAAAACCAAGACAATCGATGCTTTGAATGGGCGATCACGTCAGCGTTACATCCTGCGAGCGAGCACGTAGATCTGCGCCAGAAATACCAGCAATACTTGGGTGAATTCAATTTTGGTATCATGGACTTTCCGGTGCAGATTACCAAGGCTACACTGAATAAATTTGAAGAACGTAACGCCAGTATCGCCGTTACCGTGTTTGTTTGGGACAAAGTCTTGTATTCGCATGAACTACCCCTACATATACAAAACAAAGATTCATATGGGCGGACCGAGATTGATCTCTGCTGTTGATAGAAGGCATGAAAAGGTCAGAGTCATTATCTCATTACGTATGGATAAAGAATTTTCCCCGATTGCTTAACCAACACAGCAAGCACACGGGTAAAATATTTCCGTGCAGACGTTACCTGCATTTATATGGCACCTAAGGGGGGCTTGACGAGCATGACTTTGATTGTGCTGGAATCAGTAAAAACCTCAGCTTACAATTATACCAGAACCCGACAAAAACATTTTGAAATTTACCGCAGTACAACGACAGATGAAAGTACCGTATGTAATTTATGCGGACTTTGAATGTTGAATGTTCCTATGAAAGCTCCTATGGTTAAAACCAAAAGAACACAAGTTGTGGAACAAATTCCATGCGGGTTTGGTTACATTGTTGTCCGATGTCATTGTATCGTGACCAGAACTTGGTTGAGGTGTTTCTTAAATCGCTCGAGGTTACCAGGAAGCTCTATTCCCCCGCTGACATGATTGTGACTCGCGATGATTTTAATGAGTTTATTGCGGCCACTCATTGCTGGATCTGCGATGGTGCTTTCAGCTCCACCGATGCAAAAGTTTACGATCACTGTTATATCACTGGGGCGTACAGAGGAGCCGCACACAACGCATGTAATCTACAGTTGCGATTTTGTCCAACGAAAATAAAAATTCCTGTGGTGTTTCATAATCTGCGCGGGTATGATATCCACTTAATTATGCAGGCAATCTCAACAGCATCGAATGTGCTAATAAGCGTCATACCCAACAACATGGAAAAATACATGACGTTTTTGGCGGGTCAGTAGTAGTTCATTGATTCGCAGCAGTTTATGCCTCCATCATTGGATAAAGTAGGTAGCTACCTTGGGGTGAAAAACTTCAAAATCACAAGTCTATATGGTAACATTGATGGACAAACCCCAGTCATCGCTGACAAGTTAAAGTTGATAACGCAAAAAGGAGCGTACTCGTACCAGTACATGACCGACTGGGAAAAGTTTGATGAAACTCAGTTACTACCGATCGAGGCATTCCATCCGTCGTTGTCTCGCGAAGGTCTTTTCGCCAATGACTACGCACACGCAAACGCGGTTTGGTCCCTATTCTAATGTAAAAACCTCAGTCAAATCACAATTTGTATCTGCGTATGGATGTGTTGCTGCTCGCTGATGTCTTTGAAGCGTTTCGCGATACTGCCATGAGAATATATAATCTCGACCCCGCGCACTACCTTACGTCACCGGGAATGGCCTGGGATGTGTTGATGATAACAACCAAGATCGAGTTGGAACTGCTCACCGATATTGATCAACATCTGTTTATCGAGCGTGGTATACGCGGCGGGATTTCAATGGTGAGTCATCGTCGCGCTCGCGCGAATAACCCGCGCGTGGATGGATATGACTACATTATCCCCCACAGTTACATCATGTATCTCAACGCCAACAATATGTTTGGGCGATGATGCAGCGGCGGCCGGTTGGTGGGTTTTCGTGGATAGATCCCGCGCATGTGGACATTTAAAAAACATGTACACGATCACGACAGCAACAGTGACCACTGATACTTCTTTGAAGTCGACTTGGAGTACCCGGATGAGCTTCCTCGCGCCCACAACGACTACCCGTTGGCGCCGGAAGCATTGCCGGTGCCCCGCGAATGGCTGCCCCCGTATCAGTGCACGATCATAGACGAATCTGGACGCAAGTTGACCGAATGCACCAAACTTGTTCCAAGTCTTCGGCGGAAAACTAATCATGTAGTTCACATACGAAGTCTGCAGTTGTATCAGCGTTTGGGTATGCATGTAAGCAAAATTCATTGGGTGCTCGGATTTCACCTGCGCACTTGGGTGGCTTCTTATACCCAGATGAATACGGATCTGCGTACAAAGGCCAAAGAGGATTTTGAAAAAGAATTCTTCAAACTAATGAAAAATTCTGTGTTTGGGAAAACGATGGAGAATCTGCGAAAGCGAATCCGCGTTGACCTTGTCCGTGATACCGAACCGAAAAGCTTTGAAGGCTCATCGCGGACCCGGTATTCGAATCCATAAAGATCTTCGATGGTGGACTTGTTGACGTACATAGTGAAAAATCAAAACTGAAGCTGACAAAGCCTATCTACGTTGGCGCGTCCATGCTTGATCTTTCAAAGTTGCTCATGTATGAGTTTTACTATAACAAAATAAAACCATTTTACCACGATCGTATCAAGATGCTTTACAACGACACCGACTCGCTGCTGATGCATATAACCACCGACGATGTGTAAGCGGATATCCCACTGGACACACTCGCGAATGAATTTGGCAATAGTGATTATCCAAAAAAGCACCCGCTATTTAGCGACACCAACAAAAGTCGTACGAAAATTCAAAAGCGAGTGCGCGGGTCATCCTATCATTGAATACGTGGGACTGCGACCCAAAATGTACTCGAAAAAAAAAAGAAAAACACTGCGACCCAAAATGTACTCGAAAAAAAAAAAAAAAAAAAGCTAAACGAGGAGTTGCCGGGGCTATTGTGAAGAAAGTCTCACACACGATATGTATGTGGAATGTCTTAACGACATACAGCCAACATCATCACATTGTAACATTTTTCAGTTCGAGTTTTGAAATTAAACTTTTGATTTAATATGATTAGTGACAAGTACCTATAAAGAAACACACTACGGTTCTACATTTTTGTAGTGTGCAATTTTGAAAAACTGAACAACAAAAGAAACATAGCCTTCTATTTGACGTAATCATTAGGTTTAGGCAAAGAAATAGAGATTGAAATTGAGAGAGAGAGAGAGAGAGAGAGAGAGAGAGAGAGAGAGAGAGAGAGAGAGAGAGAGAGAGAGAGAGAGAGGTCCTAATCAACAGGATACAGATCATAGCAAATTATTATTATTATTATTATTATTATTATTATTTATTCATGATGTGAGAAAGAGATTACAAAATGTGTGTACGTGGACAATATGACTACTAAAATGGGTGATCGTCTGTGTGTGTGTGTGCGAGAGAGAGAGACAGATATAGAGAGATAGAGTAATTGAGAATATCTTATTCATACTTGAAATATCAAATCAAGACATACCTACTTACATTTTGTTTTTTATGGTGTATTTTCCTTATGAACTTTCAAAAACACGTCCAAAAGAAATGCACAGTGTCCTTTTGCATGAGTCAGAAGGTAATTAAGTCCACGTGTATTTAGTCTCACAAGTAATAATAAGTCACGAGTTCACACTTGACGTTTGTCATTTAAAAGATCCGTCAAGTACGTAGACGAACGGACAGTTTCCGTGCTTTGTTGCGAGAGAGCTTTGATGCGTTTTGTGTTCAAAGAAATCAGTGGAAGTAGGGAATGGTCACTTATATCTTTATACCACTCTTTTAAGATCTTCTCTTCTGAGATGAGGCTCCATGCGACTTCCCGATACTCTTCCAAATTTTCTTCTTGACTCATCATCAAATATTTGTCGTGTTGCAGTTGAATAGGATGATCGACTTAACAACCATAACAATCTTCTTTAGTCAGGTGTGTGATTCTTTCATCTAAGTGTCTAGCAAACTTGGAGACTAAGTGTTGTTCTTGTTCTGACCATCTTGAGATCATGGCTGTATCATTTTCTTAGTGTACACTTGTGGACTGTAACTCCTCTTCTGGTTGGTAAATAGCAGCCTTGTGTTTAGGTCCACGATTTTGTGTGCCATATTCTTCTTCTTCATGAGCGTCTTTGAGTGGTGATGTTTTGGATAGAAAATATCCTTTCCACCTATTTTCATGGGGTCTTGTTCTATCCATGTTTAATAATCTAGGATTATTTCTCTTAAACTGTTGATTTAAGATCTCTTTAAGGAAAAAGTCAAGTGTGAACTCATGACTTATCATTACTTGTGAGAATAAATACCTGGGGTCTTTATTACCTTCTGACTCATGCAAAATCACACTGTACACTTCTTTTGGATGTGATTTTTAATGTCATGTGGTGTTGAAAGTTCATAAAGAATCTATACAAAAAAAGAAGAAATGTAAGTCTGTATGGCATGATTTGATCTTTTAAGTATGAATCAGATATTCACACATTCTCTCTCTCTCTCTCTTTGCCTAATGTTAATGATTAAGTGACATAAAAAGCGATGTTTCTTTGCTTTTATGCAGAAAAAAACAACTGTAGAACCGTTGTGTGTTTCTGTAAAGGGTACTTTTCACTGATCATATTAAATCGAAAGCTTTGCTTCAAAACTCGAGCAGACAAATGTTACAGTCAATCTTTAGCTTGCCGACAAATTCTATCCGATGTTTATCGTTTTCAAAAACTAGCACAGAGAAATTTTACTGTACAATCAATCTTAACTTGGGTATCGACCGTAATATTTCCCACTCCGTTGTCTTCGATCTAGAACAAAACACAAGTTTTGGAAAGAAAAGTCAGTCATTATAAGCGATATAATTGCTTAAAGAAGTAACATCTTCACAAGTGAATCTACCGCATTTGCTTTCACAAGACGATATAGATAGACGTGAATATTGCTTACTCCACGCTTGGAGAAAACCAACATTGGCAGCCCATGGGTTGGGGATTGTAACATTGTAAATTTTGTTTGACACACGCCTTGAGGAAGCCACGATTATAGGCAGTGTAGACTACTTATGTTTATTAGACAATATTTAAATATAACGCTGATTTTTATGAACTGATTCATCTCTCTCTCAGTGTTTCGTACACACACGCAGACACACATACAGACATACATTTTATAATCTCTCTCAGGCACATCATGAAAAATTAATAATAATTATAATAATAATAATAACAATTGTAATAATAATAGTTATAATTATAATAAAATAATAATAATAATAATAATAATAATAATCATCATCATCATAATCATCATAATAATAATTAAAAAAATAATAATTATAATCAAATATTAATAATTTTGATTTGTTATGGTATAATGCGTGTTGATTAAGGCCCTCTCTCTCTCTCTCTCTCTCTCTCTCTCTCTGTCTCTCTGTCTCTCACACACACACACACACAGACACACACCCATGTTATGATACACCACTTAGATGTAGTTTTATGTCCATATATTTATCAAGCATAACAGAACACAGCCTTTCAGTTACAGTGCAGAGAAACTCACATTTCCTGCCAAACAACCGCAGCATTATCCACTGTTACAAACAGACAGACTCATTCTGAGAAGGAAAAAAAAAACTGTAGACACATTTTTAGACAATACATTTGTTTTCAAATAAACCCCACAAACTGGAGGCCTACTTTTATTTTTTCTATCACTCCACTGGCACATTTATAGGGATTATGATAATAGTAAAGGGGATTGTTGTTTTGTTTAAAAGATGAGGGTGGATCGGGAAATTATAGAGGGCGTGGAATTTTGAAAGAATCTTATTAAGGAGTATATGATTTGTGGAGATTTGATTTTACTCAAGATGAAAGCAGCGACAAATTAGTGTCATAGTGTGTATGTAGGTATAGTACGTAATTAAACACTCCTACCTTTAGGCGTGTGATAGTATGTTTGTGTGTACATAAGTGTAGTATTTGTATTAGTCCTCCTACCCTCTTGTGTGTGACAGTGTGTGAGTTCATTCCCGTTCTTTTACATCCAACCCTTTTCGTAGGATAGTAGGTGTGAGAGTTTGGTCAATATACGGCGTGTTAGATAGTTCATTTTGGATTGTATAGTGTGGGGTGTTTGATTTTAGATGACTAATTATTATGTTGAATAGTATATAGCAGGGTATTGGTCACTACACAGGGTGTGTTTGATAGTAGACAACGGTGTGTTGGATAATAAAATACTAAGTGTTAGATAGTAGATAATTAAGACTTGGTATTTGCACATGAAAAGGAGGGACTCGCATTCATTTTACCTCTTCATATATTGACGTTTAAGTGAGCGGGGCTTATTTTTTTTAAAAATGTTTGATTTTGAAATATGGTGCTGATTGTTTTCTTCTTAAAAAATTCTCTCTCTCTCTCTCTCTCTCTCTCTCTCTCTCTCTCTCTCTCTCTCTCTCTCTCTCTCGCTAACATAAGATTCCCCTTAGAAGCTATAAACCCACAAGATGGCGGTCTAATGATAAATTCCCGTTTGGGTCTAGAGTGCCATTCCCATGTTAAATTCCTGTGTTGGTCTAAAAACGTTGTATCCTGTTTAACATTCGATGGCTTCTAGACGCTATATCGCCATCCTATACTACGTTTGTATTCTAAAATCACGTACATGTCACAAACCACTGCAATCATCTAAATCGTTATTGCAATTAAAAATTTCCGCTTTAAATGAAGCAGTCATGAATGCACAGTCAGTTCAAAGACTGGTTTTGTTTGTAAATCTGTTCTTAAATCCCACAGAGCGCCGATAATATGATAATGAGAGATCTTATCAATCTGTTTTTACTGTAGTGCCTAGGGTAATGTAGCAAGTTGTTTGTCTGTGGAATTATAATACGTAACGACCCGGGATGAATGAAGTCTTTGCTTTTTTCTTAGGAAGTTCATTTTCCGGATGAGTTTATTATATTATAATTGTAAAGGTTCGTACTCCTTGTTGCTTTATAGCCGTTGCTGAGTTTAAAAGCCGCACAGATCGCCAAAAGTGTCCCAATCTGAGATCTCGTCATAAGTTCCCATTATGACCTCACCCTTTTTTGTCGAGTTCATCCATTTATTATTTATATACTGGGTGACTTAGGCTTTTACTCTAAATAAATGTATTGAGTAAGTGTTGTCATAGCTAACTTTACAATGTATGGTCAAGATAAATATGTGTAGTTTTGGTTAACTATGCAATTCATAAGCTAATAGACAACACGTGAACTTCAAATAAAAAATGATAATGTTTTTAATTGATGTATTTGTATTGCTGTATATTTTTAGATGAATGCATGTAATATTAAATCAAGAGCATTTAATAAAGGATACAATATGTATCCATGAATTGTGACTATTGTATTCGTCTTGAAGCCTGTGAAATATCGATCTTAAAGTCTGGCCCACCTGCTCATACCTGTTATGATGTTATGTTATATATGACCACCTATCTTGAGAGACTACGTTTTGTTGGCAGAAGGGTTGGTCTTTAAAGACATACTTTTCTGTCTGTCTTAATGTACAGATTATGTTACTTAGTGTTTGGACCAGTTAGACTTTAGAAAAAGAAAGAAAAAAGAATATACTAAACTATTTCAAAACTCGCTTCTACAATGTTCCTAATAGTCTCAAGAAGCCATTATAAACATTAATCGCCATGCAGAAACAATATTCAGACTAGCGTGATCTTGACCTGCAAAATGTTGGTCCCTGCAAACATAATAATTGTGGTTTCCATTCTTTTTTTTCTCAAAAAGAATTATTCATGGCATTAGCTTCAAGTGATTTTATTATTGTATATTCCTAGATCCCATACTTTATTGGATAGAAGTCATTGGATTTGAGTAACATTGTGGTGAAAGCTACTATTTAAAACTGTTATGATGCATCTATAAGTACCTTGATTAGCCACTGCAGCTTGGACTAAACGTGTAATACAAGCAACACACATGTAACCTGCTCAAAGTAACCGTTCACAACATACAGTACGGGAAAGTTTAACATTCAAATAAACAAATTTATTCCTATTTCAATAGCACCGGGCAGAAAGGGCCCTTTGTGTAGGATATATATATATATATATATATATATATATATATATATATATATATATATATATATATATATATATATATATATATAATGGAAAATGTATGTGGTCATGAGCTGAAAACAAATACTTAACTCATATTAGTGAACCATACAAGTGTAACATAGTAGGTCGATATGTCCTCAAAAATGACACTCTGGCCTCAAATGGGAATTTAACATGCTGTGCTCTTCAGGCCCTAACGGGTTGTTAAGATGGTAGTGCTCTCTGGCCTCAATGGGAATTTAAGATGGTGGGCTATCTGGCCTCTAATGGGAATTAACCTTACGCAATAGGCTTAATATGTGTGGAGATATATGGCCTCTAACGGGAATATAACATTGAGGCTATAAAGCCTACATGTATTAGATGGGTCAATATGGACACAAGGGGAATGTAACATGGGAATGGCACTATAGGGCATAGGGGAATTTAACATGGGATTGACAGTTGGGGGCACAATGAGAATTTAACATGCGAATGGTACTTGAGGATCAAACGGGAATTAGCATTACCCCGTAGTTTAACATGGAAAAATGGCACTAGGGGTTCAAATGGGAAATCTACTAGTTAAAATGTCCATTGGTTTATCAAGTAAATGACACTATGGGGTCAAACGGAAATTAACATTGCGCCGTAGGTTAACATAGAAATGGCATTATGGGGTCAAAAGAGAAATGTAATGTTCAAAATGTCCACAGGTTTAACATGTATGGGTCTATATGTGCTCTAAAGAGAATTAAACATTGAGACTATAAAGAGACATCTATGCCGTCGAGGAAATATACACACTATACATGCAAACATACTTATACACTATGACACACAGAGTGAAAGAAGAGAAAAGAGTAGGAGTGATCAAACATAGACAAATATACTTATACAATATCATACATGGAGTGAAATAAAAGAAAAGAATAGGAGTGTTTATACACATACACCAACATAGTCTTCTATAGACTCTGATCACGATGGAGAGAAGAACAAGCATATACTTAAGGACAGGCATTAGGTTACTTTTACAATCCAAGAAGTGTATTAAAACATATCCTTTGTAAATCATGTATGGAGCCAAGTGGGGTTTAGATTTTTTTTTTTTTTGTTTGTTTTGTTTTCGGTTTTGCCGTCCTTGATTTAATTCTCTCACTAAACCGCTACCAATTGTCGCTAGATACAAGTGGGGCAAATTTGGTTAATCGTTTTCATCCAAATTTACGGTTTGGGTTTTTGCCAGCCTAGATTTATTACAATGACCGACTTTCTCCAATGTCAATTCATTTCGTTAGAAATTATTTGGTTTTTTGGCGGTTTTATTGTACGCTTAGCGAAATGTTACTTAGGAGATGTTGAGACGAGAGTTAAATTTGACAGACTGTCAAACTAAGTCAGAATCTGGCATTTACCGTAACGTCGGAACATATTCTGTCAAGTTTGTATGCAGCAGAGCTAAAGTACATCGAAGTTGTGCATGGAATGTTTGTGCCTGTTACGAAAATAATTTTTTCTGTCTTTACATTAACCTTTGGATAGAAATGTTTCTGCCAAAGCAAAGAATGACAAAGAAAGAGAGGGAAAATAAAACAGTATATCAAAATAATATTTTGCCAAGAAATCTCGGTCAACAACATTTTTTTCTAAATTAACATTCTTTTATTAAGTCCTACCAACTCAAACATCAACAATCACATTAAGAGGAGGACTTTGGGCTAGTCCCTTCCTCGTGATGTACAACTAACATTTGTTTTTAAAAATATGAATGTATTTATAAGGTTCACAACGTTGTTGAGTAAGACTAGACTTCCATTGATCTGGCACAGTGTCATTTGGACATCGATACACACTACGTTTCTGTGCTACAGAAAATGTATAGCCATAATGTTTTCCAAAAGCTCCTTTCTATTTTTTGATTGTTTAAAAAACAATAATGTTCAAAACAAGTCACTAAATGCGTTGATGAAGAAAATACATACAATATTGTCTGCACACTATCGGATCTGGTTCTTGTAATCACACATTATTAAATTGAGTGGGCACAACATTTCGTCTCATCAAGTCTATGATATCGTCTTCTAGAGGAGGTAATCCATACGTATCAAAATATTCCACACTGTGCTCGCTGGAAAAGTAAACAGCTATCCAATGGGTTCCTGGGCGATGAATGTCGACTGTGCTGATGACATAAGCCTAAACGTCTTTAGGTTTTCGGTAAGGAAGTTCATCTTTAGCACACACCACTGGATTCCATAAAACTGTTTACCAACTGTTGGTCAAAACGTACTGAAGTTCCTCGGTATTTCTTTTCACAGGTAATGATAAGTAACGAGTTCACACTTGATAAGATCTGTCAAGTAAGTTGATGAACGGGAAGTCTCGGTAATCTGTTACAAGAGAGCTTCGATGCATTTGGTCTCCAAAGATGTCAATGCAAGTAGAGAATGGTCACTTATGTATTTAAACCACACTTTCAAGATCTTCTCTCCTGAGATGGGGGTCCATGCTTCTTCCAGATATTCTTTCAACTTTTCTTCTTGACTCATCATCAACTATTTGTCGTGTTGCACTTGACTAGGATGATGGATTTGACACCAATTACAATGTTCTCTGGTCATGTGTGTGTGTAATTCTTGCAGTCAATTGGCGAGCAAATAGAATATTACGTGTTGTTCTTGTTCTGGCTATCGTGCTATCATAACTGTATGTTTATCTTTCACTTGAGGTCTCTGAATGCTGTTTTGGATAGAAAACAGCATCCTCACATATCTCCATGGGTTCGCGTTCCATGTTTTTAATAGTCTACGATCGCTATTTACAAACTGTTGATTTTCAGAGTATCAATAAATTCTGCACACAAGATGACGTTAATTGTACTCACGAGAGCCAGTGCAGACTGAAGTTCCACACGGATTTGGCTTACTTTTATAGGGTGGAAATGTCTCGTCGCTGCATTGGTCTAGAGTGAAATCAAATCCCAACAATGCATATGCTCCTGAATAATCATCATGAGAAAGATTATGGGTACTGTTGATTCCCAATTGTCATGTGGCTTCAAACAGAGTCAAGCAAGATCTCGAGTAATTTTTCTGGGTTAGGTACAAAAGGTCTGGTACACAACGTCTGGCCATTCCGGGTTGCTTCGATCTTGGACACGTTGAAATGTTGGAACTCGAAAAGATTTTGATCTATATCTCTTCTGAGGGCCGCATCACTGACAATGCCAATAAACAAACGTTTATGTAGTTGACCTTGAAAAACATGATCTTCGAACTTGAATCAGAGTCCAGAGGCAATGGTGAAAGCTTTGACTTCCACTAATCGTAGATTACACTTGGCTGTTGTTCTCGTAAGAGTTTGATTGATATAGTTTATCACTTTAGGTAAGACTTCCACATATCGTACGTAAAGCCTGGAAGTCCTTTTCCACGAACTTTGACTTCTTGGATACGATGTTTTGTACTCGTTAGCATAAGCCATCAAAAGGAACGCGGTATTACTTTGATTCAGTCTCAGATGTACATCCGCACCATTCAACAAATATTTGTCTTGCAACCACCTGTCCGCGTGTATATGCTACCTCGTTTCTAAACTACGTCCTTGCTTGATTTTATTTTGACTGTCGTTAAATCCAACATTGTGACGATTATCGTCTTCTGTCAACATTGTGCCACTGAAGGGATTCCACGTGCCAGGTTTCCACACCAATGAGGAACCAGATGTCTCGTCGAACATGATATTGTTTCCTCCTTGCACGTATGCAGCTATGCCAGAGTCTACTTTGAAACGAATGACTCTCACCAACAGAAGAGCTGTGTTTCCCACTCCTTTGTACTTGACGACATTAGACGACACATACATCAACTTCAGTTCTTCGTTCAATTCTACAGGGTAGCGATAATACTAAAAAAATCGACTGTTGTTGTTGATGATGTCTTTGGTAGGAACGAGAGATGTATTTCCACCCAGAATAACCCAGAATAACAAACAAACTGGGAGAACCACTAATGTACACCGTTTTGCCGTCGAAAAAATCAGTTTTGAGACAATGAGAAGTTGAACGGAACTCGATCAGCATACTTCGGTGAGTTGTATCCAGTGCTTCGCCAAACTAATCATTAAACATTGTTGAAATCGTTTCGACGAGATGTCGAGCATTAAAATAATACCCTGAAGGAATTCTCATGGTATAGGTGTTCATTTGGGGATTAGCTGATGTTAATACTTTGGATTCGTATAAGCCAGGATCATTTTTGTCCAAGTGTTCCTGAACGTCTTCGTTGAGTATTTGCACAATGAAAGTGGTTTGATTTTCGACAATACTCAATACTTGAGTGGGATGAATGATTTGTAACAAAGCTACTTTTCAATGAGCTTCGTGATCTAATTGTATGGCTTGAGGTATTTTGACCGTGAAAAAGTACAATATGTTGTGGGGAAATACATCCGCAGAGCTGTAATGTTAAATAAAATTGGTTATGCATAGTTCGATGGTTTTGGACTCTGAGGAGGCACTCGATGTCAAAGGAGAAAGATTTTTTTCAAGGAGGCTTCTAGAGGATGGCCCCTGTGATTAGAAGAGTTGTGACTGTCTACCTTTGCTGTTACTGTTAGTATATTTCAACGAAGGATTAGAAAGTAGATCACCAATACAACTGCTGAGTAAAATATTCAACAATTGTTTCTCTCCTTGTTGCAAACTAAAGTTTCCAGTGGCTGTTCCAATGACACAATACACCACAAACATTTCGCAGGAAAAGACGATTTGATTTTTAGGAAGACGTTCTACATACCACACCCACAGTGGTTGTTGTTGTTGCTTTTGTATTTCTCGAAGAGATGAACTATGAGAAGAAGATGCAGTAGTGTTTATCGGCATGTTAGTAACTTGTACTTCTTTTGATAGTCGATTACTAGTGAAGCTGCAATCCAAGAATCGAAATTTAGTGGATATCCTTTCAACGGACCTTTACTTTATGGATACGATGTATTCCCACTTTACGTGTTCTTCGATCGAGAATGCTTTGTATATCGTACACGTCGTATTCTTTCTCGTTGTAACTCAGGGAAGTAAAAAGTTCCTTTTAACACTTATAAGGTCATATCTTTCAATTTATAGACATTGAGTTCATGTCCACGTACTTGTCCTGTGACACGAAGCAATTATGTCGTCCAGTTTGGTCAATAGCCTTTGTCAAAAGTGCGTTTGTTTTCCCAATCCGAACCCAATCTCCGGTGTGTAATACTTCTTTCCTTTTTCTGATCGTTGACGTTCCAAACAATCGATCAAAGACAATCACTTCGTTTTGAGGTATCACTTCTTCTGGAGCACATCTGATGCTAGGGAGGTACGATTGATTGTAAGCTTTGACTAGGCGTGCTAGCACGTAGATGTATTTGAAAGTAAGTCGATTTATGAAATATTTCCACATGCATTCTTTTTAAGTTATCTGAAAACTTTCCACGACACTTGCTTTTGTTTCAGGATTTTCAGTGCTGAAAACTGAAAGTGTCTTTTTCAATTCTTTTGAAAAGCTTTGTTTAGATATTCGTTGCTTTTGTCTGTTTGCCATCGAAGAAGGTATCGACCACTTTCTTTCAACACACATTTTAATGCTCGCACTAATTCTGATTTTGTTTTAGAAGTCAAAGGAACTACCCAAGCTGATTTTGAAAAACACATCAATGACACAAGACAAATATGAGCAACCTCGACTGTACGACGCTAAACGAGAGACATAAGCTAAATTAAATTGTTGTTGATGCTCCCTTCCAGGTACTTTATTGTTTTCTGGAAAAAAATATTTGAGTTTGTGTAAGGTGTACGTCGATTGTTCTTGTAACCGTTTTCGTACATCTTGCAGACGTAGATTTTTGAGTTTCGACTTGGCTGAACTATACAATTTTTAATTCCTCCGTAGCAAGCGGCATGAGCAGGATTGTAGCAAATGCTGGCCAGAAAGAGTATCCATGTTGTTGTTGCTGCTGTTTGCTCAATGAGTTAAACACTGTTCGATATTTCTCGTTCGGGTAGTATTTTGGATTGCGATGCTTGACGCGTCCAACGAGCAGTGGGAGTAGGAAAGGACGTTTTAACAAAGATCATTGGTTCTTTGGTCGATTTGTTCTTGATTTTTATTTCACTTATATCTTCGCTTCTTTCTTTTTTCTTCTGCTGAAGAGGGTGTCAACATCATCTTGTTTTACCCAGGCGTTCATTTATTATCGTCTTGAAGTAGGGCAAGGTGTCAACAAGGTTGCCACACTGGAGGGAAAAGGAGCTGAAGGAGTTTGAAACACTTCTCTTTTTTCTCTCTCTTCTTCCATCATTGTGGATGTGTCTGCTATCGTCTTTGCTAATTTTTGGTTTTCATCGGTTTTCATGACATTCTTGAAATCTCTCAGAGTAGATTTAATCGTTTTGTCTAAAGCTTGCGGGTGAAATAGTTGAAAAGGTTGCAATAATTGTCCGTTTCATACAAATCCTTTCGATCCATCAACGATTGTAACTCTTGTTCTAATTGGGACATCTCGTGTGATTAGGATTAGGAGGTAAATATGGTATATGTTGTTTGTACTGCTATGTATATTGAATTTATAATATGTGTCCATGAGGTAAGTTGTACTTTAGTCAGATTATAGTCATTTTGTAAACAACATATTTACATCATTTGAATTCAAGATCAGTCTTGTTTACATAGTGAGAACAGTTAGGTACGCACAGTGAGTTACTCATATTTTACAATATTCTGTCAGGTGACTTGTCTTTATATATTTTGAGCATTTGACAAACATGATTCCATTCCTATACTAAACTTCATGCTATAAAGATCAGTTTACTGAGGAATTTATTTTAGTAATCAGATGTTAAAGTTGTGAAAATCAGAGCAGATCCAGAGAGAGGAATTATTTATTTTGAGATTTTCATTGGAATTACTAAAAGTGCTCATTTTCATTTTGGATTAATACTTGACTTTTGGCTTTATGTGAATTTATTCAAAGATATTCTTGATCACATCATTCAGACATATTAGGATATTCAAGACTACTGACACATCAGAACAATGAAGTGTATTAGCACATCGGGACATTGATGGCTACTGAAATTAATTCGGAACATTCTATATGTAGGACTTGTGATTAGAACACTTAGGATTATTGGATTATTTGGAATTTAATTCACGTTATTGAAAGTGTCTTTTAAATTTACACTTTAACTGCTTCTTGATTTTACTTACATTGTTGCTTTCACTTTTTTTCTGTTTCATTATTATAAGACCTAGAGTCGTAACAGTACCAACGGTGCTGTTCCATCCACCGTTTGTAAGGTACTAAAGTTAATGTTCGTCCTTCTATAATATCTAAGAGTACAAGTGTGATGTCCGTCCAGGAACGTAAGTCCTATTTATCTTCATCACCATAAAGCTCCTCTTAAAAGAGATCTAGCAATCGGTCCTAGCAAAAGAGCAGCCACTTTTTACAACGGTCCTGTCAACACGGGTAGAAATCCTCCTCGTTGAACGAGCGCTTTTTTCTTTTGACTGTTTCCCATTTCCTTTTCACCATTTGTCTAAGAAGGTGACGATGTCGTCCTAATCGCTGCTTCTGTATCTTGGACAAAAGAACCGTTCCTTTCAAAACGTTCAACAAAATTCACGTGCGGTGAATGCTTTTGGTGGTTTTTGAATGACTTGTTTTTTGCATCGGAGCATTGGTTTTGGTATGTCCTGACAAATCATCCCAGAGTTTAGCTAAACGAGGAGGGATACCCCTTTTTCCTTTTTGGAAGGTCTCTTTAGAAGTTGACCATGGTGTGAACTTTGTCACATCTTTTTTCAGGACAAGAACTGAAGTAAATCTTATCCAAAAAGTGGTTTGTATTTGATCACACGTTGGACAAAAAAGTTTTTCCTGAACCACTCGGTCCAGCAATTAACATGTTAAATGGATGGCGAAGATACAGTTCCTCCCAACTTTGAGGATCTGACCTTTCGTGAATCGCATTGATAACGGATGATGCAGCCATAACTCTTAAGATGTGTTTGGAATTCTGCCATTCCATAACTGACATTATTAATTTATACATTTTACATTTCACGGTGTAAGAAAAAATTATTTATATGTCAAAAAACAAAGTTCATGTTTTTACGCTGCAACAAAAAATATTCATATTTCAAACAAGATAAAAAAAACACACCCAAAGTTCATGTTTTTCTTTCTTTCATCAGTCACACACTGCGCCTTTGGCATAGTCAGCTATCTCTTGTGTCCAAGTGTCGAATGCAAGATTTTTCCAGTCACATACATCCTTCCAGTTGTATACACAGTTCTTGGTAATTATGAAGGGCAGATAAAGTGCGACGAATGTCTTCTTCACTCGTATTCATCACTATTCGTAGCACTTTTAACACCAATTTTTCGTGCGTACATAAAGTGCTGGCTGTTATGTCTTTGTAGGTACTATTCATGAATTAGCCATAAAGAATCTACCGGTAAATGAAATCCAAAAAATAAAGCACACTCACGACACGGCGTCCAAAATTCAAAGGAATCGTCTTGGTAATCCAATAAGTCTTGAACGGTGTCATTTACCTCCTTCCATGGAATTGTGCGTAACATTGATGACAGGAGTCGTGGCATGGCAAGCTTTATAACTGCTTCTCAGTTTATCAATGTCTGACCATTTGAACATTTTAAAAATAATCAATCTTTTTATAGCATTCAGATACCAATGATTATAATATATATGCCATTTCAGATGCAATTGTTCTTTGCGTTTTATTTGAGTCTGTACAAAGTCTCTGTAAATGTATTCTTTCAGCTCAGGAGGTAGGTTCTGAATGTGCTCTTCTAAACTGTTAATTAAAAACAAAAGACACACTAATGGCAGAAGTCATGGCAATGAGAATCTTGTATCCTCGTAGGGTTTTGTGTCTGTTATAGTCTTTCGCGAAAATCAGTATTCTTATATTATTCAGATAGTAACAATTAAACAATTTGAAACCAGTTGTCGTTGACGTTTCACTTGAATCTGTGCAAAGCTAATGTAAATGCGTTCTCGCAGCTCAGGAGGTAAACTTCGAAACCTATCCTCTTCTTTAGTATCCGCGAGGATCATATCATGGACCAACCAAGGGAAGGTAGCGACAGCACAGAGACCATCACTGCAACTGAAACATTGAACTTGGTCTCCTTGTATCAAGTATACAAATCCAGCTCAGGCTAAAGATATGGGACTGTGCTAGCGTTTCACTTGAATCTGTGCAAAGCTAATGTAAATGCGTTCTCGTAGCTCCGGAGGTAAACTTCGAAACCTATCCTCTTCTAAAGTATCCGCGAGGATCAAATTATGGACCAACCAAGGGTTAGCTAAAGATGTGGGACTGTGTACTTCTGGATATTTACGATATTTCCCTTTAAACGTCTGGAATCGACTGGCAAAGTTACAATAACCAGGCAAAACTAAATAAAACAGGTATTTTTCTTTGATTTATGATTCTCGATGAACTTGTGGTATCCATGCTGGTTTGTGAATGCATGCATAAGACCCATATATGGGCACACGAACGGCATCTTATTTAGTAGATCGGTAAGGTCGTGCTGCGTTGCTTATATCGCAGGGTAAAACATCACTCTGGTCTCAGGGTACAGCATCGCACTCAACTTCATTGAACTTGGCATTAGTGGGTACATCACACTGTTTCTGTGTCGAATTCATCATTCTCTGTCAGCATCTGTACTCACAATCATATTTCTGTCTTAGAACTCTCTCCCTTGTTATACTGGAGAGTGGTGTGCACATAAGGTAACGTGCTGTGATCGGGAAGTCACACTCGTTTCTGATAGAAAATCTCAAACACTTTTTTCAAGGGGCGACTGACGATTTGATGATCTAACACACGTACAATTTTGTGAGGGTTCCCCGTCTTCACGCGAAATTCTTGATCTTGACCTAACTTTAAAGTTTTTTTTAAGATGCCAAAGTTTACCACTTGACTCATCTTTGGTTTGGCACAAAAATACATATCCAAAGTTTAATGAAAAGTCAAAACAAGTACCAACTGTTACTATACAAAACCTTATGTTTCATTTCGTTCCATAGGACTAGAGTCACTCTGCTTTTTTACAGACAGAAACAAAGTATATTCTTTACAGAGACAAATACTTCATATACAAAAAAAAAAAAAACAAAAAAAAAACATTTGTAATGAAATGAACTAATATTGAATAAAGTCAGTCAGTGTAATAACGAAAAAAAAAGTATTAGAAATTCTAAACCCCACTTGGCTTAATACAGGATTTATAACAGATATGTCTTAACACACTTCTGGGATTGTAAACGTTAGCCAATGCCTGTCCCCAAACGTGTGTTTGTTCTTTTTCCATCCTTTTAAATATCTATATGAGGCTATATAAGTGTATTTTTGTATGCACTCCTATTATTTTCTCTTCTTTCACTACATATTTGATAGTGTATAAGTATATTTGCATGTATATTTCCTCTACGGCATGGATGTATGCTTTATGGCATCAATGTTTAACTTCCGTTAGAGGCCATACAGACCCACGCATGTTAAAGTATGGACTTTTTTAACATTACATTTCCCGTTTGACCCCATACAGCCATTTCCATTTTAAACTACGCGTATTGTTAATTCCCGTTTGACCCCATAGTACCATTTACATGTTATACCTATGAGCATTTTAACATTACATTTTCCATTTTATCCCATAGTTTCATTTCCATGTTACCTAGGGCGTAGTGTTAATTTCCGTTTGACCCTATAGAGCCATTTAGATGTTAGATTCCCCGTATGCCCCTAATATTAGATAATGTTAATTCCCCTTAGAGACCATAGGGTCTCATTTGAGGTAAACAACTTCTAACAATGTATACAATTAGCTCTCGACGGCATAAACGTAGGCTTTTCAGCCGCAATCTTAGATTCGTGTTAGAGGCCATATCGACCAACAAATGTTAAACCTATGGCGCCATGTTAATTCTCTGTAGAGACCAGAGAGCCGCACCATGTTAAATTCCCATTGAGGCCAGATAGCCCCGCCATATACAATTTTCTTTAGAGGCCAGTGTGCCATTTTGGAGCCCATATTGGCCCACTATACTGCTACTTCTGACTTAGTTTGAAACGTTGCAAATGTAGCTCTCGTCCCAACAGCTAATAGGTAACATTTCACTTAGCGTACGATAAAAAACAACAACAACAAAAAGAAAAAACAACAGCATTTGTAACGAAATGAACTGACATTGGATAAGGTCAGTCAGTGTACTAAATCTAGGGTAGAGAAAAACGTAAATTTGTAACAAACTAAAAAACCGAATTTGCTAAACTTGTATCAAGCGACAATAGGGAATCATTTCGTGAGATAATTAAATCTGAGACGGCAACCCACCCCCCTCCAAAAAAAACCAAACAAAACAAATGTATTACAAATTCTAAACCCACTTGGCTCTATAGATAATCTACATCAAATGAGATGTTTTAACACACTTCTTGGATTATAAAAGTAAGCTAATGTCCTTAACACTATATTTGTTCTTCTCTCCATCCTGTTTAATGTCTATAGAAGACTATGTTGGTTTATGTGTGGAAACACTACTACTATTTCTCTTCTTTCGCTCCATGTATGATAGTGTATAAGTATGTTTCTGTTTGTATTTGTTCGTCTCTCCGTCCTGTTATCACTAAGTGTTTGATAGTAAGTGTGGTTTTAACAGTACATTTTCCCATTGTCCCTAGAAAGGCCCATGTATGTTAAACCTATGGACACTTTTAACATAGGATTTCCCATCTTGACCCCAGATTTTCCCATATTGTTAAACCTCTGGACATATTTTAATATAGGATTTCCCATCTTGATCCCAGACTGCACCATAATGTTAAATCTATGGACTAATGGTAAATGCCCGTATAACCCCATACAGTTCCATTTCAAAATGGTTTATAGGTTCAAAATAGAGGCTTATTGTTAATTGCTGTTAGACCCCATATCGTCCCATACTGTTAAACCTATGGACTTTTTAACATGGAATTCCCTTTAGACCCCCAAGTACCATTTTTGACACCATATCGCCCCATAATGTCAAACCTATGGACTTATATAACATAGTATTTCCCATCTTGTCCCCAGATGGTCATGTTTGACCACATATCTTCCCACTATACTCCTTACAATCTTGATCGCAGGGGCATTCTTTTGGTTATAAGGGCATTGGACTAACAATGATTAATCAAATTATTAAGTTTCATAATTCTAACATAAGCAGATCCAAGTAAATGAACTTGAAACACAAACTTTAAGCAAAGTCACTGAACCAATAAATATAGACGCCAGAAGCCCGTTTTTGCAATAAAAACATAGTTCTTATTAAGATGAATTCCCTCACCAAGTTTCATGGCTCTAGGTAGGATAATATGCATATAGCACGTCAAAACGCAGGAGGTCAAGAACTAATGCAAAAAATCCGAAGCGAGTAAATAATGAACTATAGGTCAAGGTGAGCTACTTTTGTTGTGATGGTGGGGTACAAACTGAGATACAAATCATCAGCAGTTTCACTACTCTTTCATGAACAGCACCTACAAAGTGATCATCAGGCATACAATTTAACCCAAATCAGTGAAGCGCAAAATATGGGGCATGATGTCCTACTTCTGCAATGAGGGAGTAGTGCTCATAAAAATGCATTCCCTTACAAAGTTGCATGATCCTCGATAGAAATTTGTTTGTTCATAGTATACAAAAATCAACGTGATATATACACAAATATAAACATAGCCAGTAAAATGTAAAATGTAGGTCACAATGACCTTCTTTTGTTTTACGAGTGTGGTACTGATATAGAATCATATACTCATCTACTTATATAATTTAATGAGTCTAACATGAACTGTGATGAAAAAATAAACTTTAAGCGCAAAATTGAACAAAAGTCAATGAAGCGTGAAATATGGGTCACATATATATACTTGTGTGATAAGAGTTTACTACTCATCTAGATGCATCCCTTTACGAATTTTATGATTCCAGATATAACTTTATGCATACAGACTGCCAATAAAACGTATGTGGTCATGAGCAAACCGCAACTACTGAACGCAAGTCGGTAATACCTGGAATGTTGGTCACATTGACAATCTTTTATTGTACGGGTGTAGTACTAATAGAGATGCATAAAATCGGCTCGTTTGATGCTTCTAGCATGAACAGTGATTGAGAAAGAAATTAAAACCCAAATTTTAACCCAAGTCAGTAAAACGTGAAATATGGATGACAGTGACTTGACGAAGATGCACTTCTCGTCAAGATGCATCATCTCACCAAGTTTGATAATTCCAGGTACAACAGTATGTATTCAGAGTGCAAACACTTGAACTTAACGCAAATACTCATTAACAAAAAATGTGTTTGATCCTTGACGTTTTACGGCACAGCATTCCAAGTTGGTTATTTAATGCCGAAGTAACCGGTACCATATCGGGAACGAGTGCGGCATGCTAGCTACTGAGTCACCGTTGTACCTGCATGTATTGGTCGCCTCTTACGACATGTAGGAGGACACATCGTGCCCATTGTACGTGTCTGAGCCTGCCGAGGGAATGTGCAAACCATGCACATATATGCTCACATAGTGTACGTGTGCCACTTAACGCTCTTCAACGTGTGTGTGTGTGTGTGTGTAGGGATGGTTAGTAGTTAAGTAAACCACGCTAAACTGTTCGTAGAAGGAGAGTTTAATACATACCAATGATGTCGATGTGCCACACTCCTGGTGATAGTTCGTTTCCACCATCCCTAGTACAGTGCGTTCCATGGCAATAATGACAGCAACGATGAGGAAAACCATTTTCTTGTACATTTTGAAGGATATTTCAGGACCAAAGAAATTCCTTGGATCAACTGACATGATTTCTTATCGATCGATAAGTGACTGTGTTTGGAAGAGAAGATCTGATTGGCTCACACCGACAATAGGTGTACTGAAATTGGTTAAGGTCTGGAAATCGAAGTTGCAACAGCTGCTTAATTAGATTATAGTTCTTTTGAAAGCTTATCTTTAACACACAACTAATTGGAAAATATTCTGAGATTCTGACATATCTCTTTTAAAATAAATACATGTAGTATCATATTCAATCAATTATTGATAAAGTATCAGAGACAGATACGGGTTGAAGTGATAGCATTGACTGAGAAAAGATCTTTTTAATGCTACCCTCTCTCATTATGTATCAGTAGTTATACTATATCATTCTCACGGGATTCGCTACACGTTTGTAAAGAGGAATAATTCAAACTATGAGGCGCCGTAGCGGATAAAAGTTGGTTCAATGAGAAAGTAGTTGGTTCAATAAGAAAGTAGCAGTTGAAATTTCAATGTTGAATGTCGAGAATTTTAATTTCACATGTTGAATCAAATTATTTGTGTTCAAAGTTCTATTTTCTAGGTCGAGGTTTTATATTTTATCTTTTGCATTACACAGCGGTGGTTGAAAGTTATATTTCCTGTGTCGAGTTTTTAGATTGTATCTGTTAAATTACACAGCGTGGTTGAAATTTGGATGTTGTATGTTGAGAATTCCAAATACACATGTTAAATCAAATTGTGTTGAAAATTCCTTTTTATATGATGAATTTTTAGATTTCATCTCATCTGTTGAATTACACAGCTTTGGCTGAACGTTTTATTGTGCTTGTCAGAATCGCTATTTTTATATGCTGAAATGATATATGGGTGTTCAAAGTTACGTTACACGATGAGAATGTTCACTTTAACAATTAAAAATAATATAAAGAATTAAGATGTATCATTTGTGTATTCAATTGCAGTTTATGCATTTACAGTTTGAAAGTTATCATTCACTGGTCGAGAATTACCATGAATTACATCGCTAGAGGTTGCTCTCTTGAACTGACCGCGTCATTTTTAAATATAGAAGCTTCCCGTAGATTGTTTATAATGGTGACCGTAATACAATGCGATATCTCCACTATTAGTTATCTTACTACTCTTTATTGAAGAGACTGTAACAAGTGAGCTGCAGGACTATATTTTAAGTATATATCATGACCTACAAGTATTACAAAATTGTGCTGAGGATGATTTAAATATCTTGGAGTTCCTGGAACGAAGATTCGAGGACCATGGGAGGCTAATTGTAATCATCGTTGGAATATTGCACGAGAGCAACACCCAGCTGGTTATTATTATTATTATTATTATTATTATTATTATTATTATTGTTATTACTATTATTATTATTATTATTATAAATTAGGTGCCGTACATGTACATATTTACAATTGTGTGAAGGTGGATATGAACAAAACTGATACGCGTTTCTACATCGGATAATAATAGAGATGATAATTTTCGAGCCCTTCTCAGGCCCGCCGAGGGGGGATGGGGGCAATTTCCAGGGGCCTGGTCATTTCTATGGGGTTGCCGTCAACTCACTTATAAAAAAAATAATGAATCTTTCCAGAAAATATTAAAATTGGTTCCTTGCAAGAGTCTAAGTTATGGTAGATTCTTACATGTTTGATATGCAAAACTACACAGGTTTTTATATATAAAAAAATGAAACTAGTTTTGGGGCCCAATGACTGCTCTGCCCAGGAGCCCGGAATTTCTGTGGGCGGGACTGTCCCTGCTACACCATCCTGTAAAACATATTTAAATGTTGCGGAGGAAATAAAAATAAAAAAAAAAACGCTGGATGGAGTTTGCTAATTAATATGTATGCATATATATATATATATATATATATATATATATATATATATATATATATATATATATATATATATATATATTCCTGTTCATTTCAGAAGGTGGGGAACCAAGTCCTACAATATAAGACGTGGATCTAGATATTTTTGACCGAGACCGTCTGTATCATAAATATCCGAGTCCACGTCTTACATTGTAGGACTAGTGGGAAACTGTAACATTTACCCTTTTATCTATGTTATTTGTGATACTAATTTTCCTTTATACTATGCTGCTTTCATGATACATGTTAATTTTACTGAAACCGTCCGTTATGTCGTGGAGAATGGCATCTTTTATTTGCCAACTGGATAGCGAAGATGAGAGTGTGTGTGTGGTGTGTGTGTGTGTGTGTGTGTGTGTGTGTGTATTTGCTTTTTAAACCATGGACTTCTATATCATTGTTGGATCTTCAGCTCATACCTATTAAAGCCCAGAAGTAAAATGCTGTAGATGGTGTGTTTTCCTCACAAAATTGCTAGAGTTCTAGGGATATAAGGGACCGACATGTATATTTCAGGTGGTGGGGGACTCGGGATTTTCTTTCGAACCAGGAATATCTTTTTTATTTACCTAAGATATATATGTTTTAAAGGAATATAAGGAATACAAATTTTTTTCTACCAATCAGAGAAAGAATATTTTTTTCAAGCTATTTATGGTCCGTAAATTTTGTTTAAAGGAGAATAAGAGGGTCTCGCCCCCCCCCCCCACCAATTAAATTAAATGGTCGGTCCATAATGGACTATATGCTGTTTTCGTGTTACACAAGTTCATATTCGTAAAGTCTTCCATTATTTGTTGTTGTTGTTGTTGGGGGGGGGGGGGGGAAGATGAGAGAGAGAGATAGAGAGAGCCTTGTTCTATTTATCCCATATATCATTCATTATTGGATCTTTAACTTACACATGTTCTAAGCCCAGGAGCGAAAGGCTGGCGAAAAATTGGAAATTTGAGAAAACTGCTGAATAGTTCTTTGCATTCAGTTTCAACTTTATCTGTCAGTTTGAAATAATAAATACACACAAGGAAGAACAAACATGTTTAAAAATACAAATCTTTTCAAGTTTTGACATGTAGCGGAGCATATCTCCCTCACAATAATACTACAGTTAGAGGGAAACTGAAGAAAACTCCAGCAAATGGTCTGCAGAGTGCACAGTCCTGAACTTTTATGATATAGGATCACTTTAGTAAGTGTTTAGGTACAACTCTGTGTTAGGTTAACCTTTATGACTAATAATTATAATGCACCATGACATTTCTTTAATTTTTTTAAAAATATGATGCCCAACTTAGAAGAAACCTTCATGGCTGTGTTGGCGTGTATTCAGCAAGTTTTAGCAACTCTACGCGAGTACCTACTCTACCACAACAATACTACCCAGACACTGAAAGAACTGGTGGGAGACCAAGGTATCCTATTTCTCTCAGATTCTTAGATAAGCCCATGTTTGATGATGAGCCCTTTACCATCCCCCCCCCCCCTTTCAAAATGATTTCAAGTCTCCGTATCAACGTAAGAGGAGTTTATGACATCACACACTCATGAAAGCATGCATGCATACACACCTGTTCATATAGGCAGAATAACAATATATCTACCTTTTCTGCAACAAAGCACAAGGATAATAATGATAGAGTGAAATATGTCTCATGTTTTAATATTCTACCTACAGGGCATGGTATTAATGTTCAGAGATGGTGTCTTAGAGAAAGATTGTGCATTATTGACCCTGTTGGTCGAGCATTGAGACAGAGAAGAGCAATACGTCAGAGAAATTACAATATCACAGAACCTAACCAGCTTTGGTATGTTTATGTGTACGTACCTTAACATGATGCAAAACATGCATCAAGCCTTATTAAAACATTTTTTTGTTCACAATTATTTTAAGGAAATGTAAAAATGGGCTAGTTCAGACAATTTATGTTCCATGCCTAACATGTTAACGATACAGAAAATATCAGTGTGCAAAATGCAGAATATTTAACCTTCACAATATGACCAAAAGTGCGGTAAGCTCTGCACTCTATAGTGATGATGTACAAGTGAACCAAGTCTCATCCCTTACTATTAGATGGCTTCAAAGTTAATGAAAAAAAGAGAATGTGAAGGAAAACACAAAACAAGGATGGGACTTTGACCTTGAAGGTAGGACCCTGAATGTGGTTTGCAGCATGCCTTATTGTGATGATTTCAAAATTTTCAAGGACTTTCAAGTTATAAATCTGGAACGAAGGTGCAGTGGACAGACTGACAGATAGAAAGGCCAATTTAAATGTCTCATGCTCTTCTTAAAATGGCAGAGTACAAACACTAAAAAAAGTTACATACTTTTTTAAGAATTATCTTTCATGTGAAAACATGCATACCTCAGAGGTTTAGTGTAGAACACTCTGAATTTCTTTGACTTATTATTTTCAAAGAATCAAAATGCCTTAACTTATTTTGAGAGTACAGCAAGTTATCCACATGTTGCAAACACATGCTGACTCAGTTGATGGCATGATATGCTCCATGACTGCGATAAAACAAGAGGCCTTGGAAAATTTAACCATCTACTAGTATCTTGCTTACACCTTAACAGTATAAAACCCAGCGCAATGGATGTGCTAAGTGATCATGCTTTTACTGAACAAGGAAAGAAATAAGCTGTTGACATAAAAATACAGTTATATGAATAAGTATTGACAATCAGTTGAAATTTAAAGATCGATGATTGGTTCACCATAACCAATCAACAATCGATTTTAATCGGTTGCAGATATTTTCTCTATGTTTTAATTCAAAGGTCGTTTTTGCATCCTTTATAATGGTTTTCTTGCTTATACTCCGTACAGTGGAATGGGTTCACCTGCAAAATTGTCATCTGCCGTGTTGTTGGCACATGGGTTGTACTAAACATGAAAAGGCTATATTACTTTAAGTTTTTAACATATGTGACTCTTCCTGAAAAATTTTTCACAAAAAGTCAAACAATTAAAGAAAAAAAAAAAATATAATCAGTTATAATCTATTACGGCAAATCATATTCAGATGCTAGATAGTTTGACTATTCTGACAGATCTTCAGTTATTTTATTGTTTGACTATTGTTATGAATAATAAATTAAAGTTCCATTGGAAACATAGTTCAAACTCAGTGACCAAACTCTCAATATATGCGGCTCTTCTTTGTCTATTTACATGGAAGAAAGTCTTAATTTGGCTGCCTTTTGCTTCATTTATGTGGAAACTATCTTTAATACTTTTCTATTTCCTGTACTGTTGCATTGTACCAAGCATATTGGACTGAGAGCACACTAGCCAGTACAATTGTCAAATCTGTAATTTGACATTCAAATTTTTTCTATATTTCTTTCAGGCACATGGATTCCAACCACAAGCTAATTTCTTGGCATTTTGTGATTCATGTCTGCATTGATGGAGCCAGCAGATGCATCATTTATCTTAAATGTTCATCAGATAATTTGGCTCAAACTGTCCTTGGCTATTTTCAAGAGGGTGTAAGGGCATTTGGCCATGACGAGTTCGAGCAAACAAGGGAGCTGAAAATATTGATGTAGCTCGTTTTGTTATTAACATGAAAGGTGTTGGTAGAAGAAGTTTCATTACAGGAAAGAGTGTCCACAATCAACACATAGAGCGACTTTGGGCAGAGACAAACAGAGTATTGTCTAGCTACTACAAAAGACCCTTCAAGTTTATGGAAGACTCTGGACTTTTTTGCAGCTTGGATGAAGTAGATCTTTACATCCTCCATTTTGTTTTCCTTCCCCGAATTCAGCGCTCTTTAGACGAGTTTCATAATCAATGGAACTATCATGGTCCGAGTTCAATGGGCCATCAATCTCCTCTTGCCCTTTGGATGCAAGATGTCCTCCTGTACTCAGCCAATTTAGGTCATGATGCTGTTGATGTAGAGAGTTTTGGTGTAGACCATACTGGACCAACTGGAGAGATCAATACTGAAAATAATGTCCAGGTGCCATTTGTGAATATAGTTTTACCCCCAGATGCATTAACCCACCTGCAGGCCCTGTGTGATTCTTTGTTTTATGATGGTAATCATGGCATAAACCATTTTGTGCATGTAAAATGTGTGGTTACACAATTGTTGACTTTATCATGAATACATTCTAAAAAGTCTCTTTTCTTTTCTCTGAAAATAAAGTTAAAAACATATTGGTGCAGCGATCACATATTTTTGTTGTTGTTTACATATTAGGTCATGATGAATGAAGATAGATATACTTGAACAAAAGCATTGTTGTAGTCTACTCACATACATATGATATGCCCCAATCAAAATAATTCAATCGAAGGGCAATCTTCAACAACATAAGTCAAAACAGGAGCCATAACTCATTTAAAATTAGTTCTTAAGTGTTGACAGTTGAGTTGTAGGTAGTTCTAAGCAATATAAAAATTTTGCCTAATTTGGTTCTAATCCATGAAGCCTATCATACGTGTTCAAATGTAATTATATTCATGACTGGTACTACTTGTAACAGGAATTATTGGGGTATGGCGACCATGATGGATTACAAAACCACAAGAATTTTTAAGGAAAGTGATGTTTACCCTAATCCCCTCCCCCCATCTTGAATGAATTAAGATTTCAGAAATGAATTTTGTTTCACAGGGACACAAGTTGCTTATGGCATTTTACCATCAAGTTTAGGTTAAAAAAAAAAAACAATCACATGATTTTGTTACGTATTGCATAAAAACCCTAACAAGATGAAAGAATTTGTTAGAAAATTATAAATAAGTTGGTTTCAATTAATGCAATACTTCACAAATTAATGGAATGATATAAATTTGGGATGGAAGGATATCATGTGAGAGACACGCTCAGACCTGTCTAACACTATTTTCCTTCTAAAAACGGGGTGGAGTGTGTGTGACAGGGCTCAAAATTAGCGGTAGTCCTCTGGCCCAAGGCCAGTAAATTTTCTGTCAGACTAGTACTTTTCATAATTTTAATAGTCTGATGGCTAGTAAAGTGTCAGTTGTCATGAGTCGACATGTATTTATGCTGTCGAAGCTTATCACATAAACCCCCCAAGAATCAGTTGCTCCCGTCGAAGGTAAGAATAATATGAGGATTTTAAGAAATCATATTTCAAAACAAGGCTGTTTAAATTTTACCAATTTTGTAAGATTCATAAGGAAAAATTTTAGTCAAAGACTGCTGGTCCGAGTTTGCGCTGACCTTTCCTATCCTTTTTAAGATATTTTTAGATTTGTGTTGGAGTGTAAGTTTAGTGCTCATTGCCTATTGAAATGTTGGAATTCGCTGAAGCCACGTGGTGTCAACATGGAGTAGTTACTTTCTATTGGGCCTAGTAAACTTAAATGACATTATATTGAGGCCTATCTGCAAGAAATCGATAGGAAGACGATTTATCTTCTCAGAAATTGCAAGAACCATCTTTTTGATAGGCAATGAGTTCTGACTTCATGCCCCATCATAAATGTCAAAATATCTAAAATGGGGTCGGAATGGTGAAAGGAAACTTGGGCTATAAATGAATGTAAACAAGACTTATGAATTTGTCAAACTGCCATTGTGCCTGGCTGTACATGTTCTGAGGTTTACTAAGAAACCTTGGACAAATGTTCCAAAGGAAAAACCTTGGAGTATTGGTTACTGACTTTCTAAGGTTAGTCCAAGGACAAATTTTTTTATACCAATGTCCAAGGTTTTTTATTCAGCTTGACCTCGGACTTCCAAGGTTTTTCTGTAACCAATACTCTGAGGTTTCCTTGGAATCCTCGGACATCCCATGATATTATCCTCGGACATGTCCATGGTTTCCAAGCATTCCGAGGATTTCTTGGACATATCGTCCGATTCCTTGGACATATTGTCCGAGGATTCCTCGGACACCCCCTGGCATTATAAATGAAACATCAGATCAAGAATTCAAATATTATTACATAATTTAAGAATACATTTTATTTTTAATGTTGTTCAACACATACAAATGAAATTTTAAAAAAAGGGAAAAACTGAAAATGTGAAGGGGGGTTTGGGGGTCCTCCCCCAATGTGGTATCAAGGGGCGGTGCCCCTGATCAGGGGATCCAGGGGGCCAAAGGTCCTCGGCCAAAAATGCATTTTAGATTCATACAAAACATTAAAAACTGCTCCTGGTGTACTATATTATCATAATATATTGCAAAGTTCTTACTTCATTCCAACAAGATAATCATCTGAAAAAAATAACAAACTTACCAAAACTTTACACAATACTTGAAGAATTTCACAATGTTCATTGTCACATCAACTTGTTCTCCAATAATATTAGTGCTGAAGTTATTACATGTGCATGTCAGTGTTCACACAGTAATTCAGTCACAGTAATTTGTCAATTTTTGCAGCGCATATTATATTACACTTTTCTCTTTTCATAACAAATTTGTAAAAAAAAAAAAAAAAAAAAAAAAAACCCAAAACTTCAAGTAGATACACATAATCACATAAATTCACTAGTCTTTCCCCCCCACTGGACACAACCTGTTGATATTGATATGCTAGTCTTGCTCTTTTTGCAGCCTTGGCAAAGAATTTTTTTGCTGTTCTTTTTGTCACCACTGACTTTTCTGGCTCAATGTTCAATTTTTTCTTTTCATTCTCAACAATGTTTTTTTCCTTTCAAGCTCCTCCTTGTATTGCGATATGCAGTGCGCATATTCTGACACAGCAGTGCGCATATTCTGACACAGGGTTACATCTGCCCTCTCATGTAAGAAATCTTCCTTCTTAAAATAGTTTATTGCACTTTTTCCAGATGCCTTCAGGCCATATTTGATGTTCTGTACTGAGTTGTAGTTTGAATGTTTTATGCTCCAAACTCTTCCAGCCGCAATTGGTGTAGTTCAAATCTTTCTTGCAAAGATCACAAAATGCCAGTCCTCTTAGTGTTGTTTTCTTACGAACATACCAACTACATTTCCATCGACTTTCCGCTCAAGCCATTCCAAGTTGCACACATTTTTCAAACCTTTATCCAAACTTTTTGTGTCCTGGTCTCTGTCAATAACTCTAGACGCCATGTTTTGCAAGCATTCTTTTTTTTTTCCATTCCCATCAGTTTCTGTTATGCGAAGATTCATTGGATGAGTAGAAACTTTTGACCAATCAGAATGCTCTTTACAACGATTGTCTGTTAAATAATACACGGAACGAATACTTTACAAGGATCATTGTGGAATGGGACCGCACAGACCGTTTTTTTAAAAAACCAGAACGGAGGTATAAAAAATGGAGTATGTCGAAAAAAATTGGATTCAAGTCAGGAGAAAAGCGGAATTCCGTTTTAAAACAGGGGAAAATCATGTCTGATTAATCCTGATTTCTTGAAGGCTTTAACACTTCACTGATTTTATTGTTAATCATCGCCTCTTTGATATACGGCCATTTCTTCTGTGTCAATTCTGTAAAAAAACAAAAAAAAGGTATATATGTATATATTGGTTGAAAATATAAAATGTGACAAATAAAACAAATAGTACACATATAACATTACTGTTAGTCGACAACCTTAAATTTACAAATCATGTTTGGAATCCTTTAGTTCTGAATAAAAAAAAACATTTTTGTCCGAAACAAGGTATTAACCTTAAAAAAGCTATATTTCTATAACGGACTGTTCTTTGAATTTGGGACCATCATTCTAAATTGCTGACAACAAATATACTCAAGATAATATTCTGTTCCAGGCTCAATGCCTTACAAGTTCATCCAAAAATTACAAATACTTACCATAAATACCCGTATTTACCGTATATGTTGGGACACCATAAATTAATTTTTAAAGTAATTTTTTTGTGCACTGTAAGTTCTGGGACAGATTGTTTTTTCCGAGTCGGAAGTTTTGGGACACCTTTTAAATTATAATATCGATGCTTAGCTGGTAAAAAAAAATGCACTCAAACTTATATTTTATTAAATAAATAAAATAAAAACCGCTGTCAGTGTTGTATGTTTACGCTTGTCTTCTTATCTGCAAACTTTTGAAGAACAAAATTTGATAAATTTATGGGCAATATAGGAGACTAGATGTTTGCACTACGTACAAAATACGTGCAAGTCGGAGCAACCCGTACTTGTATTATATTTTGTTTTGCTGTATAAACACTGTTTGATGCAATAAAAGTTTTGAGTTGATTTATATTTGCCTTTTTCATAAGCCAGATCTAATTCTCAAGTAATATTTCCTCAGTTATCTGCCTGTGCAAATCTCTTAGCTTGTAAAGGCAGCCTCACTTTGTTTTCCCAACCCTTTGATCGAGCCGCCGAGTGAATTTATTTGAACTTCCTGTGATCATGCCGCACAACTGACGCCTGTTCAGTTGTGGCAAATCCTTTAATACCAGTACATTTCACAAATGTATGCTCAAAGTGTCAGACCCTGACTGTTCCACTGTTTCAATTTATTTTCAAAATTCCTGTGAATACTGCTAAAAGAAACCAAAGCCGGCTTCCCTTGGTCTGCCGACTTTGTATAGAAAAAATCTGCACACTTAAAATAATCCAAAGTTGGCTTCCAGGGTCTGTTTGCTTTGTAATAAAATAAACTTTGTATTTGAAATCCTACTGGTAAGTTGAAACAATGAGTTTATTGCTTGCTACCAGCTGTGTTTATTCACCACCCGGTCTTCTGTTGTTTGCCATCTGTAATTGTAACTGATACAAACAGGCATTGATGTCTGCAGGGTAAATAATATACACGGCATTAATTGTCTTTAAGAATACATTCTGTATCCCATGCTAGTGAAAATATTGTCATTTGCTCTGACGGTGAATGTATTTCCTAATAATGAATTTTTTTTGCGAAATGTTGTTATATTGTTAACCTGGATATAATACACTCTTGGTTATTTTGCACCATACACCGGATCATGCGTGAATTGCTGGTGCCTTCAAGCAATCGGTTGTTATTTCTGTCTCTCTCTTTCTATTGTTTGTGATTTTACTGGATCCAATTTTAAGTTTGATAATATACCGGTATTCAAACTTCTGAGGACAACCAACCATGATTCGTGTGTCTACATTCACGTCAATAAAATAATGTGTCAATGTTGTTACCTGACATAAGCGATACACACGACCGGTACTCTACATTACCGGACCATGTGTTAGTGGATACGTTTGTGTCTTTTATACATAAATTGCTTATGAAGAACAAAAAAGAGGAATAAATGAGAACAGTACAAGGTTAGTTTCTTTCAGTTTATTATCAAATAAACGTTTAATTTACCTACCTTATTTTAAAATGAAGTGCTGGGGGGGGGGGGCAAATTCAACACAATTTGTTTCGGTTCTTAAGTTTTGGGACATATGATCTAGTTGAAAAAAAGTTTAACGATAAGTTATGGGACAGGAAAAAAAATCATTTATTTTATCCTGTCCCAATATATACGGTAAATACGGTAACCTGGAGTTTTGTTTGATCCTCTATGGCTGGCCTAGCAGGTGTTTTCTTGTTTGGCGCTGATCCAGTCAAACTTCTTCCTCGAATTTCCTCAACAGAACATAATTTTCGGAAAAGAAGTTTGGCTACTTTTCCGAAGTCATCTGCACTTTCAACATAGCTCTAGAGTTGATCCTAAAATAGTAACTTAACTACAGAAATGGAAACTTCACAATGAAATGACTTTATCAGTTATATATGTATAAATTAAACTATTAGGACTATTCATATTTAATGAAATTTAAGTCTACCCATTTGTGACTCTGTGGTTATGCATGATGTTACAAGTGTGATGTCTTAACCTACATTTTTTTTTTGGAGTGAAAATGCATCCATATGTGGCACCATTATAATATACATACTTAATATAGCCGACCACTAAAAGCAGGTTGCTGATACACTGATGTACTATAGCTGATCACCCAAATCAGGTGGCTTATACTAATCTAGTATAATTGACTACTTAAATCAGGTAGCTTATACAGACCTAATCTACTGTAACTGACCACTTAAAGCTGGTGGCTTTTATAGGTCTAATCTGCAACAAGTGACCACTTAAGGCAAGTGACTTATACAGAACTTAAGGCAAGTAACCTTTACAGGTCAAATTAACTTAAATTTCAGCTTAAGGGGAATTTCGAAAAATAGGCTGCTGAATAGTAATAATAAAGGTGACCACTATGACACTGGTTTGAATGTATAGACAAGTGTGCATCCATACATGAAGTCAATCTTAGTAGAGTTTCTACTAGGATCACTTGTATACCATGCTAGAACAAGAGCTGGAATGACCGCACGCTCGACTATTCGAAAATTGGGGGGGGGGGGGCTAAGTACAAAAATGGGGAATAATTATGTTAAAATAAAAGCAAGAGTTATGGCATGGAACCTGTGCATGTCATGATGTTTATAATGATGGGGAACACTTGTGTGAAGTATCATTCAATGATGGGGAACACTTGTGTGAAGCATCATTCAATGATGGGGAACACTTGTGTGAAGTATCATTCAATTATGTGCAGTAGTTACAGAGATACAAGCTTACAAACAAAATGTTAACCTTTGAATTTTTAAAAAAGGTGGATAATTTTGCTACAATAAAAGCAAGAATTATGTAACCTATGTATTTCATGCTGTGTAATGATAGGGAACACTTGTGTGAAGTTTCATTAAATTATGTGGAGCAGTTACTAAGATACAATCTTACATGCAGTCCGGGATGCCGACAACAGGGCAAGTGCAATAGCTCTACCTATTCTTCAAATAGTCGAGCTAAAAACGTGAATGGTCAGAAAACAATCACTTCTTATATGTGTTTCAAATTGGAAAGCTGGAAAAGAGAATAATGATGCACTACATACCTTTGTGTAATTATTGTAGACTGAGTCATGAAGATTAGAGGAAGATGACTTCTGAAATGATACCATATATAATCTTAAATTGGTTTTAAATTTCATTTATCTAGAATGATTAAATAGAAAAAAATTTACCATATGTTAAATATACACAAACCTGGTTTTTCACTGGCTTATGTCTCTTGCTGACTTTAAAGCTTGCATGTCAACTTAATTTAAACAAGAGCTTGACCAATAACACTATTTTTAAATAGTTCACTAGCTCACCAGTTTAAATAGTGAACTTAAACTGTTCTACAACTATCCATGGAAAAGAACTATTAAATTCCATCATTGTCAGCAATATAAGATCTGGAATTCATTACATACTGTTAATGTACTATCCATAAGTGAGTTGCTAGGCTCAGTCATGTGGACAACTGGGACAGTTGGACCTGCCAAGTTCTCATCACAGGTCGAGTTGCTGCCTGTGAACCCTACAGCAACATTTGCATCACTCTCATCCTGCCCGTATCTTACACCCAAAAAGCTTGAGCTGGGACTGCCTAAGCTCTGACTGCCCATGCCTTGACTCGTGTTCTGACCAATCATGTTGTGATACTAAAAGATTGAGAAAAAATTAAGTACCATTTAAAAACAGTTGTAAATATGCATATTTTTATTTTTAAGCCATGGTTTCATACTTCATTCAGGTTACCGTTATATATGGTATTAAACTGGCAGAGGAAGACAACAGATATACGTGTAGAACTCTGTTTTCAAAATTTTAAAATTTGAATTTTGGGAAAATTCATTCTTTCTGAGATTGAAAACATACCATTTTATGGGTTCCATTAAATCCTACCTGTTGACTCTGCCAGACAAAATCCCTTTGCATCCCATTAACATATCGCCATAATTGGTCCAGCCGGGTCTCTATGTATGTCTCCAAGTCTGCAACCCTGCATTCAATTGGTGAACATTGGTATTCCTTGAATGCGCTGTTTGCTTGATTTAAAGGGGCACATCTTGGGGGTTGTGGCAAACAGTCAGGGTTGTTAAGGACTTCAAATGCTGAACTAACAACACTTGAGGTATCTTGCCTAAATAAAAAATTTGTATGGTGATTAACAAAGTGGATGGGAATTGGCCTCAAATTTATGGTGGATCATTAGTTTTGGAGAACCAAAGACTGATGTATAATGGTTCATTTATTTTGCAATGTTACTTTTTATTATTCTTTATAAGCTGATTAAACAAACATTTTAATGTGAGATAAGTAAAAGTAACTATTGCATTTTTATTTGCTCCTGCATTTAATGCTGGCTTTTTAAAATATAGCATCCTGATCTAAGAACACAGTGAGGATCCTTATACATTAATACATGATTTTGCAGAATCTTGTGCTAGCAGATCCAGGGCAAACAATGACTAGTTCTCAAACAATACAAATACAATCGAGTGATCAAATACGTCTCAAGTGGAACTCAGATTGGTGTAAATTGCAAGTAACTGACAGGACTTTCTCACAAACCCAATTTGTTATACAACTTACTCATGATTTATTTCATCCTCTTTTGCAAGTCTGACTGTTCTCCCATCAGATCAAGCTCAAGCTGTCACTGCACTTCAGCAGCCTTTTCTAGATTAATCTGCAGAACCTACAAAAGTATATGTATTAAATGCACCAAATTTGTATTGGTAAACTAAAACAAGCCTTAAAAAATAGTTGATTAAGTGTGACCCATTTAGAAGTTTTTTAAGAAGAAGCAATATAAAATAATAGTGATGCATGATCACATCATCTTACATGTGCCAATTTTGATACTATATTAGGAAAAACGTAATCCGAATGTTGTGGAACGTGCATTTCCCAATAACATTATTATGCAGAGTGTGAAATTATTGTCAGCCCAATAGTCCAATGCTATGAAAAAGTTTCTTGGGCTATGAGAGTAAAAATAAGGTAGACTGTTAGGCTATGACAAAATAAAATAATAATTAAATCGTAAAAATGTGTGTAATTGCATTACTCGCATTTAATTTTTATTTGTATTAAATATGATATTCAAACTAATGTATTAAATCAATTATAAATCCTGATGCACCCTTTAAAGATATTATTAAAATTATTCTGAACTACTATCTTACTATTTCATTACTGTAATCAACCCTTAAAGATATGACACGAAGCTTGTTGCTTATAAAGCTTTTAGAAAGTTTGAAATTGTTGCATCTTAATCTTACCTTGGCAGGGCTGAGCAAATCCCATAGCCCGACGTCCCGGACTAGTCATTTTTGAAGTCGGGCAAGTACAATTTTCCAAGTCGCAAGTCCGGGACAAGTGCTTTTTAAAAAAAGTCAGGCTAGTCCTTATTTTCGTGCTTTAATCACTATATCTACCTTTATTTAGCCAATCATGCTCCGGGCGTACTGAATATTTTATTCTACCCCTCTTCGTGTATACATTTACATCCTGTTACAGCTTGACTGCATATTGGGCTAAGCGACCAAATTATCGGCAAATCAAAACACGTCAAACAAAAGAAAGCCAGTATGATCAATTAGTAGTGTTTTAAGCGGCTTTGTTGCATTGAGTTTACTCAAGCCAGATTATCACGAGCGGCTCACTATGATTTTAATCCAGCGAGTCAGTGTAATTAAATTAATGAAAGGTACTGTACCGACATCAGTGTTGGTTTCTTTTATGAACTGATTAAATGACAGTAATGATTCTTTAATTTTTAATTGATTGTACAGATGATTAACTTCCACGTGCGATATTGCGTTTGAAGCGAAACAATTACGCTAATTAATGAGCTATCTCTGTTCGTAATTAAAGGAGAAAATGTATGCTATGATCACTTTAGAAGTAGTTGTCAAGCAAGCTGATAGTTACTCTGTGGATAAAATGAGTTTGCTAAATTATTTTCGCAAGGAAGGTAATAACGGCGATTCGGAGAAGGAAAATTTGTTTGAAAGTGGAGGGATAAAACGTAAGATTGATACTGAGTGTGCGGTAGCTATTTCTCCAAAGAGACATAAGCAACAATCTGTGATGGCAAAACATGTCAAATATGACACTACTAAGAGACAGAGAATTCTTGGAACACTCTTAGTGAATACTCCACCTAGTCTCAGTCCATTATGCAAACTATTAGAACTCATATTTGTTATAAGCCCATCCACTGCTGAGTGTGAACGAAGATTTAGTTCAATGAACTTAATCAAGACTTCTTTAAGGAATTCCTTAAACCAAAAGAGTTTACAAATGCTAATGAACATTTCTGCAAATAGACCAGAGCTTGAGGACTTCAACCCAGACACAGCTATCAACTGCTGACTTAGTGCTGGTGCAGGTGGCAGACATATACACTGTACATGGACATTTTTTCAAATCCATCAGCTAAAACATATATACATGAACCTGAAGAAGCCAAATGTATAACAACCAATGTTTTTAAAAATTAAATTCTTTTAAGAAATAATTATGTTGTATATTATTTCGTTTGGTTTTTCTGTGGATTAAGTACATACATCTCATCAAATCTCTGCAAGTGATTACCATTTTGGGAGCAGTGAAAAGTAAGGTGGGACTAGTGAAGAGTAAGGTGGGACTAGTGAAGAGGAAGGTGGGACTAGTGAATTTTCTGAAACCACTTGTCCTGGACTAGTGGTTAAAAAAAAAATTTGCTCAGCCCTGCTTGGTGAATTTTGGTGTTACCGTGACGGTCTTAGTTTGTTTGGGTGTTGCCATCTTGGTCTGTTTGATTGCTACTTTCTTAGTAGTTTTTGGTGGGTTTGGTAATTGTGGATCTTTACTTGTTTCAACCCTAAATTTAAGAAAAAAATGCAAACTTCTCAAATAACATGCAATACATGCCATGCCATTTATTAGTGATGGGAATAGTTTACTTAGGAAAATATACATATACCCATGTTTATTGCTGAAAAAAATGTAGTTTGGCAAGTTGGCCTTTAAAAATAAAAATAATCATCATTTTAATTATGTAACACGACATCATTTATAAAGTTAAGAGATCATTGATGCATGCTTTTTTGCTAATTCGTATACAAGTGGTAAAATAGTGCATGAGATCAGTATCATGGACACCACGTTAACTTTTCAATTAGACAAACAAAAGAAATCAAATTTAATTGGAAGATTATTTCATTTTTGTCATGGCTTGGTGTAACGTAAATTTACATTTCTTTAAACACCTGTGGGATTGGATCAGCCAACATTGAATCCCGTCAAAAGATTTTAGAGAAACAAGCTTACGTTTGCACTACACGTGATCAACATTTACCAAATAAAAAAATTAATGGAGCAAAAATATTACAAGAATTATTAAACGTTCAGTGCATTTAGTGTAAATCTTCGTTAAGACCTAAAATAAATCATATTTACAAAGTGTTTAGCCATACCCTTTTTCCATCTCCAGTCCAGTTTCAAACTGTACCTCCTTTCTTGTCTTTAGCTCTGACAGCTAAATAGTAAAACCAAATAAATGATAATGTTTGAAGTATTTAAACACGTAATTTAAATAACTCATTTAATGCATTTAGTCTTTACGAATTAATAAATAGATAAATGGAATGGTATTTTCATTCTCGGGAACCCATATCCAGGTACTTTCATCAATTTGAGTTGTCTCCCCATGACTAAACCTATTGCTGAAAGGGAAATATGTTACATTTAAGTTAGGAGCCGTTTTTAATTTTTGTTCATTAACAATATGGAAATATTTTTAAAGTCTATATTAGATTTATTTAAAATGAAAAGGATGAGAAGCTGGTAAGACAGATTAGCAAAGGTGTTTAGTATCTTTAAGTGTTTACTTGGTGGTTGATCTTGTTCATCATCTTTCCGTCCTCCTGGTATTATTGCCTCAACTAAGCTGTGGAATTGGACATCATTGCCCAATACCGCCTGCATTTCTTTCTTCTTGGATTCATCTGCAAATTGTTTATTAAAATTTTAACCTGTGAATCAGAATAATATATCGTAGAATATCCAACTATGGCATAGCAAGCATAAGTATTTTGAAAATGAATTGCCACAAGAATCTTGTGTTATCTGTCATGGTGGACTGGACAGGGTATGGTTAGCGTAAACATTCCAATACAATTTACCTGATATAGGTTTAATAACTTTATCATTAGCCAAACTTACTGAAAAACATGACTATACTTAGGTAGTACATTTTAACTGCAGTCACCAAATTTATGATAAATGTAAGAAAAGCTTTAGGAATGTAAAGTTAAATTTATGTAACTTTTACTATTAAGTTGAGTTTTCTATGTACTATTATGTTGCTCTGCAGTATAGTATTTTTCACGGAGCTTACGTATAATGGTGTCACTGGAAGAAATAGACTATGGTGAAGTGTGTAAAAATGAGCAAGGTAATATACAAACATTCCGGAAAGGGGTTGTCAGGTTGACAGCATGCCAAGAAGAGTATTGGGAAATATATCATTATCATTTTGTAATGCATATTTTGCTAATATAGCTAATGTTTCTAAAGTAACAAGAGGTATCACAATAAAAGGAGTATATTTCTGAAAAGGTGAACTGTGCTTAAAACACATACATTTATCACAATGCGGTGTTTTGGTGAACTGTACTATCTTAACTATAAATAAAAAATCCAAAACAAAATCAGGAAACCGTGTTATTAAGTAAGTCAAGTTAATGAATTACGAACTCTTCAGACTATGTGTTGGACATTTCGGACCACGTGCTGAGACTTTTCGGACCTTATTTCCATCAATCTTGGATCAATGATAGGGGTCCTGAGGGGAAGTGCAGTGCACAAGAACCATAACTATTTTGATTGAAATTGAGTTTTTGCCCTTTTTAGTTTTCACCTGTAATTTTTGTCTGGAGCATTACTCCAAAACTACAAATGGAATTGGAATGAAACTTCATTAATTTACAGTATGTTATTGCTTTTGACCTTTGTCCAAGGAACTCGATCTTCATATAATAATACAAACGCTTACGTACGTTTATAACTGTTGTACATTTTTATTTTATGTCCTGAAGGATACAAATTCGTTTTCTCAAAGCATCCATTTCGGGGAGCATCCATCGGTTTTACTGATACTCTAGTTTTCAGACCATCTAAATATTTTCAGACCAATCAAACATACTACAGTGACATAAATGCGGTCATGGTATTAAATAAAAGACACATTTTGTAATATATATTGCGTGATAGTCCGAAATTTATATTGTCTAATTAGATTTCTATAGAAAAATAAACGAACATAAATCATGCATAAATATGGCTTATTTTTATTGTCCGAACACTATCTGCTGGTCCAAAACATCTACACACCTGGTCCGATAGTCAGCACATGGTTTGAAATACAGTATCCATGATCTGAAATGTCAATGTTCTGAAACGTCTGGATACCAAGTTGATAATTTGTATTGCATCGATTCATTTTTGAAATAATTTACTACCTGGGTTACGATGGACCGTTTAGACTATATTTTGCCTTTTACTTTACTGTATGGTTATGATCGTTCAGGTTTATATTACTCCCATTTGAATCACAGTATCTTGCTGCTATATATAGATCATCTTCAGGAGAACAATATACGTTCCTGCCTTCAGTAATTCATTACTCATGCCTGATACACATTCAGATTTATGTAACTGACATTCCATAACCCAGATATAAAAAATATTACAGACATGTTTTAACTACTGGCTATGTATCAATAAAAAAAAAAACACATTATGAACAATAACTTGAAATATAAGTGTGTTCCACTGGGAGCTGTGTTTAGGTTATTATTATTTTAATAGGCATGACAGATATAAATCCGTTTTTTAGATCATGGAGGAAAAAGATCTTATGGCATGCATGGTAACAGAGAAGGAGTGGAGGTGTCCTATAGAGGGATGCAGTCGAATATTAACTCGGAGGCAAACATTACAGAGTCACCTTTCCACTATTCATAGTGTAAAAGGTAACAGAATATCTACTTTTGTTATTAGTTCCGCATTTTGAAATTACAGATTTAGGTAGGAAGTGTCTCCCCGACTCTGGCCCCTCATATATAGTTATGTTTATGTATACTTTTGTTTTATATATGTTATGTTTATAATAAAAAAAGTGTATCAGATAAAGGATGATTTGGAAACTCAGGTCAACGAGGCTCTTGTAGTGAAGTGGGTAACAGATCCATTGCTTTAATTAATTAACTGCATTAAACCTTTGTAAACTAATCTGTTTACTGTTATATGATAATACTTATAGACAGAGGTCCTCTGTGGTTCAAGGTGCTGTTTCGTAACCACTGGCCTCTCATAGCTACAGACTTGTGTTTCTACACAGGTATCCAAGATGTAATAAAATATAGGTCTTCCCATTCGTTAATTTAACAGGTCAACTTAGATAACTTAATTGATTTGTTAAGAAATGGAGTAAAACCCCATGCAAAAACGGTTAGAACACAGAAACTAAGACAATTATTTATTTTTTTCCAGCTGGAAACCCTTCAAAGCGTTACAAGCTTTATGAGTATGACGATTCAGTACAGGTTCCATATACCACCATGCGCCGACAAAGGTATATGGATATCCAATCGATATATTGGGGGCTTACATAAAGTTAAATGTCAATGGAGACAGTCATGTGTGATAATGAACCTCAAGTCTTAAAACTCAATTTGAAAACTGATCAAAATATTTATACTGTAATTGCGCCATGAAATAAAATCTTAATATGTATAATATGCAGCCAGATTAGACTGCTTTCAAGGCTTTGTGATCTTACATAGCAACTTTTCATATGAATTAATCTGTTTTCCTGGCCTCTGACTTTTACATAAATATTAAGTACATTGGACTGTACATGAAGTCCAACTGAATGCATTTACACATTTTGGATGGAATTGAAATGCATACTAAAGGTTTTAATTGTATTGAGCTTGACCACAACAAATTTAACATTGTTCCAGATTATATATATATATATGTATGATCTAAAGACATAAAATGAAACAAATAAATAAAATTTTAATTCCAGAAAAGATGTCATCACAGAAGCACTAAATGACTTGGAACAAAATATGGAGAATCGTCTGTACCAAATTCAAAATGATGTTATTTATCAAGATAACAATATGGAAGAAGTGGAGTTGGATGAAATACCAATTATTTGTGGAGTTTAGCCAGAAATGCTTATTACCAATGAAAGCAGTTCTGAGGATGAAGTCGAACTTTTGTCTGTGCAGAAGACAAACAATGATGATCCTCCATTACACGTTATTACACCATCAACAGAGTTGTTTAAAAGCAATCTTTCAAAATCAGAGCACACTTTGGCACTAAATGCATTTTCAACAAGACATAATCTATCAGATGAAGCAATGAAGGATCTTTTAAGACTGGTACAACTGCATTTACCTCAAAACAATATAGGTGAAACAAGTATCAAAGAATTAAAAGAAAATTGTGGCTTTGATAAGAATTACTTTAATTGTAGACTGTATTGTGATGCTTGTAAAAAGATTTATTTGAATGAAATAAATGCCTGTCAAACTCCTGGATGTGAAGGTCTTAAAACAGATTCCAAGACTTGCAAATATTTTGTTACAAGTGACTTGAAAGTGCAAATAAAAGAAGTTCTTGAAAGAAGAGGCATGTGGGAAGCCATTGAAACATCTAAAGGTGCACAGATCACTGATACAGTTAGCGATGTCACCAGTGGATTGGGCTACAAAGAGTTACAAAAGGAAGGGCAGTTTCTGCATAACAGCTGTAATGTAACACTCTCCATGTTTACAGACGGTGTTCCTTTATTTAAGAGCTCGGGTGTATCAATATGGCCAGTGTATTTTTTGATTAACGAAGTTCCTGCTAAGGAAAGGTTTTTGAGAAATAATATGCTTCTGTGGGGTTTGTGGCAAGGTTGTGGAAAGCCTAAGATGAATATGTTTTTACATCCCCTTGTGATAGATTTACTGGAGCTGTTCAAAAAGGGGGTTTCTGTAACGGTTGAAGACAAAACATTTATTGTTAAAGCTATGCTAGTAGTAGCAACAATGGACTTGCAAGCCAGGGCATATGTCACAAACATGACCCAACATAATGGACAGTATGGGTGCTTGTATTGTGAAGAACCTGGCATTGTAGTGGAAAGCGGAAGAGGCAGATGTAGACCCTATCCACAGAGAATTGTACCTGCTCAACTTCGAAATGACATTGACTTCAAGCAGACTGCATCTCAAGCCCAACAAAGTGGAATGCGTCTGAAAGGAATCTATGGTCTAAGTGTACTTAACTACCTGCCATACTTTCCATTGACACAAAATATAGTCATAGACTATATGCATGGCACTTTGTTAGGTATTTCAAAAAAGCTTTTAAATCTATGGCTTGACCCTCAATACAAGACACAGCCATTCTACATTTGGCAGCATATAACAACCATGAACAAGCTACTGAAGAAGATACGACCACCATACAGAATTCACAGAATGCCAAGAATCCTGTCAAACACCTTCATGCATTGAAAGGCATCAGAGCTGAGAAATTGGTTTTTATTCTATTCATTGCCATGCCTACAGGATCAGTTACCAACCTTGTACTTAAAACATTTCAGCTGCTTTGTAGAAGCAACATATATATTATTGGGTGAGGGTATTTCACAAGCTGATCTGCAGAGAGCTCATATTCTGTACACATTTTTTGTTAGTCAAGCAAGTCACCTATATGGCAAAAACTTTCTCAGCTTGAACATGCACAACTTAACTCACACAGTTGAATGTGTTAGAATGTGGGGTCCGCTATGGGCTTGGTCATGCTTTTCCTTTGAATCTTTCAATGGCGAAATCAAGCAAGGAATTCATGGCACAGGTAATGTTTGCCATCAGATCTTTTGGGCTTTTCAAGCACAAAAACGAATAGTCCAAACAATGCAAAACTCCAATGCTATCAACGAAGGAATCTTCAAAGATTTTATTGAGGACATGCTTGATAGTTCAGAGAAAAAAATTGGCCAAGAAGTTTATCAGTGTAAAGTTGTTAAGCCACAAGAAATCAACACTAGGTTTGAAGACCAGGTTAAAACACAACTTAGTCAATTGATCCAGTTTAATGATGAATCGGATTTTATGAATGTTTCAAAAATTATTCGTCATGGTTTTGTCATGTATTGTTCATCCTGTAGCAAGGTCAAGAACCAGAATTCATTTACAATTGCATTTGAAGAAAAGAAATCCACTGGTGAAGTAGCTATTGAAGTTCAGAGATACCTACTACACAGAGAAACTGGCCATGTATTTGCAATTGGGAAACTATTTGTGTCCAAAGGAAAAATAGAGGGAAGAGTTCATCTTCAGGTGTTAGATTTTAGGTAAATAAATAAAAATCTTTCAGAACTACAAGTACACTAACACAAGCTCGCGTTTTTTACTTTATCCATTACCACTCACAATTTAGCTATTGACAAACAATTTAACTATTGACATAAAATTTCTCTTGATCACTGACAGGGTAGATGTGGCTTTGCAAAATTTAAATGATGGATACAAATGTTGCCATTTTACTTGGAAAAGGTCTTTTACAGTACCTTATTTGTCTCTATTTGATGAATACGTTAAATTTTATATGAATTCAATGAACTAATTGTAAATAAAAAAAATGTTACACAGGTTTAAACTCAAAGTGAAAACAGTCATCGTTCAAATTTATGTAATCAGGTCATTTTTCATTTTATTTAAACATCAAAAGCCTACTTTCATTGTAAAGTTTAATATTCTTAAACTCTCAAAATGTATTATATGTTTTTCAGAGATGGAATCAGTGTTGTACAAGCAGAGCACTTAATAGAACCCCTTTTTGTTGTCAGAAAACAGGATCAAGTGTTTGGTGCATTCTTCCCAAATCATTTTGAAAGGGATTAAACTTCACTGTAACTGTGCTTATTATCAGCTGTCATATGAGAAATGATGATTAAAAACAGTGCCATGCCAATCATCCATGCTATTTTTTCAGACTCAGTTGTATATTTATAATTATTATTCTTGTAACTAATGTGACAAATAAACAGTGCCATGCAATTTTTCAGACAAATTTGTACACTAATACCATGATAATTTATTATCCTTCTATACTAGTATTTCAATTATCATTCCTGTAACTTACACCCAAATGCAAATTTCAAGAAAAATGAGATATGTCCCTTTAAGCTTTGAAGACTTTTACTTTAGATTCAGTCGTTAGAAAATATAGTTTTACAATTGTCCCATGTGGTTACAGGGTGTTAGAACTGGGACCACTGTGTTGCACTAACATGATTGTATGAAGTAATTAAAAGTGTATGAATGCTTAGAATTTCTCTAACTTTGGGATTTAAGCATGTGTGTAGGTTTTGGTTCTATATCTCATATTTTTATCTCCATGTAAATGATACGTGAAACCAAAATCTGTGTTCCTGTTTAGTACCATATAGCCTGAACTGAGATGGTGCACTGCAAAACACATGTCAATCAATCAACAATAATTCATAGTCATTTTTTAATTCAAATCGTAGACTTGTTAGTTGTTTTGGAAATGACAAACATTTACTCATTTTAATTAACTGCAAAAAAAAGTTCAGAATAAATATACAGAAATCTCTAAGTGCAGTTAAGAGAATATACAAAAAAGAGACTAAGTCCATGTCCTAGCTAATAATTTTCTAAGTCTACATTTCTGAGCTATGTCCGAGCTAAAAAATGACTAAGTTCTAATTTCCTAGGTTTTTCCGAGCCAAAAATAAACCAAGTTCTTATGTCCAAGGCTTTGTCCAAGGTATTTCCTAGTTTTTTTTTAAATGTACGAGATAATGTCCAAGGGTTGCTTATAAAACCTTGGACAAAATATCAGTATTGTCCGAGATTTCCAAGGTTTTTTGGTCAAAATTCCAAGTTATCCTTGGAAAATGTACAGCCGGGTAGTGCCATGGTCATCATAAACGGCTATTATTACTAACCATTCCATCTTTAAAGGATTAGCATCATATTTTCTCAAAGGTTTGTATCTGTTTGTGAAAACCCGCACAATACCTATACTACTATAATAAGAGGTCTTCTCACCCTGCTTTCACTGTAGTACAATGGGTACTGCCTTACATCGTCTGTCTGGGGAGTTACAATATGTAATGACCAGAGTGATTGAGTTCTTTGTCTTTTTCTCTTATTTGGTTATTTGTTTTTTCCGCATGACAAGGCTCTACAAAATGTTTTCTGAGTCATCTTTTTTTTACAATTAATTTCTGGAGATTCGGTCATTGTTTTTTCTGGTGAACTTTTAGTGAATATTTTCAAGTAACCTTTGTGGTTTTCTAAAGCATGATGTTTCTGAATTACGAATGATGGTGACATTTAAAAAATAATAGTGTTGTTAATCCAGATACGTTTCTGACATTGTTCTGTGGGAAGGACTAGTGAAGATTCAGCAGGACTACTAAATTCTCAATATACTAGTGCTTCTGGCTACAAGGAAATTTTTTTTAAAATTCTAGGCCTGGATGGGGGCTGTGAAAAAAATCTAAGATATCATACAACATTTGTAATATTTAATACATAAAAATAGTTTTTATCACAAAATTCTGAAATCATAAGGTATAGGAAGATGACATGATTGAATGTTATGACTTGGTTGTATTGAGGCAGGTTCAAACAAATTTAAAAAGAAGGAATGAAGCTATCAGAAGACAGCAAAGCTAGTACATGTATGTGAATAAAGTAGCTTGAATATGATCATGTCAATTTCATGGATACATTCATCAAGTTTTATAAGCAGACAAGCTACAAATATGTGCCCAGAACACAAATAACCTGCCACTCACTCATTGTATGATTCCAAGATGAAAAATGACTTCAAGCTAAGATAAATGCAAAAGTAAACCAAAGTCAATGTTTGCTTAAGACGGGTCATATGTGTTATGTAGTGTTGCACTCTCTAACACCCATGCAAACACCAAGTAGGATGCTTTTGATACATACAATCCTGATAAACTGAACTAAACACGAGAAGGCTAGGGCCTGCATGTTCAGTACACAATCAAAACATTGCTGCAAAACATGTGACCTTGACCCCAAGGTCAAACGGTTAAGTTAGCATGGTGTAGAAATAATTGTCTTAGTTGTTACGATTCATCCCACTTAAAATAAAACATTAACTCAAATTTTCCACACAACTGTGACCCAAATATCAAAGATGCACAAGTGCATGTAGCAGAATAGTTTTAATTTCATGATGATTCCCCAAAAGGAAAAAAAAATTAACAAAAAACTACATGCAAATTTTCTATGACTGCAACAATGACCCTAAGGTCGAAGAGGCAAGTGTGCACATCAACAAATGAATTGTCTTAGTTTTATAATGGCTCGTACCAAGTATCCACAAATCCATCAAGAAAAGTTAGAAAATATAAACAAATGAAAACACTATAACCAAAACCTTAATGTAAACTTTATATGACTGTGACCTTGTTTTGAAGGTCATAGGGGTGAACAAGTATGTTGCAGAATGAACAGTCTTAGGTTTATATTGATGAATGGCAAGTATGTTGAGAATCTATCAAGGACTTTAGGAAATATTACCAAATGAAAAAAATAACCAAGACTGTAACACACTTTCTGTGACCTTCACCTAGTTAAAAGGGCCAAGTGACCATGTTATAGAATGAATTGTTGTAGATTCATAATGATTCATGCAAATATGATGAGAATCTATTAATTTTTTTTCATAAGAATTTGTGATACTTTTTAATATATTTGTATGAAACTGAATGGCATTTATGCAGGGTTCTGTCTAGCTGCGGAGAAAGGATCATTCCTAACAAGTTTAATCAAAACTGTCTCCATTATTCTGTAAACAGAACAAGCAAAACAGGTTCTTGATCTGGTTGTTACATAAGCCATTACTAAGGAAATAAATCTGATACTGGATGACTATTACCCAACATGTTTAGCCATTTCCAGAAGTTGAAATTAGATTTGTACACCTGGTTACCATGGAAGCTACACAGCTGCCAAGGATGCCAACTTGGACATAATTTTGGCAGAGATGTCCTGAGAAAGACTTTTATCGAGTTTTTGATCCCAAAATTAGCCAGGCCATCCTGGAGAAGCAATTACAGTAAGCTGTAAATTTTACACATAATAGCTTTGGAAGCCATATGATGCACAACAGAAGACTGGCCACACCAATATAGCTTGCTTGACCTTATGGCCAGCTTGGTCAATTTATTGTCACTTTTAACATATTATTGACTATGGTAGGCAACACACCTTCTAGTCATGATATATACTTGGGCAAAGTTTTATTAAAATATATCAAGTGGTACAAAATTATATTGCAGACAAGGATATAAAATAATTGTATTTTACCATGCCATGACTTTAAGGCATGGTGCATGTTTATGGTATGTGAAAAACATTCTAGTCATGATATATAATTGGACTAAGTATCATAGAAATATCTTCTGTGATTTAAAAGTTATGCTCTGGACAAGCTACAATAATATTCATAGAATTACATATTTTCTTGTTCTGACCTTGACCATGAGGTGTGATGGATGACTGTGGTAGCTATGGTATGTGGCACACTGTCTGCTCAAGATATATACCTGAGCAAGTTTCAGGAAAATCTCACCAACCATTACAAAGTTATTGGCCAGAGAAGCAAATGTCAAAAAGTAGAAGGACAGAGAACTTAAAATGGATGTATATAAAAAGGGATTAAGATGGACGTATATATAAAACGATCAAGATGGAATAAACACACATGTTCCATCCATAACCACAAAAATTCAATGGCTGACAATTTTTAGAACAGAAAACAGGTACAATTTGCAAAGAAAATGCAAATGGCACCTAAATTTAATCATCTAATCTACAGATGCATAAAAAAACTAAAAAAAGTAATTTGCTTATAGTAGATGGATTTGTATAATTGTGCTAACAAGGTATCTACATAAATGAAAGGTCTAAATCCAACAAGTGCACAAAAGTTGTAAATGAAATGCTGAATTGGTATTTGAATCTTTTCAGCATATTTATATAACAATAACAAGAGACCCTTGAAGGGACTGGTGCTCTGCTGGTCGAAAAGAATTTCCTGGAATTCGCAACAAGATCATTTCTTCTTTTTAACTCCCAAGTGTTGAAACCATCTCTAATATTTTGGAGCATTAACAAGCTTTTCAAATTAACCGCGATGCCAGCTATATTAGATGTAAGATTGGTACAATTTTCATATAGGACTAAGAAGACAGCATTAGAAGTCTTTTGGTGAAAAGCACATGTCACTGTGACCATTCATTCATGAGTAGTGATAACAAGATTTTCCAATTTTCAAAATGCCAAACATGGCAGCCATATTGGATGTCATATCGGCACCATTTTTAACTTAGAACCAATGAGATATCATAAGGAGTATTCCAGTGGAAACCCCATGTCAATATGACTATCCATAGAGGAGGAGTAGCAATAAAAAGATTTTTAAGACGGCAACCTTGGTGACCATATTGACTATCAGAATGGCAGCATTTTTATTTAGGTCAAACTAGATACCACAAGAAGTCTTTTGTGGAAAACTATGTCGATATGACCACCCAGCTAAGAGGACTAGCAACAACAAGATTTTGAAGATGGCTGTTGTGGCGGCTATAATGGATGTCGGATCAGCACTATTTTTATTTATGACCAACTACACATCATAGGAAGTCTTCGGGTGAAAATCCCATGATGATATGACTTTCCCTCAAGAAGTAGTTATAACAAGATTTCAAGATGGCTGCCATATTTAACATCAGATCAGCTCTATTTTGATGTAGGACCAAATAGACACCATAAGAATTCTTTTATTGAAATCCCACATTGATATGACAATTCATTTAGGAGGAGTGATAACAAGATTTTCAAGATGGCCACTGTGGATTTCTCAGCAGCTGCATTTTTATTTAGGACCAACTAGACCAATCACCATGGAATAAATATGTGTGTAAAGTTTCATAGTGTTACGACTCTATGGTCTAAGAAAAATGTAACAGAAAGAAAGTGAAACCAACAAATCAAGTAAAAAATCAACAAGCAATTTATTACTAGATAATTAAAATGAAAAATCAAAAAGTCACTTACAGTAATGTGTTTTGAAATCCTAATAATCCAATAAGAATGATTGTTCTAATCACAAGTCCTAAATATAGAATGTTCCGAATTCACGGCTGTGTCCTTGAATGTTATGATGTGCTAATGGTCTCCAAAGTCCTGATGTACTAGTAATCTTGATGTGCTGATGTCAAAATGAAGTATTCCAAAATATCTGAATAAGTTCACTTAAATTCCAAAATCATCAATTAAAAATCCAAAATCCAAAAGTTTATGAGCACTGTTATAATCCAATGAATATTTAAAATAATTCCTCTCTTAGAATTTGGAATGAATTTTCACAACTGTAATAGCTCTTTACAAGACTGATGGTAATGTCAAAACTGAAAAAATGTCCACCAAACATGGTATATATAAAGATTGGTCACATGACAGAATGTTCTAGAACATGTGTCATCTTAATGGAATTTTACTTGTAAACAAAATTCAACCTTGACCTTCAAATTGAGAAAACATATTGATCAAAACAACCTAATTCAAGGACACTAGTTAAACATGTTTTTCCTGATAAACATTAAGATTTAAGCAAATATTAAAGTGAAGAAACATTTATAATTTCCTAAAATATTTATAATATTATATAAACATCATACATAACACCTCCCCTCATAAAGAAAAAGAAAGATTTATATAATAAAGCTTTCTTTTGAATATACATCTAATACTACAATAACCAAAATTACATAAGAACATGTTTTATGATACTGGACTTAATTACATCAAGCAATATTACATTTCTAGGCACGTGAGAGTGCATCTGCAATCACATTGTCTTTTCCCCTGATGTGTTTGATGTCAATGTTATATTCTTGCAATATCAAACTCCATCTCAACAATCTCCGATTTTTATCTTTCATTTTGTTGATGAAAGTAAGGGGATTGTGATCACTGTACACAATAATTGGAGAAAGAGCTGAGGTAACATACACTTCAAAATGCTGTAAAGCCAATATCAAAGCCAAACATTCCTTCTCAATTCTGGAATAATTTTTCTGGTGCTTGTTTAGTTTTTTAGAAAAATAACACACAGGGTGATCCACACCACTTTTGTCTTCCTGAATCAATACTCCACCAACCCCTACATCACTTGCATCAACAGATAATTTAAATGATTGGCTGAAATTTGGTGCAGAAAGAACTGGTGCATTCTTAAGCATGGCCTTTAACTTGTCAAAAGATTCCTGACACTTGTCAGACCAATGAAATTTGGTTTTCTTACTCAATAAACTTGTCAAAGGTTCAGCAATTTTGGAAAAATTGGAACAAAATTTCCGATAATATCCAGCCATACCTAGAAATCGCATCAGTTGCTTTTTACAAATTGGAACTTGAAATTCAGAGATAGCTTTGACCTTAGCTTCTATAGGTTTAACTTGACCTTGTCCCACAATATGTCCTAAAAATGTGACACAAGCATGGCAAAACTCACTTTTGCTCAAATTAATTGTCAGATTCGCATCGCTGAGTCGATCGAAGAATTCTCGAATGGTTTCCAAATGATCTTCCCAGGTGTTGTTGTAGATAATGACATCATCGATATAAGCGTCACAATTATCAAGACCAAATGTTATTATGTTCATCAGACGTTGAAACGTTGCAGGTGAATTTTTCATTCCAAAAGACATGACTTTATATTGATAAAGTCCATCTGGAGTTACAAATGCTGAAATTTCTTTTGCCCTTTCCGTCAATGGAATTTGCCAGAATCCTTTTAAAAGGTCAAACTTGGTGACATATTTCGCATTTCCAATTTTATCAATGCAATCGTCCATTCTTGGGATTGGAAATGAATCAAGTTTTGGTGACACTGTTGACTTTTCTATAGTCAGTACACATACGGAATGTATTATCTGGCTTGGGAACAAGAATACATGGTGAACTCCAGTTACTTTTACTTGGTTCTATGAAATCATTCTCCAGTAAATACTGAATTTCTTTCTTCAGATAGTTCTGTTTGAGAGGATTCATCCTATAAGGATGCTGTTTCATAGGTGCAGAATCTACAATGTCAACGTCATGATAAATTTTACTTGTTCGTGTTGGAACATCAGGAAACAAGTGCTCATAGTCATGTAATAGCTGTTTTAGTTCATTTCTTTCCTGTTGTTGTAGATGTGAAAGTTTCTGGTCTAGGTTGTTCAATATTTCTGAATTCCGAAGATTGGTTATACCAGAGTCACTATAGTCTGATCGTACTCCATCGTTGATATCTTCACTGTGTGGGACAGGTACAACTAAATTAACAGAATAATTAGCTGAGCTATCTCTGTCAAAATATTCCTTTAACATATTTATATGACAAAGTTGTTTTTGTTTCCATCTCCCAGGAGTGTTAATGATATAATTTAAGTCATTTACTTTCTTTTCAACGGTATAAGGACCATAAAATTTAGCCTGAAGAGGATTCTGAGGTATGGGAAAGAGAGCCAGAACTTTGTCACCAGGTTTAAAACTCCTTTCCTGTGTATTTCTGTCATACCTTAATTTCATTTTTGACTGAGTAGTGTGAAGATTAGTTCTTGCAACTTCACAGGCCTTTGACAACTTGTATTTGAAATCAGAGACATAATCAAGAAGATTAATCTTTGAGTCTTCATTTGAAAGATGTTTCTCTTTCACTAATTTCAATGGTCCACGGACAGTATGACCAAAAACTAGTTCAAAGGGACTAAAACCCAATGACTCTTGAACTGATTCCCTAACAGCAAACAACAACAAATGAACACCCTCATCCCAATCCTTTTCTGTATCAAAGCAATATGATCGAATCATATTCTTCAAAGTTTGATGAAATCTTTCCAAAGCACCTTGACTTTCAGGGTGATAGGCAGAAGATTTAAACTGTTGGATGCCTAATTCATGCATAACTTGTTGGAAAATTCCAGACATAAAATTTGACCCTTGATCCGACTGGACAGATTTGGGAAGGCCAACAAGTGTAAAAAACTTCGCCAAAGCTTTCACAATAGTTTTAGTTTTTATATTTCTCAGAGGAATTGCTTCTGGAAATCTTGTAGATGTACACATGATGGTCAACAAGTATTGGTTGCCTGACTTGGTTTTAGGTAAAGGACCAACACAGTCTACCATTATTCTACTAAATGGTTCATCAAATGCAGGAATAGGTTGTAAATGAGTCTTAGGTATTTTCTGATTGGGTTTTCCTACCATTTGACAAGTGTGACAAGATCTGCAGTATTTAGAAACATCACTTTTGAGTTTTGGCCAATAAAAATGATTCAAGATCTTGTGATAAGTCTTACGGACTCCTAAATGACCAGCCAAAGGAGTTTCATGGGCTAAATTAAGAATTTCCTGTCGATATGACTTAGGAACAACAATTTGATAGCTTACTGACCACTCGTCACCAGCGGGTACATCAGGTGGTCTCCATTTCCTCATAAGGACCCCATTTTTCACAAAGTAACACACTGGAACTTGTGTGGCTTCAGTTTCACTAATAGCGCTAAGAAACAAACAAGATATCTCGGGATCTTGCTCCTGTTCAACGACAAGGGATTGTCGTTTGTCATCCTGATTAGAACAAAGAGAATGAGTTGCCAAAAGAGGACCACTGTGATCAATACCATTTGATTGATCAATACCTGAGGAAAAAGTGACCTCATCAAAAGACTGACCAATACATGTATCAGCTAAAGGAATAATATCCTGATCAACATCACTCTCAAGAGCTCTTTTTGCCATAGCTCTAGTAACTGCACAAGCAGGGTACAAATCAGGGATTTCAGTTTCGACAGGATCAACTTTCTGATCCAAACAAGGCTTGTCAGTTACAAGTGGATTAACCACAACCTTATCTCCAGCTAGGTCATTGCCTAGTAATAAATGAACACCCTCTATGGGTAAAGAAGTCACTGCCCCAACAGTCACAGGTCCAGAAACTAAGTCTGATGCCAAATTTACACAATGGAGAGGAACATTTACAAAGCCGCACTCTACTCCCTGAACAAGAACACTTTCTCTTGAAGAAGACTCCTCAGACAAAGGCAAAGTACCTGATAATAAAAGACTCTGAGAAGCTCCAGTGTCCCTTAATATTTTAATTGGGATAGGCTTGGCAGAATCACCAATAAGTGATATAGAACCTTCTGACATGAATGGTTCATAAGCCTCCAAAATAAAATCAGACTGGGGTTTGTTTGACCCAACAAATGTATTGCTTTCAATACAAGACCGTGACCTTGACCTCGTAGAAATAAGAGCATTTGGAAAAGCTCTGTCTTTACTCTGTTGCTTATTTTTCAACTTGAAGCAATCAGAAATAACGTGCCCTTTCGTTTTACAATAAGTGCACGTAGGAAGAGATAAGGATTTCTGATCAGTCTTATCAGATGTTTGATTCCTAACAGTTGTGCTGTTGTGAAATTTGGAAGTACTCGAATGAGATTGAAATGGTTTTTTACCAGAAAACTGCTGAGAGGACGATTTATTACCAAATGAAATTTTGTGAGTCAAGGAATAATCATCAGCCATACGAGCAGCATTTTCCAAAGTTTCCACATTCTGCTCGTCAAGATAGGTTTTAACATCACTATGGATGCACCTCTTGAACTCTTCAATTAATACGAGCTGTCTGAGGTTATCATAAGCTTGATCAACTTTCTTGGCTGAGCACCACCTATCAAATAGTTGTTCTTTATCCCTTGCAAATTCGACATGAGTTTGTCCAGTTTCTTTTCTACAATTCCTAAACCTTTGTCGATATGCCTCTGGTACCAACTCATAAGCTTTCAAGATGTACTCCTTAACCACATCATAATCAGTGCTTTGTTGTACTGACAGTGAAGTGTAGACTTCACGAGCTTTGCCAATAAGTACACTTTGTAACAACAAAGTCCAATGCTCTCTGGGCCATTTCAAGTTTTCAGCTATTTTCTCGAAATGAAGAAAGTATTTATCTACTTCTTTTTCCTGAAAAGGGGGTACTAACCTAATATATCTAGTAACATCAAAACCTGGACTTGTGTTTAAAGGAGTGGAGTGTGCTCTGTTTGCCAGTTCTAATTCTCTTAACTTAAATTGCATTTCCCTTTCTTCTCTTTGCATCTGCATCTGCATTTGTATTTGTCTATCTTCTTTCTCTCTCTCTCTCTCCATCTGCCTCTCTTCTTTTTCTCTCTCCATCTGCCTCTCTTCTTTTTCTCTCTCCATCTGCCTCTCTTCTTTCTCTCTCTCCATCTGTATCTGCCTCTCTTCTTTCTCTCTCTCTCTCTGAATCTGAAGCTTTGCCAACTCTAAATCCATCTGGTTCTTTAACTCTAATTCCCTTAATTTCCTGTCAGAACCAGATACAGGCTTTCTCTTCAAACTTAAAGCACTATTTTCAAAAATTCCCTTTCCTACTAAATACTGAATTAAAATAATCTTTATCTCCTGTTTTGTCAATGATACTTTTGCCTCAGATAGACTGTATTTTCTGGCAAGCTCGAGCAACTCATCCTTTCTCATGCACTCTAACCCCTCCTGGGTAGGTTTTGAAATGAAATTCTGAACATTAGATGCCATTGTAAATGCTTGTTGGTTTCACACAAAAAAATTTCTCTATTTAAAAATCTTTGCCAAAGACAAAAAAAATTCAGAGACAAAATCAATATGAATTTCAAAGATAAATTTAATATCTTTAATATGCTTTAAAGAAATTCAATCCCGGAACGACGAGCCCCCAATTTCTGTTACGACTCTATGGTCTAAGAAAAATGTAACAGAAAGAAAGTGAAACCAACAAATCAAGTAAAAAATCAACAAGCAATTTATTACTAGATAATTAAAATGAAAAATCAAAAAGTCACTTACAGTAATGTGTTTTGAAATCCTAATAATCCAATAAGAATGATTGTTCTAATCACAAGTCCTAAATATAGAATGTTCCGAATTCACGGCTGTGTCCTTGAATGTTATGATGTGCTAATGGTCTCCAAAGTCCTGATGTACTAGTAATCTTGATGTGCTGATGTCAAAATGAAGTATTCCAAAATATCTGAATAAGTTCACTTAAATTCCAAAATCATCAATTAAAAATCCAAAATCCAAAAGTTTATGAGCACTGTTATAATCCAATGAATATTTAAAATAATTCCTCTCTTAGAATTTGGAATGAATTTTCACAACTGTAATAGCTCTTTACAAGACTGATGGTAATGTCAAAACTGAAAAAATGTCCACCAAACATGGTATATATAAAGATTGGTCACATGACAGAATGTTCTAGAACATGTGTCATCTTAATGGAATTTTACTTGTAAACAAAATTCAACCTTGACCTTCAAATTGAGAAAACATATTGATCAAAACAACCTAATTCAAGGACACTAGTTAAACATGTTTATCCTGATAAACATTAAGATTTAAGCAAATATTAAAGTGAAGAAACATTTATAATTTCCTAAAATATTTATAATATTATATAAACATCATACATAACAATAGCAAGCATTCAAGTAGTTTAGGAGCAGAGATAATAAACTTGCGTTAACAGATAGACAGATGACAGACAACAGGCCATCCCATAAGTTCTTCCATCTATAACCAGTAAAGCTAAAATATGCCTAGAAAATTCTGATTAGTTATCGTATGACTGTATTAAGCTATCACGGTTTTCAATAAATATGTCCAACATGTTAAAGAAATTTGTTTTTTTTTTAAATTAAAAAAAATTGGCTGCATGTCATATAATTCTAATCAGCTGATGTACATATCAATAGAAACAAGCCTGCAAATTTTCATTTCTTCATCATGCAGTTTTTGTGTTATCATGCTACATAAGTAGGCAAATCAAGATGCCCCCTCTGTACTTGCTGTTGGGGCAAGTCCTTACATTTGAAAGTCCTGGGACATCTCTGCCAAACAAGGAATGGACAACTCTGTTATTGTTGAATCCAAGCTATAATAAAACAGAAACAAAGTAACATAAAAAAATTTCAAATAATTAGAATACTTACTGGTAAAATGAAGATAAATAAACATCAGATATTAAAACTATATGGATAAATTGCTGTTGGATTTGTCAGAAAGAAAGGATTTTTGAGGAAAAAAAAATTGAAGAAAACAATCCTTAATATTTAAGGACTTCTGGATTCTAGTGACTTCCCTTCATGTACCCCTAATATCATAATTAAGGAAACTGTCTATGAAGACTATTACAACTAAGTACATATTCCCTATTTGCATAAATCATTACTGATGTGCATCAGAGACACAATACAACATTTGGATTTGGTTGAACTAAGCCCACTTTTAAGGTGTTGTACCTAGCAGCTTTTGGATAGTTTTTGTTGAGCAATGAAAAATGTGTCTTATCCAGTTTTTATACCCTATGAGTATTATGTTGAATATATATATATATATATATATATATATATATATATATATATATATATATATATATATAATTTTTAATATTTTTACTATGCAATGCATGTAACAATACATACTACAGGGAGGTAAATCCATTCAGGAAAGGTAAATAACAAACACGAAAAAAAAGAGTGGTTTATATCAACCATCTGTCCACTTGTGGTTCACAAAGACCTTGATCTTTATTTCCTCAGATTACAATGGTTATTATAAAGTCACCAATATGTGAAATTTGGTGAAAGTATATTTAGCATAAATCAGTTTAAAATGCAAAAACTTAAATTCCACTTGCTGCATCAGTGACCTTAACCTTTGGCCTTTAGATACCTTTATTATTAGGTTTCTTTGTATAAGGAACAATATAACAAGCCTTAGTGGAGATGCATTAAGTACACATCTCAGATCACAAACACAGTGAAGTTGCTGTGTTGCAACTTGGTTGTGACCGTGTTGTTACCGGAACATTTTATGTACATCTGTCCCCCTATAATGATCAAGATACATGTATTGATATTTTTTTAAATTTAGGAGGACAATGGCAGTTTTAGGTGACAGAATGTCCCTGGGCTCACTCAAGATGCAACACTGCTTTGACTTCTGATCACACTAACCAACAGGGTTATGTGGCAATCCACAAATTGTGCGGGTAATTGAATAATAGCAACCCATACACTAAATTGGAAAAGGTATGTAAGACAACTCTCACACTACCATATGGAAACCAAATTGTTATTAGAGCATCAGACAAAAACGGTGAACATAACCATAAAATAATGTGCTTCAACATGTGTTACTAAAACAAAAATGAAACTTAATACATAGAGGATATGTTCTTTTCCTACGTTAATATCGGATATATTTCATTGTGTGGTACAAAAAAACAGGATATTTTAACAAGAGGTGAAGCCATGAGTTAAAATATAGTTTTTGGTACCACAAGATGAAATATATCCAGTATTTACACAGAAAAAGAAAATGTTCTATTTATTATATATCAAACTTGCTCCGGAATTGAAGCTTAGAAGATTAAACTCACTATTCAGCACACACACACCCATTTCGATAATTCACCTCACTTTCATAGGTTGATGATATAAATATCAGTGACTTAGGAGAGTGGTATTATTGGGATGACTTAATATGTCGCAGTAAATTACATTTTTGACATTTTGTAAACTTTTGATCATACCTGCTCACAAAGCAAGTCCAATTAGTAATGCATCACAGAGGGTTTATCATTGTTGTCAAGGAAGTAAGGGGAAATAACTTCACAGAGACACGAATGGCGTCAAGTCAAATTTCTTAAGCAAAAATGAATTTCCGTGTCTGAAAGGTAATGCAGTTTCTATTTATTTGTTCTAGCTTGCAAAGTTTTTGTTTTTGTTGCTGCAGGTATAACTTCTGCAGCACACACAATCAAGCGTCACATGACATGATGGGAAATCCTATGTGAATGTGAAAATATAAAGATATATTTTTCACATGTGAAAATATAGGAATGAAAAATATATGAAAATTATTTTGCCAATAAGTTCCTGTATTTCACACTTAAGTATATAATAAATTGAGGCATTGTCATCTGGACTATATACGTATCCAGATGTACTGATATCCAAATTGCTATGTCAGGTATCCACTTTCTCGGAAATGATGAATCCAATTTCTTTATTAATAAGTATAAAATGGTTGGGGTAATGAAAGTGTTAGGATTGATTAGATTTTACTGTCAGATTTATAGCATTCTTGTTAAAACATTCTTAATTGACAAAATTCTGGAATAAAGCTGATGTTCATCAACTGGTCTCTTTAACTGCCTCTTCAATCATTCAAGAGTGGACAGCACAACTATCTACTTTTTTCCAACAAACATTTCTGTAGGTTTTGACACAAAAAGCCTTTACATTATTTACTTTCTTTTACTGATTGTATTGTAAATCATGCTTACTTGCCTCTGTGAAGTATGCAATACATCAGGACTGACACATTGCAGAATCTGAAATTATAAAATAATCTGAAATTATAAAGTAACAAGTTCATTATTTAAAAAAAATTGAATGACTAAAATAACTTTTACTCATTAATAAATTTCTGAAATGTAATTCTTTCAATTCAATAATGTTATCTTTCATAAACTGTAATTGAACCACCAAGCATTTATAATACCTTGAATGTTTTCATATTTTTGATGATTTTTTTTGTCCACTAAAAAAAAAAAAATATGAACCAAAACTTAATAGCCCATATCCATACTAACAAAAGCAAATTTTAAGAATTTGTAATAATCATGCTCTCAAGTCTTTAATGATGTAATTTAGATTCTGATTCCCTGCAACACTCATTCTTATGACATACTTTATTTTTTACTCGTGCCTAATTTACACATGAAATAGTATGATTTCAAAATGTTATTTTCTTTAATGTGTGGTATTTGAATTCCACCATAATGTGACAAGTGACATTCTTCATTCTCATTAAAAAGCATAATTACCAATATCCATATGAGGAGCAAGGATTGAAAAAGAAGGATTTTCATTATTATTTTTATTATCATCTGAAAGTGTATTTTACAGTCAAATGTCATGTAGGGTCTTTTGTTTTAAAGAGCATTTGTGAGTTTGCTTATATCTGTCACACAAAAGCTATATGTATGCGTGCATGGATAGATGGATGGATGAATGGATGTATGTATATATGTGGTTTAACAGCACATGAGCTATACAGTGCTGATAAAAGTTAGGTTCCAAAAATGTAAAGGCAAAAAACTGAAGGAAGATAAACTCATCAAAATTATTGTATACATGAAGTCCTCAGAATATGAAAGATAAACACACATTCCAACAAACACACAGTAAAATCTATCTATGGGGAGAGAGAGAGAGAGAGAAAGAGAGAGAGAGAGAGAGAAAAACCCCACATACCTCATTTCCTTCTGAAAGGAGGCCAACAGATGTTCTTACATACAGTGGCTTATCTTTGCATATCTTTGTGATAAAATATCCTGTCATCTGCTGGCCAGCCTCCAGAGATGGTGGCAGAAGTCTCTGATAGAATGCAGAAGCTCTAAGCTGAAAAAGACAAATCATCTATGTAATTACCCCTTCAGCCTTGAAGTAATTATATTTTTTAATTTCATTAATACAATAAGCTTTGAAGCTCAACCATTGTTTAAGATTCACTAAAGTATTACAACCCTGAGAATCATGATTCCAATGAAGTAATTAATAAAAATTTACTATTTTCAAGCACATATTACAAGCACTTAACATGCCATGTTATGGACTTTCAAGAAGGTACAAATACAGGCTTTCACCCTAATAACTTAAATATAATGTACTGGAGCATAGATAAAGCAAAGCAATGAAGCAAGTTCATAACTGATGGTCATGAGCCTAGTCTCATGACTTTTTTCTCTGCAATTGTTTTCATTATTCGATATGTGATCATCACTGACAAACATTACTGTATTACATGTACTGACATAGATGTTATGTGAAATACTGATACACTTTTACAAAATTCATTTACTGTAATCAATAGACATTTTGAAATTGAATAGGAATAACTGTGTAATATATTCATTATAAGACACTCTCTCTTAAAAGGAGTGAACATGTAGAATTCTAATCATCATTAATAAACAATGACATATGATGTTAACTTCAGTGAAAATATTCCTGGATACATGCACTAATCTAAAATAAGAACTTGGGGCATGAAAGCATAAACTGTTACCTACTAATATGGCATCTTGCCATAATAAATCAAATCATGGAGCATCCACACAAAGATATTGTCCTAAAACCAACATTGCTTGAGAAACTGACCTAGTTTAATATGTCATAATGCTTGTAATGCAGGTCAGTGACATGCTTTTCATATGATGATAGTCCAGTACAGTATTTATCTCCCATCAAGCCAACTGACATATTATGAATTATTATTATTATTATTATTATTATTATTAATGTATTAAACAACAAAATAGGGTCATGTAAGATACCAATCAAAAGACAAATTTCAGGTGATAAAACTGCCTAAATGTTGTAAAACGTGTATGGTGGCCTCATCATCAAGAATTGGCTTATCATTGCATAATGATGATCTTTACTATATGGTTCAATGGGAAAAACCATGATTGTACATAAACATTTGAATGTACCAAATACTGACTCAATTCCCCAGAGAAAATAAAATATATCTCTGTTGCATGAAATGTAGGTCATATTGACATTTTGGCATTACAATTTAGTACTATAAATATTTAATCGGCATAAAATAAACAGATGCATCGACCTTGGATCTGGGCCTTAATACAGGGGAAGTCATTATGAATAGCCTCTTCTGCTGCCCTACTGATGAGATGATTATGCCCTTTTGTCTATTTTTAATACTGTTCATTTCATTTTTACAACTACCTGATATTGAAAATATTTTCAAGCAAAAGACCAATTTAAAAAAAAAAAGACTGGCTGATTCTTAAGGTGAAAAGCTATATTGCGATGATGTCTTAACATGCCAGCAAAATGTTTGTACAGTATAAATTTTCTCAAAAGACCACCTGTCTTGAGACATGATACTCAACGCAGAAACTAATCAAGCGGTTATATAAAGAAATGACCTCCAATAACGAAACATTTGTCTTGAGACCATGTTTTATTGGCACAAGAGGTGGTCTCCAAAAATATCAATCACTTTAACACAACAGCTCAATGTGTTCATAAAATTGTTCAATGACAAAACTGTATTGTGTAGGAAAACATATTTGTACAGTTACCTGCAGGAATCACGAAAGATATCACAAAATTTCTGAAGGATATGATCATATGACCATTCTTTCTGGAAATTGACGCCCTGCTTATAGAAGCCATCCTGGATCAGCTTGAGCTTGATGCCCTGCCTTGGCACCAGCTCTATCCTGGGATCTGGGATCAATACAAGATCTTTAACAAAGGGACCACTTCCACATTTTTAGCTGAATCTGCAGCCTATACATATAAAGGTTGAAAACGAAACAAAATCGCTTTATCTTTGTAAAACATGTATCATCCCACTGCAGATATGCAGACCAAAATAATCAGCATGAAAGAGCACATTCCTACATATATATTATAACCCTATGAATGGAATTCCTAATATCTACCTTGATGCTTGTTTATGATCGATACCGATGACCAACGCTGTTTTTCTCTTTTTAGGATCTAGTTAAAACAGGCAGTGATAATTGCACATGCATGAACATCAAAATATTGGAAAAATTACATCTTATTCTGTATTGATGCTGCAAAAAACATTATTCCACGTGAGTTTCAATTATCGTAATCTGACATTTATAGTAAATTAATAAAAACCTAAACTAACGATTCTGCATAGTGATCTTACTAAGCTGCTGTTAACCAGCTGAGGAAGGTATTGATGTAATTTACACCCATAAAAAAATCAAAATATGCCAAGTTTCAAGACTAAGGTGAACTAAAGTTATGTTGCAGAAACCACCTTGCCTGTAGATAAATGGCTTGACAGACCGAAGAACATCACTAATGTCATATACTCTGTATTGTACCTTCAGTCGGGAGGATACAATTCTGGAACAGTTTAAAGCATACATAAAAGCTGTTTAAATAACATATCCAAACACAAACTGCAATCTCTGTGCCTGCAAATAGTTTCAATCTATACAATTTTCATTGTTCAGAATTACCTGGTTAAATAAAAAAAGTGTGTACAATAATTAACAACAATTTCTATATATTGATCTTGTGCATTTTCATGTTAATGAACTCACTGACTTCAATTAATTGTTATCAAGTTTTGGCACTTCTTAGATATAAACAATAAATGAATATTGTCAAACATTATGCTTCTTTATTTGTTAACAGCATTTATATTTCAATGATTAACAATTTCTTTGCACTTAAGATTTCCAGTCTGTCATGAAAGAAAAAAGTTGTCAACCATCTTTGGGTCTTGTGACTACCTCATTATTATTGTCAGAAATAAGAAATGCTAATAAAAACGTAAATTAAATGTAGTATCATATATCCAGCATATATTAACAGTGTTGCACCTAGGATTCAAAGGGCAGGGGATACTGTGTCCCCAACCCTCCAAATTTGTGGGCACACAACATTTTGAAGGAACACAGGAAAATTGTAGTACATAATGCACTAGTAGCGCTAACAAAATGTGTTAATCTTATTTGCTTCAACAGTTTTGATACCATAACTTTGTCGTCTGCACTTTACAATCATATTTTTCCTGGACACTTTACATTACTGCACTAAAAGTTTCATCACGTGATCAAGCAACTAAAAAACATTAACATGTTTGAATATTTGGTTAATCTGAAATGACCTGTACCTTGGAATTTTCCATTTCGGATCTTGCTCTCATATTAACTTTAGTGTTCACTCATTATCTACCAGCATTTATTATTGTAAGTATAGATGTTTTCTTAATTACTTATCTTTTCAAAATAATAAATTATTAATTAAAAGAAAAATTGTGTAATTGCATACATTTAGTTTCTTTTGTCATTAATTCAACCTTAAAATAAATTAAATCTTCCTTGCAGTAGGTGTGACTTTAGCCTCGAAAATATGCTACATAAGCGGCCATCAAAAACTTTACATTGCAACTCTGCCGACTACCACAAACCTTAAATGTTTTCATTGTCAGGTACATTGTTTTAGATATTCATTGCTATCTTACAGATTTTATCACTTTTAGTGACTTTGGCCATTGTTAGCGCCAACACAGCAGTGGATGGATATCTAGCCTCTAGCAACCACTTTTCGTTCACTTGACGTGAATTTTAACGCGTTCGTTATAATATTGTGATAATCTATTCAAATAAACCATAAAAAGTGTTCAACTATATCTACTTCATTTAATCAGCGTGAAAACAATTTTGACATTCATGTACATTAATTCATAATTACCGTTTTTCCGAGCGTGTGTCATTTTGCTTATTTCCGGAAGTTGCTCCATGGTTCGTGACCCAAACCCAAAAGTCACGTGGCATATGACCGAAATCTGCCAGTTAGGTCAAGGTATGGATACTATTAGTTCATAGCGTCTCCATGTTTTTGAAATAAAAAAAAAAAAAATTAAATATGAAGAAACAAAATCCGTTAATTCTATACGCAGTTTGTGCACTTAGATTACTGCTTGCTTGTTCTTTACCATATAAATACATGACTCAATAGACTGAGAGAGAGACAGACATACATACAGGGAGACAGAGGGAGAGAGAAATTTAAAAACAGACACTGGTGAATGGATACTCATTTTATTATAATAGATTCAATGTCTTTTGATGTAGAATATATGTTTATTATGAAATAATACTGAAACGAAAAACTCCGTAGTGAATATACATTTCCAGTGTACATTTTTCTTACGTTGTATAAGAACTCCACATAATTAAAACCAAATATTTACATTGGCTATCCAATTGTATAAATTCCCAAAGTGGGTTATCCTGTTCAAAATATGTAAACAAAGCCAACATGTGATCGACGGCGCTATCTTTAGCACATAATAGAAAATTCAAGACCAAAATGTGAGACACAAAAAAGGCATTAGTGAAAATATAGATTTTCATTATGATTTTTTTAAATTACATGAAATTACCTGTTTAAATCTCATTTTGTCTGATTTTACTGTTTAATTCATTCCGGTCACTCTTAAAGAACTCTGGTGACACAGTTGATGACGTTATTATCTCGAAACAAGCGCGTTAGATCGCGAGAAACAGGGCGCACGATTGAAGGAGGTACCGACAGCGGGTGTTTGGACGATTACTAAAGACAAGTTGTATGTGTATTTCTTGATTTTTTTCCTGACAAAAAATCGGGGGGGGGGGGCAGGCTCAAGATTTGGGGGACATAGGGCAGCAAATTGTGGAAAACCTGTAATCCCGTGCTTAAGGTTCAACACTGTATTCATGACTATACACTAAAAAAATAATGTCAATTTTTTTCCATACACTGGCAACAATAAATAATTTCCCTTTCACAAAAACAATTTCTTCCATTTATTAGTTATGAGCAGATGACACCAAATATGGCTAACATTATTCTCAAATTATCAACATAATTAATCATATGCGTGTTAACCTACAGCGTTACATGAAGATTATCTAAAATATTAATTATTACGAGGGTACAAAAACTAATTATATAGCACACCTGTCACAACTTTAGGGAGGAAATAAGTACATGGCAGAGGTGTATTAGAGAGGGTTCGTAGAGTTCTGGTAAACCCCCTCCTCTTTTGGAGCCATAACAAAAGTGTGCATTTTTAATTCTAAAAAATCTGGAAAGCTGGCCACTTTAGATGAAAACAAACTACTCCTTTTGAAAATCCTACCCAATACAAAGTGCCAGATCCTCCAATCAATTGGCCTATCAATGATATCTAGATTAAACAAAACCAGCAAGCTTCCATGTGGATATCATTTAGAAAAGTGATGTCTGCTTCTATACCAAGCTTTACAGGCAAACATGAATGGCTAATTAGAGAAGGATGACTAATTATACGCAAAGGGGTTGGAGCTGTGGTATCTGAGATTTTGGTATGATAAGTTTCGGTCCCATTCAGTGGCAAAGCAATTCTGGGTCCCCTCCCAATAAAAAAAGTTGTTTGATGGGAATTTTGGGCCCCCACTGCCCCTCCGCAGGGGTTGCTTGAGTGGTTGCTATGCCACTGATCCCATTTCTTATACAAATAATATTTGTATTTCATACTCCAAAAATCTGTACAATGCTACTCATCCTGCATAAGATGAGACCAAAGTATGACTTTAACCTATCTTTAAGAACACTAATGCAGGTGGCCACCTAACCTGACACTTTAACTGGCCATATTCTACATGCAGGGATTAACAAATGACGTAGTGTTGAAACCTTTAATAAGAGACAACCTACCTTGAAAGACCCTATTTTGATAACAGAAGGGGTGGTCTCTCAAGATAATTTCTATTTTAAAACTTGTACTGAGAGACCATTCTTTTTGCCAACCAGAAATACTTGCTCAATACAGACGATCTCTAATAATAGGTCAAAACACCATATAAAGTCTATCTTGGTGTATGAGAATCAAGTCTTAATTACAGGTGGTCTTCTAAAACAGTGTTCTCCCAAGACAGGTTTTACTGAATTGTACTCTTTCTTATAGAAAAATCCACTCATCCTTCTTTATCTACCAACCATTTCTTAGGAGATGTATGTAAAGCATGAAGTTTATCAGGGCTTGAAATTGATGCTATCAATATAGCATTCTGCTAGTTACAATTCTGATACGCCAGTAAATTGCTTGATGATAAAAAAACGAACTATCAGTTTCTTGCTAGTGATACACTGTATTTTGTATTCAAAATACAAAATATGCTACTGGATATTGAAAGGAGCCCAACTATCAAAATACCCCTTGTATAGAAAAAAAGTAATTTTATGGGTCATGCATTTAGCAATTTGCAATTTCCATGTGCCCAAAATTGATATCTTTAACACAATGGCAAATAGAAAATGTCAATTAAAATTTTGATGCCTTTTTCAAAAATAAATTTATGAAAAACTGGCTGTAAATATGGAGACAACTGAGAAACTTGCCTATGTGCAAATCATTCAGGTTTGCATATGTCACAATTTTATAAAGAGACTGATTAAGAATTGCGGTTGCAATAAAGTTTTAACACAAACAATAAATATATGGAAGTTGATGGGTTTGTCTCTGTAAATTTTAATATGCTCATTTTAACAAAAGCAAATAAGCCAACATTCAAATCAGAATACCTTTTTTGCAAATATTCAAACAGAAAGTACATATTTGAATATTATTCTGTTTACCTTGTGAATTCTGAACCATTTTCCAGATGAAGGAAACAAGGTGAAATGTAATTATGCAATGTCTGATTAGTCTATATGGATACAATGTAAAACCTGCTAAATCACATGAAATTCAAACTACAACTCACAAAATAATCATAATGCCAAATTCTCAAGAGTGACATTCCTCACAATATTGCCGTTCCTATTCATTGTCAATCAGGAGCAATGGAAAACGAGAGCATCTAGGTCAAAAAAAAAAATTAAAAAAAAATCGGAAAGGCCACATGGTGCCACGATGTTTTTGTCCAATACGATACAATTCTGTTCAGCAATTGTGGAGAATAAGGCATTTACAGATTTGTCTAATTTTTATTAACATGAGACACATTTGACGGCAAATCAGAATCCATTATTAAAAACATGAAAGGCCTTTCCCGTATATTTTTTGAAATTTTGATAAATTTATGTTCAGCGTTTTTTGGGAAGCAGCCGTTTTCATTTTCCATTTCTTTTGATAACATATTGTATGACGGATCGGCTTCATTTATAACAATATGAAAGCCCTCTATGCCATGATCATATATGCTAAATTTATTCAAAATTGATCTGGTTGATTTTCAGAAGAAGTTCAAAATAGTAATTGTGGACGGCCTGACTCACAACGGACGTAGGGCGTTACCGCAAACTCACTAGGCCTTACAGCCAAGTGAAAGCAGCAACACCAACAGCCATTACTAAACATAACTAGGCAATGTAGATGGCTTGCAAATGCCGATGTTTTTCATATAAAATTAAATGTGTTGACTTATTTGAAACGGTGTTACTTTAAACTCTCTATTATTTTACCCCCATGACACTTACCCCACCTCCAACACCAGCCCCTACATGTCTTACTGTTATGACTGCAATTATAATTTTGGACTGGGCGCTTTATGAGATATATGTAAAATGGCCTTGAACATAGTACATGCATTCCTTCAATGAACTGGCCCTCCCAATAACCTCCTTCCCCCCCCCCTGCAAGCCCCGCGACTTAAATTTATCCGATGCGTAGCCTTGCAAGTCGTAAGAGGTGATTAAAAGAGACATTAGCATCGGTGGATCTGTAGTTAGCGTGCGTAAAACATCAAACCTAAGAAAACCAATTTTCCATGATGAGTCCGTGAAACAGTTGGGGATGAGTGGTGGGAGGGTGGCATCATACTAAATGTTTCAAAAATAGTATATGGTTAATTTTGACATAATTTGGTAAAGGTTTGAGGAGTAACCTTATCCAGGTATGTCAGTTGTGTCAGCATTCAAACTCCAGCTTTTCTCAACATCGTCGTAGTGGGAAACAATTTTTTAAATCGTCCCCTGAGGTGTGTATTTGTTAGAATGTTGTTGTGTTTAATATGATTGGGAAATTATGTATGTTGTAACAATCAAAGTCTTTTGCTTAAATCTCCTTCATTCTAATTTTTAATCCAACATATGGCTAAGAAACTAGAATATGTGTGTCCAGAAACCGCCCAATCAGAAATAAAGTATGCACTGCAAACATCACTTAAAAAGTTAACTGGAAGAATTGTAACTAGATTTATGTTTGTGAAACATGTATGACCCAAATGAAGAACAAAACGTCTAAATCTAAAAGGTTAAACAATGGAGACATATGTGATTGTTTTTTATAATGGCATGAATATTTAATGAGGTCATCTAATATGCATGCATATATACTTACCAAATATCACGCGTCTACCTCTAGTGGGGTTCGCTTTATCATACTAACGTAGTATTTGTCAAAAAAGTCAAAGTGTTTAGGATATCTTTATGCAAGTTATTGTTGACTCTGGATATTATTGACCAAAGGGTCTAAATAACCCCGACCTTTGGTCAAGGAGTGCGATCTTGAATCAAATTTAATGCTCAGACACCTTTCTTTTCTTTTCAGATTTACCATGATTGCGACGTCTGACTTTTCAATATAGAAATCTGTAAGTTTAGTTCCTACCCTAAAATTGCAAATTGTCCACAAAAAATGTCCCAAGGAACGTTCTCAAGAATCTCGTTTTTCTCTGAGCAACCAGTGGATTTTATACATCTTGGCCCTAAAATAAAATAGTCCTCTTTAACACCTTAAATGCAAGCCCTCCATAATTTTAGTCAAGGAACAAGATCTAGACCTAGAGTTATTATGCAAAAACCATTTTAGTTCTTTCAGACACATAGAGCATGACCATTGACTTTTTCATCTCAGTATCAAAAGTCTTCTTTATTACCCAACGTGTAAGTCATCCAAGAATTTTAGTAAAGGTACATGGTCGAAAACTGAAATATTTGTGCAGAAACCATTTCTTTTCCTTCAGTCACAGTGACATTGACCTTTGAGCTTTTAACCCCAATTGGTAGTCTTCTTCCTTACCCAATGGGCAATTTCACAAGTTTTGGTAACTGTATACAGTGGAGAAACGAAATTGGTAACAGACAGATGGACATGCATTATAACATAATACATTCCGCTATATAGCGCGAGTATAAAAGTTACAACATTGTTGTAATGGTCTGAAAATATAATCAGTTTATCTACATATGGAAACACATATGCAAGCACAATTTCATTTGTGTACGTAAAGTGGTTTTTCCGGATTCATGTTACAAAAAGCTTCTCGGGATGGACGGAAGGATGGATCTATGGACTTATAATGACCAAATCGTGGGGCATACAAAAGTATTTATTCCAGTGTGTGAGGCAATAGTAGACCATGTCATTTTGTGATTTTTTTTTTTGCTTCGTGTGATTGATTTGACTCTTGATCTGACAAGTGGCAAAAGGAACAGAATGGCATCAAATTACTGAACTGAAAATGGAAATGCCTGATATCACTTTGTATTATTTATTCGTGTTGCTGACAATATATTATTCACTTTCTTCTCCAGCCAATAAAATGGCCTTAAATAAGCCACATACAGATTTTCATCTGACACTGCATGAAGGGAAATTGTGGTGTACTTTTATTTTACAGTATGTGTTGTTAACCCAGGAATAAATATTTCCTCACTAGTCTCATGCGCTAACTAATTGTATGAACATCAATATGAATCTAAAAGTGGTCAAGACAGAGGGACTTTTCCAATGGAGGCACAAGTTTAAATATTTCATTGGCTCTATTTGTGTAAGAGACGGAAACGAAATTGTTGCAATCATAAAGAAATAGTACTTTGCAAACAATTTTCAATAAACTGCATTTAACGGCTGCCTGTGGTTGATATGTAGCCCACGAACGCATCGTCTGCCCCTTTAACGTCACATTACTTTGCATGTGGGAACCAGCTATAGCGAATGAAAGCTGTCTGTTTTCTAAGACTTTCGTGATTCAAGGATTGCAAAATGTTACCTTGATCAGCAGGCCACTAAGTTATTGCATGATTATATTGTAGCTTTTGCGGCTATTTATTACAGTTATTGGGGATTTATCAATACCAAAAAAGCTGTTTTATAGTAACTATGTTCAGTCCCTCTACAAGCTAGTTTCATACCTACGCTTTCTAATAGTGGGGGGAAAATCTATTAGAATGTTAAACCATCTCACAGTCGTTCCTTGAGATCCTGTTTTCAGATATTAAATCATGATTCGTGCACAATTGTTGTTTTCTTTCATGCATATTTTGAACCAAATGAACATTCCATGCAAGTGCTGTCATAATAAGATGCACGCGTGAGTACACCTGTAAATGGCCAAGAGGCCCCATTTCCGTTGAACCCGTCTTTAATTTAGCTAAAAAAATACATAAAAGGAAATGATGAAAACTTTAACTTTGAAGCTAATCTAGGATGTGAATAGCTGTACTGATGAACATGCACACAGACGTCAAACTGATCGCTATGCTAAACTCCCACCAATGCAGGCTCAACAAATATAGCTATCAGTTCAGTCATGCTTTAAATGCATATTCTACACACAATCTGTATGTAACTAGCATATGGTTAACTCAACGCAAACGACAGTTTGTTTTGCATTTCGCAGCGACGTACAGGTATAAACTTGGAAAAATCAGATCTGGCAGAATGTATTCCAATATGCCACATAATGTTTTGTTAACCTCACACTGTCTTGGATTCTTAAAGCCTACAGAGGTATGTTAGCTTTCTAGCATTGTTTCACTGAGTATTCACGCAATTTCTTAGTGGTTTTCCCAACTGAGGAATTCACCATGCCTGTTATGTTATATTTCTAATTGTGTTACTTAAGTGTCATAAAATGAGGCGAGTCTGATGGCATCCTACAAATATGCAATAACTCTACTTACATCCTAGGTCTTTTCTTTGAAACCGGGGTTTCTAATTCGGAAATCCTTTATGCTCCCATGGTGTGACAAGTGTTAAACCCTTGTCATCACAACTTGTAAGCAAACAACCGATTTTGTTGCAGCTGAATGAGCGCGCATGTAGAAAAGATTTTAGTGAATATAATCGGACTTGATTACGAAAAAAAAAAAGACAGACAAACATTCAGAGAGTATAGGTCGGCTAATTCATTCCCAGTGAAAAGATATAATTTTATAATATATAAAACAATGTGTATAAAACAAATAACAATGTTCAAAAGGTCAAAATTACAACTCATGCCCCACTCAATGTGTCAAAAAAGTTTTGTTTATGTTATATATTATCTAAATATATGTTCATGGAACATAGGTGTCCCGCTGTAGTATCTGAAATAACATAGACACAAAACTTAACAATTTGTGTGATGGACGGACGTACCTACATATAAGTGTGGTGGAGAAAAAAAAAGTAATATAACATACTGTTATATCATCTGCAGTTCACAAATTTTTTTTAACATAACATACTGATATAATTTATAAGAGAAAAAGGATATATATATATATATATATATATATATATATATATATATATATATATATATATATATATATATATATATATATATATATATATATTGGTGCATTGGGGTCATTTAATAAAACTATTTTTTATGTCACAACCTGCGTTGTCTGAAAGAATTTTCTTCTTGGGATAATCCGACCTCTCTGCATTAGTATTAATGTTTTTTTACTCTCTCTCTCTCTAATGATTGTTTTCGTTTGTATACTCTTCATATTTTCGTGTGTTGTATTTACCATCTTCTGCATGAACACTGGGTCTCTTTGCTGCAATTTGAGATCTCTCAACAAAATGAAAATCAGGGCTGAACATCATTTATCCAATTTTATGTAACCTATTGGGAAAACAAAACTATCCCATATGGTTTGAAAATTTCCGTTTTGCCCCAATGCGCGGGGAAAGCTTCCACATCCTTTATCATTTAACTTCTTTGAACCTTCTGGAAATCCTGAAAGCTATATCTCTTATCAAACCAGAGAATTGGAGGCAGGCATTAAATTTCATACTGAACTTCTCCGAAGACATTGGGATGAAAACATATTTCGTGACTATATGGAAAAACTGATACATTTCTAACGAGCCTAAAAAAAACTATTGGACAAACAGCACAGCAAAGTTTCTAGAGATCACCTTATACAGAAAAACCTAAACATTGTTTCGTCACAACAGGAACGAAAAAGAGAAAGAATAGAAAGTTTCGCAGGAAAAACCTTCCGACAGCCGGAATGCCAACACTGTTGTAAACCCTGTCATCGGTTAAGTTGTCTGACTCAGACATAAGTCTGCTTTCCAAGGGTCACAACCTTTCGGCCTCGATTTTTGTCCCCGGCCGAAAACGTACAATGTACTTTAATTGAAAGAAGACTTCGAGAGTTTTTCACGGAGAATGAGCCTCAAAGAAAAGTTTAGTGACGATGCTAGAGACTCCAGGGTCGTTACCAGTGGGTCTCACAGATTCCGACGAACAAGCGATTATATTCTACCTCCTAGTAAAATTCCAGTTCTAGAGGCACTCTTGTCCGTCTATACAGTCATTAACCCCTTCAAGTTCTTGTTGTTATCCAACATTCGTCAACAAATAGAACAAACTATATGTACATCTACATAACAACCCGCTGTTTATATACTTGTCCGTCGTTCCCGCCATCTTTCTGTGTTGAAATTTGAATTTTCCATCTGCAAGTTTCACCAAGCATTTTCTATATTGATATAATTATTAATACTTTTGACGACGGAAAAACAAATGACAATGATGTTGTTCAAATATATACGTAAAGAGCACAAAGTATTATATTCACCATACATCTGATTGTGTGTGTGTGTGTCTGTGTGTGTATGTGTTTGTGTGTCAATTAGCATTTAACTTTACTGTTCACTTTTATAAACCTTTGTCCTTGTCAATTTTACCTTGAATGTTTTAATTCTCAATTACTGGAGGGCGATTTATTCGGTTGATCACCCTTACTTTTTGGAGCCGTGGCCTCTCAGTGGTGGTAAGTGTTCTGGGCTTGCAAGCAAAAGGACGCTGATTCAAATCCTGCGCAGACCAGGCCGAGTTGGCCACCGTGATGTGTTTCTGGGCAGCACAATTTATTCAAATAGCCTCCGTAAGGTATAACCCTTCGTGTTTTGATGTGCGGTGAAACACTATAACAAAGAAACTATACCGTTACTATAGTATCATAATGAAGAGGAACTTGTGCTGAATCATATTTTGAAACAGGTATGCAAGGCCTATGTTCTTCTGAAGCCCTTGACGTTTGGAGAAAATGGTTTCAATGATTTGTGATTTAGTAAGAGACCATTATTTTCAAAATCCTCTGCGTGCATCCTCTTTGAAAAAAGCTTACTTTCATATGAATGTCTCAGTGTCTACCATCATCGGTGATCCATTTTGTTTGAAAACTCCGATTTGAGAGTGTGATAATGCATTCTTATTAAACGGCATTCAATATTCGGTGAGTTATGATTAAAAGTAGAGGTTACATTGCCCGGTTTTGCTCCAGTTTTTTTAGAAGCAGAAAGAGTGTTGGTGATTACGTGCAACTTCGCGGCGGCGACATCGCGGTCTTCCGAGGCTGGCCGCGATGTCGCCGCCGTGTTTTCAACCGCACACGGCGCAGGTCCCCAAGAGGGCGCGCGAGCTATTGGCCAGGACCAACACGCGGCGGTCCTTCGCCGGCAGCGCAGACAGTATGCAAGCATTTTGGAGGATGCCGCAGAAATTCAATAAGTTTTGATTTTTCTACAAAACGGGGTATTAAAAAGCACGGTATCACTGGTCTTACAGTCCAACTGCACGCTGGTGATCGACCCATCAAGCAGCCCAAGACCCAGCTGATGATGAACCGCTTGACGCGCAGGATGAAATGGAATAGGTTGTACGTGGTCGCCCACAGCGCACACTACCAAGCGTGCTAGGACGTGCTGCGGCAGATTAGCGACGCTACCGTCTGCAAGAAGATCGAACTCCTGCGCACGGTCAGCGGGGGGCAGCTTTAAAAAGAGGTGGTCGAAGACCCGGTAACATTCTTTTCTAACATCGATGATGACCCACGACCGGGCGACCTTTATCGCGACAAGAACAACATTATGCTGGAGGGACAAGAGAATCCCACCAGCCTTTTTAGCTGCCGGATGCACAAAAACGCCTTCCTGATGTACCTACCCCAGCGGTACGCCCACATCCCAAATGCGATCAGTGATAGCGCGAACATGATCGTCCTCTTTTGCAGGACCGACGCCCACGGACTGCACAGCGTCTATGTCACGTGTTGTGCCGCCGATATGGACTGGCGCGAGTTCCGCCGCGTTTTTACCAAGGTGACCACAGCGCCACACAGCTTCGCCACTGTAGACATGATCAACACCCGCCCGGCGAAGTTTCGGGCTGGTCTGGACCGCACATTGATATGTAATAATAGAGATACTGTGGACAACAATCTTGTCAGCATCTTATCGCAACCTGTCCGCAACTTGCCAGCAAATTACCGCAAACCTGCCCGTAATGCCGTTTGCGAAAACGACTAGCGCGAACAACAAGATACGCCTACTTGAGAAGCACATGGCCGCGCGCAGCGCGTTGCGTGACAAGCTCGCTAACAAGCAGCTCGATCAGCAAGAGACGGTCTTCGAGCTTGAAACAAAGTTCGCACCCGTCATCAAGCCGGTTAAGGCAGCTGCAAAGGCGCCAAAGAAACCCGAGAGGAGGTCAAAAGCGTTAAGCAAGCCGTCCGGGTAATGGGCGAAGAAACCGTCGCGACGTTGGCAGGGGTGCCTCGCGACACAGCCGCCCCCGACCGGGAACAAGAGCCCTCACCCGCGTACATATCATAAATGTCCACTAGGGTGCAAACATTTACCGCAGAGGGTCGCCAGTATATCCACGTGAAGGGGAACGAGCTAGTCGCGGCCACCCCACTCCCTAACTGGAAAGATCTGTTATTGAGGGATTGCGACAAGAGTCTGTCGCCCAAAAACCTGTTGGACCTCTTGCCGTGATGGGTATACCGTGATGTAACTGAGGATAATGGGCGTACTGCCCTTGGTGGGTGATATTCCTGGAAAGGGTCAACAGGATAAGGGGAAAATATGGGATTGCGCCCGTAGGCGTACGGCGGGGGCAACCGGCCGAGGCACATGAAAAACCCGAGGAGGAGCCTGCTGAAGGAGAGGGTTTCTCGACGCCCCCGAAGAACCTGAGCAAGTGCACATTTTTACAGAGGCGGGTAAGAAATTTAATGATAAACACGGTAGTGTGAGGATAGCGGCCACTATCCCAAGAGATTATAAATCCTATTTAGTGTCACCGCCAACAGGAAAAATAACGCCCTCGGGTTGGGCGCGGCTTAGATTCGAAGAAACCGGTGGAGGCTTTGATAAGGAGTGGAACGATTTTTTGAACCATGCAATAAATCTATGGGAAGAATTAGATGAGGCAAAGAAGAAAACGGGGCAGCATAAGCCGCCGCCGCGGCCGCAGCCGCACACAGGCTAAGGCCTACCTGGTGCTGTAGCGTGGGGTGAGGAACTTTGCCCCGACAATATGGAAGAATATATCAGTCGCGTGGAAACAGTCTTTGGGGCCTACGGAGCCTGGATCAAGTAACTCGAGTTCATCAACGAGGCTGACGCTATTTGCCGGCGGTTTTTTCAGGCCAACGCCATGGACAGGCCCAAGTATCGGTCGTTAATTAGAGAGATCTTTGCTGATGTCTATGACACGCATTAAGGCGGGGATATGGAGCCACTTAGCCTCGCCATCCACAATCTCGGCGAAAACATGTCGACCCAGCTGCGGGTCATCCAAGAACAGACTGCGCCGTGCACCACCCAGATGGTCATTTCGAGCTCGAAGCAGTCGGCGTTCGACTTGGTGTTCCCGACGCTGCTCTAGGCCATTCGGGGTAGCGACCAGGAGATCAAGCTGCCGTCGCTGCGGGTCTACTACAGCTGGTCCAAGGTCCGCGACGAGCCGTTTGGTGACCTCCTGACCAACAACCTGCAAGTGTTTTCCTCCGACGTCGGCGTGACCTGGAAGTCAGTCCGGCTGCCGTCAGACATGGAGCCCCAGCGGCAAATCACGGCTCTGGGGGCGGACGGCACCAAGGTGAGCATCCGAGGACGATCCGACCCTTTCCGCGGCCATAGAGGTGGCCTAGGCCGCCTACCGCTTGGACGTCACGCGATCTAATCTGCGAATGCTGCTGGTACTCCAAATCAATGCAAAATATTAAAAATTGTTTGCGTTTCTCAAAACATTGCTCAAGGTCATTGAATGTGCTTACATAAGCCAGTAAAATGCGAAATGTAGATTACACTGACCTTCTTTTGTTTTACGGCTATAGTACAAATACAGATGCATTAAATCATCTAGCATGGACATTTCTTGAAAACTAAACTGAAGGCACACAATTGTACCAAAGTCAGTGAAGCGCAAAATACTGGTAATATCATCAACAGATTTTATATCTCTGCGAAAGATTAGTACAAGATATGACAATGTTTTGGGTGCCAAGGAACGTTTCAGCGCATTCTGTAAAAGTGAGAAATGTTTTTGGAAAGTTTGTCTATCCACCGAAGAATTGTTTTAGAAAATGGTCATGCTTCTCGGTTTGTATTTTTATGTCGAAGACGTTGAGACTAAAGTAAAGCAAAATGCGAAACATTTTCTTCTTCTTCTATGTACTTGATATTATTGTTAGGAAAACGCCCTATATGTTTATTATTATTTCATGTCGGCCATGAAAGCATTTTAATTCTAGAGAATACAAAAACTGGAAAACATCAAAGCAATTACTACGAGCATGAAATATACGAAAACTTAATGAAAACGGATTATTGTAATTATGATGCATTTAACGTATTCAACCGTCTGAACGGTAGTAGTACGACGTAGTAGCATGTTGTGTCCCTCCGCGACAGTGGCAGGGCATAAAGTGTTTTCATTGTCCGTCCCTACGTAATTCCGTCCTTCATTCCTAGGTAAAGTTTTGCTTTCAGGTCAGTTTTCAGCACAGTGGTGGGGCATCATGATCCATATAAACTTAAAGTTTTCAAATAATTTCCAGCCTGCAATAATTTTAAAATCAGCGGTTTATTCTAGCGGATCTTAACTTCCGAATACTGTAGGTTATTCGCCTGTAAATCTTCATTAGGTCCTTTGCGCAAACATGATTTCTTGACCAAAACTTCTCCAGCGAGAAAAGAGTAATACACAATGATGGCAATGAGAATGTCCAGATAAAGAAATAAGTAGTCACTACAGCGTTTAAGTAGAATATGTGCGCAGCAATTGCAATACATATCTGTGTTGAGGGTTATTACATCATTATATTATGGGTTGTGACAGCTCATCCCGAAAAAAAAAAAACAGGAAAGAAAAAACAAAACAAAAGAAAACAACAACAACAACAAAAAAGAAACAAAAAAAATCTTTCAAAGGAATTACACTTTGCAGCTATTTTTATGTCTTCAATATTTGGTAATACGGCGTAATTTTCGATAATATTTTTATTAAGATCCATTTCAGGATTTTGTGTACAAGAATTGGGGGGGGGAGCATTCTGGAGATTGTGTCAAGGCATCAAATTGACACTGAGTTAAATATTATAGAGATAATTGAAACCCTGAGAGCGGCTTTACTGGGGTTTACTGGAAGAAATATGGACAGGGAGAAAATGGGATGCATAGGACGTTTGTGAGGCTGCAAGACATCTAACTATTGGACATTGATCAGTTTGGCTACAAATGAGTAAGAGTAAGCAAGGGATAAATAAATATAGAACAAACCACAAGACTAGGTACTTGTGGTTAATATGACGAAGGAAATGGTTATTATAACGAAGGAAATGGTTAATATGACGAAGGAAATGGTTATTATGACGAAGGAAATGGTTATTATGACGAAGGAAATGGTTATTATGACGAAGAAAATGGTTATTATGACGGAGGAAATGGTTAATATGACGAAGGAAATGGTTATTATGACGAAGAAAATGGTTATTATGACGAAGGAAATGGCTATTATGACGAAGAAAATGGTTATTATGACGACGAAAATGGTTATTATGACGAAGGGAAGTTAACAGTACTACCTATGTCGCGAGTAACGGCGCTTATCACATAGCTCATGCACCAGGATCCTAACACACACAGTCTAGTACTCATTCCCTCAAAGGATGTCAACGTCTATCCCCCATGTGTCACAGACGATGCTTTGTTGTGGGACCGACCTTAACGTTAAACACAGAAATACTTTTAAATTGTCGACATTTTCTCTTTGTTACAAGACAGATATTTCCTTAGCTGGTAGTATTTGTTTCTTGTTAACGGAAGAGCTCATTGCAGAATTGTGTAGTTCTTGCAGTCGATACAGATCCCCGTCTAGCCACGAAACATCCTGAGTACAAAATGCATACTCAGACTAACACTAAACTAAAAATCAAACTTTTTAAATAAATCGAAACAAATGTTGCAAAAATCATACAAATTTCAGAAATATTGTATCATTGGCAGGCTGACATACCTTGATTATGATTTGCAAATGCGAGGTTTTAGGCAGGATTTGAGTTCTTATCCTCAGACAGTTTGGAATATATAATAAAAATATAAACTTTTAAACTCTGCCTTTTAATACCCAGGAATATGGATATAGTTATTTTAGTGACAGTTCTTGTAAGAAAGTAATTTTTAGAAATTATCCTGCAAAGTTTGTGCGCAGTTGTATCATCTTTCATTATTTGCTAATAATCTATAATACCCCCACCCCCACATCCATTGATTCACTTAACATAAGTTCATTAATGCTTCAACAGTCTTTTGTAATTTCGATGGCACTTTCTTTGAAAACTCATTGAAGTGTAAATACAACATATTGGCATATATCGTATTTTGCATATATTCAGATCAATAAATCTCTATCTCACTGCATTCATCCATATATCCATCCATAACCATCCATCTTTCTCTCTCTCATATATATATATGGTGAAAATGTTTTGCAAACAAACTGACAGTCCCCTTCTTGTCACTACACATTTTGAGTACAAAATACATACTCAAGCTAAGATTTCAAAAATTTACATTCTGAAGTAAATTAAAATTTAAACTAAGCCATTCAAGAATCATTAAAATTTATAAAATACCGTATCTTTAGTATACATGCAATTTATAAGATATTAAGAGACCGTATGTATGTGTATTTGTTTGTATGCATGTATATGTGCATATATATGGGGTTAAATGACACGGCACAATTCTTATTAGATAATGCCAAGCAAAAGCTGGACAGCAAAAATGGTAAAAGCGAAATCCATGCTAATATCTCCAGGAGTATAACACCACTCCCAATAAAAAATAAATATTCACCTTGAGAGACAAAAGATAAAAGGCATTGCTGTTGCCCCTCCCCCTCCCCGAAAGAAAGCAAACAACAACAGAAGAAAAGAAACAGGCACACGAAACATACATATAGGAAAAGAGGGTAAAATGCTTATTTTAAAAATAATAAAACAGAAACTGGTCAACATTTTTCCTTATAAACCGCACTCTTTTAAAAACATTGATGCATCCCACGGCAAATATGTTGCATCTATTAGTCCCCTCTTACTGCATGCAGTAGGTCCCATCAGGCCTATTATACATCCCCGAGCCCGTTGGGAAATACCTTATTATGGTTTTTGAGTAAAGGCTTTGTATACTCAGTTTCCTGACTACTGGGCCAGGTCTTCTTGAACAAGCAAGTGGAATTCATTACAGACAATTTTTTCCCAAAGTTCAACCTGATCTACTTTTTTGCACTACTTCCCTGTAGTAGGTCACGAATATTGATAGTTTTTTTCACGTGGTAGTTGTTGAAATTACAAATCGTGCAACCTGTGCATATTAAATACCTTTTCTATTATGTGGTAAGTCTCCAATGCTAAACCAACATCCATTGATTCACTATAACATAACTTCATAGCTGTTTCAACAGTTTTTTGTAATTTTGATGACACTTGTATTGAAATACTCAGCAGAAATGAACAAAGACAATCATATATCACAGTGTGAGTAGTGTTTGGTGCACCTGCTCTAAAGATGATTCCAGGACAATATATTTAGGAATACATCTCTCCCTCTCTCTCTCTCTCTCTCTCTCTCTCTCTCTCTCTCTCTCTCTCTCTCGATGCATTTATTTGATTATCCATTCATCCATTGATGTATCCATCCACCCAATTATGTATGCATATATGTAAGTATGTATGAATATTAGGGCAGCCATTCGTCCAGTTTTATACCAGACAGTCCGGCTTTCAACTGGTCTGTCCCCTTCTTAAGGTGATTATTTTTGCGTATGTGCAAAGGAGGTATTCTTGAGTTCCATCAGTGGCCATCCTAATGTATGTATGTATGTATGTATGTATGTATGTATGTATGTATGTATGTATGTATGTATGTATGTATGTATGTATGTATGTATGTATGTATGTATGCATGTAGATAGGTATGTACGTATGCGTCTAATTGGTCTATCTATCGCCTCTAACTTCTGAGCCATCTGTATTCTCTGTATCCACCCATTCATTATTTCGTGTAATCTCTTTCCGTCAGTGCACTCTATGACTGCATTTAGATAAACTTCTGGTCCCTCTTCTCAATTGAAAATCCTAACATAGTATTAATAGTTTGACTTTATATATTGAAAGTTATGAAAATTTAAGAGAGGTAGTATTGCTCCCGCAACAAACAAACAAAGAAATATAGAACAAAACAAAACAGCAAATAAACATATAATAGCTTGTTTTCCTGTTCTTCCTAGATGACAACTATCTATCTATAATTGTTTTTAATCAATCTATGTTTTTCTACGGGGTGTGATCTGTAGGATGAAGCTTAAAAACTTGGGTAGTGTATTCCCCTGGAGTCACTTGTTGCACTCTGTCTTATTCTGGTAAACTTTAATACAAAGGAATTGTAATCATTATATTTGAACAGAAGAGTTTTTCAGTATTAAGTACTCGTCCATAATATAAAACATATCAAACAGAGTTTAATATACCGCGCGCCATAAATAGTGTTGTAAAATACACTAGTTTATGTGTTGATATCGATATTTGTTAACAGTTGATCCCTTAGATTAAAAGCAAAATACACAATCTTTGAAACAAACACGTGTAAGTACACTTATTTTCTGACTGGACATTAGATTTGTAACTTCATGCACTGAAGGATTGATATAATAAATCTCGTCGAGATATTTCCATCTTAAATTGGTATACGAAGCACATATACATACAAAACGGTATTTTCTTTAAGAACCTAGTTTGAAAACTATTTGACCTTTTTCAGTTTTAGTATGTTTTCCTCTTTTAATCATTAAATCATGTTTAGAACATTGAAAAGATCCAAACGTTTTTTTCTTTTTTTTTTAAATAATAGGTTGATCTAATGTTAATTATTTTCAATTTCCAATAAACACTTGCACTGACTGTAATGTACATTTTTTTGTAGAATCATTCGTTTCAAAGATGGTATTAAAAAGCACATTAATAAATAAAACAATGCATTGTAAAATCAAGTGGTAACGAATGACTGGTATCATTTCGGGACCTGGAGTTTTATTGTTCAAAGAGCAAACGCTATTATTATTTATTTACTTATAATTGGTTTATTCAATTCAAAATTGTCATTCTCATTTCTCGCAGTACCCTCATTGTCATCTATATTTTCATATGTATTGGACATAAATACGGAATGACAATAGTTTAACCAGTGATCCTTTGTTACTGTGGATCTCTTGGATTTACTCTGTTATAGCCTTTCCATTGAACATTTGCCAGACTGTCTTAGAGTCGTTTCTTGATTGTACAAGATTATGTATCATTTACTTTTCATATAATGACGTTTTCAGTTTACACAATCTTTTAAATGAGTTTCCACTGTGAACGTATGGGTCTAGATAAATAGTTTGGTTTGTAGATATAGATTTTCTTAAAAGTTGAAATGTCTCCTGTTTAGCATCATCACAGTCTTGATCCCACCATGGGGGTTGTAATCTCTGCGGTAGAAATGGGAGCTTCGGTGGCTGCATTTCAGCACAAATTTCCTTATATAAAGACCCAACTTTTCTACACAATGGTTGATATTTAACTGCAGCAAGTCGGTTATGCCTTGAAATGTTTAGTACATTTCTGCTCAGAACGTTGGAGAAAGTGTTCCCCATTTGTGTCTTTCAATTGAAAAGAGTGCCCATCACTGTGATTATCATCGTTATCATCGTCCTCAACGTCGTCGCTAACGCTGCCATCACTGACATTCCTTTCACGCATAATTCCTTGCAGTAGTTTATATTTTACTACAATTATTTGATTTATCAACAATTTGCGTGCTACAATAGTTTGGAAAATGGGAGGATTCGTCATTGTCATCAATGCCAACGTTTAATATATAGGCACATAACTCTGCGGAGACTTCAACATAATCCACTATGCTGCTGCCATTATTTGCAATGCATGTTACATTCCCATTCTTATTGTTGAAAAGCCTGCTAATAAATATATGTATATTAAATATTTTGCACATTTCCGCAAGAACAAAAAAAAAAAAAAAAAAAAAAAACAAAAAAAACACTGTTGTGTATTTCACAGTCTTTTGTATTACGTGGCAGAGAAAAAGTATCTCCATCGGATATAGCATCTATATGTAAAATATTTTCTAAAGTAAAATCATGTATAAAGCCAAGAAGACCTTTTATACAAACATTGAAATCTCCCGCATGAACCAAAGCCGCTTTTTGGTATACATACTTTATCATTTCTAATTTCCCAGCAAATAAATCGATTCCCTTTTCTTTAGGATTGTCATAAATTAATGATCCCTTCAGTGAAATATATACAAATATAAAAACTATCTCTTTGATATTATTCGGTAATATGGAATAAATATGCACACAACATAATCTTGCATGTCACTGCTGTTTTTGACACTATGCTTTCTGCTAGTACATGCGTCTTCACACATACGGTTAAACACCCTGATTTCCTACCGATAATTTTCTTTTAACGCACAGAGCTAAAAGATGTATATTCCTAACAAATTATAAAAATCTTCGTCTGACGTACAATATGTTTCGCAAAAACCTACTATGTGGAAACTCGTACAATAAGAGGCAAATTCAAAGTTATGTTTATATTTCAAGTACTTCAATATTGCAACACCAGAAAGAAATGCATATAATACACAAAGCTTTGCTATTATTTACATTATGGTGGCCGTGACCTGCTCTATAATCCTGTTATTTACTGGTTAAACTAGCTCTATCCAAATCTCCTCTGAGGTGTTGATCCACCGTATACCAAATTGTCCGTGGTAAGTGTATACGCTCCGATATTCGAGATGTGATAACGGAACAACTCTTCTTCTTCTCCCAGTCATTCAAGTAAACCTGCACGCTGAGAATCAGTTTATTATCTGTCAAGGGTGATACTCCTTTCTGTGTAACAACATTTCTAACGACTCAATTCCAACCATTTTAAAATGATAATTATGATTGACAAGAGTACAGATATTCAGATATACGACACAACCAGTAATACAAAATGGATTATAGATGAAGTTCTGAAAGCATTATTCCAGGTAATATTGTTTTGGTAACTATAACTTTTTATAACCAGTAATCCTATTATCGTCCGCTTCGCGTCGGTCAATATGATGTTTACTGGTTCATACAATTTCATGCTAGCCTCTACAAAGGTGTATAGTTAATATATGCGGCATGGGCTAAGGATCATTTTGAATTGGTTCGGGGCGATATAACCGGGAATGTAGATAGCGTTCTGTCACCTTCCACCAAGATATGGGATAATTTAGGTCCCGATCCATCAATAAATCGGGTTAGGTGCATGAGTAAAGAAGGAACCTCTTGAATCATTGATTCGGTGATCAAAACAAGAAAGAGTGGGAGGGGGAAGAGAGATCATTATTAAAAAAACACAAGTGAGTGCTTACATCCTGTTATTGAAAATTGTTACATGGTTAAATAAAAATGGGTGGGTAGCAGTTTGATTGCTTGTGTTCCTTTTCAACATTTTTGGAGTGCTGCTCCCAATGGAGAAGGCAATAATGGATTTAATACATCACACACTTTCATGTAATGTTGGCATGTGACAATATTGCTGGCTGGAGCAAGTATAATTCATGTAGTCAAAAATAGCATCCCATAGTCGTGTGGAAATGCATAATGTCCTAGAATAGATCCCGGTAGTTAGCCAATCAGAACACGAGAATGTATCATGTTATATACTAATTGTTCGTATTTATACTGACATGTGTCATAGTTTTGTAGTTGCAAAACTTTTGCCTAATATGGCCAATCAAATGAACGTAGAATCAAATTAAGATCCTATGAAATAATCCTTCATCTCAAGGAAATGTTGTAGAGTTAATCAATATTTGGCTGCACAGTGCACACACTATTCATTGCTTTTCAATATACTGTTGGGAAAAATAGATCACTTGAATAGTTGTGCTAGTTTATGCTAGGTCATTTATTTGAGTAATCATCAGCAAACAGAGAATACAAGCTGAACTGTGATCAACAGTTAAATCCAAATCAAATTTAAGTTTGGGCAGTGTGTTATTACAATTTATAATTGTATATGTTATACAGTGGTGATAATGAATCTGTCAGATTTGCTCAGACAAGCTAGAAGTCAAGTTTTTAGCCTCACCATTATTATATAACACTCACAACTAGCCAGCAGTACCAGTGGTCATCAATACATCATTATATGCAGTGTCATAACTTGACCCTAATTATATAATACTCACAACTAGCCAGCATTACCAGTAGTCAGGAATACATTGTTTGTTGCTGTTACGACTCTATGGTCTAAGCAAAATTTAACAGAAAGAACGTGAAACCAACAAATCAAGTAAAAATTAACAAGCAATTTATGTCTAGATAATAAAATGAAAATCAAAAGACACTTACAGTAACGTGAATTAAAATCTAAATAATCCAATAATCCTAAGTGTCCTAATCACAAGTCTTAAATATAGAATGCTCCGAATCAATTTCTGTATCCTTGAATGTGCTGATATGCCAATAGTCTTTAAGGTCATGTTGTTCCAGTAGTATTTAATGTGCTGATGTGCCAAAATGATGTACTCCAGAATATCTTTGAATAAGTTAACATAGATCCCAAAATCATCAATTCAAAATCCAAAATCCAAAAGTCTATGAGGACTTTTATAATCCAATTAATATTTTAAATAATTCCTCTCTCTGAATTTGGAATGAAATTTTACAACTGTAATTAAGAGTTTAATGTTGTTTTTTCTGAGTTTATCGTGGAATAAACTGTCAGGTGCCGAATCACACAGCAAATAACGCTCGAAGGGCGTTATTATTGTATAAACATCATACATAACAGTTGCAGTGGGCTAACTTAACCATTATTATGTAATACTCACAGCCAGCCGACGATACCAGTGGTCAGCAATCCATTGTTAGTTGCAATGTGCTGACCTGACTGTAATTTTGTAACACTAATAATTAGCCAGCAATAACAGTGGTCAGCAATCCATTGTTAGTTACAGTGTGTTAACCTGACCATAATCATGTAGTACTCACAACTAGCCAGCAATACCAGTGGTCAGCAATCCACTGTTAGTTGCAGTGTGCTAACCTGATCATAATTAGTTAACTGGGTTGTCCATTGTTTTATTTTTGTTGTTTTTTTGTTAGTGACATCTCTTCTAATGATTACTTCACATGTGCCAAATTATATGTAGATGAGACCAATTCAGATGGGAATCAACATCTATGTTTGAACGTGAGTCCAGGCATTTTATATTACATTTGTGGTTATAGTTTCACAAATGCAGATTTTGCCAACTATCAAAAAATTTTACTTCAGAAATTGCCTCCAATAAAATATATACTTTGTGCCCACCATTTAAAAAAATAACCAAGAATTACAGCTGCTAATTGCATTTTATCTCCATTTATGTAGTGTCTAATATTAGTACAAAAATATGGACTATGGTTATGTTTCTTAAAGCAAATGTATCTCATGTGATTTAAAATTCATTCATAAATCGAATATGGTATTACAAAAGCCATATGTACAATGAAATTTGTACCAAATAATCAGATGGTATATATGTACTAATGAATAAAGTACATATTGCTAACAAACTTTCTATTTCCTTGTATTAGCTTTAGACCCCTTGGTATACCTCTAAGTCTTTAATCGTTTCATTTACATCGTCCCACGGAATTCGCTGCAACATTTGTAGGAGTCGTGGCATCTATATCCTTATACCTACGTCGAGTCAAAGTTTTTTTATTTTTTTGTAATAGCAATAGTTTTAAAATCTAGAATGTATTTGTCGTTTTGCGTTTCACTTGAATCTGTAATAAAATAGCTATAAATGCGTTCTCTCAGCTACGCTCCAAAGTTAGATTCTGAATGCGCTCTTCAAAAGTATCCATTCACATTGAATGGCACCGAGGCTATATTACATAATTTGTCGTACGAAAATATTTGGTTAGAACTATCGTTTGAACCGTTTTAGTTCAAATCATATCACTTCATATTTTGTTATTATTTGTACATGAATTCCATATTTCCACTGCATATTTCTTTATTTTACTTCAACGCACTCTCATCGTTTATTGGTTCATTCTTTCTATTAAGTTCTCAACTGTTGAATGTATCACCTGAATTTTATAACAATTAGGTGAACATAGTCTCTCTTATCTGCAACAGGTTTTGTCGGCGCTCTTTAGTCGGCGCGCTTTTGTCGGGAGTTTTAAGATGCGCTCTTTTGACGGCGCGTTTTTGTCCTGCGCGCTTTTGTCGGACACCATCCAGACAATGTAATGATTATCACCTTTAATCAACCCATATGCAGGTATTTTTCCAAACTCATCATAACAATATACGTGCTAGAAACTTTTAATACTTCCCACATACAATTTTAAATTCCTCTCTTTCTCTGTTACACGCATACGCACAAAGTATGCTGTTTTGACAAAATTTCAATGCCCTTAAATGTCACCATGTACTTCTTATTTCCACGTTTATAGAGTATTTGGATTAACTGATGATTATCCTATTTTCACGTGTTTAAAGCTACACACGGCAGTACGAACGGTAGAAATGCAAATACAATCTGCTAATTCCTTGTTTCAGAATTATGTCGGACTGATAAATCATATCGATTAAGAATAGTAAACAAATTTGTCTCTACAAAAGATGTCGTTCATATTGATAGATACGATCCTACCTTGGAATACTTTGGGTGAAATTTAGAACCAAGTGTACTTTGCATCTCACTATTGTGTTGGTCGACCCCCCCCCCCCAAAAAAAAAAAAAAAAGGTCTGGGTAAACAGGGTAATTTGATAAAGGATATCTAAATTTAGGTCTAAACTATAGAAACACAACAGACTAGTGAGACGAATGCACCGCAATAAACCCGTGATAATCAATGCAAAATATGGACTGGAATTTTTGCGAAACGCCTGTATGGTAACCGTAATGTTTTATCAAGATCAAATGTATTCCGAAATTTAAGTGCATAACGCAGTAAATACTCGGTTATGTGTAGCACATTATGAGTGAGTTTTTAACGCCAGCCAGTAGCATGAAAAAAAAAAATGTACATTGACTTGTATAAAAAGGCAAATTAAATATTACAGTTATTATGCGGTTTTGCTTAAATATTGATATATTTGATCTACACATAAGGTTGGAACAATTGTAAGACAATAGTTAAACAACCCCAATAACCGTAAAGGTAAAGAAACAAAGATTTGGGTTGCTAAGGCATTTTTACCAAACGTTCAAGAAGAATGCCCATCATTTTGTTTAACTTTAGACGTAGACTTGATTATACCTTTAATTGCAGTTGCTTTATCATGAAATGTCGTACGAACATACTCAACCTTTTGGAACGGAGGCACGAAGAATTTCAGAAACTTGTATCCTATTACTGTAGTAAAAACAAGAGTAGTATGACGGCACATTATACGCTCGCCCCGTGTTTAATAGTGCTATATGCATGCACTAGTAGGGCATGGTTGACTCTGGAGATCATCGACCAGTGGGTCAAACTTTGGTCAGGTTTCTCTTGGTCTTGAACTTAAGTTCTTATGCAAAAACCATTTTCTTCTTTCAGGAACAGTGACGTTCAACTTTGACCTTTTCACCCCCAAATCAATACGCTTTCCTAACGAACGTTCGCTTCTTACACACGCTTTGCTGAAGGTATATGGTCGAGAACAAAATATTTTCTGCAACAATTTTTCTTTTTTCAGGCAAAGTTACCTTGACCTTTGAAATTTTGACCCCCAAATAGATAGGTTTGTATCCTGATTCCATGTGCAAGCCATGCACACAGTTTGGTCCAGGTCTATGTTGTGGAGCTACTTTTGTTACGCAGAAACCATCTGTTTTGTTGTAGTCAGTGACCTTGGCCTTTGATGTTTTGACCCCAAATTAACTGGCTTCTTTTCTACCCTAAGTATGAGTTGCCCACAAAAGTTAATCCAGATATATGATATATAACCAATATTACTCTGCGAAAACCATTTTTCCTCTTTCAACAGTGAAAGCTACCTTTGACATTTTGAGCTTGGTAAAAATCCCAAGGACAACTTATCTACACAGTTTGGTCCAAGTATATAATGCAGAAATTGAGATATTATGTGGAAACCATTTTATCTTTTTCCAGTCATAGCGAGCTTGACTACTAACCTTCCAACCCTGAAATCAACAGGTTTTTTTCTTATAGCAAATGCAAGCCATCAAGAATGTTTGTTCCCGGTACGTTAAGTAGAAGTAATGTTATTGTCTGAAAATCATTTTTCTTCTTTTAGTCAGAGTGACTTTTATCTTTTTTGATCCTTAAAATCAACAAGCCATTCATATAGTTTGGTCCTGTGATATGGAATCTGCGGAAACCATTTTTCATCTTTGAGTCTCAGTAATCTTTTCCTTGGACCTTTTGACACAGGAATCAATATGACTCTTTCTTACTCCAAGTGCAAGCGATCTACAAAGTTTGATACCTGTAGATGGTGGATTACTCAAGTTGCACGGAAACAAAATTGGTAACATACGGACAGACAACATTATAACATAGTGCGCTCCACCTTATGGTCGGCGTATACAACGAAAAAACATTCAAACAAGACACAGACGTGATCAACAGCAGCAGGTTTCCTGATCATGTCAATGTTTTGTTAAATGACAAAGCAGTGTTTAATGTCGACGGAAAATGACTGCACCACTATGTAGTAGCTATCCTGTTATACGTAGCATCTTATGATTGAATGCAACATCTGCTAATAATTTCATGCGGGGGGGGGGGGGGGATGGAGAGAGAGAGAACACACTGAAAAAGCTGACTCTCATGTAAGAGAAAACTTGGATAAAATCAAACTAAAACCTATTTGCCAGGAAGTGATTGTGGAAATATTATTTGCTTAAATTTAATACATCAGATTAAACGTTTGAAATTTGTTCTCATGATGCAGAATCATAGTGTAAAATATTATCAGTTGAACTATCATAAATAAGAAATAGTGTTGCTATGAAGCATTTTCATCGTACTATATAGGATAATTTTTTTAATTTGTTCTTTCTTTGAGTGTGACCTACTGATAACCCCCAAATGTACATTTCAAGTTTAAATTTGTGAGAAAAATGTTTAGATCATATCATATTTATCTCATTCTTACGTGTTAACATCTCAGAGTAGAAGTATGAATAGCAGAAAGGAAATAACATTAGAACCTTTTGAAAAGGCATGTGTCTGATGCATAACATGTATCGAGCAAACAGAGGTGGCAATGACGCAAAAAAGGATTTCGTTTATCTTAATAGATGCGACACTACCTACAAGCAATAATTCCTTGCAGGAAAAATCCCCGGTGTCGTTGTGATACACCCGGTTTCATTGTGATACATCCGGTGTCATTGTGATACATCCAGTTTACTGTCTTATTTTAGGACTATACGACGTTCGAGATCAACAGGGTTATTAAATACAAAGGCTCTAAATTTAGATCTTATGGATAGAAACAGGGTACCCTAGACTTTCGCGAAGTATCGAGCTGGTAGCAGATGATGATCAACATTCGTCAGTTAGAATACAATGTCATTGGTTTGTTACATGATAGTCCCAGGTACGTGTTCACCAACATTAACTACACCGCGTTGTAGGTACACTTTTATGTGTAACATCTTATGATTGAATTTATGTAGCATCAGTCAATAGTTTGAAATAATGTGAATAATAGGAAAATTAAATTCTATGAAAGAGACAACTAAAATAAAATTCAATAGAGAAACAAAAGTATTATCAGTCTTTGTTGAAATAATGTTTGATTAGATTTAAGCTTACCATCGTTTATGTTGGACATATTCTCAGCTCGGACAGTCACATTAAAATAAAATAATTGATAGGGCTATATAAAAAAAATTAAGAAAATTATTTTTGTTGGCATGTAAATTTATGTCGAACGAACAAGAAGAATATTTGAACATTTTCTTTTTCTCGTTGTGTTTTTTTTAATTTTTTAGAAAAAAACCAGCACAGCAAATGAGTTATACATATAATGCATCACCGTACATCAAGAAGAAGCTGACTATTGTCATGCACCTGCATTTTCCCATGGTATTAATTGACATACGAAAAGAAGTATGTGAAACAAATGTCCCGAATAATATTTACTATTGATACGTTGAAAAAGGATGCCATTGTGAGCGAAGCTTCTGCCTTATTACACTGATTGCTCTGCACTGGCCCAAGAAGAGCATGTACTGCAGTATCCTTATACTCAGTTATATTATGGGCATCACGTCAATGAATTCCTTGTCCTCTTTTTTAGATCAAGTTTTTAAAATAGATGAAGAAGTGAGTGGTACTTCTGGAATTAATTTTGTTGTCTTTCACCAGCATATGATAGTAATTACCACAATATGAAAGTCCTTACATCTGATTTCGCATCATAGTCTGAAAAATGGGGTGGGAGATCCATCTACAAACAATTATCCTTCGTACCATCAAAATGGTGACAAATCTTATAGCACTGTAAGCTTGCCTAAATGATTTGCACGAAATGAAAGATAATACAATGCAATAGCCTTTGTCTTATTGTCAGTCTAAGCTTTGCAATACATCAGATTGTCATGGAAGCTTGGTAATTTTTTTATCCTCTCAAACACTACTTAAAACGCTCAGACACTTTTCAATAAACCAAACTTAAAAAGCTTTTTTATTTGTTTAGTTACAGGCTAGGAATATTTAGAGTTTATTATGTTAGACAAAATTAAATTGTATTTCAATTCCAAGAGTTATTATTCGTAGCGTTCACGGAATCGCAATTCTATGTGTTTAAATGTGGATTTTTTTTAAAAATCAAAAGTCAAAGATAAACAGTTCAGTACTTGCATGTGTGTATATTTTATGTTATCTGTCTTAGTTTTGAAATAAGGGTTTTCCCCATAGTGTGATTTATCACATTCAATCCACGCATCAAACACTACATGGAAAAGGTATACACAAAGACGGAACGATTTATTCCTAATATTTACCTCTCAAAAGGACAACTAAATGCCCCCAGTGTTTCTTAGTTTCATTGTCTAATTGTATAAAATATTTCCATTCTTATCATAGTTTTAGGTGTGGAGTGAATGTGGAAATGCACTTGATATCTATCCATACCTTCAGTTTGTAAAAGACTGATAACATATATTGAGCAAGCTTAGAACAAAAGAGTGCTTCGAAGGGTGTTGTTCATATATAGAGATAAAATTCTTTGTAGAATTTCAAGTGCCAGATTTTACAAGCAAAATGTTATATTCATGATCAATATCATAGTTCTCAATTGTCTTGGTCATCAAAGTTCGGCAAATGTTGTTTTGCATGAATAAGCATAATGTTTGGAAGGATGCATCCTGTTTTCAGTCGCGTTTTTGTCAGCACAGGAGATCACTTAAAGCTATAATTTTAAACTTGGTTTCTAAACACATGAAATGTAGCCAAGTATCACGAGCTTTTTGAGAAAAAAAATGTCTCTCTGATACTTTGCTTTAATAAATGACAAGGAATGGTTAAATTGGACTGCAGTTTACTGCACTTCGTAGTACTTGCACTGCTAAGCATAGCAAGTTATTATCGAAATTATGGAATGTTCGCTGATATTCAAACATATTTGAAATTAAAGTTAACTGCCAGACAGTGAGTTTTTTTTTTCTTTTTTCCTCTTTTTTGCAGAAAGATTGTTTAGTTTCTTTAAAATCATCACAAAATGCATTGAAATGTGTGCAGGATTCAGATACGGAATATCCAACATAATTAGGTGAGAAAGGGAAAACAATGAATACTTTCACTGATAAGACATTTTCTTTTACTGAAGACTAGTGACACATTTGTGTATATTTGAATTTTTGAATGTCTCAAGACGTTCATAAAAGACGACCACGAGGGCACAAATATTGTATACAAGTTCTATATTATTACAGAGTAAAACAAACTTATTGACCGGTCATCGTGTGGACATCAATGACATGGATAGGGTTGGATATAATGATTTTTGCTGTTTGTGCTGTAAAGACGTTACCTCTTATAAATTATTGGCAGTGTTTAAATATCCCTTTTTACAATAGTTCTAAAAAGTGAACAGCTTTTTTCAAGAATTTAATTGACTTATTCTGCTGATTAATTGTAAGAATTAGAAATCCATTCATCCTCGGTTCATTATTGTACGTTATGAATCTTGCGTTTATGTTTAAACTAAACTTCGATAAACGCGTTAAATAATTTGAACATTATATGATTACCTTTGTTTTGAATTATATATCCCCCTTCACGGATTATACACTAATATGTTCTTCTTGTAAAGCTAAGAAAGTGGACACATTAGAGGTGTGCTTCAGATAGGAACGAGTTAATAGCATATTCCAAGCTTTCAATTGGCTAACCAATTCACTCAGCCTATTGGTAATCGTTGCATAATTGGTTGGCTGGATATAAACTTGCCTAACGAAGTACGACAAATATAATTTGGTATATGACATGTGCAAAAATAAAATCTTTATAATTTAGACCTTTTCATCATATTATCATGAAATTTTAAAATGTACTCACGATTCTTTTTAAGAACGAAACACTCCATCTTCTTAGAAATGATTTTTCAAATGTGTAGTCAGAACATCTTTCGTTTTTCCGAGGTTGTCAATTGAATTACGGATCTTTATGATAATATAATACAGTCACGTTTAAAATATTGGCGACTTGGCAACAAATAGAGAAAATGTCACTTGGCAGGAACGGATTTGGGTAATAGAATAGACAAAGAATCACAAAATCAAATATGCGAATTTTTTTCTTTCTACTTGCAAATTCTCGATTAAGGTAACAACGCTAAAAATTTCTCTTATACGATAGCAGCATAGAAATAGTAACCAAAGAATGCTGATAACAAGGATTTTCTACTGTATTTGTCATTTGCTATGGTCTATGTTGGATATTATATATGATGATATTGTATCATATTTTGATTGATCTATGTGTTTATGTAATTAAAAACAAGTCACGAAGAATTTAATATGATAGTTACCGAGTACAACAGATACAACGAGCTCAAAGGGAAACAGGAAGAAAGTTGTTGGAACCTAAAGCAAGAGATTGAAGACTTAAACCATATCTTTTAGAGAAGTTAACAAATTCTAACAAAGGAGGTAAAGAAGTAAAGAAAACCCTGAGATGTTGTATAAATGGAAATCTGTATTTATTGGTTGCTTAAATCTATATATTTAAATTTTCGTTGTATAAATGGAAAGTTATATTACCATTATAGGTCATTATGAGACAAAAATCTATTTACAAATCAAATTGATAGCAGAAATGAAAAGTTATCAATTTTATTACAGAGAATAGATGTTGTTATTGGTTGTTACAATATTTTAAATGACCATAAACAACACATTGTATTAGATAAGAGACAAAAAATGAAACAAAAACTTTTTAAAATTGCAGATGGATTTTACGATCTTGGAATGTACATTAAAAAGATTAGAGTGGGAATGACTGCTAAAACAGATAACGTAGACGGTATTCATATCGAGTGTACATAACAAACTACAACTCAGAATTGATTTGACGCAATAATCAGATGTATGTACAGTCATCTATTGAATCAGTAACTATATGTGGATTTTTGAAACCCAAAAGTATATACATTTTCCTAGACGAAATCAGTAATAGCAAAACATTACTTAATTGTTATTATTATTGTCTGCTATAGTCTCTACCTGTTAAAATGTTTTTCTTGGTGATTTTGTTCATATAATGTTAATAGTCATTAGAAACAACTTGAAAGATGTTCTTGAAACAGATTGAATGGCAGGATTAAAGACAAAGATAAAACAAATATTAGATTTTTACGGTATGTTTGTAACATATTCTTTTCGTGTAAAGTAAATAAAGTATGACGAAAAATATTTTTGTAAGAGTTCTTTATGAATTTAGTTTTAAATCTGGCAAAACAAACAGAAAAATGTAACTTCAAATCAATCAATTAAGAATGACTTAAACTTAAAAAAGCAAAAACAACAAATATAGGTGAACCAGTAAAATTAACTCATGCAGTTACTAGTCAGTTTGTATAAAGACGTGTTGACACACAAAGACGCAAATTCTTGGAAGATACTAATTTAAAATACATAAAACACAGAGATAACAGGTAAACAATACAATAGCAGTGCACGTAACAGTGAAGCAGAAACAGCTACTAAAACTAAAGAATTGCAAAAACGGATTAACGACAACAAGAATAAAACATTGAATGCTCCAAATTTGTTTAAGTAGAGACTCGATACCCTGTCCAAAGCTATACCAACACTGCAAACTGTGAGCGAATGAAGCAAGCAAAAGAGTAGATGAAATACCTAACGGAGGTATAAGAGCGAACCTTGAACAGTACTTACAACCAACTGAACAAAGGGTAAACTAAAAAATAGATGCATTAGAAAGTTAAATAGAGACAATAAAGAAACCACTAGAAGACTATAGTAATTTACACTCGCAGATATAACAGTTAAATAAAAACTTAAATAATGAAATCCAATACAACGATTGAGACCTTAAAAACGTAGTTAATGATTTAAAGGTACTGTCATAAAAGTGACATACAAGATAACTGCTAACACTAATACAGTCTCAAAATTACCGAAAAATAACAATGTGAATGAAATGATGATTAGATATATGATAAAGACGTACGACTTATCTATCACTGATTTAATAGATGCAATTAAAATTCTAAACTGTCAGATTTTGCCAACTCTAACCAAAATATAACTTACTGCTTTGAGAAAAAGAAGTTAAAACAGACACAAAAGACCATGCTGTTCGAGAACTGGTTAATAATATCAATGTGGTGAAAGGTAGTATTGACAAATTAAATATAAAGATAAAACGGTTAGAAAAATATTGAAATGACAACGAACAAATTGTGTCAACAGAAGTAGATATAAAGACTCTATCATTAAGTGAAAGAATTGACAAAGATAGTAAAGAAATAGAAGACTAAACAAAATTAGATCGCAGAGATAGCAGCATAACCACAAGAAACATAAAACGTTTGTCGTCATCAAAACTTAATGCATCCTTTTAAACGTGATTTTATATAACTTATATACGAAAAATAAAAGAAAAAAGCCTTTAATGAGATTGGAATATACATTGGATTATAACGTGGTACATTAATCTCGCAAAGGTAGAACAGGAGCGTAACCATACGGTAGTGTGTTTATTCTATAAAATAATGAAAGTCTGTCGTCGTAACAATTTAAAGCAATCTTATATAGAGCAATATGTTATAACTTGTAATGGTATAACTTAATTAAATTTTTCTCTTGGTAATTTATGATTTATTAAATATACTGTCCTTGAACATTCTAATACTCAATTTATTTTGAGTATGGATATTTTTGTAATAACCTTGCATGTATTTTGTCTTTATTTTTGCCAGTTTTAAAAGCATATAGCTTAGTTCTATGGTCATATAATTCATGTATAGCCATGCATGCCATATAATTTATCTGTAAAAAACATTTTAATTCATTTTGGGAAATATTTTATCGTTTTTGTAACAATTTGTATATTAAAACCATTTTTCATATTATTGTTAAAGCTATCTGTCTCTACATGAATTCACAACTGTCATTAAAAGATTCATTTTTTTCACCATATTAGTTCTTAAGCTCGTTGTAACAGAATTCGTACATTAGCCAGCTTCCTGCAAGACTACCATAGATTGGTTTGGTTAGTTTAATTTTTTTCTATTTCTTAACCTGACTAATATAATATATTTTAACATGATCGTTCTCATTGCGCATGATATATCCTTGTGATATCTTGAAAAAAGTCGTTTCAGTGGTACATTAGTTCTCTTGCGTTAATTTTCCACTTGTATACAGAACACATTATTCATAAGTTCAAAGAAGTCTTTTTCAAAGTCATTGATTGTTTTTTGTGTAAAGGATACATTCAATTCTATGTAAAATTTTATGTAAGATTTTATCCAGTGTTCTTGAGTTTCCAACCTAACTGAGCATACATCAACAAATTGCGATGGTAAATAACGTATTTATCTTGCTTTTCAGAGTGCGTAAGAATTTAATTACAAAAGGTTTTGAACCCTTCTTGTTCTCTATCAATTTCTTTTGCAATAGTGATAGTTAGGCGTATTGGGGAGTTAGATTTTCGTGTGGTGATAAATACTCTTGAAAATAGGTGTGTAAGTGTTTTGGTAGTTCTAAAGCTACTTTTGCCAATAATTTCTTTGTCATTCCAAGATTTAGGATTTTCTTCAATGCATTTAATTTTTATTGTTTGGTTTGCCAATTTAACATTCTTGTGCCATTAATTGGCACATGCCTAAATCATAGAAATTGTTTATTTAGTTAAAAATTAAATGACCTTGCCGTTACACTATCATCGTTTGTTTTTCTTTCGCTAGCGCCAGTATAAACTGATGGTTTGCTTCATACTTTACCTTACTTATTTTCAAACTAGTTTCATGAGCTATTCTAGATGCACTGAAATAATGTGCTGAATCTAGTTTGTAATTATTCATGCGGACATTTCTAAACTCCTAACAAGCATCACACACCATTGAATGAACTACTTCTTGACATCTTTTACATAACTGTAATCGTCATCTTTTATACCTGATTTTCTGAGGTTTAAATAACATTTTTCTATGGCGGTATTTTTGTTTCCTTTAACCTTTGACAGTAATCCATATACTCATAGAGATAACTGTCTTTTCTCAAACATTTTGTTTCTACACCTTCAACATTTTTCATGCTTTTGGTGAATTTGTCACCGATTAGAACTTGTGCAAGTCATTCTAGCGATTGTTCCATAAATCGAAAACTATGCAGGAATTTGATTGTTCTTTTTATGACAACTTCTTGGTTGTCCTTTATAAATCTATCGAGTCTAAAATCCTTATTAAACTAAATGCGAGTTATTCATATTCGTTGACGTGTATTTCAAGTGGGCTATATTGCCAAGAGTTCCATCGATCGCATTGCACATTATAAACAAGTGATAATAAAAGAACTAAGAAATTCGGTTACTTGCTTCTTCAAATAAAGAGATGAATGGATTTGAGAATTACTTTTATTTATGCTATTCGTCAAGAAATACGCTGAACCAGACTTGACGATTGATGGTTCGACCGGTAATATTAATGTCGCTATTTTCAGATTTAATTAACATCGAATACGAATACGTTTTGAAATTAAACGGCCTTTTTATAATAGTTCGCTTTTGGATAGAGTATATGGCTCAGCACAAGTACTCGGTTCACTTTGTTCAGAAGCAAGTGGATTAAAACACATTTCTTCAGAGCTGAATTTATACAAGTACCCAAACTGTGAACATGTGAGGTTGGGACAACCCCGCTACAATAATTTACATAGTCAGAAGATACCTCTTTCAAATTATGTATCTGTATGCACACTGCACTAGATTTTGCAAGTTCGTCTTGCGCCATTCGACATGTACTCTCTAACCTTTCGCGCAAATCTACAACGTATTGGTAAGTGGTCTTAACTTCTTCGTTCGCGACTTCGTCTGACCACAGTTCGCGTAGAATGCGCATAGGACCACGAACTGTCCTACCGTACAATAGTTCAAACGGGGAGAAGCCTAAGCTTTCTTGAGGAACCTCACGATACGCGAACAGAATTGCGTTCAGACACCTATGCCAATCCCAAGGTCTTTCCGCACACATCTGTCGCAACATTTGCTTCAACGTCCCGTTCAATTTCTCTACCAACCCATTGCACATAGGGTGGTAGGGTGTTGTGCGCAGTTGTTTAAGGGATAACAACCTACTAATTTCTGCCATGAGATCTGAGGTGAATTGCGTTACACAATCCGTAAGAACCTCTTCGGGCACTCCGACCCTGCTGAACATGTCTACGAGCGCTTCGTATACACGTTCGGTTTCTATCGATGGCAAAGCTATGGCTTCAGGGTACCTAGTGGCGTAATCTACCATCGTCAAGATGTATCGGTTTTTCCGATCTGTATGTGGAAATATGGGTCCCACAATGTCAACGGCCACTCTTTTAAACGGAGTATCTATTAGGGGCATCTGACCTAACGGTACTCTAGTTATCCTTCCCTTAGAGACCGTCTTCTAGCAAACATCGCATGATCGACAAAACCGCGCTACATCGCTATTGACACCGGGCCAATATAATTCTCGTAATACCCTATCAGTTGTTTTCATCATACCTAAATGACCCGCCATACTCGATTCGTGCGCGACCTTGAGTACATGCGACCTGAATTCCTGGGGAACAACTAGTTGCAAGAACTTCCTATCATCAGGCGTAGTATATTCCCTGTACATTAAACCCTTTCGAAGTAGAAATTTAGTGGACCCCTCGTTCTTACACTTCCTCACAGTACCCAACAACACTTTCTCTGCGGTTACGCGTAGAGACGCGTCACGTTCTTGCTCGTTCAAAAATTATTCACGGGAGATATCAGTAATGGCTTCCGGTACCTTTAATTTACGTAGGGGTTTGTTATCCTCCTTTACCTAAGCTCTAGTTTGCACTGCTTGGATGATCGGGAATCGGAAGTCTGACATGGTTGGGAGTCTAGATCCCTGAACATTGCCAATCGTAAGTTCATAGATCGGGTTGGCTATGCACAACGCTTCAACGGTTCCGGTCAGAAAAGGTGTTGCGATAACTATCCTTGCGACGGGAACGTGGTCGATTGTTTGGTTCAGTAGCATACAAGGCGATTTAAACCCAAGCAATTGGTCATCGCGAACGAGGCTCCGTTTCACGACTACAGTAGTGCACCCTGTGTCTCGTAAAACGGTCACCTTTTGTCCGTTGACAGTGCCATTCGCTGTCGGTACCCTTGCTTCGGGGAAAACACACGTGACGATTGATTGTATAGCGTCACGACCTATCTCTGCACGCACCACTGGCTCGTGCACTGCTTCCCGGTTAGCCCGCTGGGAAACATCGAGTTTTCCATTTACCGACCGTCTGCCTTCAATGGCTACCGCGACTCTCTGGACCGATCCCTTCCGCTTAAGACAATTGGGGGAGATATGACCCCACTCCTTGCAAATGAAACATTGCTTATCCTTATGCCTTCCCTGGTTATCCCTGACAGGTTTTTCAGATTCCCTGGGTTTTTGGTCCCTGACCCGATTCCCACCTTTGCTGTCTCGCTAGATGACATTCTGCGAACCTCCCCGAGCTTCAGCGAATAAATCCGCCTATGTGGCCATGTCATATATATTTGTGAAGGACTTTTCCATCAAGAATAAATACAACTCCTTGCCACAAGTTGTCAATAGCTGGTTCCGAAGCAAGAAATCGATAAGACCCTCAAATGTCTTCACGACTTTACCACATTCCACCCATCGTTGCAAGTAATTGCACGTCCGACTGACGAACTGGGTGAATGTCTCGCCTCTCTCGGGTTTGCTATACTTAAACTTCTTGCGAAACCCTTGCTCGGTTAGCTCGTATTTCTTCAGAAGTGCTTCTTTCAACGCGAGGTAATTTAGCGAATCGGCCGTGGGTAAACGAGAATACACGTCTAACGCTTTACCCTTAAGCAACGCGCTAAGACGGAGCGACCAATCGTCTTTTTTCCATTTTTGTACAGCGGCGTACCTTTCAAACCTGTTTAGATAACTATCCATGTTATCTTTATCGTCTTAAAATGGGGACAATTTTGGACCTCTCAGTTTAGAATCATGTTCCCCCTCCCTTTTGGTTTTCATTAGCTCAGAATTTCTCTGATACTCCCTCTTTCTATTTCTATCTTCTATCTCCAAAGCTTCTAACCTCACTCGTGTTTCCCCTTCTAACTTCCTATCCTCTATTTCTTTAAGCAGTTCTACCTTCTCCCTTTCTGCTTCCCTTTCCCATCCTATCCTTTCCCTTTCGGCCTGTTTTTCTAATTCTATCTTCTCCTTCTCCGCTTGTTTCTGTAACTCTATCTTCTTTTCCTCAAATAGCATTTTCTCTCTTTCAAATTCCCTTCTTTCCCTCTCCTCCTGCTTTTCTAATTCTAACTTTTTTTTCTACATCTCACTCCTTTACTCTCTGATCCCTTTCCCTAGCTTGTTCTTCACGAACAAAAGTTCTAAGAGACTCCCCTTCGTAGCCAAACTGTTTCCCCAGTTCCACAAGTTCTTTCATTGACGACATTTCAAAACTCTGATATGACCAACCTAAAGTGCACTATTGCACAAAAAATAAAATGCGTAATTGCTATGATTTCAACAAACAAACCATATTTTCCTTCTCAGAAGGCAACAAAACCATGAAATGTGTACCAAAAAAAAAAAAAATTAATAAAGTAATGTTATATGGCTACTTAACCTCACTGTCTTGTCAGGAATGTCTGAAACACACAAGATCATACAAGAATAATGAAACAACAATTTTAGTGTTCCGTTAAATCCGAGATCCCATTTCTGACACCATTGTAACAAGATAACCGGGTTGGATTTCGAATTTATAACAAAACACTTTTGATGGTGGTACAAATGCAATGTTTATTAATGAACGACTTGAATGGGAAAAGGGTTATGATTAATACGTGCGTGTATAAGGTCAAAATATTGGACAAATTAACATAATCCGCACGAACCTAATAATGTAATCCAAAATGTGAATACAAATAAATAAATACACAGTACAAGAACCAAGGCTAATGATTCACAGTAATTTCAGACGACGAAAAGAATTATGTGTTTTACTCAAATAGTAAAAATGATGTACTTTACTCATATAGTAAAAATGTATATGCTCAAATAATGAAAAATGAGGTACTTTATTCAGATAATAAAATGATGTAAACAATGGGATATATATCACACAAAATATCTTTACAATCCCAAACCACTGAGTATCACAAAATCCCAAAATTAGCCCACGGCTAAAAGATTACATGTATGGAATAACTCAAAATAATCTGTCACTAGCACACGTGGCTACCAGTCACACTGGTCAATCAAGAGGTCAGCATTACAGGTAGTCACCGACCACCATTCAATTCCTTGGTCAATCAAGCGATCAGCGCCCACCAATCGGTCAGCAACGCCCGATCACCTGGCACTCAAGCAACACACTGTTAATTCAGCTCTACGGCTGCTGTGGTTAGCTTTACAGCTGATATAGTCAACTTCTATGGTCGGCTTTACAGTTGGGACCTCGTCGACTCTGATCAGCTGAAAATAAATCTAACACCGTGTATTATGATTGACACGGGCATATACGATAACACGTAATGACGTTATATACGGTAAGTTATACAAATTACATTATCGGCACAACATTACAAAGCAATAAACAAGTTCAGAAGTGAACCTACCCGTGTCCGATAATAATCCTATGGTACTAAACGTTTCCTAAAAATGCCACTTTATATTGCTAATATAAAGCTTATATTAAGTCACAAACAAGAATAGAAAATATTTGCATTGTACTACGCAAGTCGAAGCTACATAGAAAATATACATCAGAAATTGATAAATAATTTACATACCTCTACAGCTGAAGATGTGCAAATCCTTAAGTAGACTGCTCACTGACAAGACGTTCCGTAATGTAAAGATTTAATCTTACGGTGAGGAATTTATACACAGACGATGCAGCTCTACATCGTCCCTGCGCTTGATGTATTCGGTTTTTCCCATCGAAAGCACTTCGCACGTGCGGCATAGGGTGAACCGAACTCACTGTTTCGAAATATTGTACAATATACATAAATCACCCTCGGGTATCGTTGTTGCAATGAAAAACAAAACCCGAGTACATGTATTTAATAAATAAAAGGGATTTATACAATTCCGTGACAAAGTAATTTGCATTTTTACTTCTGGTGAGAAGCAATTATTATATTTCTGTACAAGCGTTTTATATTTTTCCAATTTCTGCCACTCACTCCTGGCTTTTGCAATATAGTTCTCAATATCTCCTTTTTCAGGAACTATCTTAATTAGAATTAATTTATTGTGATGGTTTAGTACAGTACTTTGTTCTTCCTCCCTCCAAGGTCATTTGATATCCTTTTGGGAGTAGTTATTGACTTTCATCCTCTTTCCTGTGCTTTCTCCTGCTCCTTCCAACATCCTCTTTGTACCTCTCATCTTAAAATAAGTACTAATCATACTTATGGCAAAAGTGTGCAAATCAGCCCTTTATCATTACGCAGTATTTGTAAAAATCAATGTTTAATAATTTTCTAAAAATGACTTTATAATATTGAGTGAAAGTAAAATGCGCTGTCCACTAGTCACCAAACCAATATGGTAAAGCAGGTATCATCGTCTATAATTATCATTAAAAAACGACATACATGGTCGTTCGATTGACACAAACATGTATTTGATTGTAACATGGTAATTTTCTTTTCGTTTTATCCCACAGAGTCATAATACACCTTCATGATAAATACAATGAGAAAACTATGGAAAAGATAATATACATGCAAACATATATAGTTATGTAATGTAAAGTCCATCGTGAAAGTTTAATATCAGATTCGCTAAAATTCATTAATTTCAGTTTACTCTGGTTCTGTTTTTCTCTATAGTATCACGTGCTTATTTAAATTATTGTTAAAACATAGGACGTGGAAGGTATTGTTAACTTCAGCGAAATCTAATGTAAATTAAATAATAAGAAATAATAAATAAATTTGAAACAAATATGACATTCTTTTGCAAATGCTTTACGAAAGAGCAACATATACATAATATACATTTAAATGTGTGTGTTGTGTTGTGCTGGGGGCGGAGGGCACGAGTCATGTGCATCATACGCTTGGATAAAAATTGCCGTCAATTTAGAAGTCATATAAACATATAGTTATCCAGTCCAATGACAACGGTAGTCCATTCAGCTTGTACTGAGCAGGCTTGCTTCGGGTTCTGTTAAATCACCTTGTCAAATAGATTACTCAGTTCTGCTGATCTAAACACATTTCTCCATCAGCATTGTAACCAGATACATCCAACGTCCAAACTGAAGAATAGAACGTCTGTGCTTGTTAACAATATTCAGGCACTCAAAAAAACAGAGAGAGAGAGAGAGAGAGAGAGAGAGAGAGAGAGAGAGAGAGAGAGAGAGAGAGAGAAAGAGAGGGAATTTATAATGCCGATGGTATTATCATCATGATATTAATCATTACAAAATTATTATTGATGGTAAATTGATTTGATTGCCTAATAATTCTATCATATGCATAGAGGATAACAAGAGCCTTAACGAGTACCTTAAATTTTAAAGTATTTATTATCCCTTATGCTGACGATACTGTTATTCTTGCAGATAACGAAAAAAGATCTTCGGAGGGTTTTGACTGACTTATGTATATACTGCAGAGAATGGAAATTAAAAGTCAATGTTTAAAAAAAATATTTGGTATCAAGGCAATCTAAGCCTTTCTTTTTTTATTTGGAAACACATCACTGGGAAATAGTTGATTAAATTTAATATTTAGGGCTACTTTTTAAGCACAATATTTGATTTCATTCGGTAAAAAAAGAGAATCACTGTAGATGCTAATAAACAATAAATTTGCTTTTATCATTGGATTTACAATTCAAACTTTTTGAAAATATTGCTTTGCCGTTATTGTTACATTGATGTGAGAGTAGTTAAGGGTGGGTATTGAGGCCCGCCGTTTTTAGGGGTGGCACTTGAGGCCTGTACGGGAATTTAACATGGGGGGCACTTGAGGCCCGCACGGGAATTTAACATGGGGCCTCTCTGGGCCCGTACGGGAATTTAACATGGGGCCTCTACAGACCCAAACGGGAAAGGAACGAGTAAAGAAAAAAAAAAAAAAAAAAAACAGGGAGGGAGAGATAGAAATATGGCAATAATGAAGAATTCATCTTTTCGTGAAAAATGGTTGGCCCTGAAAAGGGCCGTTGGAGTGTTTACTTTCTCCAACATTGGGTCAGGACGCCTAGGATGGTGTTGGTCTTTTTTTTCTTTTGGCGTGGTGGTGAAGAATCAGGCAGCCAGTCGGGATGTCCCATTCGCCTGAACTTGTCCTGGATTTTCATCCAGTTCAAATTCAGGCGTTGGAATTCTTTCTCTTTCTTGGCTTGCTCCTTCTTAGTTCTTTCTTGTGCCCACAGGATCTTAATGTGGGCCACTTCCTTCTCCAAAACTTTCTTTAACAATAACTTGGCGATGTGGAGGTTCACCTCTTCGAGCCTGACGCTACTGGGGGTTGTATACAACCATTCATCTTGTTGAGCTTGGTGAAGAAAGTATTACACCCCATCCAGTAAGTCTAGGCTCGTTTTAATGAACCCCACACGACAAGGAGCCAAGGAAGTTTTTTGGGATTCCTCCACCAAGACATCGTTCACCAGCCTCCTTGCTGAGGTCAGAGCTGCTAGTTGGCTGGTAACGTATGGCTTGGTGATAGGGTATATCCACCAACACTTCATACTTTCCACCAAAGACTCTACACCTACCATCACATCACAGGCTTCCTGCAATAGTTCTACAGTATTCATGCTTCTTGTTCAGTGAATTGTGAATGGTGCGACTGCGGAAGGCGCCGCTTTATATGCTGGAAGCACGGACGTGAAGGAAAACGTCCCTTTTTTTGCAAAAGATAAAAAATTTATCACACCTAATAAACACAGACCCATTACGCCGACCTAAAAGAAAGTATTTTTTATTTTTAATCAAACACAATCACACTCTATACAATCCCTTTTTTATTTTTTTACTTTTTATCAAACACACACCACACAATCCCTTTTTAAATTTTTTAATCAAACACACACCACAAACACACTCTATACCATCACATACAAGGAAATGTGGGTTTTTTTTTGCAGTGGGAAGACAAAGACAAAGACAAACACACAAACACATATGGCAATCATGAAAATTAATCTTTTCTTGATAAATGAGTGGCCCTGAAAAAGGCCGTTAGGTTTTGAGTGCACCTAGAGGTGTGGGCACCTCCCTGCTCGAGCCCTACACGCAGCACAACTTTCATTCCATCTAGCTTTGCTGCGTCGGTGTTTCTTGGAGATGGGGAAAGCCGACGGAGGATGGGTTGCTTCACACTCCCAATCCTCCGTCATCATTAGGTGGGGTCTGATGGGCTCCTTCTTCTCCGGCTGCTCCTCCTCCCTCTTCTCCACTTCCTGAATGAGGTGCCTGGCTACCTCTAGATCCACTCTGATCTGTCGAATGATTTCTGTCTTGTTCATCTTGATAGATAAACGGGGTAGCTCGGGGTACTAGAAGCGCGGGCGTGAAGAAAAACATCATGTACACCTAAAAAAAACCATCACCCACACGACCGCGTCTGACGTCATCCCTATGACGTCATTCTAGGCTTCACGGATTCTGCACTCCACCACCCCTACCCAAAACAAAAAGCAGAAAAACACAGGCCCAGTACGCGGACCTAAAAGAAAATACTTTTTGATAAAAAATTTTATCAAACACAATCACACTCTATACATACACATACCACACAACCCTTTTTGAACATTTTTTTTTTTTGATCAAACACACACCACAAACACACACACACACACACTCTATACAAACATTTTTTTGGGAAAGGGAATTGTTTTGAAGTGGGAAAAATGACAAAACACACAAACATACAAACACAAAATTTTTGAGGCAATGTAAGAGTGGTTATCTTTTCTAGAGATCTGGGTGGCCCTGAAAAGGGCCGTAGGGGTAAGAAGTTTGTTGTTTAACTTCTAGTAGCAGTAGCAGCAGCCGCAGCAGGGCGGCCACGTTTCGCCACTGGTTTCGTGGTTGTAGGACAAGCTCTCTTTCTGGTGAAAGAGAAGGCAAACTCATCACAATCCATCTTACAGGTGACTTCTCCGTCTGGTAGTTTCATTGGCTGCAAGAGTTGTAGCTGCTGCTGTTGTTGTTGTCTTTGCTGCTGTTGCTGCTGCTGCAGTCTTTGTCTCTCCTCCCATTCCGTTCTGTTCCTGATGATTTCTTCTCTCAGGACTTCTTCCACTAGATCTTGAGCCATTTGTAGGAAGATCATCGTCTTCTTCTCTGGGTTGTTCTGAAGCAAATGATGCCTGACCCTCTGCATGTTCACCATGGCTTCGTTCAGTTTACTAATCTTAGTGGTCATGTTGAGATCTTGACGAGTCAACGAGAGTGACTACACTGGCCAACGCACCGCTTTATATGCTGGAAGCGCGGACGCGATGGAAAACATGGTTCAGATCGATAGTGAGAAATGGACAGAGTTGCTAACCTCAGATCGATAGAAAGAGATAGGGCATATCCATTTATCTTTTTTGTCAAATTCAATAAACCACACAACACCATTTTTTTTTCAAAAATCAACATTTTTAATGAACAAGAAGCTCACATAAAAATCCAAACTAGCAACGAACAAGATTAAACATGAACGTATTTACAGGGTTGACAACGTTGGGAAGGCAAATTGAACTTCCACCGTTCTACATCATTTAGATGCACACTTCGTTTCTGAGCTAAAGACAAGAGATAACCATAATGTTCACAAAACAATCTTTCTACTTTAGAATCGTTTCGAGCATACTCTCTATCAAAACAAGTCACTAAATGTTCTAAGGAATATCCGAGACTGCGTTGATGAAGAAAATGTACACAATAATGTCCACACACCATAGGATCCGATCCTTGTAATCGGGCATTATTGAATCGAGTAGACACTGCATTTCTTCTCATAAAGTTGATGATGTCGTCTTCCAAAGGAGGTAATCCATAAGAATCAAAATATTCCACACAGTGATTGTTGGGAAAGTACACGGCTACCCAATGGGTTCCTGATCGATGACTGTCGTCGGTATTGATGACATAGGCATGAACGTCTTTTGGTTTGCGATGGGGTAGTTCATCTTTAGCACACACCACAGGATTCCAAGAAGAAGTGTAGGAACTGCAAGTCAGCAGGTAAAGAAGTTTCCTGGTATCCATTTGTTTCTTCACAGGAAATAATAAGTCATCAATTCACGCTTGACAGTATGCTTGAATATATCTGTCAAGTAAGTCCACGAATTACAACGGGTAGTAGTCTGTACTCTGTTGCAAGAGAGCTTCGATGCGTTTGATTTCCATAGGAATGAGTGGAGGTGAAGAAGAATCCTGCAAGTTTTTATACCACTTTCTCAACACCTTTTCTTCCGAGATCTGAGACCAGGCTTCCTCCAAATATTCGTCCAATTTTTCATCATGAAACATTTGTCGTGTTGTTTCTGACTCGGATGATCGATTTGACATCCATGACAATGTTCTCGGGTCAGGGTGTTAATTTTGGCAGCCAATTCCGTAACAGAACAGGAGACTAAATGTTTTTCTTGTTCAGGCCATTGACAAGCTATAAATCTAGTAAACTTGGGAACACTATTTTTCTCTTCTTTTTTGGGTTCTGGATGAATTTAATCGGCATCACTGGTGGTTTGTGACTGCTGTGGTTCACAAAAACTCTCATTTTCTTGTTCTATCTCCATAGGTTCTTCGTGTTGCATCTTTTTTTTTCTTCTAATAGTCTAGAATCACTTCTCTCAAACTGTTGATTTCTAGAGTATTATCAAATTCTGCATACAAGATGACTTTCACCGTGTTGGCTAGAGCTGTAGCAAACTGAAGTTCCAAACGAAGTTGGCCTGATTTTATAGGGTGGAAATGTCCCTCGTCGGTGCCATGGTCAGGAGTGAAACAAAACCCCACAGCGCATATCCTCCTGCATAATCCTCGTACGAAATGCCGTGGCTGGTGTTGGTGCCTAACTGTCCTGTGGCTTCAAACAGGGTCAAGTAAGATCGCAAGTAATTTCTATGGGCAATGGTAAATGTTTTCACTTCCACTCGTCGCACAGGATACTTGGCGGTGGTTCTGCTCAACGTTTGACTGATGTCGTTGGCTACTTTAGGTAAGACTTCCACACGGCGTACCTAAAGTCTGGCTTCTTCGATGATGGTTTTGTACTCGTTGGCATTGGCCATCAAATGGAAGACGGTACTACAGCGATTCAGTCTCAGGCGTACATCCACTCCGTTCAACAAATACTTGTCTTGCAACCACATGTCCAAATCCAAACGATCCATCAGTTCTAAAGTGCGCCCTTGTAAGATTTTCTTTCGACGGTCGTTAAATCCCACATTGTGAGGATCGTCCGCTTCTGTCACCTCTGTGTCGTTGAAGGCATCCAAGGTGTCAGGTTTCCAGACCACAGAAGCATCCAGATGAGTGTTTTTGGCTTCTATTCCGTACGTCAAGAGATTTTCCAAGTAAGCACGGTAAGGGTAAGTATCCATGCTGCTGCTGACCAGTTTGTTATTCAAGTACAAATCGACTTCGCTGAACAAAGAATGCATGAAATTATTGACGGGTGCCACTCTGGCATCGGCCCTAGGATTGGTGTTGTCCGTTTTGATCACTTTGAGTTTCCGGTACAAGTGGCTGCTATTCAGATCGATGTAATCTTCGGTTTGTCCTTTGATTTCAAATTCGATAGGAGCTGAAGTCGTCAAAGACAATACAGGATGAAATTCCACCCATTGGGATTCTTGCATCGTCATCATGGTAGGCGGCATGGTAAACATATCCAGTTCTGACTTGGTACATTCGCAAGAATCTCGGTGCATCATTTTCAAAGGGTTTAGTAATCAAACATGTCTAATTCTCTGACCGTTCTTCTTTTTGTATTCTTTTTGGAACGCCGTGTGGTTTATGAGCTCTGAAGGGAGGTCGACGTCGTCTCTTTCTGCCTTGTCCTTGCTGTGGAGTGGAGGAAGAATTAATGCCAGGCCCAGAAGCGTGAAGAGAATTTATAGGAGTCTCTCTTCGACCCAAAAGATCTTTTCTAGTTTGCAGCAACACATTTTTTCCTGCTCTCATAAAGGCTTCTTTTGGATTTTGTTTGTCGATGAGGACATTTTGAAGAAATTATTTTCCTTGCGTCAAAGCGGCGTCTTTTAAGGCATGCAATCCTCGGGTCACCATAGGTTTGAAAATAGGGGCTACCGTCCGAAAAGCCGATTTTAACATATCTCCTAAACCATGTCCTCGTTGTCGAGCCACTCCTCGGTACACCGGATACATTTTTTGAGGTCAGTTAGAATTCGCTGGAGAACCATTTTCAAAAATGTGGTTTCCCCGTGACTTTTCCTTTGTCAATGAATGGAACACTTTGTCCCAAATCTCCTTTTATACTAATGTTGACACTGTCAAAATACAATTTACTGACTGAAAGATAATGAGGATGTACAAATTCACGGTGAACGTGATACGTGTTCAACCTTCTTCGTACGCGGGGACGGCATATCCCACTTTGAAAGGAATGACTCTCAGTAACGGAGCGGCTGTGTTTCCCACCACGTTGTACTCCACCACATCCGAATACACAAACATTAAATTCAGTCCAACGTTCAGTTCGATAGGGTGGTGAAAATCCTTTCCAAATACTAAGTTGCTTTGGACTTTTTATTGAGTAACTTTCTATTTCCACCCAAAATAGCATACAACCAAGGAGAAAAAGTGATGACCAATATTTTGTCGTCCGAAAATTGCAAGACGAGACACCGCGTGCCACAGGATGGTAACTGATCTGTACCGATTTCTAGGCTTTTTCTAAGGCTTTGGCAAATTGGGCCTCCAAGATGGCTGCAATCGTGTCCACCAAATGTTGAGCACTAAAATAATACCCAGCAGGAATTCTCATGGTATAGCTCGTCAAGGGAGAATTTTTATCTGGTACCTTTTCTGATTCGTGAAAGTTAGGATCAGCTTTGTCCAAGTGTTCTTGCACTTGCTCGTTCAGGATATCCACGATGAAAGTGTTTTGACCTTTGTCGATGTTTTGGACTTGCGTAGGATAAATGATTTCTACCAAACCTACTTCCCATTGAGCTTCGTGAGCCAATAGGATTGACTGAGGTAATTTGGTCGTGAAACAACATAAGGTGTTGTTGGGAAACACATCCATGGAACTGTCACTGGGTAAAGTTAAATAAAATTGGTTATTCATAGTAGTTCCAAAGTTTTGCTCTCCCAGGAGTCACTCGAGTTCAAAGGAGAATGATGTTCAAACGGTTCCAAAAGAGGGCTGGTATTATGGATTGGAAGATGGTGGACTGGCATTGGTCGTACCGTTGCACTGGCTGATGTTGTTGTGACTGTCCGTCGTAAATTTAAAGGAGGGACTGGGTAGAAGATAACCGATGCAACTGCAGAGTAAAATGGTCCAATATTGTTTGTCCCCTTGTTGCAAACTCAAATTGGCAATGGCTGCTCCGATGACACAATACACCACAAAGATTTGGCAGAAAAAGACGATTTGATTTTTAGGCACACATTCTCCGCACCACACCCACAAAGGTTGTTTTTGTAATTCTTCAACAGAGGAACTTTGCAAAGGAGTCGAGGTCGTGGCTGTGTTGAACGGCATGTTGGTTTACTTCTTCTTTTTATAGTCGACGACTTGGGAAGCGGCAATCTAAGAATCAAAACTATTAGAAAAGATCCTTTCCAGCGTACTTTGACTTCTTCCATTCGACGTTTGCCCACTTTGCGTGTTCTTTGTTCGAGAATGCTTTCGATGTCGTACAAGGCGTCTTCTTTTTTGGTCACTCGTTGTAACTCAGGCAAGTAAAATGTTCCTTTGAGCACTTCTCCGTGCATGTCTTCCAATTTATAGACGGGAGGATCGCGTCCACGCACGGGTGTAGTGACACAAAACAATTCGGTGGTCAAGTTGGGTAAATAACCTTTGTCAAAAGTGCGTTTGGTTTTTCCGATGCGAACCCAATCTCCCGTCTTCAACCCCAGGGGTTTCTTCTGAGGTCTCCATTTTGGGGCACCAAACAATTTATCAAACACTGTCACTTCGTTTTCAGGGCTGACCTCTTCGGGGGCACATCCGATGCTACGATGGTAGGATTGATTGTACGCTTTGACCAAACGTGGTAACATGTCAATGTACTTGAGAGTGTGTTGATGTGTAAAATATTTCCACATGCGTTCTTTCAAAGTTCTTTGAAAACGTTCCACGACACTCTCTTTGGTTTCAGGATTTTCGGTGGTAAAAAACTGAATGTGTCTTTGTTTCAATTCTTTTTGAAAAGCTTGGTTTAAAAATTCGGTGCCTTTGTCGGTTTGGCATCGTAAAGGGTGACGGTCACTTTGTTTCAACACCAGTTTTAAGGCACGTACCAATTCGGTACTGCTTTTAGAAGTCGAATGGAACGACCCAAGCAAATTTGGAAAACACGTCGATGACACAAAACAAATATTTGTGACCACGATTGTAGGCTGCCAAATGAGAGACGTCGGCTAAATCGGCTTGCCATTGATGATCGATTCCCTCCACTTTGGTTGAACTTCTAGAAAAGTTTCGTCGAACGGGTTTGTGTAACGTGTACGTCGATTGTTCTTGTAACCATCGTCGTACTTCTGCCAAACGCACACTTTTCAATTCACTTTTGGCAGCCCGATACAATTTTTGAACTCCTCCGTAACCAGCAGCATGGCCGGGATTGTAGTAAAGGCTAGCTAAAAGTTTTTCCATGTTTTGGACTCCTGAATAAGTCAACCAAGTACCAATGCTCTTTTCTTCGTGGGGTATCTTTTTGGATTGCAATGCTTTACGTATCCGACGAGCCATTGGTGTAAAGGAGGTTGTCTGAACAGGGGTCATCGGTTCTGTTTTGACTTCTGTCTTCACTTCTTCCTTTTTCTCTTCTGATGGCAAAGGGGTACGCATCATCTTTTTCATCCAACTCGGTGTGGCTAACTTTCGTATTTTTTTAGGAGGTGGAGTTTGTAACTCTTCTTCTTCTTCTTTCACTGTCATCCCCGTGGCGGTGTCTGTTTTAGTGGCGGTGACTTTAGGTTCGCTTTTCATCAGGGCTTTGAAATCTCTCAGAGTAAGTTGATCTGTTTCGTCTACAACTTTTTGGTGAAAGAGTTGCAGACGTTGTAAGAGTTGACCGTACCGTCGCGATTTTTCTGTTTATGACAAATCGCTTCGATCCATCAGTGACTGTAATTCTTGTTGTAACTGTGACATCTCGTGGAGATTGGGATTGGGAGGTGAATGAGGTATCCGTTGTTCGTTCAAACGATGGAATTCCATCCATCGTTTGTAAGGAACTAAAGTCAGTTTTCGTCCTTCCATGACATCCAAAGGTACAAATGTATCGTCTTTCCAGAGAAAGGTGTCCTTTTTATCCTCTTTTTATCTCATGACTCCTCCTAAAAGAGGTCCAGCAATCGTTCCTAACAAAGGAGCCGCTATTTTTAACAACGGTCCTATCAGCATAGGTAGAAATCCTCCTCGTTGCACCAACATTTTTTTCTTTTGCTGGAGAGGTATTTTCTTTTTGACCATTTGGGGACGAACGTTCCGATGTTTGCCTAATTTCTGTTTCTGTATCTTTCAAGACGTTCAAACAACATTCGCACACGCTTTCGATGATTTCTTTAGGGGCTGTTTGAATGAGTTGTTTTCGCATGGGAGGATTGGATTTAGTCAGGACGGACAAGACGTCCCAATGTTTAGCCAGACGAGGTGGAAGTCCTTTTTTGCTTTTGCTTTTCTTCTTTTGGGGGTGTGCACGTTTGGGGGTCATCTTGGATGTCAGGAACAAGTCTGAAGTCTCTGGCAGGTCACACTTCTATTTTATACTTGAACACGTCTACACTGATTGTCCGCACGGCGTACCATCTTCATGACAGGCATCACTCGACGTTGAGGTGTTTTCAATGGACTAAATCGTCTCAATTCTTCTTTGGATAAATCCACTAAACTTTGTAACACGCCGGTTCTCTCTTGGACTTTGGTTTTAGGGGAGGGTACTTTTTTAGCGGCAGCTGCTGTGGCCAGATCAGCTGAAGTCGAGGGTCCCGAAGTGGTGCCTTTCGAAATAGGTTTCCATTTTTACATCAAATTAGGAAACACGGATCTTAAGCCCGGTTTGGCAGGCATCATGACGAAGGGAGGTGAAGACGACTACGTGGACGTAGGAGGAGAAGGAGACACCGTCACTGCCTCTCGTGGTTTTCGGGTGTACGTTTACGTCCTCGCAGCAGTACCTCTCTTGCGGGTCGTAGTGGTGGTTGGTGTTTTCTTGGCAGGACTTTTCTTCTTCTTGGGGGCTTTCTTCTTAAGGCTTTTCTTCTTCTTGGGGTTTTTCTTTTTGGTTTTTGGTGTTTTGGCTTGGGCATTAGGATCCCATTTCAAAAGTGAACAAATCATGACCCCTCCTAAAGAACCGCTACCTCCAGGGGTTAAAATGACTTGTTTTTTAGTCTGTGGATCGATTCTAGGATCGGCCAGTTGTGACAGCGCCCCTTTATGTTTTTGAAAAAAACGTTGAGTTTGATGAGGGATGTGAATGATGCCTTGCAGTAATTGACGTTCCGTCAAAGTAAACCATCGTAACACTTCGTTGAGACTAGCTTCTAACAAACGGGCACGGACTTGTGCATTTTTTTCGCGACTGATGCCATACAAGGCACGAATCAATTTAGCAGGAGGATGAGCTTGAAAGGAAGTCATCTCGAAGACTGTGAGAAAGAAAATGACGTGGTGGATGTTTTTATAGTTTTTTCGTTTTCAGAGAGTGGCCGAAGGGGACGTGTAAATGACGGGACCTCCTTCTTGGCACCAATGGTGAAACAATTGGGTACGAAATCTCAAATAGTCGGGAGTGGTCGGTTTTAAGTCGACGAGTAAATACGCATGAGGTGTTTGAGTGGCATCGTCGTACGCATAATTCAGCCAATTAGTGCCTAACTGTTTGGCTAACACTTGCACTTGAGATTTGTCTCTGGGGCTTTTAAACAAGACCACGTAATGAGCGTTGAGACTGATGGTACTATGGGCTTTACTTTGTTGAAATAAATTTTGAGCAATGTAAATGATGCTGGCATTTTGATGAATGCCTTTTCGTGTAAACCAAAGTTTAATTTCTTCTTCGTCTTCTCCTAACATGTCGTCGAATATGACCAGATGTGTTTGACTCACGTCAGACACGATCCCATCGTTTTCGCGAGGTATGCCTTCCACAAACGAAATGGCCTCTCCTTGACTTTCACGAAGTAAGGTGTAAGACGATTGCCACTCTTTGTAACATCACACGATGCGTTGAGGAGGACGATCGAACAGATGAGATTAGTGTTCGATCAAACGTTTGACAAATTTGGTTTTGCCTGAACCACTCGGTCCTGCAATCAACATGTTAAAAGGATGGCGCAGATACAAAGCTTCCCAACTTTGACCATCTAACTTTTCGTCGATCACTTTGACCACAGTAGAAGACGAGGTAGAGGAAGAAGATGTAGCCATGACTGAGGTAGGAAGAATTTGGGAAGAAGACGAAAGACACAAGATATTTTATACGTTTCATACACGTTTATTGTTTTTTTTTTTTTTTTTTTTTTTTCCATAAAATGTCAACACAACAAAAAATATTTACAAGTCATGAAGGACAAAAATGCATACAGCAAAAAATGGTCAGGTACAACAATAAGGCTACCACTAAAAGAATCAAAGTTCTGTATAAACAGGTCAATGTACAACATTCTGGATGGAGGTGTGTCCTACGAATGGAGTGCACAGGTACTGGTGGTATTCTGGTCTCTGTGGTGGTGGAAAAATGAAATGTCTCTGACGGAAAGGGGGTGTGTTCCTCAGGTGGTTGTATTTGCACGACCGTGTAGTCTTCTTTTTCTTCTTGAGGTGCGAGTGTCATGGTGAAATTGGGTTCCAAATTCACTTTTGGAAACTTAGTGACGTGCCAGATCTTTGGCAAACTTTACCACTTCTTGTCGCCAAGCATCGAAACCAATACTTTTCCAGTCACGTACATCTTTCCAATCGTAAAGTTGTTTTCTGTAACCAACTAGCAATGCACACTTCTTGAAACCTATGAAGGGTAGATAAAGTTTGACTAATGTCTTCTTCACACGGAGGTATGCAACTTGTTTTCATCACGAGTCTCAACACTTTGAGTACAATTTGTCTTTCGTGTGACGATAAAGCATGAATGGTCATGTTTTTGGTTAGTCCAGCACCAACACTGTTCCTCCAAAATAGTCCACAACGAATGTCCTGGAAAACGAAATCCAAGAAATGCAGTCACGAAGACACACACGGCATAACGTCCAAAATTCAATGGAAACAGTTCTTGTATCAAGTGTCTATAATCCTCTAAGGTTTGAACACGATCGTTGACTTCCTTCCACGGAATACGTTTCACAAGTGAAGACCACGGTTCTGTCATGGTGGATTTTTATATCCAGGTTCCCAAGGTTGGTATCTTTTGCGATAGTTTGGAAGGAAGCAGAGCTTAAAAATCGAGAAATGACTTTGAGTTTGCGTTTCACTTGTATCTGGACAAACTCTCTGTAAATGCGTTCTCGCAGCTCCAAAGGCAAACCACGAATGCGCTCTTCTAAGCTAGCCATTCACAGGCACAGCTTTCTTGATGACGAAATAGTCATACACTTGCCAAATGGAATCGGTGGGTAAAGGATTTCCAAGATGTTCACTGATGACCTTACACGTCAGACGACGTAAAGGCGTTTCGTCTTGAGGTGACACTTCTTGTAAACGTTTTTGGTATCCCTCAAAGTTAGTCACTTTTGTTTCGTCCACTTCGTTCCATGGAATTTTGTGTATCACTCCCACATTGTAGGTAGTGCCGCCCAATCTCTTACGAGCCCAATTTCTTATTTGATCAATGCCTGACCATTTGAATATTTTCAAAGTAATTAAACTTCTTATAGCATTCAGATACCAATGGTTAAAACGTTTGTGTCGTAAAGGATGTAATGGTTCTTTTCGTTTCACTTGTATCTGAACCAATTCTTGGTAAATGCGTTCTCGCAGCTCCCAAGGCAAGCCACGAATGTATTCTTGTAAAGTATCATCAGACATGCTACTTCTTGGAACTGGCATCCGGGTCATCGTACCCGTACTCTTCACCAAAAAAAGGCAGGTACTGACAGCGCGGAGACCATCTGGCATGTTCCAAGTAAGCCGAGTCTTTATACTCCCATTCGTGAGTCTCACACCGCAACTGAAACACTGAACTTTATCGCCTTCTCCCAAGTAGATAAATCCGGATCTGGCTAAATCTTTGGAAGTTGGTCCTTGCAGATATTTAGGCCACTTATCTTGGAACGTCTGGTATCGCTTTTCAAACTTGGAATAGCCAGCCAAAGCCACAGGTAGCGTCAATTCTTTACCCATATAAGAATGACATTCACAGATAGGGACACGTTTAGCATCCCCAATAAAGAAGAAAGGACGTCCTGCATCGCTAGTGGGTCGGTAAGGTCGTGCTGCATCGCTGATGTCAAAGCGCATGGCATCCGTCTCATCGCATGGCACTGCATCGCACTCCAGGTCGTGATTGCACTTGGAGTTCACAGTAGATTTCTCACTCGGTGGGTGGGTGGCATAAGTATTCATCTTTCTTCTTCTTGCTCGGTCAACGTTGGAAGTCCTAATGAATGGTTAGGCTTGGAAGTGGTCCCTTTTTTATACTGAAGATCGGCGTGTCCGTAAGGTAAAGTGGTGTGGTCTGGAAGTCTCACTCGTTTCTGGTACACAATTTGGTAAACTTTTCCTACAGGGCGACCGACGATTTGGTGATTAGGTAACCGTACGATCTTGTGAGATTCCAACGTTTTCACTCGAAAGTCTTCCACTTGTCCAGACGGCAAAGCATTTTTCAAAACCTCAAAATTGACCACTCGGCTGGTTTGATAGTTCAGGGTTAATCCTTTGACTTTGCATTGGGCGTGAAGTTGACCTTGTCGGTCTCGGTATCGGTATTTTTAGGGCCACCGCTGGCAAAACTCGGGATGGTGTCTTGAGGGTGCTCGTCCGTCCAGGCTCCTAAACGATCTCATTGGATGGTAGGGTGTGGGCAACCGGGTCGATGGATGTAGATACAACTGTCGGTGTCAAAGTACAGGACAAGATCTCCCAAGACTTCTAAAACTTTGTCGTACAATTTCAAGCGAGCATGAGCGGTCACGTAAGCTGCAATGACCACGTTGCTAAAATGGTCGGGCTGTACAAACTTGCTTTCTTCTTCGAAATTGACTAAGAGCAAATCATCAGGGACGATTTATACGTGTTTCATCAGTTTACTTTTGTCATCCACCAGTTTAAAGTAGCGACTAGGATCGATCAAGAATTCCGTCTTGGGTGAGATCGTACGTTGTGCCCTTTTCCCCCACAAGCATTTGAGCATGACTTTGGCAAACGATCTTCTTCCTTCGTTCTTTTCTACGTCTTCCAAAATGATCCCTTCGATGGCACGGTACTCTTCTTTGAATCGGACTTGGTCTTCGGGAGTCTGACACCACGATGGATAGCCGCTGGCTTCTTGTTTGAGTTTCAGAAACTGGTTGACGTACCCCGAGAAAATGCCTGAATGGGAAGCGTCGTCCTTTTGGTATTGTACTGTTGTTGGAAAGTGCCAGATCTCGTACACTTTCAACAAGCGGTATCCACGATCCAGAGCCCGAAACAATTCGGCGCTGACCCACGTTCCTGTAAAAGAGCGTTCTTCCTCCGTGTGGCGACAGGGGTGATCTTGGTTGCATGTTTCGGCACACGTACGGCATAAAGAAAACATCAGTTTTCCTTGGCAATGATGAGGTAAGATAGGATGGTACAAGTTTGTCGGGGAGTAAGACTTTACATTTGATCAATCCTTCGTATTGACGAATGTGTTCCATGTCGATGTGTTCTGTCAAGATATCAGGGTGTCCGGTAGGAAAACGAGCATATGTGCACACCCAAGGATACAACGAACACACGTCGATGTACTTGATTTCTTCTCCTCTTGATTCATCTACGTTGTACAGCAAGCGTGTGGCATTGGTTCGTCCTCCAAACAAACTGTGGCGCGGATCCAAAGGTTCGATGTCGGTCACGTCGTAACTTTCGGCAATGCTCCTAAATTCAGGATCGGTTTTCAAACGTCGATCGTACTCATGCTCCCACATTTCTACTACTTGATATCCTTGACTTTCTAACTTTAACCGTCGTTGGTAAGTGTGTTCGTACAATTCTTCCATGGTGGAGTCTGAAAAAGGACTTTTCAGGTCTCATTTAGGAAAACAGGTAGGGCATCCGTGAAACAAGCAGCCCTGAAATTCGTACACCGTGTGCGGGTTTTCTAAATTTTCTAGAGGTTATTTTTTGTGTCTCCTGAATGCGATAGTAATTTTCGGGAGCCACGGTAGGTCTTTCTTGGTCAGGGGTGGTGATGGATTCTTTGGGTTGGGTAGAAGGTACGGTTTCAGGCTCACTCATCTTTTCTTCGAAATCGCTAGCATGGACTTGAGCTAGCAGTTCAGCGAGCGGTGTTTCAGGCGGGACGGAAAGTCTTCGTCGCCGTGGCCTCTTGGTTTCTTCTTCTTCTGTTTTCTCATAGATTGAGCGTGATCTTTTCATCTTGAAGTCTGATTTGAATCTGATTCAGTTTCACACAGGGAAACTATATATAGAGAGACCTTCTTACCCTCAGAATCAGTATTCGTGATTGCACTTTCAAACAGTGAAGATGGAAGAGTCAAGAAGACAGATTGCCTTTCTGGTCAGAGATTTGCAGACAGTCCTTCGAAAGTATACCAGTAAGACTAAGGACTACTCCTCCATTGCCTCTCGAGATAAAAGTTAAGATACTTGTTATATCTGCCAAAAGAAAGGACATTGGGCTCCAGAATGTCCACAACGTCAAAGTAAAGGAAAAAATAAGAGAGACAAAGGGAAAGATACCTGTTATCATTGTCAAGAAAAAGGACATTGGTCTTCAGAGTGTCTTCAGAAACAAGAGAACCTACCAGAGAGAGAGAAAGCCGAGGGATCTTCAGTCCCAGAAGAAGTGTTTCAATCGTATCTCAATATAACGGTATAATAGATCAAGGCGATTCGTCTTATATACGTTAACCAGATTTGGCATTTGTGATAAGTAAACGAGGACTTTCGATTAAGCTATAAACAAAATATTTCCTATTATAATGGAAGATAAGATAAATTTTTTAAAGAAAGGAAAGCTGACTGTTTCAGTGTTGTGAAAATTATCTTTGATTTATTATGAGTGTATGATGCATTACTAATAGAGCCATAGTGATTAACAAGTTGAAGAACAAATATATACGTTGTGCTCAAATCTTTCAAAAACATGTGATGTTTCACTGCATTTCTTACAAAGAATAAAAACAAGTAAAGTAGAAAATGAAAGAAAGAAGAAAATTGGGAAGAATGTTAATAATATTAAAAGTACTGGCTAAACAGAGTAAAGAAAGAAAGAGAAATGAAGAAAGATCGAAAGAAAGAAAAAAGAAAAGAAGTATTCGACACAATATCTTTGAGTCAGCAAGAATCATATAAATATTTTCCTTTACATTTTTTGTACTGATACATGCTTGCCCATTTAAGATACCTACAGAAACACTGAATATAATTATGAAAACTGTTTTATGTTTTATGTCGTGACTGGTACCATGTACAAGTTTTTACAAAAAGTTATTTTTTTCCAATTAGCTTAAGCTTGACTAGTCAGATTTAACTATAACGCTGTAAAGTGGAAGAAAGGAACGGTTGCTATTATTATTTACTTGATTACTATGTAGACACTTCATTTTTTATGCTCCTTTACAACAATGATGATGATGATGGTGGTGGTGGTGGTAGTGGTGGTTGTGATGATGATGATAATTTATAGTAGAGCAGCAGCAGTAGTAGTAGTAGTAAATTTAATAGATACAAATATTTAGACTGCATGCAAAAATACCAAGTTACTGTTGTTACAATATCTTAATGAAAACTCTATTCATAGCACATATACTTTCAAATAGACAACAACAACCTTTGATATAACAAACTACATTTTAAGCTCTCATATTGTACGATGTATTTCTTTTCGAAACGCAAATGGCTGGTATGTAAACAAAAGATAAACTATACAAGCAGAGCTGAGTGACTAGAGTCTCTTGCCTATCGCAATTTGTCTGAACAATACCTGCACAAATCGTATCAATTTATCTGAAAAATTGGTGTGTACTACATTTGCAATACCGTGTATTCAGTTTTCCTTTGTTACCAATCTTTCTAATTTGGCGAAAATGTGTTATGAACGGTGAACTATTCATTAATAAACATATAATCGATCTTCCTCTCTATGTTAAAATGAAAATATTTAATACATATTTGTCTATGCTTACATACCTGATCTGAATCCTGTTAGACCTTGTTGCCAGCTTCAGTAAATAGTTCGGTACCAAAGTGCGCGAGAAAGCAGCGGGGATGACAATGACAATATTACTGCGTAAACGGGGACTCAGTTTTCGGACTGATACACACGAAATTTTAAGTCTAGTGGAACGTGAGTATTTTTGTGTATGGTATGACGTGAAAAAGTACCGACCAAAACGGGGACATGCTCAGGTACGATTAGTTCAAGGTTTTTATAACTAAGTAAAGTCGTGAAAATCCATTTTTGCCGCTATTGCAAAACGGGGACGTCCTCGTTTCGAGGTTTGTCCCCGGTATGTTGGTGTGTATTCTCACCGATGTGCCCGTTGTTACACCTTTTACACACACACACACACACACTCTCTCTCTCTCTCACTCACACACACACACACACACACACACACACACACACACACACGTATACATAGGATAATACAGCTTGATATTATCCATAGAGTAAGGTCCAAGTCAAAATACATTTAGGAAATTTTGATTCAGTGGAACTTTCTTCAACTTTTAACAGTATTAACGTAAAAATATGGGCCCGCACTGTACGGTACTTCCGTGGAGTACACTAGAAAAGATTCTTTTCAAATGTAATATAACTGTAATGGTGCAAATTTCTGTCGATTTCGGTAGAGCATATTTAGTTTGGGAGAGAACAATTAATTAGATTTATGAGGAAAGATACCTTATGAAATAGCTAGACTACGACGGATTTAATGTCCCTGTTAGAGGGCGAGATTTATTCTTAATTAAACCTTCATTGTTAGCAGTCGGTCACAAGGTTAAAATGTCAACGTTGAGAGTTTGCAGGACTAGATGTAAAAGCTAGTGGAAGTTGTATTATCTTTTGAAATTCTCCAGAATCGGTTATTTAAAAAATCTAGGTTTACGTTGACCACGATGGGCGTGTATTTATAAAAGGCGGTAGATACGTTTAATCTGATTGGCTACGCTAAATAAGAGGTGTGGTTCCCAAACAAAATTTCATATTTTAAATTTAGATAGTTTAAATTTTTCTGCGAAAGGCTGAAGAGATCATGACTCCATGAGGAAGAAGAAATTCTCTCGTAGAAACAATTGTTCATGTGACAAGTGTCTAGAGGTTGAGGTACACAATTCTGGCGGTAGAAGCGAGCGAGTCTCGAAAGCGCAAGGTATTTGCATCAATCTCATGTAATTCGTTGATACCAATATAATTATTTGCTTGAAGTTATTTGATTAATTTTCTTGATATGAGTATAACTATTTGCTTGAGTTCATTTGTCTGAATTAGTACAATAATCTTCTTTATATGAGTTTGACGAATTGTTTGAATTTGTCGCCATGTATTCTAAGAATTGCATGCATTACTATATTTGATACAAGTTGTCTTGGATGATTTCATGTATGATAAAGACTTGAGTGAGTATTCACTGAAATTAATGTAGTTAAGCCATGAAGTGAATTTCATTGATTCATTTGTATAATTGAGACGGGAACTGAAACTGTTATGTCTCTGGTGATGTTAATGTATGTGAGTGATGAACTAGCCGTTAGAAATACATTAATCTTCTGAAACTAGGTTTGTTTATGGTCTCTCAAGTTTGGCCTGACCAGATCGCCTTTGGTATCTGTTTGAATTCCGATAGGGCGATATCTGACGTAACGAGAGTGGAGTAATGTTCTATTCCCAGAAGGATATTTGACAGAAGATTTAGGTTGCTTCTCTGTTTAGTTTGAAAGGGGAAATAGCTCCATCCACGCACCTACCTATCCACGTATCCACCTCCTACCTACCCACACAAAGTTGGAGGGCCGGAAAGAGGCGAGCTAAGAGAGAGAGAGAGAGAGAGAGAGAGAGAGAGAGAGAGAGAGAGAGAGAGAGAGAGAGAGAGAGAGAGAGAGAGAGTGAGAAGTGAAAAAGAGGAGAACATCAATCTGGACTGGACAGCAGCATTGAATTTGGTGTGACCAGCGATAAGCATGTTATGCAGGCATGCAGGGCAATGACTTCGATTGTTCACTCGATTCTATGATGAACTAATTTTACCTTTTAAAACAGATCGGCTATTTACATAAGCATATTTGTGTTGAAATTAGGTAAATGATTCATTTTAAAAAGAAGTGTATCTTCCTAATGTAATGTATTATCTCGATTTGTCTTATGTAATTGATTAAATTGTTATATTTCATGTACGGGGGCTCGTGTTATTCTGTTCTATATATCTGCTCAGATCTATATTTATTCCATCTATAAATTTCTTAATTTACTTTATTATTTACTCAATCCGGGCAATAACACCGAGGTCGATCATCCTTTAGATAACGATAACCAACCAAATCGTACACCCCTTATAAAGAGGGGTAGTCCGCCACAATAACGTATACACTGTTTATGCCGCACAGGAAATGTGTATACACTACTTGATTTTCTCAAAACTATGAAAACAAAATTTGAAATATAGGGAAAACTATTATAATGGTAAGTTTATAAGAAGGGATTGTTGAACAGAAGTACACATCAACTTCAAGCTAGACATTGTAAACCAACATATCCGTTGAACCTAAACTTTGGTAAAGCGTCCAACAGCCACACGGCAGAACCATGTTCGAATTTCTGAAGAGTATTTGCTTTTCTTGTTTATTTTAATAACCTTTAGAATATGACAAATACTAGATAATAGTAATAAAGATTTTTTTTAACGGCGCTTTTAGCACATTATTGGCTATACCGAACCCGTGATACTCGCCCAGACCAGGCTCGGTGTGTCCTTGGGAAAGGCATTTAGCTCCCATTTCCCAGCATGATATAGGCAATAACGTGTTTAAAGTGCCGTTGAAAGCAACAACAGCAGAAACAACCCCATCTATATTACAACGCTAATCCTTTACGTGGCGTGACGACCCTGAGACTAATAGGGAATATTTATCTTCGACAAACGCTAAATTTAACCCGAAGTGTCTGCCATAATATTTACGTGTCGATGAATGAATACAATACATGAAGCTCTGTTTGGATAAAATATGTCTGTTTAATAAATATCGGTATTTCAGCTCTCCAACAGTCCTGGAAAAAGCTACAATATTTGTTACAGAACATAATCATAAATGAATTTCATGCCCCTCTAATCACAGGAACACACTTCTTTACTTCCACTGAATGACTCTCTCTCTCTCTCTCTCTCTCTCTCTCTCTCTCTCTCTCTCAGTAGTAATAAAACAAAGGTGATGTGTGCTACTTAACACCCCCTTTTGCAACGGTTTTAAGTTTAAAGGTGTAATCATGCTGTCAAAACTGAAGATAAAAGTTTTTTTTCCTGGACAAGTTCTAAAACTTCGTCCACACAATTAAGAATTTTGTCGTAGCGTGGACATTATGAAATGGGTGTGGAGTTGGATATCGGCAATGTTTTGCACTCTGCACAGTAGAATGGAAGTTTAACCTGTTTAGATATGATCAGACTTTACGTGCACCTTCTTCCTGGAAACCAACACTACTTGCAGGTGGAAGATTACAAATCGATCATTGATTTATCTCTCAAGTGATATAGATGATGTATTTCGGTTCTCAAAAAAAAATATGTATAGATTACTTTGTAGCATGGCAAGTATGTCAACCTGGGATTGATAAAACCATATGTATTGGGATACTAATATTTGTTTCATTTTATTTTATTGATCCAACCTAGAGTCCCTCTAAAACCTCAATCAAAATCGCTTCTTTTCCTGATAAGATATAGACTACAGAGAAGCAAAGAAGACTAATCTCTGCATTTTCGAAACTTGTTAAGCACGAAACTCAAGAATAAGCTCAAAACACCAAACGTAGATATTATACCTGGAGGAAATCATCGTGATCGAAATTTATCAGGTTAATAGAGGAATCGAAGTTTTGAATATCCTGAAGATCTTAAAAGTTTTACTAAAATAACTTCCTTTTAATAAAAGTTATAATTTTGAGCTTGAGTTAGAGTTTTGTTTAAAACGTTTCAAGAACACGTGGCTAGGAATTTAAGTATGCAGTACTTCCAATCATCGTTTAGCAAGGTTGTATCTAAGAGTAATCCCTAATATTACCAGTTCCAAGGGCTACAAAATTTAATTACATTTTGTTGACCAGTGTCATCATATTATTCCGATACAGATACTTTAAATTGGCAGTTTGAGTAAAAGTACAAACAAAAGAATCAATTTCAACGCTATATCAGAAACTATTATATAAATCATGGTTGAGCCGTATAGCGCGTGCTATTTCCTCTTCTAGTTTTATACATTAATATGTGAAATGTGTTCAACTGTTGCACAACATAAACTTTTTTGAGATACAATTTATAACATTATAAATTATTATAATCGGATGTATTTAAAATTAAATATAAAAAGAATACTTAAGATAAAGCTAGTGTTTCTTTCTTTTATTATCTTATTGTGCGCGCTCCTTTATAAGGGTAGAAACGACTTGCGGTGCACATTGATCTTCAGTACGAGATGACATTGTTTCGTGAACGAGGAGACGCGACTTATGAAGTCAGTAAATACGTATTCTCACGATACCCGCTTTAAAACTAGACAGGTATAGATACGTTTTGGACAAGGAAGGCAAAATAAATCCGTATGACTAAACCCGGTTTTAAATTTTTCAAAGGCTTAGGTCTTATGTTATAGAGTGTGTGTGTGTGTGTGTGTGTGTGTGTGTGTGTGTGTGTGTGTGTGTGTGCGTGCATGTGTGTGTGTGCGTATGTGTCTGTGTGTGTTGCCACGAAATTAAGGAAAATATTGTAAAAGAACATTTTTCATTTCCAGAAACAATGGGACAAACACCAATATTTTCGGTGAATAAGAGATCCCAGAAGCCACTAGAAAGGCCTCATAATCAATCATATCAGCCAACCATCCTAAACAATGTTTCAAACGCAAACAGTTTTTGATGTTATCAGTGAATGTCTTATTTTTATAACGAACTTAGAACAATTTCATCTTGATTTTGTAAGTTAGATTTATTCCTCATGGGTTACTCGGGTTTATTTCTGGTCATTTAAAAAAAAAAAAAAATTAAAACCTTGTTTTATGCAAATTTACACCAGAAAAATAATCAAAATTCATAATGTCATTTTAAATTTAGTGAATAGTTTATGAATAGACAGTATGAAATGAGAAATACATGGAAAAAAATGAAAAACGTGCATATCTTCTTTGATAATTTCTTAACTCACAGTTTCCATGGCAATCTGCACGTGAACACAAAAATTATGTCAGAAAATAAATCAAACCAAGTCATACTTCTGATATACACCAAGCGAAGAAATCTGGAGAGGGGCCAAAAAAAGACTCTTATTCAATATAGTCCTTTCAATTCAATATATGGTACATGTATTTTTGAGGTCATGCACACATTTATTTTGGTCCACAGACGTCCAAATCCATGAACTTTCAAACATTATTACATAACTTTAATTTTTGTTAGTTACTTTCTTTATTGTAGTTTTTGTTTGCGTAGTAATTTTTTTAAAGTGCGTCAGGTAAATCGGCTTATTATTAAAGGAATCACAAACTACCTGTATTAGGAAAAAAAAAAATAAAAACTTAGTAAGTAGGAAAGGAAGTAATCCGAATACAGGACGGTTTTGAACGTACTTCTTAATTCATAGGTTGTATACAAGTTAAAATAAAATAAATAACAGCACATTTAACAAAAATCGTATCAAGATGATTTATTTCGAGATCATTTTTAATTTCAGTTTTAAAGTGTATATATATATATATATATATATATATATATATATATATATATATATATATATATATATATATATATATATATATATATATATATACAGATATTTGCTTTAATTTGACGAGCAATTACTTTATGGGACATATGGAACAGGTACATGTTTTATTTGTTTGTTTTTTTTTTTCACGATCTTCCATCAGCAATTGTATAATATCCAATCACATGAGTTTTGCTTCATCACGTGGTACTCTTATTAGTATATATGAGGTACAAAAGTCGTTGATCAACAGATAGGTGCAGTTGTCGCTGCTAAACCAAAACAAAATAGAAACGAGAAAATACTTTTTAAAGAAGATTTGAGCAAACTTATACACCTGTCCTCCGCTGAATTCAAGGTAAGTGTGTTGACATGTAATTAATTTTTATAATTGTTTCTCTAATTGTCTGAGTTTTTAGCAAAAGATATTGTAAAAATAAAAATAAAAAAAATAATACTTCGCAAGAGATTTTTAATAGACAATTTCCGAATGACTGCCATTGGACAATAGCCCTGTGACCTTTGAGTAACTCCTCCGGCAATAGCGAAAACACAACGCAGCGACGCTAGCATTACAATAGGAGAACCACACATGCCGCTTTCCTCTCGGTTCTGTTATATCTAGCTTTGGATCTGGTTCGTTATTATCAGATTCTAACTCTTTGTTGATTCTGATGAACAACATGATTATTGAATATAACACAAAATGTATAGTGAATTATAGATACCAATAATTATTCAATGATAAAACTTAATTTCACATGAATATTAAAAGTTCTAGTTGCTGACGGGGTCACATTATAAAGTTGCTTTCTTATTTCAAACGCTAAATTACATATAATTTTCTTAAGAGTACGATTCATTAGCAACACACATTTTATTTGTGTGGCGTGTCTGCAATTGTATCTGTCAACATGGGATCTTCTCAACAAATAATACTTATTACAAAAAGATAAAAATTTATATTTGTGCACAACCTCATTATGATCACACAGTTTCTATTTATCCGAGTACAGCCAAATCTACCTGAGCCCCTTAAGTCTAGAGGTCTTAGTTTATGGTTCACATTCACCAAAAGTCGAAGGGAATCTGAATATCTATACTTGGTTTAGATGTATTAATAAAATAATATATTTTTAGTGCTTATATATATATATATATATATATATATATATATATATATATATATATATATATATATATTCAAGGCATATATAAATTAATATAGATAGGTACAAAGTTACACCAGACAGAGGGGAAAGTGAAATCCCCGGATCATACATGAGGCTGCGTGATACTACAGAGTAAAATTATTATATATTGAGAAAGACTATTTCATTCAGGTTAGAGAATAGTTTTAATTCGTTCCCTACCGAGATTCAAACCCAAGGTCCACGGGTTACAGCAAAAATCGCCTTACCTGCACGCACCAACCCCTATACCCCCTCGACCATGCACATATCCTCACTCTCTATTATCACTTATCTTCATGTAGGATTCAGTGATATCACTTTTCGCTCTGTCTCGTGTATCTATATTAATTTATACATGCCTTGATTTCTGTCATAGGAATCCGGAGTGACTGTGTATTAGATGAGAGTTAATTGTTGGGTCGGCATGCGGGTGTGTCTGCTGCGCAGGAATGCTTATAGCAGCGGCTTTGTTCCATCCTTTTGGGGGGATATGTCACATATTCTTGTTACAAGACTAGACCGGGAATTATAATTCAATGTAAATGCAGTGTCACATGTTCTTGTTACAAGACTAGACTGTGTATTATAATTCGTTTTCTTCTCACTCTGTTCAAATTCGCAGATTGTGATTTTCAAATGTACGCCAAAGGTTTTAGAGAATTAAGTTACTAAATGAAAAGGTAACAAAGCCGTTGCAATTTTTGGCCGAGTGTCTTAAATTATTATTTCGTGCATCCCCCCCCCCCCCCCGCCCAGTCTCTCTCTCTCTCAATGTCTAAAAAATTTTTTTTTATCAATGATCACAATGATGATGCTAGAGTTAGGGTTGTTTGCTTTTCATTAATGACATGTGTTTATAGTTTATCTTCTGGATGAATTACAGTTTTGGTTTTAATCTCTACTCTTTCATCACACCTTCACCTCCACACCCATCAGTTTGTATGTAGTGTCGCCGACCTTGCCGATGTGGATGTGCACTGACACTGTATCGAATCAATGGCGAAGGCGGTGGAGCATAGCTGTACTATAACTTCCAAAATCTGGCGTAATGCCCTTTAGTTTCCGCCCCCTAGTTATTCTAAATAAAGCCATTTAAAGGAGTCTCATCACCAATGGAAGTTTGATTGGCCCAGGTTACAACTATGAATAATGCGAACGAATGCTGATACAAGCTATCAGCACAATAGCGCTGTTCGCTTGGGTTGACCTAGTTGTGTACGTCGTTTCTAGGAGATAGTGTTTGATATATCCAGTATTTTCGCAGAGAAATAAAATGTCTTTTTATTATATACCAAACTTGCTCCTGGATAGAAACTTAGAAGATTACACTCACTCATCAGCAGCCATCCACCCTTTCGTAAGTTCATCTCAATTGCAATTTTATTAAAAGACTTGTCATTAAAATATAAGCGATTGAAGAGAACGGTAGGTTTGGAATGACCTAATCTGTTGCAATAAACGACATTTTTTATATATATTTATTTTATAAACTATTTTACCCGACTACAAATCAGGTCCGACTGTGCGATGGCGCACAACGGGTTTATTATACTGTTGACAATGCTTTACAGGGGACAAAACTTTGTAGAGAAGCGAGAGGTGTCGAGACATGCTCGTTTGGTCGCTTGGTATGATGGAATATCTTGTTGTTTCATATGTGGACATATAAGGATATATTTTTAACATGTGAAAGTACATAAATAAAACGTTAAAAATATGACAAATATTTCGCCATTTATTTTCTATATTTCACACTTATGTATACAACAAAAATCTTTATTTTAAAGCATGAATGAAGATTTTAAAATTCTCTGAATCAGAGTATATCCATACATCTGAAAAATGATACGTAGATAAACCGTATTTCAGGAGTGACAGCTAATTAAAAGTATTATTTTGTGACTGTTTATATTTTTCTTTTTTTATCTAATATTTTTCGATATTTACAAATATTTTTAATTTTAGCAGCTAACGATCAAGTTCTCCATGCATAATAGCATCTCATGGTGACATTTTTACATTCAAAACATATTAAATAAACTTATGATGTTAGGTGACTTTATTCATTCAACTGCTAGAGTCTGTTGTGCTTTAAAAGCATTTCATTAATAGGAGAAAAAAAAAAAAAAAAAAACAACAAGACGAACAAACAAACAAGACCAATATAATTCCAGCCTTGAACAATTTCTCTTTCTTTTCCACCATAGCACTGGTTTTTTTTCTGAATTCAAATAGGCACTCCCCTTCTGAAAATAACAATTTGCAGTTCGTCTATATTTTTTTTTACGTCTGCATTCCAACTGTTCAAGCGATTCCATGAGAAGCTGGAATCCTCTGACAGTTTCTGAGCATAAACTCATATCAGCTGATGAAGGAGTAAGAATAAGATATATCTGTTCAAGAGTTACTACGGGATATCCACTACCCTGTAATGACATCTTATTATTGTCTAAAAACAAAGAAGAAAGGACAGGTGATAGTATTTTACCTTGCTTAAAACCCAAGTAAATATTTAAAAAAATCAGAATAACAACCAGTGTGAAAAGTACAAGACCTTACCACACAATACATATAAAGTAACAGTAAAATAGTAAACATTTCGCCATTAATACCTTGTTTAAAAATCTCAAACCAGAGTACATTTCTATCTTATTATCAATTCTTTTTCGAAATCCACGAATATGGCATAAAAATGTTTATCTTCACTTAAGCACTTATTTACAAGAGTATATAAAATGCAAATCGCATTATCAGTTCCTTCAGCTTTTTTGACACCAAACGGGGAGTCCGATATTGTATCTTTTTCTTTAGTCCAAATAATATCCTCTAATTAAGAACGCTGACAAATAATTTTGACAAACAACTCCTGGGTCAAAGTCTCCTGTCATTTTTGGCTAAATCAATATTCCTGATATAAACAGTAGTTTTATCACCCCCATTCTTCAACTTGTTGGAAAACATCCACTATTCAAAATAAATTTCAACAATTTTATTATAAAGGGTGTAATAATTTTGTTCCCATATAACGAAGTATTCTTTTAAAAGTAAATTATTTCTGAATTCATTGTTTCATTTTGAATTTTAAAGGATGCGAGCACCTCATGTTTTCGTAATAGGTGAGTCTAATTCACTGACTATAGCATAAACATTCACATTATGACAATGGTGCAAATTATCAACATAAGATTTAACTTCGATATCACTTGCGTAACTATTCAACGAGTGGAAATGTTTAAAATGAACTTAAAAGGCCTTTAATGAAATTGTATATCCCATGACTTGAATATGGGGTTTACTGAACAATTGCCAAAATATTGTGGGGTCTTTCTTCTCCATTTGCAATACACTTCTGGACATTATCTTTGTGTATTCATATTTCGCTTTCCTTTTATTGGATTAATATAAGCGTTACAAATCACACTGAATTTACATATCTATCTCCCTCCGATTTTTGGTCAACTTTTAACTGGTCAAGATATTTTGAATTTATAAACACAGAATTATAATACGTCAACTAGAAGATGACAACAACACTTTCTATTTACAAGTATATACCCCGAACTGCGGTAAAACAGTTACTTGCCGTTTAATTCGGAGCATTAGGCAATTAGCTGCATTAACAAATAAATTATGCTAGTAAAGGAGATTAATTTCAGTGGCAGTTATTAGAATGCACTGCCACCAGCTTCGATAGAACACCTGCCAATATGTGCACAGATCCTGACTACAGTGTCATGAAATAAGTACTGACACCTTGTTCTTATTTTAGAAATGTAAATGTACATGTAATTATTTGATTTAGAAGGAAACAAATGAAAACAATTGGACCATACATTCATAAAGTTTGATGTGTAAAATAAAGCATTCGATTACTAAATGAAAACGAAGTAACTCACAATAACAACTCTGTTTTCTATGTTACCATTACTTCAAAACATGGACTAGTGACACATTCCTCATGACAAATTATTTATCATAAGTTACTTGTTCAGTACATGTAGATAAAATACACATTCTCTCAGCTCTGCTACGACAAACACATATATAGCTACAGCTTTATTCATATAAGCTATCATCAAAGAAAATGAAGGTAAAAGCCCTTTAAATATGACGCCAGGCAATACTGTGTAGAGAGATGGTTTCGAAAACCTCAAATAGTGTATATTTGTGGTTGTCCTGAGGTTAAAGAAGATCGTTAATTTTAACTGACAGTTCTATGGCCTATTAAAAGTACCCTTATCTTTTTTAAATTTGCCTGACCAAAAACAGCTTCACTTTATTTCATCTTCTACCTTTAATTCTACATTCAATTCGCTTCAGTTTTCAGTTTCCATGGCGGCCAAAGCATCAGAGTTTGGCAAAATAAAAAGTATAAATAGCCGTCAAAAATAACTACTCAAGTTATAACGGTACTTAGAGCGCTGTTTCACTTTACCTCCTATAAGAGTACAATCATATTGTTACACATATCTCAGGTCTATCTAGAGACATGTAGGTAACTGCTAAAAGACTCTGGAATATATGTTAGGAGTAGGCAAGCATTTTTCGAAAGTTTATGCTTGTTTAGTTACATTACGGCTGACCGTTTTAATACTCCACAGCGCATTCACAGGTTCGATGTCAATTCTACGGTCTTATCTCTAATGTATGCAGATAGCTGCCAGTAGCTGCCATTCAGACTACCTCGGCTATTAACGAAAGAAGGATTGATCGAGAAGTTGCAAATGCATATTTTTCAATTCGCAACTTCTCGGTGATTTATACGGTCAATCCAATCTTAGAAATAGTCAAGGTGGTCCGAATAGATTGCGGTTTCTTTTTCGCTAAGAAATTTCGAGCGAACAGAATGTATGATTTTTCAGCAGATTACTACGCCGACATACGTCAGAGGAATAGTTTCGTTTCGCATAAATAACCAAGGTGGTCCGAATACCCACAGCGGGTACGTCTACTTTGATACACGAAGTATGGTTACGAGCACACAAGATACCACTATCCCATGATATGACTGACGGGGAAGATTTAGTTTCGTTAAACCTGAAAAATTATGCTAGCCAAATTGATCCCCAAACGAGCATTTTTGTCGCAAAGATCACAAAAAACACACGCTATGTTTCTAATTTAGTGTCCTTTGTCTAGTTTTCTGAACTAGATCTATCTAGTGTCAAATACAATATATATATACATATACATATATATATATATATATATATATATATATATATATATATATATATATATAATGTATGTTACGACTATGTCTGCATGTCCGTCTGTTTGTCTGTTTCTACTGTCTGTACGTATGCATTTATTTGTGCATTCTATTTTTTAATTTACAGATGCTTGTTCTTTTGATGGTATGCGTGACAATGACGTTGGCAAATCCATTCTTTTTCGAAAAAATGGATGTCCAGAAGACTGCGTTGTGTCCTGACGAGGAAGCAAGGTGCCCGGCTGATCACGAGTGTTGCAAACTGGAAGGAGGCAAGATAGGATGTTGTCTCCAACAAAGAGTAGTAAGTGTAGAAAAAAAATATTATTAATGCACGGCGGTTCAGTTGAATGGAAATTAAAGAAGGAAATGCGTAGAATAAGAAAATTCTCTGGAAGGCAGAGACAATCGTAGTTAATTGTGTGTAAAATTCATGAAATTGTCAAGTTTAGACCAGTGAGTCAGACTTGTTTAAGAGACCTCTTTCACTGTTGGAAGAATGCTCGGACACATACTTTTCTTAGCTAGTACCCTTTCCTGTGTTCTAAAATTCCAAATGGAGAACATTTATAATGTTCAACGTTCGAAAAGTTATCCCAATCCTTTTGCTGCATACTTCGACGAGCGTTTTTTATAGCAATATTAAAATTGGAATAGTTGTGGGCTCCATAATTTAATACTGGTATCATATAGTCTCATATAATCATTGATTTTGACCTCAGTAATTTTTATTTCTTTTTTGAAATTCTGCCCAATGCAAGATAGATTCTTTTCATGTCCATTTGATTATTATATTTTATTATGCAATATTTTGGTATATTGTTGCCCACAGGATGAGTATTTCTGGCGCATTATGTAGTTTGAGTTTTATAAATTGATTTATTTCTTTCAAAAGCTGCAGAGAAGCGAGTCGTGAACCTGGCAGCCGCGAAGCGGAAAAAAAAACAGCGAAGATGTGGAGCAGTTACGAAACAAAAAATTAAAATAACAGTCAATAGTTCGATAGTGCTCCAGAACTCTCAATTTGCACCCTATTCACCTGCAAATATATGCAGGTTTTTGAGTCATGTATTAGTTTTTCCAAAGTGCGTTCGTGACTGTGTCTTCCTTAAAATGACATTTAGTTTAAAGATGGCTTTGAACTCAATATCTTGATAGATTCACTATAGTCTCTAAGCCCTTCTCACACATTTACATAAGAAATATTTTATAATTGAAAACAACTTATGACATTTGTCGTGTTTTCTCCTCTACTTGAAGTTAAGTAATTCCGAAATATGAGTTAAATCCAAACGATTTTTAAGGTGGTGAAAGTTCTTATTACACTGTATTTTCTACATTTAACACAGCTTGTGGGACCTTGTCTTTTTGGGATCCCAGAAGCTAGGCTATGTTACGTAATACTGCAGAATCATTTACCAGTACGTAACACTACTACCTTTTATTGAGAATAAACCAAGGAGGTGATACTATAGGGATCATACATGTATTTGTGTAGTATCAACGTTTGCCGAATTCCGAAGGCTTCAGCATACACGAGGAATTCAGCGCAAGTTGATACCAAAAAAAAAATAAAAAAAATAAAACCCCACAAAAACCCAAACAACAACAACAAAAAGGAAACAGACAAACATGAATGATGGCTATTATGACATAAAAATATAACAAATTACAATTTTCAAATATAATTTAAAGTTTCCCTAGTGACGGCGCCGTTCCGCTACGTTGGCTTTACTTAATCCTTTTCCGGGGCGACACGAGTTCCTCATTAAAACTGATATAAAAATGTCGATTTATGAGCGTCTCCCAAGAAAGTTCTGTTGAGAAGTTACCACTTTTTTCCAATCTTTCAGCATAATACCTGTCATTTCTGATGAATTAAGCAACTACCAGATGATTGGCAGGTGTTTATGTGAAATTGCGCATATTCTGAACTGTATTTGGTTGATATACGAATGTGAATATACACCGATTACTGTGGAGCAAATGATTTGAAAATCCATTTTGCGTGCATCGTGATTTGTATTGCTCTGAGTGATACCCTGTATTAGGGCAAGAAAACACATCGTATTTATCTACCCGGAGATTTCTTTCTTCTGTGCGATTGGAGAACGTAACAGGATTGCATGTTTTTAACCCAAATACACACATTGCTGAATGCAGAGTTATTTGTTTTGCTTGCTGCCAAGAAATAAGGATAAGTATAACAACTCACTAGAGTATCAATGCTCCATGAAACCCGATGGTACACCTCGCACAACAATGCTGCGCACGCATTTTTAAGTATGAAGTAAGGTTGATTGACATAATGGCACCACTTCTAGTGATTTCATGCATTGATTATTTACCCATACAATAATTTGAATATTTATTTTATATTCTCCATTTCTGTAATGTTGGTCATTGAAAGTTGTTGTGACATTGTTAGAAATAAAGCTTAAAACTAAAGAGCATGTGATTAATGGAACATTCTCACGCACTAGTCATCGAGATGGCACATGTGTACTTTCAATCTTCTTACTTTCTATTTGATAAAGTTTTCTTCCGAGCAAATCCATCTGACACACAAACAAACATTCTATAAATCCCACAGTTAAGCCATTTTAGTAACATTCATTACAAGAGTGGCGGGCAAGCATAATTGTACCGTTTGTTTAATATTCCCAAAGAGACAATAAACAAATTGGTAGAAACAGTTGTGGAAAAGATTTCAAGAATTATCATTATCACAAGCCGCGTTCGACCATTCTATGGTTTTAAGATTGAACATCTTCTTCGGCGTGTGCACACATAATATGTTTTATGAAGTCTAATAGTACACATACAGTGGCTATAATAAAAAAGATAACAGCGAGATCTATTGGCTCAAATGAACATGACCGTTGTACTGCATACTGTGACTAGTGTCCGACGCGTTAAGTATTACACCTTGATTTATATCACTATTGGTTTGTCTCACATCCACAACCGAAACTGAATGAGTCTCTTATACAAGAAAACAAATATCAACAACTACTACTGCAACAATACAAACTAATATTACCACTATCACCTCCATTACCAACAGCAATAACAACACTTAACCAGAAAATTATGGCACAAATTCTTTAGTTGAGCGAAGACAAAATTTTAGTAGCATCTGATCGAAAACAAAATTTCTTGACATTCGTACTTTTGCGAGTATCAAAAGTCTACATTTTAAAGTCAAAGTTTAAATTGTGAAGACAACATGATGCCTTCATATCACGCATGATCCTGTTATCTACTTTAGCTTAAAGATGTGAATAACATAACTGAATTTTTATATGACCAGGGGCAGAACATACATGAAATAATTGGATGGAAACAAGCAAGCAGTCTGAGGGCTGCCAATCTGACAGTGGACTCGCCATGCCCAGACCCAGCGTACACCTGCCCAGGGCTTCAAACTTGCTGTCGCCAATCGACTGGCTATGGATGCTGCCCCTACGATCTAGTAAGTCCTCTTTCCACTAAGTATTGCCATTAGAAATATGATTTTATAATCAATAAGGAATGGTACGATAACCTATTCTATTTTTTCTCCACCATAGTATGTCTGCCTGTAAGTATCTATTACATACGCGACATCATGATTGAAAAACATCAAACCAGTAATTACCATTGCCAATATCACGCAACATCATGGCGAGTTACTCTTCTTCTTCATCTTATTTCATGATTAAATATAACACCACGATTACTACAAAAGCAACAAATAACAACTATAGTAGCAACTGTATATACTAACTATTGTACTTGTACTACGAAAATAATGAGGAAGTACTACCTGTATTACGGGCCGGTGAAATTTTGTTTCATGGTGACACCGCTTTAAATCTTTTAATTCAGAACAACTTAGGAGGTAGGGCCCCTAAACTGTACTCTAACTTTCATATTTTAGAAGTTAGAGTATAGCAAATCTCCACCACCCTTCGCCAGCTATCCGAGGCAGTGCAAATATATTTTCATCTCACCGACACAAATTATCCGAGGCAGTGCAAATATATTTTCATCTCACCGACACAAATTATACTTGTACTTTCACCTCAGCAACACAAAATACAGATGGGATGGATCTAGGAGACGAATTCAACACTACAGCAGTAATTCGGCCAAGAAGATACATAATAACGACGCACACATGTCATTACTGAAAAGCAAATGGTTTCGGAATAACATTAACCTTGCAATAGTTATTAAAGCAAATACAGAGAGAGAGAGAGAGAGAGAGAGAGAGAGAGAGAGAGAGAGAGAGAGAGAGAGAGAGAGAGAGAGAGAGAGCTGGGACGGAGAAGGCAAGAGGGGTGCTTTCTAAGCTTTCCAAAATGGTCATTCGAATTAGCCTATCCTTTTATCTCGAACGTCTTTAGCAGAGACTACGTGATTCAAATGAAACTTTTAACTGCCTCCCTCGATAACACATGTGCTTCTGTAAAGTATTTTAAAATGGATTTTTCATTTGATCTGATATAAAGTTGTTCATATGTGATATGAAAATGTAAGAGTTTTATATCTTTCTTTCTCTAAAAATGCTAGCAAAATAAAAATAATTGTTATAACAAAAGATGGAGAAAAATCTAAAGAACGAGAAATAAAATGGCTTCAGTATCATTTAATAAAATAACTTGATCATAATATTTGCTTTTACTTATAGCGTCATATGAGAATTTGAAACGTGTACAAATAAATAAAAAGAAGTGTAACACTCAGGCTATCCAACGCATAATATGAAATCGGTGACAGTGCCATTAAAAATTAAGATTGAATCATATCTGATTTCAAAGATTTCTATAAAGTTCAATTGCATCTACCTCAGTGTCAGTAAGAAAGATTGCATACTTACGTGCACCAGCACGAAATAAAATCCATAAAATTCTGTATACAAGTAATATATCACAAAATAAAGTTCCAGTTATCATCGACACAATGCGTACTATAAAAATAAAACAACGTACTATATTTCAAAAGCAAATCTTTTTATGGAAGATATATCTAGCCAATTTGATTAAAATCGAGATCTACTTATGATAAATACATATGACAGGTACCAATAAAGGTTCATGCTCTGGCGACCATTTGAATTTCAGGTGCACTTGTTTTTAGTAACGTATCAGAATAAGCGCTGATTCATGTTACAGAGCGTTATCGTTAGCAACGATATCTTTGAAATGAATTTTTTCGGCTTTCATAAATGTGAAAGCTGTAATTTGATTGATGAATCGAAATGTCAACAGAACCTGATCTTGTATCGGTGTCCGTAAGATCTTCGTTATGTTGGAGATCTGATTTTAATCAGATTTTATATCCAGCTTGACAAAACTACAAAACTTTCGAGGCGAAATGTCTCTTCAAGCTACTTGTTCGTTAAAACAATTCAGATTTTGACATGATATAATGACACATGTATGTTACATGAATACGTCCTCGCGCGATGTGGGTCAATGAACCTGTGTGAGAAACTGACAATGTGCGCAAGAAGCGCCAGCATCCCACTAAATCTCGCGCCAAAAAATCAGCTGATCGGTAGTGGCGTGCATGATGGCATAAACAAAAGGAGACAGTCGGAAATTTCACTGGCCCATAAGACAAGCCTTAAAGAGAACAGGGCTCGTGAATTATCCAATTTAACCCTACTCGTACGATTAAACTGGTTAATGCTTGTGCACCGTTCTCTCTCTATAAATATAACTACAACTACTGCTGCAACGGCCACTATCAAACTAAAAACAATTGCACTACACCATTATATTTAAAATCATCCCCATGACTTCTACCAGCGATCCATTACAACTACTACTACTGCTACTACTACTAATGACTTCTATTTTCAGGGCAATTGCTGCAGCGACTTGCTACACTGCTGTCCCAGTGGTAAAACTTGCATTGGCAGCACATGCTATTAACGCACAGAAATCATCTTTGTTCCTTATTCCAACAATGTTCCAGAGAAATGGCTAATAAAAAACAGACTCTAAATTCCCATCCACGCAATTACATTTGTAATGTTACTTATTCTCTCAAATGATTTCTAATGACTTCCTTTATTCAGTATAATTTCAGTTTTTGATGACATATGAGAGTATGTCAGACATTATTAAAATATCAAGAAATGTAAAGGTGTGTGACATGTTGAACAAATTGTGATAATAATAATAATAATAATAATAATAATAATAATAATAATAAGACAATATGATTTTTCTTCAGTATTTGAAGTGTCCATAAGTTCTCTACTTCTGACTCAATGTTCTCAGTGTCTTCTTCTGTAAACATATACAGTAATTGTAGCATTTTAAAAGTAATTCCCTCTTATAAAATAATCTGTAACAATAATTATAGTAGCATCATCCTGCCGTACCCCAATTGAATATGTAATGAAATTTACACATGTATCTGTTCTGATGTTAAATTACGAACATTTACTTGTGTTTGTGTTTCTATTTTAAGTATTAATCCATTTAATTTATGGTATCTCTCTCTGTCTCTGTCTGTCTGTCTGTCTCTCCTTTTAATATGTCCGATACTGAAAGAAGATGATTATTATATTCATACACAATCACGACAACTAACCACATCAGAAACTATACAATGTAAATAATTGAAACTGCTATGAGTACCTAGATTACATTACTGTAATAACAAATAAGAAAAAATGTTTCATCAGCTGCCACTAGAACAAGCAATTGATTTGTTTATTTATTTGTTTGCTTCCAAAACTTCACTCAAAATGGCAAAATCCAAAACATATTTAAGTTATTTTGAAACTACCCATATAAAAGTACATGAGAGCACATGCACAGATGTTTTCATATCATAGTGTTCCTCTATTAAAACCACAGGCGATGTTAGGGACCGACCATTTTATTTTGGGGTAGGAGTGGGGTCGGAGACAATTTTCTTACTAGCCGGGCTATTTCTTTTCACCTTTTCGCCATATTTGTTGCAGAGGAGACAAGAATACAAAGGTGCCTGAAGTAGTTCGTATAACTGAGATGGAGAGGTAAACAAAGAATCAAATATGCGCCATCCATCTCGTGCCATAGTTTAAAACTTGAAGCACTAACCTGCTAAATACTCATTCCATGTCTTTGCCGCTTTAGTCCCGTCTTAGTTAGTCGTATGAACGGTTTGACATCTGATCTCGCCTCTTCATAAAATCGTGCAATCGATGCAGGCTGATCTGTCCGCAACACATCAGACTACATTTTAGACACTGGTATTCTCGCGGCTCCTGAATAACAGTAGGTTGAAGGGGCCTTTTGGCGATATATACAGTATAATTTCGGATCAATTCCTATTTCCGACAACTTATAAATCCATGTGGAATAACACAACTCAACCTCCTGTCACCATTTCCAATTTCATGGCTACATCCGGTTGTTCCATCAGATCCAGCAACCAATCAAATGCGACTTTCGCTCAATCGCTTATTTGAAAATTTCGGTTGATTTTGCCATGTAAATCGACTCGACAAATATAATGAACTGAATATAATGTACAGAACGAGGAATCTACTATAACGAGTAATTTGAAATATTTTTGCCTGTTATGTAAAGATGCTTGCTTCCAAAGTGCACGTGACAGACTCATGATGAATCCACGGACGCTCGAATCGAGTCACAGGACCAAAGCCGAAAGGATCCTTCAACTGACCATAACTCTGAGTCAATTTCATGATTTTATGAAGAGTTCAGATCATATCTCAAACGTCCATCAGTATAAGTACTGTTCTTGCGGTTGATTTATTGGACTAAATTAGTCGTTTGTCATAAAGAAAGAAATTTGCTTCAGATTTCTATTTCTTTAACTTAGGCAGGGGACGACCAATTTTCCTTTCTTCACTTCTCTTTTCTTTTCTTTGTTTGTTTCCCCCACCTCACCTCACCTCACCTCACCCCAATAACATGTCAGTCATGTGTCACCGCCTCAGGCTGCAGGTGTTCCCCTGTATCATTTTCTTTTTTTGTCTTTTTTTTGTCGCTAAGAAGGCTCTAATATGCTTAGTAAGAAGCTGAAAATGTGGAATGCTGATTAGCGCGAGAAGTTGGGACAATACAAAATATTTGGTTAATTATTTTATTTAGATAAATATGACTAATCGGATAGACCGCTATCTTGTAGGTTGTATAACTTTTAGAAATGTCACATCTCGCCAAATAAAAGTGCGCTTGGCAGAAGCTAGGGAGCTCGAAATTGTGCGGGGAAACAAACTGTGTGAATGTGTATTGCGCCATTCACGCGGTACAGAGCATGAGTGGGTGCAGAATCCAAATGTGCTGGAAATGTGGTGTGGGGGTTGGGATCGATCATCGGATCTGCACACGTTGTTGTGGTACTAACACATTGAGAAACTTAGAACGAATGGAGAATAAGCAAAAATGCAATATGCCAAGGTCCTTGTAGAACTCTGAACCACTATAAAAAAGAGGTAACATAATAAGTGGTAATAAACAACGAAGTCTACCATCAAACATTTTAATGAGTTGCCGCCTCACGTTTCAATGGGATGGAGGTGACATCGGCTGATCCTGCAATCGACGAAAAGGACGGAGTATTGACGCAGCCCGAAAAAGTTCATGGTATCCACAAGGAAAACAAACAACTGTTGCGAGGGTATCTGCGTATCCTTGGTGTTCACACGCACAGGTTCAGATCGGGTCGAACGAGGAAGTAAAGCATATAGACATCGAGCACTGGGACTACCTAGATCACCATAAGCTGACCAGCGAGCAGCTAGGGTTAAATGCGGTTTCGCTGTCGAAACAACAGCCGAATGTGCTGCCTTCGGGGCGTCTAGGGGTGATTGATACTACAATATCGACGTGATATTTGGCGACACATTTTTGCTGATAAGCTTTCCGTCGGGGTACGTAGAGCCCTCTATTACTATTCTTTCTAGAAACAAAAAAAAAATTATATTCGAAAAAGACGCGTTATGCTGCATGGCAGCACTGGGCTAGAACAATAGACAGTCGCTGCAAATGCGAACGGAAGGTATATGTGACTCTAGGCGAGCGTGTTAGCGGGCGTGTTGAAAACTGTGCTATTTCCAGATCTGGTGATATCAAGCACACTGACATTTGCTTCAACATCACTGCTGTCTTACCCGTAAGCCATGGCGACAGGTTAGAGGTGCGTGTCAGCAGGGGAGCTAACGTCCCCAGCTCCCCAGGTCAATTAAACTTTTATATCACGTTGCTTACAGACGGTAGGTGGGGCTTCATTAGCCAGCGGCTGACCTCGAGGCAAAAAAGCACAATGAAAATTACGTCATTTACGTTTACGTTCAACACTTCAAATCACGAAACTAAGATACTACAACAGTCAAAAAAAAAAAAAAAAAGGTGGAGAACAATTTGTTGGTCTAGCATCACACAGACAGGCGTTTTACATGGAGACTATTTAATCCCGAAATTTTATGTAAATTAGATTATATTATAATAACATCAGGTTTAAATGGTTATGTTGTTGATTGTGCTTTTATGTAATAGAATATCCACATATCATTAATTAATTGCATTCAATTGAGAATGGGCTTTATCAGCGAGTTGCTTGGTCCCTGTAATCGGATAGCTTCAAGCCATATGGCATACCTTTATCTTGTGTTATTTTAGCGAACGGTGTGGATAGTACAGAACAAAACATAATTTATGGTTAGATTTATTTTGCCTGGAGCTACTTGCGTGGTCTCTGGAGTTAACAGTAACGGAGAGATCACATAATACCATAGGAGAATCACGATGAGATGCGTGGATTCATACAATAAAGAGAAAACAAAAATCTTGAAGTGGGTTCCACTCTCTGAGCAAATACAGTTAATCTGTCGATATAACTTTACCGTGGACGATTATGTCTCTGTCACATATCATGGTAATTTGAAAATAAATTATTAGTGGTTAAGTGCATAAGAACTTACGAAACACCTTTGTAAAATGTTGTTGTTGCCTTTGTTTGTTTTTTTTTTTTTTTTTTATTTAAATCATATGAATAATAAATCTGATACCTTAAACTGAACACAGAAAACTCGATACAAGATTGTTCAACGAGCAATCGTTCTACTTGTACCGTTGCATACAAATGACTTTTCTGATCTGCAACCCAATAATTATCAATAAAAGCAACCGAATTATAACCATCTACTTATTGTATGAGAGAGAGATAGAGAGAACATTTTAGAATGCCTACGCACTTCAAATTTCCGCACTTTTCTACGCCGAACCAGTTATAACTTCTCTACAACTTGATGGTCTACGATTGTGAAGCTATTTAAACCTTCTAACCTCTCAATTAGCTTCTTCAAGACTGCCCCCTTACATTTTTGTATTCCTTCGTCCTAATTCATATCTCAGTTTATCAAATGACATTAGCAATATTGTATGACTTGTGTATCATAAAAGAGAGTTAAATGCAAGCTGCAGTGCTGTACAAGCTAAAGACAAACTTTTGTGCAGCTCCATCTACCAGAATAAAGGGACGTAACTAACTATTTTTCCCCCATTACATCTGGTGTCCATTGGGCCAGTAAATTGGAAAATTACATTGTTCTTATTTATCGGAATTAGATTATGTATTGGAAATTAAAACAATCATTTCGACAACGAGTCAAGATTAACACAAATGAAAATTTGTCGCATACCCAGTTTTGGGAGGTGATCAAACTAAATGTCAGAGGCGCTACAGTAAAATATTCTGTCAAAAAAGGAAAAGAAAAATTCATTGAAACTAAAGGAAAGTATTAACGAAGCAACAAGTGATTTGGAATCTCTTCAAGATGGAACGTCTGCTGAGTATAGACTAAAAAAAGAAATAAAAAAATTAGATAGTCAAAAACGTAAATCATACGATTAGTTGTAGCATTTCACGAAGATGATGGTAGCTGCGGTGGCTCAGTGGTTAGCGTGCCGGACTCAAGACCGAAAGGGTGCGGGTTCGAATCCACCGGACCAGCCTGGGTCACCTACCGTAGTGTATCCTTGGGCAAGGCACTTTACTCCAATTGCCTCGGCACTAAATAACCTACTTGTGTTGCTGTGCCGTAAAGCGCCAAACCAAATACAAAATTTAGATGACGAACTATTTACAACATTATTCTTGAATTTAGAAAAAAAAAAAAAACAAAAAACAAAAAACACAGACAAAGACAAAAAGCAAAACCTAAAACACAAACTACAGCTCTACAGAACTAAAATCAGTTTGATTGACGATTTGGGATTTTAAAGTGCCAGTTTTACATTCAATGAGTAAATTCAAAAGGCCCCCAGATAAACTTCAGTCTGACAAGTGGGTTATTTTATATATATTTTTTTCATCATATAGATGGATGAGACACTGTAGAGTTTAAGTCCGAATACAGTTTCTGTTCTGTTCTGTTTATAGCCATTCCATGATTCCATCCCCATCCAATCTAGGTTGAACAATAAAACAAGTTCGTTCTTGCCAGCTCCATGCTTTCCGCTCTAAAGAGTCGGCTTTTAAACAGAAAAAGAAACAAAACATACGACTGTGTCAAAAGAAAGTGTCGACCTACGCTGAAAATTGAGTCAGTTTAAGTCCAAAGCGGTCAAGACTACCCAGAGAGTGGGAATTACTAAGTGACGTCATCATTTACAGCGTGTTTCCTGAGTCGCTATAGGAGGATACGGATGCTCATCATATGCCAGGAAAGTAGAAACTATCAGCGAGTCAGCATTGTTAGGTTTATCGCAAAACTTTATATACAGTAGATGATCAAGAAATATATATATATATATATATATATATATATATATATATATATATATATATATATATATATATATATAACATCACTATGGATGCACCTCTTGAACTCTTCAATTAATACGAGCTGTCTGAGGTTATCATAATCTTGATCAACTTTCTTGGCTGAGCACCACATATCAAATAGTTGTTCTTTTTCCCTTGCAAATTCGACATGAGTTTGTCCAGTTTCTTTTCTACAATTCCTAAACCTTTGTCGATATGCCTCTGGTACCAACTCATAAGCTTTCAAGATGTACTTCTTAACCACACCATAATCAGTGCTTTGCTGTACTGACAGTGAAGTGTAGACTTCACGAGCTTTGCCAATAAGTACACTTTGTAATAACAAAGTCCAATGCTCTCTGGGCCATTTCAAGTTTTCAGCAATGTTCTCGAAATGAAGAAAGTATTTATCTACTTCTTTTTCATGAAAGGGGGTACTAACCTAATATATCAAGTAAAATCAAAACCTGAACTTGTGTTTAAAGGAGTGGAGTGCGATCTGTTTGCCAGTTCTAATTCTCTTAATTTAAATTGCATTTCCCTTTCTTCTCTTTCTCTTTCTCTCTGCATCTCCCTCTCCTGTTTCTCTCTCTCCATCTGCATTGCCTCTCTTCTTTCTCTCTCTCTCTCTGAATCTGACGCTTAGCCAACTCTAAATCCATCTGGTTCTTTAACTCTAATTCCCTGTCAGAACCAGATATAGGTTTTCTCTTCAAACTTAAAGCACTGCTATCAAAAATTCCCTTTCCTACTAAATATTGAATTAAAATAATCTTTATCTCCTGTTTTGTCAATGATGCTTTCGCCTCAGACAGACTGTATTTTCTGGCAAGTTCGAGCAACTCATCCTTTATCATACACTCTAACCCCTCCTGGGTAGGTTTTGAAATGAAATTCTGAACATTAGATGCCATTGTGAATGCTTGTTGTTTTCACACAAAAAATTTCTCTATTTAAAATCTTTGCCAAAGACAAAAAAAAAAAAAAAAATCAAAGTCAAAATCAATATGAATTTCAAAGATAACTTTACTATCTCTAATATGCTTTAAAGAAATTCAGATCCCGGACGAGCCCCCAATTTCTGTTACGACTCTATGGTCTAAAAAATGTAACAGAAAGAAAGTGAAACCAACAAATCAAGTAAAAATCAACAAGCAATTTATTTCTAGATAATTAAAATGAAAAATCAAAAAGACACTTACAGTAATGTGTATTAAAATCCAAATAATCCAAAAAGAATTAGTGCTCTAATCACAAGTCCTAAATATAGAATGTTCCGAATTCACGACTGTATCCTTGAATGTTATGATGTGCCAATGGTCTTCAAAGTCCTGATGAACTAGTAGTCTTTAATGTGCTGATGTCAAAATGAAGTAATCCAAAATATCTCTGAATACGTTCACATAAATTCCAAAATCATCAATTAAAAATCCAAAATCCAAAAGTTTATGAGCACTGTTATAATCCAATGAATATTTAAAATAATTCCTCTCTTAGAATTTGGAATGACTTTCCACAACTATAATAGCTCTTTACAAGACTGATAGTAATGTTGAAACTGAAAAACTGTCCACTAAACATGGTATATATAAAGATTGGTCACATGACAGAATGTTCTAGAATATGTGTCATCTTAATGGAGATTTACTTGTATGAACATGACTTTTTACACATAACTCTAAGGATTTTCCAGTTTTATCTGTAAACAAAATCAACCTTGACCTCAAATTGAGAAAACATTTTGTTGATCAAAACTATCCTTTAGCTCAAATCTGAAGTAAACAACCTAATTCAAGGACACTAGTTAAACATAAACAACATTAAGATTTAAGCAAATATTAAAGTCAAGAAACATTTATAATTTCCTAAAATATCTATAATATTATATAAACATCATACATAACAATTAGATTAGGTAAGATAGATCTCATTTGCCGGAATACTGTTTTGCTGACCTTTGCGTAAGCTAAATATATTGAATGTTTAATTTGAACCATACTTATTTTAAAGATCGCAAAGAATATAATACTGTGGAAAACATCTGTATAAGCCGTTAAATCCAAAATAATTACTTAAAGGTGGTTATATACGGTATTACGGTAAACATAAATATGTAATAGTTTGCAAGGTCAATGTTGAGAACCAAGCAATACTTAGAATGTCCCTTATGAGTATAACATTTCCTTTGTATCAGAATTGGAGCGAGTCCAACTGTGATTTTGTTGCACACGACACATTCTAACTGAATTGTGGACACTGCAATAAGATATCTAGAGCAGTGTTGGAAATCTGTAAGAGAAAAATAATTAAATTATGTTGAAAATAGAACATGAATTTAAATTAAATTAAATTTAATTCAATGGGACGGCATATTCCCTCACCTAAACGTTTATCAATTAGGAATAAAGCTCGGCCCAGAAGTCTATGTTTCAACACTCTATGTTCGTGATTGACTCTTCATTTTCAGTAAATACTGATAATGGTAAATACATATCCTAAAGTCTTATCAGATGGACATGTGAAGCAATCTCGTCATGGTCATTATATGTTTACCTGGTTATAGGTTAGGAAGCCTAACAGTTTCCAAGTCATGACCCAAGTCATGGTCTCCAACTGATGACCCAGGGGCATATATTCTCCGCCCATGGGGAAGACCCTATGACACAATTCTAAAATGCGGTATATATGTTATATCTGGCCCTCGAGATATCACACACCAGCTATCGGACCTACACTTACAATAGTTAAAGGGAGAGTTGGGATAATAAAAAGAGGATTAATTCAGATGTCATATTTTCTCTATGACTGTGGCAGTGAATAAGATTGTTTTGATAGCCTGGCCCGGCTTCATAGCTGTATATGTTGAACCACCCGGTTTCAAAATCCTGTCCTTAACAAATTGATTATAAAAACAAATACCCACCTCTTCCATGAGTGATATAAAAAGTTTCAAAACAATGTGCACATTTACAGACAACACAACTCATGTCTCAAAGCTTCAAGTCTGTAAATTAAACGATGTAGGAGGAGTTACACTACATTATTAACGGACTGACAGGCGTACAGAGTGGCGGGACGACATAATGCGTGGGGACAATAAACACACTAAGGGAAAACTTTGAAAGAAGTGCTGTTATAAACAAGTACTGGTATCTATGATTTATCCATGCAGCTGCATTTAGCTTCAGTGAAAAATTCAGTGTTGAGACTACTGGTTATTTTATTGTTTTTTTTTTTTTATAATTCCGTGCCATGAAAAGCATTACAGTATTTATTGCAAAACCAGAAATATTAGAGGAGTGTTTCATTTGAATACGCCACTAGAATAGTTTTGCAATGTTGAGAATTGAGGTACACAGTATGATAGTAGTAACCGATATGGTAATCCTGTGTAGTATTCTTTTTTTGCACCAACCCACTCGTGTAGGGATACGATAAAACTAAAATTAAAAAACAAAATTACGAGTGTACAAGCGCAGTATAACTTTGTTTACATGAACCCACTCGTGTAGGAATAGGAAGACACAATTTAAAAACTGTACACACAAACTATTATATATATATATATATATATATATATATATATATATATATATATATATATATATACATATATATATAGTGTAGTGTGTATGTGTGTGTGTGTATACATACATATATATATATATAGTAGTTTGATATATATATAGTAGTTTGTGTGTGCGTTTGTGAAGTTTTTCTTCTGCTTCATGCTGTATTCGTGGTGGATTTAATTTTGTTATTTTCGTGGCTAACAAATATCCACGAAATTAAATCCAGTATGGCAAACATTGTGACTCCACGGAATAGTCATCCCCACGAAATCGTCTTTTTAATTCCAAACCACAAAATTGTATCCCCACGTATATTTATGATTTTACAATGTGTATGTGTGTGTGTACGTGTGTTTGTGTGTGTTTTAGTATATTTGCGAGGACCTGATTTGTGTTGCAGAAGGACATCTTGAGGAGATAACTGCATTTTGAGGACTTACACACCAGTCGTCGAAAAGTTACTTTGGAAATTGATTCAGGATGGTCATTATGGATGGCCCACGTGATATTGTGAAAGTCCTCTCATAGTCGGTAAAGTATGACAGTCAGTTACACAGTGTGTGAATAGTACACACAATTTGCGGCATTCCTTTGGTGAGACTAGACTTGGGGTGTAAACTTGGTGCGTGACTTCTGATCGCCTGTCGGCCAGTCAGAACATCGCTTCTATACAGTGTCTCTGTAATATACACAAATAGTTATAAAGATGATCACGTCTGTCTATTAGTGGTAATTGTTTTTTTTTATTTAAGTAATTCCATACTATTAATGGCAGAAGACATTGCGCTGTGTTAGGCGTAGGCCGACTGCAATTTTATGTGGTTTTCTTCGCGTGCCTTTGTGTGCACACTTACTCGATTGCTTCAGGAGAAAACCTTTGGAAGACCATGACGATGACATCAACTTGAAAGCCAAGACATTCAGGATCAGCCTAGCAAGAAACAAGAAGGGTCTTTCTAAGTTGTTTATTATATTCGTCCAAAACAGCAGATCATATTAAATCATTTGCTATCCATTCATGTGACAAATTGACTTAATCCTTTTTCCCAAACAGCTTATGAAGGTATATCTGCTCTTATTTTGGACCTCGATTTCACATGAAGGAAACACACTACAGACGCAGTATCGAAGCATGTGCAGAGAAGATGTGAGTAACGAATTCAATTACAACCTTTGAGAATATGGTGCTGTAGAATAGAATACCCTCCTTGTGGATGTAGGGTGTTCCTTGTGATAACGGTAACATGTAATTGTTTCTACCTTGAGATTCCTTATCGATACTTTTGTAGAATCTAATGTGTAGTGTATACAGTTCTTATTCTATACACAATGTTTACTATATTAATGTAACTAGCTTTACTTAAATCTCATATTTATACAGTGTCATATAATGCTTTCTAGTAATTCAAGTATTTCTGTTTATGTTCTTAAATTTTGTAGATGCTCCATTGAGGGCCCCATTTATGGGTCAATAACGAATTGAATTAAATTATATGGTACAGGTGACCTCAGTGTCTGATTTGTACGTAACAAAATAATTGAAGGATGGATTTGTACCCAGTAGTACAGAGAGAAGACCTGCATTTTGAAGCGATTCAATGATGAAAGATGTACAAAGTATGAAAACAAAATAAACAAATCTTCGATACATCACATAGCCCAAAAATGTTCTTACACCTGATATTACCCTTAATCAGCAGGTTTTTTTCTCAATGCTCCTAACTTCTGGTTGCTTATCAAAAAGTATATTGAACGATTTGTTGGTTCAGTCAAAGACTGTTTATCGTGGTTAAATTAGAGACACCAGTTGTATCTTGATAAATGATCATCTAGATAAATGCAAATGATATAAAGAACCAATTCTTGGTATATAGGGGATTCAGCTAAATACAAGTCCAGAAAACTGGTATATGTATAATCAATGTTGTACTGTAGTATATTACAAAGTGATACTGGTTAAGATTGTTTGTTATTACTGACTACACTTTGCATACTAATAATTTTATTTTAAAATGGAACATATGCTTAGTTTCTCTTCCCATCCAGTAGCGTAGCAGGAGCTTCTGCACCCCCCCTCGCAAAACCTAATTACGGGGCCCATCCCAATAAACGTTCACATGTTCGATGGACATTTTGGGATCCCACTGGGCCTGCCCCCCCACCCCACCCCCCCCTTGCAGTTGAGGGGAATCCTGGGCAGTTGCTAGGCCACTGTTTACATTCCAAGCCAGTATTTGTCACTGTCATTAAAATTAGTTGGAAGGATGTAATTGGTGTAAACCATCTGAAGTCTAACATATTATTCTGGATCATTATCCATTCATCTATTTGTCTTTTTGCTGGTACTTTAATCAGGTACACATCATGGCTAGACAGTGTGTCTTGTACCACAGTCAATGCCACCTACCTCAGCAGTCAAGGTCATTGCAAGGGAAGATGTCACACTGCAACTTGTTTCTGAGTGTGATGTTTTGGCTTAGTCTGATCTGTAGTTTCTGAACATTATGAGATATGATGATGACACTTCACAATTTACTTTACAACTAGAAAATGTGTTAAATACTTGATAGTCAGGTCCCAGATTTAAAGGTAAAATCTGACAAGGTGTTGCAAGACTTGTACCAGGTTTGATACCCTTGTTATAACTGGTTTAAATAATGAAAACAGTTACCAGGTATCCAATCTTACATTTTATTTACCGTAACATATATTCATGAATTTGAACATTTATTCTTATAGATGTTATTGAAGACCTTCATGATAATGGTTCAGAGCAAGAAGAAGAAGAAGAAACGGATGAGAAAAGTAATGACCATAAGTCAGAAGGTAATTTATTGCATTTGATGAACATGAAGCTTAGAACTTAAATGAATTAAAGTGCTATGCTTCAAAACCCTACTAGACATGATCCCTTAAACCACCACTGATGTAAATTTATTAGTTTTGTGGTTTCTGTAGACCACTAATTTAAAGGCCCCACTGAAATGATGATCCATCTTGGGGAAACAAGAAAGACTGTTGTTTTGTTCCACAAATGAACCATGTCCACTTTTATAAAATCAACGCTTACGACGCAGCTTAAAATGACATGATCATAATGTTAGTTGTTACCAAAGTGTATCGTAGTGCGACAAACTCATGGAGAGATTGGCCATAAATTGACGTAACTTGTTATCAATGTGTATCGTAGTGTTATGAAGTCAGGGAGGGATAGGACATACATTGACGTCACTTATTATCAATGTGTATCGTAGTGTTATGAAGTCAGGGAGGGATTGGACATAAATTGACGTCACTTGTTATCAATGTGTATTGTCGTGCTATGAAGTCAGGGAGGGATTGGACATACATTCACGTCACTTTTTACCTAAGTTTATAATAGTGCTATGAACTCAGGGAGAGATTGGACATAAATTGACGACATTTATTACCGAAGTTTATAACAGCGCTGTGAACTCAGGGAGAGATAGGACATAAATTGACGTCATTTGTTACCTAAGTGTAATCATAGTGCTATGAATTCCACGAGAGACTGGGCATGAATTGACGTCGCTTGTTACCTACGTGTAATAATAGTGCTATGAGAAATGTGTATTTTTTGACAAAGTTTTGAGAAATGAACATGAATCTCGAAATCGTCACGTTCTGTAGTGAAGACACACTTGTATATTATGCTTGTATAAGGATAGACGACACTAACCAGTAGCTGTTTTACAGAAACTGCTTTTAGAGCAGATTAGAGAGATTGACAATAGTAATGTTTTTTCAAGGTGAACTTAAAATTATAATTTTAATGTTTTCTATTACAAAATTGGTCTCTTTAAGAGTTCGTATTTAAAAGTCGTGTTAATATGTAGTGAGTATGACTCCTCAAATTAAAAGGAATATTTCTTAATAGGTAAAAGCAGCAATTCAGCATCCATTGTGAAAGTAAACAAGAGGACGTTGAAAGACAGCTAGTAAAGTTTCTGGAACAACGTCACCTCCAGGGAAAGCAGCAGGTGGAAAGGTCAAGAGGAAAGAGTCTGTCCTAGCAAGGTGCCTATGGAACCAAATTAAATTCTACATCAAAATTTAAAAACCAAGACAGACGTTAACAATTAAAAAGTAGAACCATGAATGTTGAGTACTCATAGTAGATAATCTGACTGTATCTTCATGAGGTAAAATAACGTTTATTAGCATAACGCCTGCATATTAATATTTTTAAAAGACATAAATATTTCGCAGGTCAAATTGTTCCTGCATCAGTAGGATGTTTGGGATGTCTTTATTAGTGTGATTATAATTTGTTCCTAGGTTTTAACCATTATATTCATTTGCATTTTCAGGTCATGAAAGTTTAACTGATGTTCAGATTTATAGTTTCTGATAGTTGTTCTTTTTCATTTTTGTTAACAAATATTGTTATCGGACCTTAAAAAATGCGATGGTTTGAAAATTATGAATTTTTATGTTTCCATTTTCGAAACGATTTGAGTATTGTCACTGAAGCCAAGATTGCTTAATTATAATTATTCAATGCTATTTCACAACATGCTGTTTACATTTTGCTTCTTAGTTAAAATGTATGCTGTTCCAGAATATATTTTCCATACTAGCTTTAAGAAAGTTTGATTTCTAAATAATTGATATGCTCATACTACATTGATACATATATGGTTTGGTAAGAAATATATAGAGGATATTTTAAAATTTTACATTAATACCTAGTATATTTCTCATTGTGTGGTACAAAAAACGTGATATTATTAACGAGTGGCAAAGCCATGAATTACAATGTACTTCAAGATGAAATAAATCTGGTAATTACGCAGGAAGCGAAAATTTTATTTTTTATAATATACCAAGCATGCTTCTGAATCGAAACTTTGAAGATTGAATTCACTCCTTAGCACACACCCCCACCCCCCTTTTTGTAGGTTCACCTCAATTTCAATCGCATTTATTTGGCTGATCACGAAACACAATATCGGCAATTTGAGAGAACAGTACATCTGAAAATACCTAATCTGTTGCAGTAAATTAAAGTTTTGACATTCTATAAACAATTTTACCCTATCTGACTACAAAAATAAGTCAATTGAGCGATACAGCACACATGATTTTTTACATTGTTGTCAAGTTTGTAAAGGGACATAACTTCGTAAAGATGCAAAGAATGGCGAGTCAGATGTGTATCGCAAAAAATAATTTCCATGTCTGAAAGGTTCTAGTAATGCGATTTCTATTTACTGCTCAAATCCACAAAATGCTTTTTTTTCTGCAAGTAGAGCTTATATAGGCACATACAATCAAGTGTCACATGGCATGATGGGAAGTATTGTATTTTCACATGTTAAACAATAAGGATATATTTTTGACATGGGATAATTTTGGATTAAAAAAATATGAAAAAATATTTCACCAATATTTTTCTATATTTCACACTTAAGTATATGTTAAACAGCAGTTTTGAAAGTGAAAATTTCCATGGGGAAAATTAATTGATGGATGAAATATTCTTACACAGCCTGACACTAAGTACAGTCAGATTTCATTATTCCAACTTAAGTTTGTCTGCATTTTATGAAGGAAAAACTTATTTAACGTCTTTCAAATATAAGCTGTTTATCCAGCAATTGGATTTACCAGGCATTTAAAATGTCATTCAACGAGATAGGATGTAATTAATATTCTTTACTTGTATTTTTAGCAGTTGTTTGTAATTCGAGTGTAAAATATATGACATAATTTATTCAGAAGACCGCTGCCCACTTCTCATTTTGATAGTCTTTTGCACTGCCTGGACTTGAAATTAAAGCTAATTAGCATGATAATACAGGTACCTTCAAATAAATTTTGAATGTTTGTGTATGTAGACAACCTGATGAGTTTTCACACCATTAAATAATTTTCTGGTTTATCATCAATTGTTTGAACTTGAAAACTTGTAGTTTTATGTATAAAGTTATTTGAACTATTCAAATACATTTAAACTAGGCAAATTAAAGTTTTTAAACTTCTTGATCTTCTCTAGAAAGAAAAGGTAATTTAATTTTGTATCCAATGCCTTGTCTCATTATAATGCAGATTATTTCATGCATAAAATTAAAGATATTGAGATAGGTCATTGTGATGTATTTCTGCAACAATGCACATTTCTTTATGTAATGTCATTTTTATCGTGCCCCCTTTGGTGCAAGGTTGCCATAGCGATCACTTTAGCGTAGTGTGCATGTCCTTCTGTACATCCATCCACACTCTAGATTACCTTCAGCAGTAAAGATTTTTACTTCCTTTCATTTCAATACCATTTATCCCACCTTCTTCAGATTTGGAATATATATCACGGTCAAGCTCACGATATAGACCATGGTCTGCTCTTGTATCTATTCAACAATGGCATCAAATTTCCCAAAGAGACATGTGAATATTTGGATGGCTTGATTGACACAGAATACAACTGAAATCTTTAATTTTTCTTTGTTTTCTACGTGTTTCTTACTTTCACTACTTTGGATTCAAACGTTGTTGGACCTGCAGATGGATGAAGGACTAGGTTCACTTGAGCTTCTAAATGGTCCTAAATTCTGGCCAAAAATTACATTTGTATGCATATTCTGATCTCTATTATAAAACAATACAATACCGATAAGTCTTCAACTTGGTAACCCAATGACATCATAGGCACGCGCTGACAATATCACGTCACGTGACGAAATGTTAGCGGAACGCTGAAAAACGCAATTTTAGCCAGAAATATATTATTGTGGACAATATTTAACACTGAGTGCATGCATCACCAACCGCGATATTTTGTCAAGTGGTAGTGAAGGCTAATCATGACATAATGTAAAAGAATTAAGTTGGGCTGTACATGCGCTCCATATAAAAATTTAAGATAGTTGCTTTTTATTTCTGTTCAGAAGACCATCCTAGAATCACATAAACCACATACATTCTAAATTGCTAAACAAAATGGGGAAAAATAAGACTATTTAATGATAATAGGTTAAGAAATAATAATATATAGTACGTAATTTACGCTATTTTCATTCATTCGGTATCGCGGCGGATATTTACGATGTCATATCGAACTTAAGAGATATATAAAAGTAAAAACTTTGAGTGAGTATAAAAACTGTAAACACGACCTCATTTTCTGTTTCAGAGAAAACATAGAGATATTTATAATACTAAGGCTGCAACGTTTACAATAATTTCTAAACGTGTCTACCATACGATACTCAAAATGATGGCGCTTAATCGAACCTATTCGAAACCCAACCTTTCCTCTGATCTGCACGTTAGGTTTACAGCTGACAGCTATATATAAGGAAGTCATTGACTGAAGTGTATAACTACTTACAAAAGGTATCTATTCAATTTCCCATGTTCAAAATTAACTCAGCATACACCTTTAACTGCAAGTGAAAGAAAGAAAAATTCGTCTATCATAAAAATTGCTAAAACAGTCGTATGACATAAATTACTACGCGAATATATATATATATATATATATATATATATATATATATATTGATCCTTCAAAGCGACTATGTATTTTGCAAGTTGGGTTAAAGGAAACGAAGACAAAGTTTGCAATATTGCACTTACAAAATGTTTACAAGATATAAGCGATCAATGAGCACATTTTCCTTCACATATAATAATCAGTCATTTTAATCCGACCTCCGAGGGGGCCGGTGCTTATTCAGAAAATTATTTGCATATGAAAATAATTACAACTTAAGTGAGAGCTCGCCAAACAAGATCGATAACCGCATCAATATAAATATCCTTTAAAAAAGCACTGAATTACCTTTCAGCCTATTTTATCAAGGGAACAATTAAGTTGCATTTATAATTTGGACACGTACTATGGAGTGCAGTTTAAAAGCGATATATTTGACAAGAGCGACATGTTGAACAAACAGTCTATTGATTTAGATAAAATAGCTACACGGTCTCTCAGGAGTCCTTTCATACACGTAACTGACAAATTATACAGGTGTGCGGTCTTTTCTTTTCGCTAAAAAACCACCATTATATAATTAGTATTTTTACTGAATCTGAAATGTCTGTTAGACCTGAGATGGCAATCAAGTTCATCCTAGCCCTGTGTCGTTACAAGTGGTCTATCGTGTCTGTAATTTAACTGTGTAACTGATTTAAGGTTTTGTAAAGGGTACTATGTTAGGAAGAATTAGTCCTTTAATATATGTGAAAAAGAGAGGGAGAGAAAGAGAGAAAACTCCTAATCCTTTTTATATGAACGCAACTTATGTGCTCATTCTTCTGTATGTAATTTCAGCAAATATATTTGCATATCACCATTGTATTTTGATATTATGTTTAATTGGACTAAATAATTAATAATGATCATGCGTATTATGATAAGGTATTTCTGCTTGTATTGTTGGATATTTACAAAAAAAAAAAAAAAAAAAAAGGCATCGGTAAGAACTACATCGATACTGCAAAACTAGTCCAGGTTCAAAGTATAAAACGGCCTCGGGAGGTGGGAGGAGGATAGAAAAGGGGATAGCGAGGGAGAGAAAGAATGGGCATTTAAATAACAAAGGCTAAAATACTAAAATATGGTAATGTTTGAAATATTACATCGAAAAAGCATTAGAAATGTGTTTCTGATATAACATGTTCTTAAACCGACTTCTTAACAAACTCATTTGTTAGGCATATCAAGTTTTCCCTATTTCGAAACGAACGAATGGTCGCAGAACTAGTCACACACTATTCAAGTGTTTGTTCTCTAATAGACGGTTTAATTAGTCTCTCACTTGTCTGAACGAATACTATACAATTTTTGGAAATTTCGTCCGTGTTTCTGTACAATTATTCATTGGATAACATCATTATCTGTTCAAACCTCCATTCACTCCTCTGCGTTTCTGTGTCCGTTTTCCGTCTAAATCTGATATTGTGTTTGTCCGTTTATGGGCCCGCCCGTTTATATGCTCACCCACCAGTGGACACGTCCTTCCATCCTTTTATTCGTCTACAATTTTGTCTGTCCATCAGTTCTTACAGCCATCCGTTCGCCATTTGCCCATCTGTCTCTTCGCTCTTTGGTGATCCGTACGATTGTCATTTCATCTCTTCGTCTGTCCGACCGATAGTCCTATTTATATCATCTTATTGTTGTGTTTGTCTGCCAATCTAAACAACCGACTGTTTGTCTCGTCAAAATATTGATTGTTTATAACGTGTTCAAATACTTTTTGTTGAAACAAAATATGTATTACAAATGTAATGCACCACGAACGTTTGCTTTCTTTTCATAGTTGTGTCTCCTGTTTTCCTACTTTTAAAGAGGATTTTAAACTTTTTATTCAGATGAAGGAAGTTAAAGGGAGAGCTATGATGAGTGCTTTACACGTCCAATCCAGGCAAACAAAATCCACGACACGTCATACGAAATTGCTATTGACAATACTTATAAATTATTGGTAGAGCCGAATGCAAAGTTAAAACGACCCGTTTGCGGCGAGGTTTTACACATGTAAAGCTATTGAAAAGACGTCCTTGGTGTGCAACATTTATATTATTCAAGAAGTATATCTGACCCTATTACATCTTTTGCCTACTTAGTGGTCACAACAAGAGAGAACGGTTGTGCATCTCATGACAGATAATGTTATAGTGACATCGAATTACGACAAATCGAATTTGGAAGTTACGCGCATAGAACTTCAGTACATAGGTGGAAAGGTAGATTGATATAAGTCAAACATTTATCATCAAGATCAGTCCCAATATTAAATATTTAATTACAGCTATATGTGTTTTTCATCATCGCACACTTAAGACTTGCAACTATATGTGCAAGCAATCATAAACTGATGTATGCATTTATTGTGCTCTTATATGTATATGCCTGTTTCAGTTAGTGAATTGATGACTTTCATTTACATATCATGCATTATGCTTGTATCCATATTTATGTTGTGAATGAAGTCTCGATAAAATAATACACACAATATAAACACAATCTGTATACGAGTACCGTGGTGTAAATAAGCTACTGTTACATTTTGTTTGCTTTTCCAAATTTAAACAGGTTTTTAGTGATAGCCACTGTATGTTCTATAGGACCAGCCTGTATACTGTAACTTAAAAAAAAATACATTTATAAAGAACTGTATACGACATTAATATTCCTACTCATACAGTCTATTTTCCATAAATTTTATACAGAAGGCGATATGGGGATCAGAAAACTGTTTACACATTTCTTCGCGTTCCCTATTCAATAGCAATCAGTGATACAAAACACCTTTACAAGGTACTTTGAATTGCCAAATGTATAATCTAAGTGACCTGGAAAGTGAACAGATGGAGTAGTGTACCATTAAAGTGTATCTTTTTCATTAATAGTACCAAAACAATACAAAAGTATAAACTGTTTGTAAGTATGTATTAGAAAATTATCCAAATCCACTAACTCTATACATACATGTACTATCATATAACAGTTTCACCCCCAGTACTTCACTTCTGGAATTACATAACATCAAAGCTATTAAACGAGCCGTTAGTGCTGTTGCGATAGCTAGGGACTTTAATTATGCTAAAATATATATGTTGTGTTATTGTTTAGTGTATTATAGTGTATTAGTATTCTTTGTGTTGAGATTGATATAAAACACTCTACAAAATACAATAGAAACAATGTTGTAAGCACGATCGATTTATTCAGTTAAAGCGGCTTAAAAAAATCTGAAGTCACCATGAAATACATAGTATGGCAAACACACACATTCCCTCCTATTTTCAACGTTAAATTTGCACATGCCAGAGAGAGAGAGAGAGAGAGAGAGAGAGAGAGAGAGAGAGAGAGAGAGAGAGAGAGAGAGAGAAAGAGAGAGAGAGAGAGAGAGAGAGAGAAGATTCATACATGTATTATACAACAAAGATATTACTCTTTTTTGTCAGCACAAATAGTCATGAACGATCACGCCAGCTTCCTGCCAACAACGCTCAAATCCAGCTAATTGGTACGGTCTTCAGAGCGGTGGACTCTTCCGAAATTTGGTATGTTACACTAAAGCGTAATTGCAGGACAATCGGTCAATCAATCAAACAGTAAATCAATGAGTCAATCACAATAACAGGTATTCATATAACAATGTAATTACCATACAAAAATTAGGATAGTTGTAGATGAAACCCTTGTAGAGGTTACAGTTACTTACAGTTACTTAATACTAGTATGCATTATAAAGCAGCCGTATCTATTACGGTATCTAAATTAGTTCATTTTACAAAAAGCCACAGTTATTTACAAAATGAAACACATATCACTTTTGACAGTAACCAAAGCCCATTTTTAAATTTAAATTTATCGTTCACAATAAGTTTTTAAGTATCTATGCTTAAAAACTTCCCCTACTAACAGTTCTTACCGAAAAACTTCGCCTTAATTCACAAGTGTGCTTTGCTTGTAGAATTATACGTGCAGATAACCATTTTCGTTTCAATTAATTTCCCTTCCTTCTCGAAGGGTCACAAAATTATAATACAGACCAGCAGTGTAAAAGTAGATATAATCATAAAAGTTGAGTTAAAAGGTTTGATTTATCATAAAATGCGTTGTTATCATTCCTTGAACTCTAATAAAAGTACTAAAAGGAGGTCTCAATTTATGAAATTATGTTGAAGTCTTATTCCTCATAGTTGTAACTAATGCCGTCAATGATCTTCAGATATATGCAAAGAAAAGCTTAGCTTTATGACACAATTCTGTCATGTGTCTGCAATTCAGTAAATATTCAAACCTTGGCAACTAATTTGACTACCGTACATACTTACATATAGGTAAACGGGCATAAAAAAACACAAGATCTACTAATTTTCCCTCTCTAAGATTCTACTGTCAACCTAAATGGTTTTTTAGGACAAAGTTGTGATGAAAATCTGATGAAGAACTTTGAAAAGTTTTTTTCTTTAACAATATACAAAATTATTGCCATGAGAGTTAATACACTAATTATATTAATGATCTTTGCATTCAGCAGTCAAAAGCCTTTGAACTTTGTCGCCATTAATACCATTCAATCCTAGAGAGGCAAACATCTTTAAAGGGTAGAGTGATGAAGTTTCAGTGAAAACTGAAATACCATGACGTTTGAATATATATATATATTCAATTGAGAAACAAAAGAATCTTCGAGTATTCAGGAATGTAGATATAATTCATATTATATTGAAATATCATATTGGTTTTGGATTGAAGCAAGAGTTATAGAAAGCTCTGTATGTTCTAAATTTGGCCAAAGAAGGAAGTTTTGTCAAGCCAAGCATTCTTTTAATGCTATTTCTTGCCATGTAAATAGAAACTTCCATTCAAAAATTAATTACTGTCAACGTTCAAACTTTTATCTTTATAATAAAGACATATATATTTGTACCCATATTGAAAAATTCTGAGTTTTTTTCTGGGCCAAATTGGCCCTCATACCATTTTCTTTTCAACGAGGTTTAATATATAAATTAAAATTTTCATATCAAATTTCTTTTTTTAAATTTTGAACTTTGTTTTATGTAATATGATAAAATTTGTGTTAAGTGTCAATGAAGGCATGAATATAAATATAGACTATTGCCATCATCGCCATATTGTAAGTTTTTCTGTCCTGTGTATTGGTAGCCCAAGGGTTTATGATAATAAGAAAGTTTTCTTTATTTAACATCGTGTCTATTTAAAGGTCGCATGTACTATGGTTTTCTAAGTTGTGAGTACCGTACAACAGTAATTTTTTACGGTAGTATAATTTCTGCTAAAGAACCATATGAGGAGCATCAGTTTTGTAGTAGTTACCGCATACACTAAAGTATAGGTCTAATCATACTGCACACTGCATAGACCCAGATCTGCCGTCGCATAATGCGCCGGCCGATATGGGTCTATGCAGTTTGTTAGGAATAATCAGTATAACAAACAACATAGACCCTAATGTGCGGCGCATTATGCGACGGCAGATCAGGGTCTATGTTGTTTGCAGTTGGACCCGACTTATACAATATATATATATATATATATATATATATATATATATATATATATGTATATATATATATATATATATATATATATATATATTTATACATACATACATATATATACGGTAGCTACTAAAATTACTTCAAGCGTCACTTCATCAACTCAGAGAGATAGAACTTTAAAACGTTCTTGTGATAGAGACTTCAAAGTTAATCGCTCGGACATGATCAATGAACCCAGACTGGTTTCTTGTCAGGCTTGCCAATACGATATTTACAATTTATCAAATGAATGTTGCTACTCTTAACAATAAACATCATACCAGCCACCGCCGATTCCTGCCTCCTCTTTCGAACCAACGCCTCTGTGGACTTCTACCGGTATAGGGAAACATATTGTGTAGACTCTTGCTGAAAGGTTTCCAAATCTCAAATAGTTTGATGCAAAAATTACTGCGAAACTCCGGTTGTGTATCCCGGATGTTTGCTCTTTCCCGTAAAAAGCATGCATGGAATTTCAGGACTTGTAAAATCAAAGTTGTAACCTCCTTAGCATGTAATATATACAGGTTTCCGCCCATATTGTCTATATATAGGAGAGAATGTGATCATTCATGTTCTATAGGGATTTTCAGGTTAATTTCATACCCTTCGTCCTTTTATATGAACAATAGTTAGATGAGTTTGTAATCAGCCTTAGCAAGCTTAAGAAGAAGTTATGTATGTGTATGCTACACGCAATACAATGTAAATGGCTCAAAATTCCTAGCTTTTTCATTCTCCTACTACAGTTATCTGCTTTAAACTTAAAACGGTTGGGATTTATGGCCATATAGACACACTTTAATTGAAAACTTAAAAAGAGTTTGAAATGACCTTGACATTGGTCAGGTGGGAATAGAGTGGGGTGGTAGGAACATAGCGATAAGAGAACAATGCCCCTGACTTTGCAGTTAAATTATTACAACACCCCTCAAAAACTTTTGAACTTATGAGTAAAGAAAAAAGATTTAGCTGAACAATTAACAAGATTTTCAAATGACTTTGACTCTTTTTCAGCGACTGTTGGAGCTTGTGGATGCATTGAGATGATACGACATTGCTTACTATTTCTGCTGTCTGAAATTGACAACAATCCATCCAAAGGTTTGGGACTTATGACCATACATAAAAGTATTCATTAAACTTTGATGAAGATTTGCAAATGGCCTTGACCTTTCATTGGGGACAGAGGTTTAGGGAGCATGGAGATGAAAGATCTCCATCAAACGTTTTGGAAAATATGACCAGAGCATTCGGTTACAAATTTGGTAAGTAGCGCGCGGCAATTTGGCCAGGATTCTTTCTCATGACATTGTGTGAATAAACACCGTGTCCGAAACTAGATTAAAACTAGAAAATATAATCATAATGCTATATCATATTGAAGAAACAAAAAGTAGGAGTCCACGAAAATCATGTAGAATATCAGATTTTTTGGTTCAGATTTATTGTGTTAGGCTGGGACTAGTTCGCGGAGAGCCCTACATTTTAACATCATTGCAAGAACAAGTACATTCAGTATGTAGATGGAACCGAATTTAATATCGATAATAAATAATGCTGCTACAGCAACATACCTTCTGTCTATAAATATAAAGAAGAAGAAGAAGAACAGCAACAAAAATAATAACAATAAAACAATTTGTAAGAGTATTGAAGAAAATTGGAAATGTATAACTTTACTTCTAAAACTTGAAAAATAAATCTGGCGATACCTTTCACGATTATTGCTTGAAGTTAGATAATAGTCGATATAAATATATTTGATGTATAATAATAATAATAATAATAATAATAATAATAATAATAATAATAATAATAATAATAATAATAATAATAATAATATACATCATCGAGATCGTCGATAGTGATTAGATTTTACCGTAATGTTTGAATTGTAATCCGAAATAAATTTTTCAATTTTATTATTTTACGATATCACTAAGGAGCCATTATAGTCAGAAATGATACGTCTACAATCTTTGATCATTGAATGGTTTATCCCATTTTCACAGACTATGTCTGTATCACCTCGTCTTTTACTGAAATCCTTACTGAAAAGTGGTTACTGTGTCTTCAATACAACTATAGGAATTGACAATGCATTTGTAAAATCAGAAACGTTTATTAAATGTCGTGTTACTGAAGCAAACATAAATGTATATTTTCCTTTCATGAAATTATGGAATGAAAAATGTGATTGTGTAACGATTATGACAATGCAGTTGTCAGACTTTCTCATCTAAATCCGACGCTTTGCAGATACAACAAATGAACTCTGAATATTCTCCCCTTCCTTTAGATATCGGGAATGTAATGTAGGGTAGGTGGTCATTGTTTATAATGACAGGTAGTGGTATTACTGGTTTAGCTATCGATTTTTTGTTTATTGGAAAAAACTCATGAATTACGGGTGACACAAACCATTTTCGCAATCATTAAATAAAGTATGCCTTTATCATCTACATATTGAGAGACAAACTGTTGTATAATGTAATTAAGGCTAAAGAACATTTGTTTCCACAGAGTTTTAGTTCGAAAGAAACGTTCTCTGTTTTTATACAGTGTCTCAGTTGTTTATTTCTAAGAACTAAGTTACACCTTCCCCACTTAAATGCTAACTGTACATTACATTTATCTGCAAGAGAATGAGTCTTTTTCAGCCAACTTCTGCTATCTGAGAAGATGAAAACTGGTTTCCAAAGAGTAGCAATCTCCAAAGAGTTGTGTTCCATACAACCGGAGTTTTTCTTCTGCTAAACGTGGTTCTTTCTAAAGTGTCTCGAATTTATTTACATACGGTGCCAACCTCAAAATTTCTCCTCCAAAATGTACCAATACATTATTGTATATGCAGTTAAAAGCACCGTGTGACATATTGCAAGATGATCTTTGCATGTTTACAATTGTCAAAAGGAGTAGTATTGTGGCGATTGAGGGTACGCTCCACAGTCAAAAAGAAAAACAAAAAAAAAAAAAACAACGACTTCTTTTTGCGTGTCTAAGCGTCTAAATGACCATTAATATGTCCGGTGTAAACTTTAAAGTACTGGGGGTTGGGGATGGTTTTTCTCGTCTTTTTCGGTCACAAACATAATTTTCCATCAGTATAGCTGACGGTTTCATGGTATCATGATGTCAAAATTATTTCGCATTTGTATCAGTTCTGCTTTTGCTTTGAAACTATCACAAATGTTTCACAAAAAAAAATAAAAGTTATACGGTACTTTGGTTTTGTCAATTTTGTGACTAACTAAATTATATATACGTATATTTAAGTTTAAATGCCTTACTTTACCTTTATGCAAATACAATCTGAAGAAAAACGGATGGGCTAAACTTTTTAAAGGACCGGTTTGTATGAAAAAGCAAATATTGTTAAATTTCATGATTCTTTTTCTTTGTCTAATTGTGTTATTCAAGATACAAACGAAACTCTCCTTCGTTCATTACTTTTATAGATTTCTATTTCATGCTGATAAGTGACCTATGAGCACGGGCTGGTGTTGGAAATTGCGGAATAAATGCTGCATATGGCAACTTCATAATCCAAGTTAGATATGAGCGTATTCTTGCTCCGCAGAGAAATTTGAGCAGACTGTGCATTTTCTATAAGTAAACTTGTTTTCAAAATATCGTCGTGGACCAGCGTTGCGCTGATACCTAAAAACTAAAAATTCTCAAGTTTCACGAGCTGTCACCCTGTTTGTACCTCAGTCTCCACTACGCGTATATAAATAGAACTGCAGTTTCCATCGCATTTTATTATATTCCTCACCGTATTGTACTCAAAATATTTAGAAGAAACAACGAAAAAGAAATTTTAAACAATCTTATTAATTTCTTTCTTACTTTCTTTATCCTTTAAAACTTTTAGCTTGCCTTGTGCACATGGCTCAATTTTTGGGAGTGGCTCCAGCGGGGATTAAACAAAAAAGTAAACATAAACTTAGCGGCGTCTATAATACGTAGCATTTTATTGTTTAACGTGCCTCAACATTACCAATTTATACTAATAGGGACATAAGTAATTAGTGTTGGTTACAAATAAAGTATAACCAAAGGATATAACGTTTTATATTCAGTTATACCATGAGACAACCTATCATGTGGGGAAATTAAATAACATATATTTGACTCTACTGTAGTGCATTTCTTCACACACACACACACACACACACACACACACACACACACACACACACAGACACACACACACACACACACACACACACACACACACACACACACACACGCACACATTGTAGTTCGGTACATCCAGCTGTCATAATTGCTTTGGCAAAGTACGCCACACACAATTTATTACTTGCAGCTCAGTTTCCTAGACGCTGTTGCATATATGGTCATGCAATTTCATATTTATCACATATGTTAACAACCATAAAAAGTATTATACTGTACAAGCGAAGCAGGCGAGACATATCATTTAACAAGATTTACTTTCTTTTAGTCGCATCACAGTGTCCATTTGTAAGCATGAAAAAAGAGGAAAATCTTTTCTTTGGAATAATTTCATGAAATGGGAAACTAAGTAAGAATTATTTCACTCACATCCTCTTTGATACTTTTCTAAAGTACCAATTTTATTCTTATGTATATCCACTCGTGTTTTTTTTTTGATCATGACAGAGAACTTGCAAACTGTAACGTTAAAAAACATTAGGGATGTATGTATATAGTTGAAGTTTTGACATCGGAGAATAACTTTAAAGCAGATCGAAATGTTCATAAACGTTCCACAGTAGTCACTCTGAACTGATTACACCTATATGATTTGAAAAGAAAGAAGGACATACATACATGAACACAGACTGGACCATTTCAGTTAGCATCTTTCTCTTTCTCTGTCTCTCTCAAAACTGAATTGTCAGTAAGTGTTGTGATCATGTGACTAAGAAAATGACAAAATGTTGTTTGCGTTGTTTTTGAAACAAAGTACACAACTGACAGTCTGTTCTTCATGCATTCCCCGACTCCCACCCCAACCCCTAACTCCACACACACAAAACACAGAAGACATCCACTGCAAACAAATAAATGAATATCAAGCACATATACTGCTTGTTTCATTTTATATAGTTACAATGATGAAAGACAACATTTTTTATTGGAAATTTTAACAATCGTCTGTCAGCTTTAATAGTGCCCAGAGAAATAAATAGCTGTCACATTGTCTCTTAACTTTTGTATTCTGTGAATTCACAAATGACTAGACAATGAAATGCATGACTTTCAACTTTTGTAATGTGTGGAAAACGACAACATGATAAAGGATACATGAAGTAATTATAATTAAAACTTATGACGTAAAAAAATGTACGAATGGTAAAGAATGAGATTGAAACAATGCATAATTTGATTATAGTATTATATAGTGCCAAATTTACTTATTTAGTGTTGTTACTAGCATTGTATTAGACAAAAGGCTATATTGCTTAATCATTTTCTAAACTCTCTTGATATTTTTTAATATTTCTTGTTGTATTGTACTTGGCTATGAAAGATGAGTATATTTGTATTAACTGTTAATTTGTGTAACTGTGACCCTTGCTAAATGTGATTTTATTCTTTGTTCATACTGTCTTCACAGTGGGATGCTTTACATTTAGCAGTAGAAGCCCAGTGAAGCATATAAACCCCTTATTGGTTGCAATAGTGTTTTAGAATGTTTGCAATAAATCACTATTAGCAAGTTGCCCTTAATATCGAAACATTTAGCTTTGTGACCATTTCTTGTGAAATTTGTAGGGGGGGGGGGCAGTAGGCGTGAAAGTATTTAAGATAGAGTTAAGTAGTTTAAGTGTACGTTTATTATATCTACAGTAGCTGGTTAGGGGGTATTTTACAATAATATTTCACTACAAATATCCTTTTTGTTTTGAAAATTCTACTGTACATTAAATGTTGCAAATGAGTGTGTATGGGGAGTGGATGCACGAGCAGAATTAGTATATAGAATTTAGGGTATTGAGCAATCAGTTTACAATAAGTGTAGCTCAACATCAGGCCTTGGATGATTCTAGGGAAATGCTTTCTCCAGGTCTGCCGATTTAATTGATAGCTTTAGGTCAACCATAGTGCAGGGGAGTCACCATGTACTTCATGCAAGGGCCAACCATTTAAAATCTCAATATTCTAGTCAGCTGGGAAAATGTATAACCAGCATAGGGGGAACAGAGATGTGGTTCTGCAGCTGTATATAGGAGAAAGAGAGAGGAGAGATATAGGTTTCATCTATTTTTCGTACTTGTGAAAGCCATATATGTGTCTAACATATAATCCAATGAAATCTTATTTTTCTGTAGTAAAAAAATGGAAAGAGGAATTAGCAAGCTAGCTAGCAAGTTAGCTATCAATATATTATTCAATATATTATTTTTGACAACCAGTGAGACAACATCTAACTTTATTTTTGAAACACATGTCAACTCCCCCCCCACACACATACGCACACACACAAACACACAATTCAGAGATTCCAATGTGGTATTGTAAATGATTGAAAGGAATTAGCAAATTAGCTATCAGTTTAGTTTGTTGACAACAAGCTTGGCAACATATTTAGGCATCTAACTTTACTTTTGAAACACACGTCACACACACACGCACACACACACACACAATTCAGAGATTCCAATGTGGTGTTGTAAGATAGAGGAATTAGCAAGCTAGCTAGAAAGTTAGCTATAATTCTATTATTGTTGACAACCTTCTAGGCATCATAGATAGGCATCTAACTTTATGTTTGATATCAAATATAAGAATTGTTCACCTAATTAATTTTTTTGGTAGAATCGCACATTTTTTATATAAATATTGTTGACTTTTAAAATATGGAAGCATTACTTGCTGGTGCTATTGAATGAAAATATCCTAACTGGACTAATAGCCAAATGTCAGCGATTATTTATTATCTCTGACATGTTTGGATTGGGGATTTTCATGAGTATTAAGTTACAGTCAACCCTCTGGCTATATAAATTGGAGAAGTGAATTGGCAAATGACGGTATAAGTGCTTAAAAGTCATGCTGTTAGTATCTGAAGGAAGCAACGTTGCACTTAAAACCTACATGTGGTCATCCAATTAATTGATACTAAAATCTTAATTGTAAAATACACACACATATACACCAAAAGACGCAACAACGTTTCTTTGAAAACGTTGGATCACCTATAAAGTAAGTTCTTTTTTTTTGGAAATTTGTTAATAATGGCCTTTTTCAATTGTATGTGGAGGAAGATTATAAGTGGGCATGTGGATCCAGTCTTTACGACAACATAATTTTTCATGCCATGTTAGTTTTTTTGTCTGACTGAAAATCAGTGCTATGACATTATACTTTTAAGATAGGAACTTCAAACATTAAAATATCATTTCAGAAAATGTTTGGATGTATAACACAGTTCTAAGGGCTTTGATTTAACCACAAATGACAAATGTCAGACGGCTAGAAAAACAGGGAAAATAAAGATAGTAAGACTTGGCAGTTACTGAAGATATATTTTCTAGCACTTCTTTGGATCAAGTCAATGTAAGTAGCATATATTACATATATTTGACTCTTTTGTATGATTCTAGTACATAAACTTTATCAAAAGGCTGCTATTTTTTCTTATTAAAACCAAACTGTAAAGTGATGGTCAATCAATTGTCCAGACAAAAATGAATGTTTCTTGACGATAACAAATGCAAAATTCAGATTGACTAAGAAGTTTCAAAAGTCATCAAATTTTATAAAATCTGATAGCTAGTGCAACAGCTTTTGGTTTTAAAGAAAATCTATATTTGGGAGTATTTACGAATGCTGACTGATAATTTTAGTTTTTAAATTAAGTGATGTTAAACGCAGTCTGTGTTATAAGTTATGGTTGTTCTTTATTATCCTACTTTTATAGGATAGATAAAGAATTTAGTGGCATACTTGTAAAGTCAAAAGTATAGATTTTCTTTTATTATTTCAGATTATACCTTTGAATTTGTGGAGGATAAGAAGAAAACAATAGCCATTAAAAGCACGGAGGACACTCTGATACTGAGGAATGAGTATGCACTTGACTGGAATCCCGGCACTTTATTCGAATGATAGATTTGTATAAATTTAGATAACCCAAGTGGCCATGAACTTTTAGATTGCTAACTCTCACACTATGACTATTGTCTTCAAAGATAAAAAGAAGATTAATAAACAAATAAAAAATTAAGCCATAGTGTTAGAATAAATAGACAGGGTTTTGGTAACAAGATGCCTAAAATGGGCATGATATCGCTTACCTGGCTTACATAATGTAACAGTTAACTTTTTCACTAACAAGGTTAATGTAATATTATAAGAACACAAACTATCTCCCAAATAATCTCCCAAATTTTATATCATGTTGATTTAACCTATTTACTATACTCTAATACTAATTCTTTCTAAAGATAAAGATATAATTACTATCCATATTATCCTGCTCATAATTAAAGTCGTCCATGATCCTGGTGATATAAACCCATTTATCCAATTTTTATAGAAACTGGATGAGAAATATAGACTAAATATACTAGCAGTTTGTTACTGCCTCAACCAATCAGATGCAAAGAAAAGTGTGTTATCAATATATGCAGATCTCACTAAACCAACAAGATATAATATTACCTAAACAATATATATAGGTTTTGCTCAGGATCCAACTCATCCAACATCTTGATGAAATAAAATTATTCAACAAGTTTAATTAAAATCTGACGAGAGATATAGTTACTGGAGTGATGACAAGCTCAGTCAATCAGATGCAAGGTCATGAAATTGATAGGTGTTGATTTCAAATCATAATCATACTCAACCGTGATCATGATGTCATGGATATATTTACCAAATTTGATCATAATCTTATCAAAATTACAGTCTCTAGAGTGGTAACATTCTCAGCCTATCAGGTGCAATATCATCTAAAAAAATATACACAAGTCTCACTCATAATACAAATCTTCCAACAATTGTATGATGTTGGCCTTTTTACCATTTGTTTAAATCGCATCAGAAATATCCATGGAGGTAAGAGACTCCGCCAATCATATACAAGATCACCTTATTAATATGCTTAAATCTTGATCATAATAAAATTCATTATATATCTTGATGATAAAAGCGTATTTATCAGATTTGGTACCAAATATAATCAGAAACAGAGTCGCTAAAGAGTTGATAAGCTCAGCCAATCTGGTACAAATTACCTTATTAAAATAAATAGATTTTGCTCATAATTGTACTAATCAAAATATTGATGATATAATCCCATTTATAAAGTTTGATCACATTCGGATCAGAAATAGTTTCTAGAGTCGAAACAAGCTCAAATAGTAATATGCAAGATCACCTCATTAATATGCATGGATCCCATGCATTATCAAATTCGTGCACGATCTTAATCATATGAGCCTTTATTTGAAGTTTGATCAAAATCAGTTAGATCACAATTATGGTTTCCAGAGTCGTAGCAAATTCAGTCAATCAGATGCAAGGACACTGCATTAATATGCATGGATCTTGCTCATTATCAAATAATCATCAGAGTTCTTTAAAATATAAGCTCACATACAATGTTTGATCACAATTGGATCAGAATTATGGATTCCAGAGTGGTAACAAGCTCAGTCAATCAGATGCAAATAACCACCTTATTAATATGCATGGATCTCACTCATTATTGAAATAGTCTGATATCTTTGATACTATAAGCATATCTTCCAAGTTTATCTTAATCAGATCAGAAATTTGGCTTCCAGAGTGGTAACAAGGTCAGCCAATAATATTTAAGATCGCCTCATTCATACGCATGCATCTCGTTCATAATCTCAACCCATCCAAGATCTTGACGATATAAACCCATATTTCATGTCAGATATAAATTTTGGATAAATACAGCTTACTTAGTGGTAACGTTTATGTTGGCTAACAATTGACACGCAATTCAAGATAGATGCATACCATCGGCAGGGACAGTGTCAACATTAAGATTTTGTGTTAGAGTTTCTTGAAAATCATATACATCAATTGCTGTATTCAACTGAAACTTTAGAATACCAACAAGTTGCCATAAGTAATTTGCCACAGCCAAATACATAACAGAGCTCTAAAGTAATCGATATTTATTTTTAAAATGTCGCATAAATGATGAATTATGTTATAATCGGACTGAAACATATCAGAATAATTAGCATTTTCAGCAGGTTATCCCTCTGTATACCTTTGCTACAAATATGAAGATTATAGAAATTACAAAACTGTTTTAACACGTAGTAAGCTTTGTGCAGATCATGATAATGAAAGGTTATGGACCTTTCTAAGTGTATTAGTCCATATAGTTTATAACCTCCTAATACTAATGAGAGTCCGTTGGGACTATAATAAATGTATGGGGTGAAATTATCAAGTGTCAATTATATTCATCTCAAAATATTTGTACACATTCGTCATAACACATACATTTTTTTTCTCTCTCTCTCTCTCTCTCTCTCTCTCTCTCTCTCATAATCACTTATAGTATTAGTCCATGAGTAGAGCTGTAAGTTATATGTTCAGTACAACTACAAAGCCTTGAGCAAATGCTAAGCGTTTTCCATTAAAACCTGCAGAGAAAACTTGTACTGAATTGACTAGTATTCATGTGGTCCTTTTACTTTGGATTGGTTTTCATGGATTTCGCAGTTGCTTCAAACTGCGAATATAAAGACAAAACGAACAGTTATTTATCTATGAAGGTAAAAGCATCCCAACACAATCAGAGGCAAATGCACGAATTCATACACGGACGAAAAAGTAATTTTTTGCAAAAGCACGGAATCTAATACCCACAAAAATGTATGAAGTTACATTATTATGGACACCTATGGAGTATTTTGAAGTTGACTTATGTACTAGCAAAGGGAACAGCAAGTTAATGTGGACCAAAACTAATATTAACAGAAAACATTATTATAAATATCGAGGCGCTGGCTGTTGACCAAGATCTATTCGCTCAATGTAAGCCGGATATATAGACCATATCAAATAATAACTGTCCTCTGTAATTGACTGTTTATCTTTAAAAACAACTCACACTATTTTGTGTTTGTGTTTGTGTGTGTGTATTTGGTGTAAATCGAGGACATTAATGGGATTACACACCAACGTACTGAGGACACACCTCCAACCGAGGATGTCCTCGCTTGGCAAAGGTGTACAATCTTGCTTCTACCAAGAATGTACTACCCAGAACAATGTAAAAACATGATTTATAGGAAGGTCCCCGTTTACAAGCTTGGTGCTTGTTCGTGATTTTGGAGTGTATCGTTCCTCCAAAGCTGGCGATACACACGCCCGAAACCATGTCCTCCATTACCCGGTGGAAAACTTGTAGAGAGATCTGCGCTATCAAATTACAGGTTTCCAAAAATTAGTATCTCCAGTTAGATCCAAACATCAAATACCAATATCTTAGCTAAACTAAAAGAAGAAAACCTGGTGCATATAACGGTCCCTGGTATTTTGTATTAATATTTAATGCATGTGAGTAATAGTGATGAGATACACTCGTGCTTTACGCGTCCAATACAAGCAAATAAATCTACGACACGTCATATAAAAGAAGTACAGGAAACTGATATTGACAATATATAAATTCCTTGTAGAGTTGTTATGAGACCCGAATGTTTAGTTAAAACGCCCTGTTTGCGGCGAGGTGTTACACATCTAAAGCTACTGAAAAAACGCCCGTGATATCCATCATTTCTATTATACAATGAACTATATCTGACCCTATTACATCATTTGACTGGAGAGAACGGTCGTGCATCTCATGACATATCCTGTTACAGTGACATCGAATTACGACAAACCGAATTTGGAAGTTACGTGCATAGATCTTCAGTAGATAGATAGATAGATAGAAGTCAAACATTTATTATCAAGATGATCAGTCCCAAAATTAAACAGTTTATTGCAGCAATATGTTTTTCATCATCGCACTCTTAAGACTTGCAACTATATGTGCAAGCAATCTTAAACTGATGTATGCATTCAATGTGCTTTCATATGTATATGCCTGCTTCAGTTAGTGATTTGATGGCTTTGATTTACATTCATGCATTATGTTTGTATACATATTTCTGTTGTGAATGAAGTCTCATTAAAATAATACACAAAATATAAACACCAAAACACCAATACGTATACGAGTACAGTGGTGTCAAAAAGGTATTTTTACATTTTATTTGCTTTTCCAAATTTAAACAGGTTTTTAGTGATAACCAAAAATGCAAAGCATGTTCTACAGGACAAGCCTGTATACCGTAACTTAAAGTTCATTTATTAAGAACTGTATTAGACATTAATATTCCTACTCATACAATCTTTTTCAGTACTTTCTACACAGTATGCGACCTGAAGATCGGAAAACTGTTAAAAAATGTCTTCGCGTTCCCTATACAATATCAATCAGCGATGCAAAACACCTTTACAAGGTACTATGAATTGCCAAATGTATAATCTAAGTGACTTGGAAAGTGAACCGTGAGAGTATTATACCCTTAAAGTGTATCTTTTTCATTAATAGCACCAAAACAATACAAAAGGATAAACTGTTTGTAAGTATATATTAGAAAATTATCCCCATTCACTAACTCTATACCAGTCCTATGACAAAGGTAGTTTGGGCACCTCAAACTGAGCAAACTGATTCAGGTTCTGTTATCATCACGTTGTCAAACAAATTAGACAGTACTGTTAATCTAAACATTGTTCTCCACCAGTTCTGTAATAAGATACCTCCAATGTTAGGGCTGGAAATACATAGCATGATTGTTTTGGTCATTCACATTTTCAGTGTATTTGTAGTAACAAAATATAAACATATGTATATATACATACATCATATATACTTTTTTCGTTATTTCGTTTTCATAAAGCATAAGTGTACAGAATGTAATTATTTCTTAATCTATATAATTGTAATACTTGAAAACATTTCTTTTACGTCCCTATAATTTTTCTGTTTTCTTTCACATTATTTGATTGTATGTGTATAACAGTGCATAGCACCTAACACTTCTTAGCCTCTTTTTCCCGTATATATCATAGTAAAGTGTCCTAAATTTAAAATGAATCTGTCAGAGTAATTTAAAATTATTAAATATAATTTACATAGAGTATATTTGTACAACATCCCGCTTGGTAGGCACAGTAAAGTGAAACTGAATCTGACACTCTTCTTAACCATAATAACATTGGCACATTGGTAGGTATCATTAACTATGTTTGTATCACCCTTTTGCCTTTAATTTATATATCTACGTATAACTTAGAAAATGTATTAAAATTCAACCGATATCATGTGAGATGCAAGTCTGAAATTTACAGAAGTACAATAAATTAAGTTGACTGACATTATCAATTAAAGATCATGGAATTTTTGTAGAAATTGAAAGTGTGTTGGGTATATATATATATATATATATATATATATATATATATATATATATATATATATATATATATATATATATAAAGTAATTGAAATGTGTTCAGAGAACAAACAATCCGATGCCAATATAGTAAAATTAAAACAAAAATTAATGATGTAGCGTTAAATTCTTATGTCAGTTAAGGACCATAATCCAGAATTGTAAAGTAAACAATAGGTGAACATTTAACTTGATATAGATCTTGTAAGTCTATAATCACAATACAATTTTGTGCCGAAGCAAAATTTGTGATGCAAAGATAATCTTCTAAGTCAGCAAACCATTTCTTACTCACATTTTCACATAAAATCTCCTTGATGCTAAACTCGCACCAAAAGACTGGGTTCACTTTACCTTCTAAACGGTCATAAAATCTGGTAAAAACACATTTTCATCCATAGTCTTATCTCTATCATAAAATACTACAATACCGATAAGTCTTCAACTTCGTACCCCTATGACGTTATAGGCACGCGCTGACGTCATGACGCCAAGTGACGAAATGCTAGTGGAACGCTGAAAACGCATTTTTAGCCAGAAATATATCCTTTTGGACAATATTTAACACTGAGGGCATGCATCGCCCACCGCGATATTTTGTCAAGTGGTAGTGAAGGCTAATCATGACAAAATGTGAAAGAACCAATCTGGGCCGTAAATGCGCTCCATATAAACATTAAAATTAAAGATAATTGTTTTTTTATTTCTCTTCAGAAGACCATCCTAGGATCACATAAACAACATACATTTCTAACTTTCTAAAAGAAAATTGGGGAAAATATGACTATTTAATGATAATAGGTTAATAGATATTAATACAATACGTGTTTCAAGCTATTTTCATTCATACGGTATCCCGGCGCAGATTTACGACGTTTATATCAAACGTAAGAGATATATGAAAGCAAAATCTGGGGCTCGTTTTTTTTTTTTTTAGGACAAATCACATTAACTGGCGACACCAACCATACGAAACTAATGGATCCGGAACATAAGGATGCAATTATATTCAACTGTCTGCATTCCAGTAAGATGATCTGAGTCGTTTTGTTGAAAAGCACACAAACAATTACCTAAAGTTTCTTTCTAAAATGTGAGACTTTGGGAAATTGTATTCGTTAGTAAAATTAGTACAAGATATTTGTGTCACCGAAACAGAACATCCGGATAGGGGTTATTATTCAGGAATGCAAAACACTTTTAAGCATTTCGTGTAGTGCTTTTTATGTGATTATAGATAGTAGAACCATCTGAAGGCAAATAAACAAAACACATTATAGTGTCTTTAGCAAGATTGTGAAGATTTTACCTACTTTGCACCAAATATATAAATCTCTTTTTTCATGTACAATTTTAACCCACTATGAATGTTTTCCCTACGATAAATAACCACGTCTCCACCCTGCCATTTTGCCTTCTTGTGTATCATTTTTTTCTGTATCGATTATAATGCTTATAACCAGACAAGTTTATTTTATAAACTTTTGAAGTCCTTGTTTCTCTCAAACATATATCAAAGTCTGAAATAAATGTACACAATTCCTTTGATTGCTTTTTGTCTTCATTTAGTCCACACACTTTCCAAATGAGCATTTTTACGGCAATATCTAGCCCGTTCAACTTTATATCTCGCTGTTGCGTACGCAGGTGATGTTGATCTTGTTGATGTGGTCGGGATGTTGCATTACTCAGGTTTCCTGGTTCTATCCACTTCCCGTCCACATACAGATATTTTTTTATTATTTCCACATGACTAGTCGATTTCCCGCCCTCTGCCCAAGGTTAAAAGCATTGTTTTTTCTAGCAAGATACACATCTTTCAGAAGCACGGGGGACTACATATGTTGCATTATTCAGTATTTTTGTCATGCATTCTTTCCTTCTCCGGATAGAAGTTAAACTTGGCAACAATCGAGGCACGATCCCCAACAGGACGCCTCGCATGGCGGTTAGCCCAATCTATTTGTAGCTATGCAACCTTAATGTCTCAAAACGGTCTGTAGCTGTACTTTGATTACGGTGACCTTTCGGGTACGGTAGACCGGGTAGATTATAATGTACATCAGACCTATTTTATGACATAAAATATTTTTGAAACCTTAAAAGTATAGTCATAAATGCCTTGACTACATTTGGTTCAATTTTGTAAAATGTACTAACTATCAGTCTCTTTCTTTCTTTGGTAATGTTTTTGAGACAGTATGATGTCTACAGATATTGAGTTTCCCTGAAAGGGTAGGGCGGCGTAGCGGTGGCTGGGAGAGAATGGGAGTGTGAATGCGCGTGTGTGGTGGAGGGGGAGGGAATTAAGTGGGTTTTTGACTCAATCACAAATCCGTGTACTGCAAGCAATATAAAGAGCTGGTTTTATAAGTTCGTACTCAGTCCATTAAGTTTCTAGTCGAGTGATCTCAGACACCGATCATGCACCATACTGACAGTGATCTCAGACACCGATCATGCACCATGTTGACAGTGATCTCAGACGACGATCATACTCCATGATATCAGATGTCAACCATGCTCCATATTGACAATGATCTCAGACGTTAATCATGTTGACAGTAATCTCAGACGCCGATCGTGCACCATGTTGATAGTGATTTTAGATGCAGATCGTTCACCATTGTGACAGAGATCTCAGATGCCTATCACGCGCCATTCAGCGGTAATCCAAGACGCCGATCATACAATATGTTGAAAACTATTCGTAAAGAAATGAACTTTAACTTTGTGAATTGTTATACAGCTAACAACATTATGAATCATAAAAATTCCCACCTATAATATTTACCAAGCTATAAGTATAATGATATGGCATTGGAATGCAATAGAAAGTCACAATGAGCAATTGAAGATTTTTACCGTATGGTTTCATACATCTTATATTTTTTTGTCATCATAAAGAATCTTCAGAATCAAACCGACTGGAGTAGAACATGATTCAGTGGAGACTGTTAAAAGGACTGATTTTTAACAAGAATTATGTTTCCGAAGTGTTTGTATTGCAAAGTCAGAAACAAATTTCAGACTCTTGTCATAAAGACTCTGTTTTCCTATCTAGGTAACTTGTCTGTGATTGCAAAGGAAAATATTTCTTGTTCGAGACAGGTAAGAAAGATAAAGTGATGCGTATCTTTTTATGTGTTTAAGACTGGCGTGTAAATTAAGTGTATCCTTTAACCGCAAAATATAGTTCTAATTCTTGTATATAAATTTATATCTCTGGTCGTGCTGGTGTCAGATTGGAGGAATGTATTGCTGGAGTTCGATTAAAGCAATGTATTGCTAGTATCAGATTGGAGCAGATTATTCGTGATGTGGATCTTATATACCATACTTAGGTTGATCAAGGTTAAACAATATACTCCGATAGTTGGCTGCTCAGAGCCGAGCTAAACTGACATTATAGTGGCTTAGCCTGAGTTCCCAGTATCAGTGATTTGGATCTTATATGCATACTTGGGCCGGTCAGAGTTAAATTCACAGTATAGTGGTTTAGGCTGAGTTCCCAATATCAGTTATGTGGATCTTATACGCCACATTTGAACTGGTCAGAGCTAAGCTGACATTAAAGTGGCTTAGACTGCAGCATATTTGACTTCCGTTTGATTAAGGAGTGTTTCACATTAATCCAGTAATTACCAAGGTACATATTACAACATCATACATTGATGATATACGAGACAAATATACAGGCGGATTGGAAACTCCCTACCTAGCCCACCAAATATCACCTGTTTCCTACAGTTATACAAACGAGGTTCTCAGTGCCTAGTAGCATGATGGTACATGTGTTACAAATCACACTGCTCCTACATTTCACAATTAACATAAGAAATAAAGGCCTTATTTTATTGGTAACGGATACGAGAGTGGATTAGCTTCATTTATTTGGACATTTAAACGAATGTTTGAAAAAGAAATGAGACGCAAGAAATAAAGTTTTACTTGCAATACAAATTGCACCATGACTTTTTGTTAATCACTTACCAAAATTGTTATGCAAGATAAACGAATACAATTTACATTAATATATTCTCGTTAATTTGAAAACTGAATTGGTAATAATTTTAACTCAATAATTTATTTCATTTCTCTATTTTCATGTCTTAAAATTGTAAACTAATGTAAACTGAAGAGTAGGAAGAGGAGATATGTCTACTGGCAGTATCTTTCGCACAATCAATCATAAAATAACCTAAAAGTATATTACAATTGAGAGGAAAAGTTAATATCTTTTCTTGGTACCAACACTAGTGCACTATTAAATCTTAATGTACATTAGAAAGGTAGAAAACATCACTTGCTCTGACAGAGCCGCTTTTTAAGCCTGCTACCTAAGGAAGCACAGGTAGGGTTCTAGTCTGAGGAAAAAGTCACCAATGCTGTGCATTTTAATTTTCTGCTCAACCGACAAATGGGAACCTCTCTTTCTTATCAGAAGAAACGGGATATTTCTGGTACATATTTTCGAGTTGCCAGTTCTGTGTTATATAAACGGCTGATATCTAGTACATTTTTCTAAATGCCATTTCCTGGTTCCTATGTTATACAAACAATTGATATTTAGTACACTGTTCGAGTTGCCAGTTTCAACGTTATATAAACGATTGTTATCTTGTACATTGTTCGAGTTGCCAGTTCCTGTATTATATAAACGGTTGACATCTGGTACATTTTTTGAATTGGCAGTTCCTGTGGTATATAAACGGCTAATTTCTGGTACATTGTTTGAGTTGCCAGTTCCTGTGTTAAATAAACGACTGATCTTTGGTACATTGTTCGAGTTGTCAATTGCTGAGTTATATAAACGGCTGATATTAGGTACCTTTTCTGAATTGTCAGTTCCTATGTTAATAAACGGCTGCTGTCTGGTACATTGCTCGAGTTGCCAGTTTCTGTGATATATTATCGGCTAATATCTGGTAATTTTTCGAGTTGCAAATTGCTGTGTTATATACACGGCTGATATCTGTTACATTGTTCGAGTTGCCAATTCCTGTGCTATATAAACGGCTAATAGCTGGTACATTTTTTGAGTTGCAAGTTTCTATGTTATATACACGACTGATATATGTTGCAGTGTTCGAGTTGCCAGCTCCTGTACTATATAAACGGCTGATACCTGTTACATTTTTCGAGTTGCAAGTTCCTGTATTATATAAACGGCTAATGTCCGGTACATTTTCGAGTTGCCAGTCCTTGTGTTATATAAACGGCTGCTATCGGGTGTATTGCTCGAGTTTCCAGTTCCTGTGCTATATAAACAGCAGATATCTGGTACATTGTTCAAGTTGCCAATTGCTGTATTATATAAATGGATGATATTAGGTACCTTTTCTGAGTTGCCAGTTTCTGTGTTATATAAACGGCTGATATCTGGTACATTGTTCGAGTTGCCGGTTCCTGTGTTATATAAAGCTTCTGATGACATACATGTTCTCTGAGACAAACTCTAACAGTCACACGCAGAGCGAATTCCACAATATGACAGTTAGCATAGATATGACAGTTATACATGCAGCTGGCATCACAATACACTAATAGTTATTTCGCATTACCACTCCCCAATTACCCAGTACTCCATTATACATACAGCTGGGATCATAATAAGCTAATATCTATATCGCCCCATTACTTCCACATCACCCAGTGCACGTTGAATAGACAAACACATACACAGTTCATGATATAAAAACTCAGAGAAACATAGGTAAACTTGAAAAATAATATAAAATAAGAAAACATTCATTATTGATGATGTTATGATGAAATTCCGACTCGATACTAGACTCAGAACTATCTTCCATTCCCATTCCTCGCTTGATTCAAACATTACGTGGTACTATGTTGATTAGATATATGCATTTTGTCTTTAACGGGGAAAACTATAAGAGTTCTTCATTGCCTCGTATATTGGTATTATACCTGAGAGGTTTGTGCACCAGTTAGATTTAACTCCACTGGAAATATGTTATTAGATCTTTTAGGACCGGGCATAACAAAACAAATGTATTTTGCGTAATGTATTGGTTACACGCTTAAAATAATTCTCACACAGGCTTCTTGCAATTAAGCAAATATTTTAGGAATCAATTTGTGACCATGATATAAAGATGTCATGCAGTGTACCAAGGGAAGTTAGTGAGGGCCTACGGCATCATATGAAATTATCTATCCCTCTGTTTAGAAGAAGTTGTTTGTTTTGTTTGTTTAAAAAGACGCATTTAACAACACACATACATTTTTAATAATACTTGGCTGGATTCAGCAAAATATCCACCTGTTTACTTTGTTATGTTTTGAATGGGGGTACTGTATATGTTACCAAAGGGTATTTAGTTATGGTTTGGGGTTCCATATCATTCGCAAATAATCGCACTGAAAGCTATGTGGGGATATAAATTTAATAATCCACTACTAGGATCGTTTGTGTAAAAAGAGTTTTATTTAATTCATTTTGATAAGTTGACATGGCAAGCTGGTGAATATACAGATCTATTAATATTCCTAGAGTTCAACAAATATGTAAACATTGTACACGTAAAGTCGTTGTTTGCATCTTTCTCTCACCCCATGTAATATCTTGTTTTGTCTCAGGAAGATACATACATAACTTTACTTAAACTGAAGTCACTAATTATGATCGGAGGTAACATATATTGAAGGAAACGTATTATCTGTCAGAATATATTTGGTTTATAGACTTAGTACACTTAATAAATCACATTTGGTTTATAGACTCATTATATTCAATAAACCATATTTGAATTCTCCTTGGATCAACCCTTCTCTTGTACATCACGGGTAGAGAATTGGGTCGAAATAGACAGCAACAATAAACCGGCAATAATTATAACGATAATAATAACAAGAAGAGACAATAAGAAAAAAAAAAAAAAAAACTTTTGTTAAAAAACAAAAAAAAAAAAAAAATCGCGATCCACCGGTCAAATGTGTATGTAGGTTTATATTTGTTTTAAGCCAAAGGAAAATTTTTAAAAAAAATAGATTTTAGCTTTGCACATCATTCTACCTGACAGAATTCGAGTAAGAACACCTGCTGCAATATCATATTGTCTAAACACGCTTAGGGTTGATACACTGGGTCATAACGTAAGTATATAGCAGCAGCAATGATGGAAACATGATAATAAATCTGATATGTAACGATACAAAGTTTGACCGAGTAAGTGTGTTGCTCGAGAAATATGATGCAGAATTTGCATTCCTGATTTGACACTATGACAGGCAGGCTTCAAGATTTGCTGAGTCATGGTGATATGCGAAAAAACCATATGAATGTAAAAACAACGAGCTTCTGCGCATTTGAAGACATGAGCTGCAACTTTAATGGGACAATATAATTTTGTGGAAAATATGCCCTAATTTGGCCAAGCTATACACTTTATAGGAGAAAATATTATTTAGAAATAGGCTACGATATGGAAAAAAAGTCAAAGAGATGGCAGAAGACATTGTAAATGAAATCCAGGAAGAAACGGAGATTGAATAGCCAGTTCACATGCCGGTCAATCCACCGATTATGTTGTGCTCGGTCGGTGTCCATAGGTTGCGTGTAACACAGTTCCTACGATAGTGGTCGGTTTGTTTACCACGTAAGCATTGATGCAAATAGTTATCGTTATAAACAATCGTGGATGTATACCTGATCATGATCGTGGACGTGTACTTTTGCGGTTGTGCTCGTGTCATGCTCGCTTAGTACTCCTGCCTGTATTTGTCTTTGTCTTTGTATTTATCACGTCACAATCTCAAAGACGTGTATACACAAGTGGTAGTAAATATCTATTTTGTTAGTTACTGATTTGAATCAATACCTCCTACTCCACATGACTATCCTCTTGCATGGGCGCATCTTGGTAACTTTTTGCGAGTTCACTAGTGAGTTCGCGTGATATGAGAACAAAGTCATGTCGGGTGGAAGACTTTGACCTAGATCAGTAACAAAAATAAAAAAACTACTATTTTACTACTGACGTCTAAGCTAACTTGCATATAAACGCTCTAATCAGATGCTCGCAAGTTTGAAAACAAGACAAACATTAACTGTCATGCATGACGCACCATCATCTCTGGACCTTGTATGTTAGAAGCTTATTCAATTTCCTTTTTCACTTCATACTGGAGAAATAATGAAAATATGATCACCTTTTTGCAGCCAGTTATTTATTAAAGCTTTTCAATTAATGATGAATGCATGTAAAAGTGGTTAGATTAAAACCAAAAGCAATATTTTACTCTTATATTTAGTCATGAAAATTAAAAGGTAATCATAGAAACTCACTTGAGATTTAAGACAACATAATCAATAGATGCTAGTTATAGCTGCAGCTAAAGAAAATTTCGCCAATTTGACGATATTACAATTAACTTGCTCAACTAGATTTGGTGGAGTTAAGATAAACATTGATAAGCAGCTTGGACTTAATTTTACTTAACAAAGAATGTTCAATTTACATGAAGTCTGGTGTAAATTGTGAAAACTGTATAATATTATGTTAGCGTTACAACCATGAAAGTATTATCTATATTGGTGTGTCAAGAGTACAAAATGTATCTTGCTTAGTGTCAGATATTAAGTAAATTTATTTCTTTTAATTTGAAAAATTACTTATGAGAAAGGTTTAAACGCAAGTCAAATGTAGTTACTGCTATATATACAAAATGCAAGATTACAATATAATATTAACCTCCATTAAATTATCTGATATACCTGTACATCATATTTTATATTTATATAAAATAATCATTAATAGTTATTATCCCTGCAGTTTCAAAGAAATGCGGGGATATTGTGACACAGTCTGTCTTTTCTTCCGTATGTACGTGTTTGTGTTCCTGAATCCCTATAAGCTTGTATAGCTAGAATCTAACATCTGGCAAAGTCGCGAGTCCGACATGATAACCACGGAGCCACCGTGGATCCTGCCTCCATTAGTCGCCTTTTGACGACATGCAGGACGGGGCTCTGGGCCTATTCTAGATCTAAAACCAGATAAGACTACATGCTGGGGGTTGGAGTAAAAGCTACAATTCTTTATGGTTTAAAATGCGACGGTGTGAATAAATACATAAATAAAAGCATCATGCATGGGAAACGTTAACGCTAACATACATTTGTCTCTTATGCATGGAAACTCTCTGCATTATTCTCTCTTGAACTTCATAAATGCGTTTAATGATTGTTGGATATTTGCCATATTTTTTTGATGAAATATCACGTTTGTAAGTAGACACCTTTTCGCATGGTTTAGCAGATATATAGGGAAAAATCATAAAATCAAAATCATCTTTTACACCACCATTTGCCATTTTGACGCTACCTCAATAGATCAAGACCCAATCGAAAATTAATTATTTTTCACTGAATATATAAACAGCAGTAGCTTTATTTCCACTAAAATTGAACAATACAAACAAGAGCTAAAATATACAACCGCAAATATAACCTACAAAGAGATACCAACAGCAGCTGCTGCAAGAACTATAAAATATGCAATATTTGTATTTCAAAGAGACGACGAGAAGAAGAAGAAAATGAAAATTGATAGAGAAATGATACAGATATGTTATCGAAAATCTTCTTACTGATAAATTTAGCCATTTCGAAAACTTTGAATTTTTATTTTTGTTGCCGTATCTCTAAAAATGTCATTTCATCATTTTCGAGTTGTTTGTACTAGCTGTTTGTATCTAGTGTTCGTCACATGAAACATTGTATCTGCTCTTAAGTCAAAAGAAAAGACGCACAAGGAATAAAATGATCCATATTTAAATCAATAACTATGACATTATTATTCCGAATTAGGATATCTCTAAATATAGATTTCTTGAAATATCACGTGAATTTTGTGCAAAGGCTTCTTCATAACAGCATAAGCAATTTAGCGAACCGTAACGAAAAGACACTAAAAAGCATACATTATCAAAACATCATCATTACACTCAAGAAACTGCAATTTAATTAATACAGTACTGTATCACGCAAAAGCAAAATATGAAATAAATTACCAATAGAATGTCTGTTCGGTATCTCCCTTTGCATGATAACTGTATTCCGCTGCAAAATACTCTAGGTATGAAATCGAGTGTGCAACAAAAGTTTCTGGATTGTAACATAGCTTTTTTCTATGCACATAAATTATAAACTACCTGTGTAAATTAATGGAATACACAGCAAGTCTGTTTAGACGTTTATTACATAATTTCAGAGTGACAAAGCCTCTGGAAGATATTTGTATGTCGATACGTGTATTAATATAGATTCTGAACCGTATATTGACTGACACACAATGTGGATAACACATCGGTCTCATGCTAAAAAGAATAGGATTCGAAAAGACCAATTCAGATAGCGCTATTCTATTTAGTTTGGAATGAATAAGCTCCTTTGTAAAATTAGCTACTTTTCCTATCCGCGTTTGTGAAAATACTCACTTTCCAAGATTTCATGAACTTTGAGCAAAAAAGCACGAGGTACAGAATTATGACTAGTTTGGTCATAAAATAGCGCGTGAATTTAAGGCATAAACACCACAGTGTTATTAATTTTCCTATAACAGCGCTGCGCACACAGATACAATGAAATTACTGTATTTCGTTCAGTTGCCAAGAGGTGCCATTCTTCGAATTAGGTGTTTATTTTTTGGCCTCAGAGTTTGTCTCAATTACAACCAAAAAGTCGCTTCTAAATACGAATTAATAACTAAATTTGAAACTCTTAAAACCTTTGTTTGTTGTTATTTGGATGTTTGGTTACTTGCTCATTCTGTTGCCTGGCTGGTCGGTTGCTTGCTAGCTTGCTTGCTTGAATAACTTCTTTACTTGGAATCAATGATTCTTATAACATTCATAATAAGAAGAAATGATGTGATATCTGTGTATGTTTCAAGTTTTGTTAACCGCAATTTTGTTTCAAGAAAGAAACTCAATAGCAGGACGTGTCGTAATACTAGATGTACTGATACACTATTTAAACTTCATACAACAAAAGGAGAGGAATTTTAGTTATCTAGGTTATTGCTTCTACGCAGCGCCGAAACTTGACACACCACATCTCATTGGACGTAAATGAGTGTATCTTACAAGTTCCGATATAAATATTTACCTTAATTCAATAATCCGTATTTGACCAAGGTAAAAGCGATACATACGAATAAATAAATTTAGAAAGGCGTATATCTCACGTAACTATTTTGAAATTGCCTGTCACCATATTAAGACACTAAAAATGTCAGCTAATGTAAAACCTTTTGTAGTCTATTTCCAAAATCCTGTAGTAATCTGATATCCAGGAGGCTACGTTTGTCTCACCCATCGTAGCCGTATTATTTGATGCACACAAATATTATGGTAAGTTCGTTTGTAGGGTTGTAAAATTTATATGCGCGTTCAAAAGATCATCAAAGATTACCTTTTCGTCAGTAATTCTTCTTAAAACTGATATCAGCACAAGAAATAATTGTACTGTCACTCAAATTGCAGTAAATGTGGACTGACCATTCGTATTTCTCTCCATGTATAACAAGATACTTACCAAACGTTCACCAAGCAATCGTTATATCCGACTGACGTATTTATTCTATCTTTTCTTAGCTTTAATATGTCTGTTTATCTATCTATCTTTTAACATTTCTTCTTTTCTTTCTTTGCATTTACTAAACCTTTTGTTTTATGTTTCGCTCTTTTCTTCTATCTCTCTGTCAATCTTACATCTGTCGATTCGTCTATCTGTCTCTCTATCACTGTATATGACTAAAGGTCAGTTAACTTTTACAACAGAACTGTTTATTCATAAACATAATGTTAGCTCATGCAACCGGGTCCTTTGGTAAAAGGTTTGTGGCTTCTAAAGGAATTAATTATTAAGTGAACTCGGAAAATATACTTCCTTTAATACACTCTATTTGTCCTTCTCAAGGATAATATAACAAAATAATAAAATATCACAAAAGGTGTCTATCTCACATTGCATTTGGAAATTGTCTGTCCTGATTTATGACAATTGGGTATAATACACGACGCCATCCTAGGTACATACATTTGACTGCTGGTTTAAAACCGTCGACGAAATCCGATATGAAGAAATCCAGGAATGTGCCACCGATCATGGTTATTGCATCTGCCTAGAAGTTTTGCCTTTCTGAAGACAATTTTCATCATGCAATATACATTATTACCCTATATTGACTTTGATATTTATTATTGAGGTAAAAGTCTTGTTTATAAATACAATATTTGAGTAAAATCGAAATATACAGTCCTACAGCAATACAGATATTCAAGAATTCGGCTCAGATCATTAGAATATCTGGATGCTAGGTGCTGAAGTTCAAGGTTGCCTATTCGGAGCTATTGATCTAAACCAGGCATGTAGAACGTCCTCCAAGGGGCGGACCGGATAGCGATTATAAAATGTAACTGTATGATGTAAATGTAACCGGATACAACCACGTCACGGGCCGGTGCCACCCGCGGGCCGTAGGTCGCACATGCTTGATGCAAACATCAGCTATAATTAGGAATGTTGTCAGCATACTTAGACCGTGAGTTATAATATTATTTTTGTGAATTGTAAACCTATGTAGTTCCACCAAACATATAATTCAATATGAACTGAAGCTTTCTGGCTCATCAACACTCACATATGAGAACACTTCTTGGTTTAAAGCAAGAACTTAGCTTGTTTCATTTTTAGTAAGTTTAGCTTACATTTAGGCATAAAAAGAGATTGTTGTACGACTGTAACATCTGAGTATGTATAAAACGTTCTCTGCATTACATTGTATCTATAAATTCTTTGAGTAGAATCCAATTGTAGATACGCGTGTATGTATGTATATACATATGCACATAAGTATAACGTATGTAGATAAGTACAAATGTACCTTTGCATGCATGTATGTTTGGATGGATGGCTGGATATAAGCATATGTGTATGTATGGATGGATGGATGCATGCATGCATGGATTGATGAATCTGTGAATGTACGCATGCATGTATGTATGTATTATATATTTGTGTGTCTGCATACATGCATGCATATATGTATGGATGGATAGATGAATGAATGGATGGATGACGATGGTGTATTTATATGCTTTTATGTATTAATAATAGTGTGTGTGTGTGTGTGTGTGTGTGTGTGCGTAAGCCTCAACATGGTCTGTTTAAAGTTTCAAACTTTAGTCTGGGACAGGATTGAGTCAGTTAACGTTGTTGTAGGAAACAAATTATGACTTGTTTTCAAAACTATGAATTTCTACCGTTTCCTTTTCTAAATTTCAAAGAAGGTCAGCAATGATAACATAAATAAATATGAAAGTATAACAAGCTTAATATATGCTTCTATATCACCTTTCAATATATCTCCAGGAAATCAAAGCCCGCTTTCAAGTTCATAAATATGTATTTTTAAAGGCATTTTAATCACTTGTTGAAAATTGATATCCACGGTGTGGAGCACGTCTTAGCCAACGTGATAGTGTCTGCCTGATGGGACAGGTATAGCAGTACAGGTTTTATAAATTGTCAAGTAAATTTAACATCTGAGATTAAGAAATTGCGATTTTATATTTTTACAGAATGGGTAGATAATAGACAATAGTGAAAAAAGAAAAAAAAACAGTTTTCTGTATGTACATTTGTATTAAAAATGAATTAATAAGCAAGGAGATGATTTTCTTCTTTCTGCTATCGGTTAAAGGAGAGATTTCCCCAAATGTGTGCTTTTTAAAATGAGCTGGTGAATGACCCCATCAGGATCCGCTCAGCAGTCCTCCAGCTATACTCCCCACACCCGACAAGAACTATCACTATTCTTTAATAGGTGCCAGCAGCAGAGGATGGGTCTAGTAATACAACCTTGTATTAGACTGTCGGTCCTATGACAAAGGTAGTTTTGTCTGTTCAAACTGAGCAAACTGATTCAGGCTCTGTTATCATCAGCTTGTTCAATACATTACACAGTACTGTTAATCTAAACATTTTTCACCACAAATTCTGTAATAATATACATCCACACAAGAGGATAGAAAGTCTATGTGCAGGCATTATAGTAAAGGAGAGAGAGAGAGAGAGAGAGAGAGAGAGAGAGAGAGAGAGAGAGAGAGAGAGAGAGAGAGTTTAATTGCCTAACAATTCTTGGTCAAGAGAGAATCTTACAGACATTACTAATTAGTCTGAGCTCATCTAGTATGCATCCATGTATAGTGAAAACTCATAGAGATAAGAAACAATAGGTTCCCTTTTTGTTGAGTCCACTTTTCATTTAACTAGAAAGTAAACAACTTCAGCATTGAACTGAATCCAAACAACATTAGCATTAACTCTAATATAGGGTGTGGATAAATGGACGGACAGGGGACACGCACACGGACACCAAAGTGATCAATATGTCAAACTTCTGCCAAGGTAGGCTTGACAAAAATGAACTGTGAGGGGTACAAACACAACAAAAACAAAGCAACAACCTGATCAAGATTATTTTGTTTTCTTATCTCAGAGAATATTTAGAGATAGAAACAGAAGATGTTGAATCGGGAAATATGGCCAATAATGTCTTATAATTTTAATGTATAAATAATTCATTATAAAGAGAACGATTATATCTTAATAAACTAAAACAAGCACTTTTACAATTCAGTCCAATTAATCACAATATCAAGCTACAATGCATGAATGGTGATATAAGAAAATACGTTTGGTGGATATACATACGAAAGAATGAACACACAACTAGCTCACATATACAATGGATTAGGATTTTTCTCACCCACTCTCTTACATATATAGAAAAAGTAATGCTTACTAGCAGAGTATATTTTTACAAAACCTTATATCACAGTTTCACAGTTAAACATATATAGAGCACTCGAAACAGTACAGACTTCATGCCAATAATTAAAATCAGTCTTAGGTATTGATGTGTTTTAGATTCTTGGTTTATGCTTTCCTAGGGAAGGACTTTTCCTGAAAAAATAAAAGACAATAGTCCGACATTTTACTGTGCAGAAAATAAAATACTCATTTAGGTCAAATAATGCACAGACAATCTTCCAGTATTTTCTGAATCTAGTTTCATAGAGATCAAAGAAAATAACAATACACGATGAGTCTCACTGCAAATAACAACAAGCAGTGGCAAAAACAAACTTTTATTATCACCAGTAGGTGACCATAATGCTCCAGTGGTATTTAGAAGCATCTAAACCTTTAGGTGATCGTTTCCGGGATTTTCATTGGGCCTTCAATCCGAGGACTGTAAAAATTAATATTCGTAAAAAGAAAATGTCGCCTTTTGAAGATAACTGCCATGGAGCCCATATTTGATTTTACACAGACATTAATTTAATTGGAGACCCTTTCAATATGACTACAAATATTTCATTCAGTGTCCCATGTAAACCGGAAATTTTTAAAAGACTCACAATCACCGGAAGACTGACTAGGGGCATATGGTACATAGTGTGATTATTGAGTACACTCAACGTCAGTCACTGTTTTAAATTTGGATTGAAATAAAAGATATCAAGGAGAATTCACATGAAAATGTCATATTAAATCTGAGACTGCCAATCAATAACACTAATGAAAAAAACCCCAAAAACCAAAACAGAACTGATCTTTATTAGTCTTCGGTGATAAGCATATTGCATGCCAATACGCTTACTTTGGTGTTGATGTAAACAGTTTCTTCCTTCTCTGTCCTTTCTGAGGGGTTTCAGCAATGTTTCTCTTCCTTTTGGGGACCCCTTTTGCATTTTGCAGTTTTTCAATCAGACCAGCCAAAGAAATCGGAAGCATTTCTTGCACATCGCCAATATAACTGTCCGGTCCAAGATCGTACTCAATCTCTCCTGAGGCCGTCCTTACAAGACATCCTTCATTCATAAAGTCTGGCAACAAAACTGATGGCTGACCTGCAGTTCGTAGATATTTTATCTGGCAGTTAATCAGACAGCATAGTTCGGATATGGTGGCATCCAACTCTGAGGGTGTCTTAATTTTTATTTGCTTATCCTCTTTTGGATTGAATTGTCAGATGCCATATCTCCTGAAAACTCAGCTTTGTTGGGTCTTAAACCTTTGGACAGTACATTATTTTAACAAAATCTATGTAAACATTATTGTCCATCTCCACTTTCCCTGAACTAATACTGAAAAGTCTATCTCGAAACTTTGAATGCTGTAGAAATAATGACAATATCTTCCAGTGCAAAAAGCCATGGAATTTGGGAAAGTAGTCATTACCCATTAAACACAGAGCTAAAGCTAACTTGATGCCAATGTTCTTGTCGCCCGTTTTCTGTTCCAACAATGTCAAAATGTTTGTGATGTTATAAAAATCTGAAAGCTTCCCATTTTCTGTAGCATCGAAAACACCTGATATTTAAATCTTCCATCATATTATCTTGGCCAACTCTGAGAAACAGAGAACAAATGAATGACTAAAGAATCTATATCTCCGGAGGAGACAATACTTATAACAGCATCACCATCTTGGAGCTCAGAGACACTATCCTACATCCAGTCAATTTGTGCTAATTCAACTTCACCTTTACGTTAGTGTATGTTTTTGAGCAGTGGTTTCCAATCTGTGGGCCGCGGACCCCTGGGGAGCCGCGGGATTATTCCGAGGGGTCCGCGAAGTCACATAGCTTCGTAGCAAGTATTGCTCCTCCAGTCAGCTTTTGCCTTCCTCTGTTATCCCCGCCGCTGAGAGCAAGGCATGTTCGAATTTATTCTTTGTAGGGAGAATATGTTTTAGATCTGTTGTTTTCATGGTAAAATCTAGAGAATGCTCCTCTCTGTCTTCCATTGACTCCCCCAACATTTCATCCTTTGTGAGTGAATCATGAACTTCCTCTAATTCATCGATCAGGGACATTCTTGGTAAGACAGTATCCATAGTTGATCCTGATCTGAAGCTTTTCAGGACATCTTTTTGCGTATCCAATGCGAAATTCACAGTGCTGTGTCTGTAGGGAGTGGAGAAAAGTGTGTATTTCATTCTGTGGAATACACCTGCACTGTAATGGTAGTGCAAAAGATTGGTGCAGTATCCAGCATACGACGTTGCTCCATTGAGAATGGCAAATGGCAAAGATGACTTCACGGCAGACAAAAGTAAATGGTAAGCATCAGGACCCGCCATACGTTCAGCCAGAGCAATGGCAATAACTTCATCAAAATGTTTCATCATCTCAACATGGAGAGCAAATGTGGCATTTATTTCGCACCCCTTTAGTATGAGACACTGGAATTTATCATCCCAATCTTTCAAAATCTTTCCTAGATCATTTCCAGACGTTTCCATCAGATTCACAATAATCTCAGATTCTTCACAAGATGCTGTAGAAACCTAACAAACAGAACCAAGTGGATTGACATGCTGATCCTCCAAACCATTCTAGTGGCTGTGTCTATGCTCTCTGCAGACATCAATGTTTGACAAATTTGTCAATCCATCAAGGAGTGTTTTATTTCAAAATATCAAAACAGTTTCCAAATTTTATCTCAGGCATACACGGTATTTACATGTATGTGTAATCTACCCCTATGTCGATTTTCATTCGCACGTTTTTTGCGTCAACCGTCAAGCAAAATGCAATTTGAGCAAACCACACAGTCTCCTTCCCACCCTCGATCCCTAACTAATAGGAGTCACATTTTGTTTCTGTGGCCCCTGTCCTCCTGGTGGCTAACTTAGAAATTCAGAGTATCTCCAAATTAAGACTCCTAAACTCCATGGATGAATAGAGTCCCAGGTTTGTGTGGTCAGTCTCTGCACTTTCTGATTACTATTGATGTTACAAAATGTAATGTACCACACTTAATGCAAGCTTTAAAGACATTCAGGATTTTACTTCCATCACAATAAAACATCAAACTTATGTCTCATAACGCAGTATCACCCATCATGCAACGAATGGTGATTTCAAGCGAGAGAGAGAGAGAGAGAGAGAGAAAGAGAGAGAGAGAAAGAGAGAGAGAGAGAGAGAGAGAATTTTCTGTGTTATGTTATGGTTAGGCATGAGGAATTCGCGGAAATGTGCACAAATATTTTGAGACGAACATTAATATCACTTCTTACTTTTCCCCCATACGTTTATGACTAGGCGCTACTGAGATGAAAAGATGCCAGTTGAAACGAAGAGTTATGCCCCGTGCAATATATAATTAACATGTGGCAACTTCGAAAGGTAAGATTTTGTTTTTATTTATTGTTCAGAACTCGTTGACAACCAGAACGTAATTACCGATTACATTGTTCGCCTCTACAAAGCTTTTCATAGTCTCAAGCGGCCATGCAGAAAATAAGTTCCTGCCAAAGTGATCGTGACCTACAAAATGTTGCGACAGGGTATAAAATACATAAAACAATAAAGAACATTCCTTTCTGTGATAGCAAAGCAGAGGAACCATAATGAGTTGATCTTCAAATAATTGTTAATAAAAATCAGCTTCATAAACTATTAGTATTGTCCAGCCTAGTAGCCACTGAAACTGCATTCTTCTAAAAAAGGCATGTGCAACTGCCTCCATGGCGCGGGCCGGATAAGCGATTTTTAAACCCACACCCTATGATGTAACTAAGCAGCCGTAGGTTGCACATGCCTGTTCTAATACCTACTCATTCACATGTACAATACACATTTAACCTACTGAGAATAACCTATAACAGTATAAGTGTCTAGTCATAAATATTGAAATTTTACCATTGAATAAACATCTGTATTCCCTGTATTCCTACTTTCAACTGCACTGTCAAAAAGGTACTTCTGTAAGGACTGGGATATATATATATATATATATATATATATATATATATATATATATATATATATATATATATATATATATATATAGTGAGTTACAAATATACACCATACAGAGCGGAAAGTGCTATCCCTGGATTTGCTCGTACATGGCCGAATGGTCGCACACGAGGTTAATCCAATTTAAGTAAGTAAATATCCCTGGATCCTACAGGAGGATGTGTGATAATATGAAGTGAATTTTTAAACACGGACAAAGAATACAGGTTAGAGAATTTTTCATTCGTTCTCTACTGAGATTCGAACCTTGGTCCGCGGGTTACGGCACCCATCGCCTTGCACACCACAACACCTCGAACAAGCACACATCCCCCAAAAAGTATGCTACAAAATCGTTCATGTAGGTATTCGTGCATAGCAGACACACCCGCTTATCGACCCAGTAATTAATATTAAGCCAAATACACATTCACTACCGGATTCCTACGACAGAAACCAAGGTATATACAGGTTATTATAGTGAGTTACAATTATGCACCATACAGAGAGGATATATATATATATATATATATATATATATATATATATATATATATATATATAGAGAGAGAGAGAGAGAGAGAGAGAGAGAGAGAGAGAGAGAGAGAGTTAGAGCATGCAGCAAGCTAGCTCGCCATGAGCTAAACAAAGTTTCTTATGTTAGTAAAGCATAAGATGTAGGTCAGTGACGTTGGGTTGTAAATTGTTTTACTAACTGAGATGCATCCAGTTTTCAAGCTCATAACTCTAAAATGAAAACTACACACGAAATTAACTTTAAACACAAAATTTCAACAAAGTCACAGAAACATGAAATATAGGTCAAAGAGATATATTTTTTCAATAAAGGTGAAGTAATTATCAAGATGCTTCCCTTCATCAGGTTTCGTGAGTCTAGGTAGGAAAGTTTGCATATTGCATGCCAGAACCTAGCAAGTTAACCAAAGCCAGTAAAAGGTGTAATATGGGTTACAGTGACGTTTTATTTATCTTAAGGATGTGGCACTACTATGTGTGCATTGAAACCAGTTAATTGTGTGCAGATCATACAATGCGTAACCTGAGTTGTATTTACGCTTTTCTCTTGACAGGGTATGGAAATTAGCAAACATGCAAATTATACTTCTAATTCATACCCAATTTTCTCCAAAAAGCCAGCTGAAATGTATACAATGTTTTAATGAGACAATAAAACTATGGGTTTAAGATCGTTAATGTTGTTATGTTATTGCTATAATAATAATAATAATAATAATAATAATAATAATAATAATAATAATAATAATAATAATAATAATACTAATAATGATAATGATAATGATAATAATAAAAATCATTATACCCGCATTTGGATAAAAAAAAAACTGAATGTTAGTTTCGTCTCAGTGTCCGTCCGTACGTACATCCGTTACATTTCTTGTGAACGCAAAATCTTTTTTTAACCTTTCGCAAGACAGTAGACAAGCTAGGCAGGTGCATGATTTCCTTATAGGCTGTATATCTGCAGTAAGATTTCGGAATTTCTCTGGGGGACCCAAAGGCAAGATTAAAGATCCAGAATACATAAAATACTCTAACTTCTCTGTTGATTATGATTTTAATTTGCATTGTAGTACAGTTCTTAAACTATACCAGATATACCCTACATGCAGCGGCATGTTCACGGTCTGCCCAGAATCTCTGATACGATGGGAGGGAAAAGGAGTCAATGGGGTCAACAAATAGGACATCACCAACACATGTCATAATGCGTGTCAAACCAAAGGGCTTGAAAGTATTTATGCTTGAAATGAATTTTAATCCTCAAACTGACTCCTGGGGTCCAACAGCAGAGATCCCAATGCATAAGAAAGATAGGATTTCACTAAACCATGTCGTTATGGGCATCACATTGAAGGCCTTTGAGATCTTTGTAACTGCAAAAACGTGTTTCTGTTCTTGATATGTCGTTTTAGTTCAGTAAGTGACTCCCATTGGGATGTAGATTGGTTGTGGATACACTGGGAGCTGTAACTGCAGACCTGCACACAGTCAGCTCAGGGCATATGGTAGCTTTTCACTGGACCGAAGCAGTAGTGGAACTGGGCAGCTCCCTGGGCGACTGAGCAGCCCTATTTAGGATCACATTGCTTCAGAGCACGAGGAAGGGGCTAGAAAAGGTGTCCTGAATATTGCTTGCTTCACCTTAACCCTGGTCAATATACCGTGGCTGATGGGATCCCACCTTAGGGGTCGAAAACCTAACCAGACGACAAGGGGTACGCCAATAATCATCGGTGCCTGGAATGTGCGCATACTAATGAACAGTACATCAGCAGATCGACCTGAGAGAAGAACAGCTCGTATTCAGCATCCCAATAGCGGTCCTGAGTGAAACATGCCCTGCTGAGGAAGGACACCTCACCAAAGGGGGACCCGGCTACAACTTCTTCTGGAGTGGCCAAAGTAAAGAAGAGCTCTTGATTAATTCAGCAGTATTCTGACTAGGATTGTGCCAGCTATTGACAGCAGGGAGATGCCCATATGGTAGTCACAGGATTGTCTGTTGCCTTTCTACTTGTACACGATGGATGCATGTTTGTATTCCTTTGATGTAGTTCCTTGAGTCCACAATGACTGGAAGAGTGCGATCCTCCGGCTTTGTAGACCTCTGCTAGTATAACATCTGCTCCAGGTGCTGACCATTTGACAAGAGGTCAATTAATTTCTCAGTTTCACTGTGGTGGAGGATCAGCAAGAGATATGTTGATTTCCACTTGAAGGAGTTGATCAATTGCCACCTCACTGATAGATGATTGCTGATTCAGGATGTTGTTGAAGTGTTCTGCCCAACTGTGTTCCTTGACAATGACACTGGGTCGACATCAGATACTTCACTGATGGCAACCTCTTCCAATCTAAGTAGACTACAGGCAAAGATGATGTTACAGGAAGTAACTGTTCGTGAGCTCCTATATGCTGACGACTGTTCCCTGAATGCCAACTCTGAGTCGGACATGCAACAGAGTATGAACCATTACCCTTCAGCTTGCGACAATTTCGGTCTCACAATCAGTATCAAGAAGAGAGAGGTGATGCACTAACCCGCTCTAGGAAAGCCGTACATAAAACCTACCATTGCAGTGAATGGACACATCCTGCAGGCAGTGGAAAAGTTCACCTACCTTGGCAGTACACTGTCACACCCAGTCCACATCGATGACAAAACCATCGCCAGAATAGCCAAAGAAAGTGTGTCCTTTGGCAGACTACGCGCAAATGTGTGGGAGCGCAGATATATCAGTCTGCAAACATAACTGAACGCCATTGTGTTGCCCACACCGTTGTATGAATGCAAAACCTGACGCCGCGCCAAGAAGCTAAACCATTTTGACATGGGATACCTAAGGAAATTGATGAAGATAAGATGGCAGGACAAGGTCATAGAGCAGGCATTCCAAACATCCACACTCTGCTGATGAAAACACAGATGAGAGGGATAGACCACGCCACCAGGATGTCAGACGTTCGACTACCACAGAAGATCTTCTACGGCAAGCTGAAGGAGGGAAAATGAACTCAGGGAGGTCGGAAGAAACCCTTCAAAGGCTCCTTCAAGCCACCATTAAAACACTTCAACATTGACCATGAGTCTTGGGGTGATCTCACTCAGGATCGTTTTTCCTGGCGCAGTCTCATGCATACTGGAGCTACAGACTATGAGCAGAAGAAGTGCAGAAGTGCGAGCAGCATAAATCTCAGAACTGTGAGAACGTCCTGTTTTGATCAAGCAACCCCAAGCAGCATCTTCTGCCCAGTGCACCACACACAGTTCAGATAACAAATTGGTCCGATCAGCCACCCAGATGCTCACAAAAACCAAACGAGTTAGTAATGCCATGGTCATCTTAAACTCGAAGGACGAACAAGAACAGATTGGCTTTTGAAATTTCAAACGAATCCTAGTATCTCTCTTCACCATTAAAGCCCCTGCACAGAATTATAAGGTCAAAAGTATATCTCTACCCTTTTCTCTGTCAATAATTTTTACTTTCATTCTGGTACAGTTCTTTAATAACTCTAAACATAGAATGTATGCTATAACGCGCTCTTGACCCCAGCAATCATGAGGTAGGGTCCAAGAGGTAAAAAGATAGGGCATCACCGAAACATGTCGTCAAAGGAGTCAAATCCAAGGTCTTTTTAGTACTTTCGCACGGAATGAATCTTAATCTTTCGAGACTTATAAAAGGTGCAAGACAGGGATGTAGATGATGTAAATAATTTGTAAAGGTACTATTACGACTGAATTTCGGTACAATATTTCATAAAGTAGAATTGGGATATTGGTTGAATACTACGGTAATATTTTCTTGCCTTCAGTGAAAAATGTACAATATGTGAGCTGATACTCCAATGCTTTACGTTCAGTTCAACATCATGTATGTAGCGGTGAAGATGTTTATGAACTCTGTGTAGGGTTATACGTTCTCGCCCTCGTGTGAACTTATCTGGCAAAGGAATGTGTTGCATAATGACTTCTCAGCTGTGTTGTGAAGGGTTGCATCAGTCGCTCCTTAGCTATGTATATTTTTTGGTGAGGGTATGTGCATTCCAGACCATGGAGTCCATATAAACGGCTCGCAAAAAGCGAATGTAAGCAAGTACTATCACTGGTAATATAACCAACTTTTGTTTTTAAACTTTGTACATAGAGCCATAGCAGGAGACACATACTATATGTTATGAACTTGGGGATCTGGCAGCTGAGTAACTGTCCAAGTGAAAGGTGGGGAAAGGAGCATGGAGTTGGTGATGTGGAGAGTAGATGTGGAGAGCACTACTTCTAAACGCTTTCAATTTCAGACACTATTTTGTTACGACGCTATGGTCTTAAAATAATGTAACAGAAAGACAGTGAAACCAACAATGTATGTAACATCAACAAACAATTTATTTTTAGATAATTAAAGTGAAAATTCAAAATACACTTACAGTAACGTGAATTAAAATCCAAATAATCCAATAATCCTAAGTGTCCTAATCACAAGTCCTAAATATAGAAATTATAAAATGTTCCGAATGAATATATGTTCCGAATGAATGAATCTTCCTAATGAACGAATGTTCCGAATGAATGGGTAATCTGGAATGTCCTGATGTACTCCAATAATGCAATCCACATCATCTTTGAGAATGTCCACAAGCATCCAAAAGTCATATATTTAAATCCAAAGGTTAATGAGCACTGTAGGTAACTCCAATAAATGTTGAAATAAATAATTCCTTTCGAATTATGCATACAGCAATACATCATTGCAAGATTACAGCATTACAGGATTATTGCATTACAGGATTACGAGATCACAAGATTACAGCACAACTATGATTCCAAACAATCTAATGATTCCAAAGGCTGATCATATATAAACATGAATGTTTTTAACACAGGATTTAAAATTTGAATGATTATAATGCGTATATCAAGGTCTTATATACTCTTTGCAAATGGCCTATTTCACAATAGGAAACGTGTATTTTTACACCCACAGAATGCAATACTAAATGCGTCGATTTAGTGGGAAAAAAACTCAAACCTTGATGTGAATAAATGTTAGCACGAATGGCCTTCAACTCAAATGTAGTAAGCATCCTGTTTACAACTTTAACCAAACTTAAAGTGCTACTTACTATTTGACACAATTTAAAGTAGAGTCATAGACCAAAAGTTTAGACACATTATAGATTCCATATACATAACAATTTTTAAAAAGTGCCATCGACTTTCCTTTAGTTATTATATTTTATTATTATAATTGTCATTAATAATATAACGTTTCTTCTCCTGCTGCTTCGTTAGAATAGGTCGATGGTAAATTACAGATGCACTCGTAGTGACTAGGTAAGTTTTTAATTACTGATTATTATTTTCTTCTTCTTCTTTGGCGTTTTTATCGTCTTCCTTGTTATCAAAGAAACTTTTTCGTACCCGAAAAAAGCACTCACCATCACTGAAGAAGTTTGAGAAGAACTAGAGGGAGACAAAGACAGGCAGGTCGATTTGATTCTATATATTTTGCGTGGTTCTCATATTAATTGCTGTTGATTCGTCTGCTTTTTCGTCCTCATCGTCATTGTATGCATACAATTAATTTTTATATTGTTATTTGGACGGAATGACAGTGAAACAAACATTATTGGCAAAAAAATTACAATCGTAAATTGGAAAAAGAAAAAGCTAAATTGCCAGTCCGTACGTGGGAAACATTGAATTGATTATTATCATTATCGCGTGCACCAGTAAACATACGTGTGGACATATATATATATATATATATATATATATATATATATATATATATATATATACATGTTTACTTACATACATATATAAATTTCGTCATGTTAACACCTTTGCGCACTTACGTAAATTTACATGGTGTGTGAATTGGCACCAAATCTAGAAGTAGCTCAAAACCAAATTGGCACATGTGTAAATTTGCACAGTCTGTAAATATCAGTATGTGTACGCCATGTCAAAATATACAAGTGTGTGTATTGGATATAAATTCTTTAAAACTTTTGGCCCTGAAATTATATATGCACATTTTCTTTAAACATTTAGTTCAATTTGAATGATAAGTCTGTTTTTAAAAAAGCTACGCAGTTCTGTTAGCATTATTGTAAAACAAATGAGCCTTTCTGTAAACCTAAATGTCTCTCCTAACGATTATTTTGTCGAGACAAAGTAGAGCATTACCATCATCGCAAAATCACGAATGATATAGACATATTTAAACTTTAAACTGTATTTATTTATATGAGGATTTTCATAACTTATACTAATCAATGTAGACGTCTCAGAATTGACATACTGTGGTCTTTTGTGGTTAAGGAATCCGGAGAATCCGGAGGAGACCACCATCCTTGGATGGCAGACCACTTATCCTGTCGCATGCTGGAACCGGGGAAAGGACACGTGACTGCAGATGAGCGAGGTAAATGTGTTATCACTGCACTATCCAGGCCATCTTCATGTCAAAAGTAACTTTATACTAGTAATATGGTTGTTAAAGCGATGTTTCTTAGGCAAAACAGGATTGCTTTCTATCCCAATTGCTGTATTGTTCCAGCCATGTTTTCTTTTGTAGTCCCTGTTTTACCACCCCACCCCTCTGCTTACATATGCATTTATCTATAGAACAATTCCAAAGAAGCAAATAAATGACGAAGAGAGAGAGGGACAGGCCTGCTATCTGTTGTTTTTTTATATATCCATACTTTTGTTTAGTCTTTCGTTTCCTTCTTTTTATTTAAACAAAAGTTTCGACACCTGGAGTTCAATAATAGCTATTTTCGGAAAACAGGTCTAGGGTATCTGGACTCGTTAGTTTAAATAAAATATGCTGTTGTGAGAGGCAAGTATTGGTTGTTTTCTTCGAGCGCCTTCGCTATTGATATTCTCACATGTTGTGTCTACTATCAGATTACTGCTTCAGAGTGATTTTAGACTTTCATAATTGAAACATACCAAGGTCTGTATTATTTATAAAAAGCAGCTAACTGAGTTCTCTTTTTTTTCCGATTTAATTTATTCGTTCTTTTCAAGGGCCGTAAGCACTTTATTGTCAATGATGGGTCTCAAATGTCGTTCTATTGTATGCACGACATAAATATCCGCTAAAGTTATTCAGCTTAGAGGTATGCAAGTAAGAGCTCGGTCTGTCGTTTATTGAATATTGTTTTTGTCTATTTGTATTCTTTTTTTACACTACGACACTATGCAATTTTTTACCGCGAAGCCCGCTCGGGCCGTATTATCTGGGACAGCATTGGTAAAGAATGAATGGATGGAAGGATACATGGACTGACGTATAGGTAGGTGAGTGGGTTGATGGGTGGATGGGTTTGCTCGATAGTACATATTTAATTTGGTAGAATAAAACATAGACAGTATAAAAGTAGTTTTTCTTACCAAAACGTTGGTGATTAATGTCAGATTATGAAGTTGAAAACATAGGTTTGTACGATGCTTCTCATTACCTTTGTTCTCTTGGTCTAGCTGTAATTCCTTGTAATAGATATTAACGTTGTAAAAAAAAAAGTCAAAACGAAAAACAAGTGGTATCGCATCTGTGGCGAGATCAATTTTTCGCCACTTATCCATGTCAATATCTCATTATGAAATATATAATATACGTGTATATCTGCTTTAAAAGTTGTCATTGTCACTGTGTTGTCAAAGTTAAAAACATTATGTAATTATCTCTTTGTGCAACCTGTCAGCGTTTAACGAAGGAAATAAGGCTGGAAACCGTGTATCTTTAGTGTTGTCTTGAATACTGTTACAAATCAAGGTAAGTCAAGGTATGTCTCAATTCATGTTGAGCGTATGTCACAAGAGAGCTGTTAAGTTCTAGACAATTAATGCAAATTTCGTATCCATTTCTGTAAGTTTTAACTTTTGTCAAAGTTAAAACTAGGTTTATTTACTTCATGATCAATAATACCAAACATATATGAGACAACGCACGCACATATATAAATTGATATGAATATTAGTTTCTCTATTTTAATATAAATGGTCATATACAGGTAAATTATAATTAAAATATGGTAAACTAAAACTGCTAAATAAAGTTGATCAGTTTATAACAATTGCAGCGACGATGCCAAGAGTTGTTTGATAAACATCCTGTCCAAATATAAAACATCATGCCGATTATTAATCTTCAGTACGCATAGAAAGGCATAATAATCTTTGCCATAAAGCTCGCAATATTAAAATTGTATATGCAGTTTGTATAGATATATGTCACAGAATTAGAAAGGATTGCCATATAGAAACATAAATTTAAAACAAAATTTGCGGTAAAGTGTGTGACACAAAAACAGCACGTCAGACAGTCCTTTCAATGGCATATCTAGGAATGCAGACATCAGAATTTTCGGTTATATCAATTTTGATGATAATGATGTTTTAATATATAATCAGGTAAAGACAGAGTAAAGAAAAGTAAGCCTTGTACTGGAAATTTTATTTGACACGAAAAGCATGAGCAAAATAGCTGCACATCAAACGTTTACAATTTTAGTCATGATCAGCATTGCTTAGCAATTGGTCAGACTGCACCATAAAATGGCAAGTCCGGTGTTCAGACTGCACCATAAAATGGCAAGTCCGGTGTTCAGACTGCACCATAAAATGGCAAGTCCGGTGTTCAGACTGCACCATAAAATGGCAAGTCCGGTGTTCAGACTGCACCATAAAATGGCAAGTCCGGTGTTCAGACTGCACCATAAAATGGCAAGTCCGGTGTTCAGACTGCACCATAAAATGGCAAGTCCGGTGCAGTGTATTTTTTACTGTCTTCCTTTGCAGTTGTTCATAATACGAATAGAAGCTCGTCTTGGCAATCTAAGCTGCTTGTGATACACGACAGTATATGTGATTAACTCGTTTCTGACTATGGCATACATTGCTATCTAGACTAAAGAGAAGCGTTTAACAAAGACAATAATGTTGGGAACCTTGCATGTTGTCTCGAGTATTGTGACAAGATAATTTAAGGTATTTCTTGACGGTATTAATGCTGAGTGTATGGCACAAGAGAGATGTTAAGTTGGATACGGTTAATGTATATATTTGTGTAAGTTTGAACTTTTATCAAAGTTAAACCGAGTTTATTTACTTCATAATTAACGATGCCAAAACACACACATATACAAATTGATATGAATATTCATTTATCTATTTAATGTAATTGTCATATGAAGGTAAATTGTGACTAACATGACGCTAGGTAAAACTGTTAAATACAAGGGACCAGTTCCTGCAACTCCTGAGACAATGATACGATCGATTTGTATGTTAAACTTCAAGTCGAAATAATTTAAAACATGATGATATCCATTAAGCTGGATCACGGTTAGGAAAAGTTTGCTAATCTTTACCATACCGCTCTGAATATTAAATGTTTCCTTGCAGTTTGCAGTATAGCTTGCTGGATTATTAGGACGATTAATATGTATATACAATATACAAGATTTGCAATTAAGGTCATTATCTTGTAAATAATACTATAATAATAGAGATAGCATGACGTCATAAATTTCTAAATTATTATCCAAGTAATGGCTTCATAATTCAGCTAATATCTTTTCTTGGAATGTTAGAAGCTTCACTGTCATGCACAAGCAGGAAAATTTTATATTATTTGTTTTGCCAACGACAATCAATGACATTTTAGTGTGAAAAAGAAGAACCTTATGTACTGCAGCTCTCATATGTAGGCTAACAGTAAGACCGGCGCAATTTTTTTTCTTTCTCAATTTGATAAATGGTTTTATTGTCCGAACGACGCAGAGTCATTACTAAATTAGTCACTTGGGTGGAAAATTGATCACTTCCTTCTTGAAACAAAACGAGACTGTTTTATTAAATATCCCCTGTTTATATATAGACTCTCTACCAATGAGATCGTTTGTAATGACTAATACAGAATAACATATTTGTGCTGTGGTTAAACGCGAACCGAAACACGAACTGAATGTTTCTAGTACACATATATATATATCTATATATGTAAGCAAACAATCCACAACCATCACCTTGGCAGAAAATCCTTAACTTATCCTTTGATTTAAACATTAGATTACGGCATACCTATCGATTTGCATGAAGGCTTTTTAAATACAGAGTTGAATGCACGACCACAGTTACTACAAGTATTGTAGCATCACATGTCATGATGCCACTGCCATCATACATATTTTTGTTGTTGTTGTTGTTTGTGTGTTTTTCTGTTTTTCTGGTATCAGCGTTCGTCGAATCAGAAGGGGTCGTTGAAACCTGAGCACGAAAGTTGAGAGTTTCAACACACCCAAGAGATTCGGCGAATGTTGAAACAAAAACACAAACGTGTATGATCGATATTCTAACATAGAAAAAACTTTAACTTTCATGTGCAATTTAAAATTTCCCTGGTGAAGGCGCCGATCCGGTACGTTGGGTAAACTTAATTCTTTCTAGGGCGACGCGAGCTCCCAAACAGCTAACAAAAAATAAAACAAATTATTTTGGGTACCGCCCGGAAAAAAAATAAGTATATCAACACACCAGCATCAATGTCCCGTGAAATCCGATATTGATACACGGATACGGCCACGTTGATGCACCTCGTCCAAATGTGCACGTATTTTCATGTAAAAATATACGTTTTAACCGTCTCAGATATCCCGATAAGTTCCCAGTTTCCAGTTACGCACACAATCTCACATTGAGCTCAATTGCGTGAAAATTAATTTTCATTGGGTTCATCCTACGTATCTCGAAAATATAGTATCTGAGCATTCTGTTGAAAGGGATTTAGTTTTGACATCGAATTCTAATATTTGTGTTTGTTTCATTTGCAATGGTATGGTAAAGTGCCAGCTGTATAACAAAATGTCTAGTCTCTGCACGTCGAATTTTAGGTAAAAGGCAGATGTTTGTTCCGTATTACGAATATCAGTAGAATGAAACGTTGACCTATAAAAACGAAATGGCTAAGAGAATGAAAAAAAAAATATGTAGACATTTGAAAAACAAATTTTTTCGTTCTCCAAGACTCCAATAATTTGTAAGCAGTCCATAGAGTATAGCTATTGAGTCCCACTCCCTCACCCCATCCCTAAAAATGAATGAAAAAGAATGTATTAATGAAGTAAAGGAATAGGTAGATCGGATGGCTACATTACAAGAATCATTAACGCACTCAGTTACAGATTGCCAAAAAAGCATCATACATAAAGACCACTTTGGATTTTACTGGATTTTTCTGTATGTCACTTTAATGCACGGACAAACAGTCGTACAATCCTGCCCATTCTCCTCTAAATGAAACTATTGTCTTCGTATATGTACTGTATCTGACAATGCAACTCGTCAATAGTGAAACATGAGACTTATGGGGAAAAAATTAGATACTAAAGTTGGCTTGTGTTCTCTTTCTTCTAAAAGAAGGTTAAATGTTGTAAAACTGCATGGAAATTCTCCCATGCGGCATCATCTAGAAACAGTAAGTTTTTTTTAGAAAAACCATGATTTGATATTTGGAAACAAAGGAAACAGCTACGATTCAACAAGTTTTCCTTGTACAAAAATACAGCTGCAATCATTTGTTGTCGGGAAAACATGTTACTTCTAGTTGGAAAATAGTCTAATTTTTCATTGTTACAATGGTAATTAGGCTCCTAGTCATTGGCTACGTATTTAGAGGTAAAATTATTGTCCCATTATCCCATACGCGCCATGTGTTCGTTTTCCATGACACACATGCTATTCCCGTTCATATAGCACATGAAGCATTTCAATTCTCATGCCACAATATCTGCCGTGTGATCCGAGAATACTCTATACAATTAGAAATATATGACTCATTTCCTATTCAGCTATGTCAATTTGTGTTAGATTCGTGTTTGTACAATTGATACATGTAAAAGAGATTAATAAAGTAACAGCAAACAAAATGATTATATCCTTTGTATCCTTAGTTCAAATACGTTTACAAAAACACATATAATATCAGGAGCCTCTTGGAATCGCGCTGATCAATACAATAGGATTCACCAAGAAAAATAAGTTATATAATTATATAAAGCGTTGATCTGCTTGGGCATTTCTAGTTTAATCTATATTAATATTTTATCAAAAATATAAATAAACACAGAGGTTTCAACTATTATCAAACATGCAGAAGAAAAACAGCATCGAACTCTTACTGGTTTCTCCGAGGAGGTTTTCTAGTTTTATTCTTGATAACGAAATTTAAAGTATGAACTTTACAAACATCTTCCATCATTTTCAGTTGCTTGTCGTCTCAACGTATTTCCAGGTAGAAATATCCTGAACTATTCAAAACTTTAAATACTAGCATGCCTACCTTGTTTTAGTGTAAAGTTCTTTTTTTCACCTTTTTTTTAAAAATAAAACAACTCTGCAAATCCTATGTTGTCAGCAAATTTTAAAAAAATGGTTTTAAAAGATATTGAAATTTTTTAATTTTTGATCTGAATACATTTCGTTTTTTGCATAATTGTATTCATAATTATCCATTATTTTGATGGAAGGTAACCACTGTGCTTGAAGGTCACCGGCCTATTTTCACGGACAACTCTTGTCAGTTTTTACATTAAGTAGCTTTCAATATTAATTCTACGATAATAAACATTGACACCATATTGCTTTTTTGCATTAACTTGTTTGAATGTATATAATAATGACCACGTGAGTTACCCGGAATACTATAAAATACATTTGTCCGTGTTACTAGACTGTCATATTAAAACCAATGACGGTAGTCGACAATCTCAACTCCTGATGAGTAGCAGGCTTGAACTCCGTTTGAGAGCTTGTTTCGATAAGCATGTTCACCTATCTGTACGGCACTTATGTGAATTAGAAAGAAAAAAAACCCATCAGTTTGTTTTCCTGGCAGATAATGAACAGTATTTACATGCGGGTAATCACGGGATATGCCGCGATTCGAAAGTACTCTGAAATTACCCTGAAATTGGTGTACTAAGTAGGAATATGCAACGAACTAAGAAAAAAACAATATATATATATATATATATATATATATATATATATATATGTATGTATATATATATACATATATTATATTTACACAGTGGCGGCGCGAGGGGGGTAGGTCCGGGGCGGGGGTCAATTGCCCACTGGCGCCAGCCGAAGGGGGCGCCGTCGGGAGCTTTATTTTTTAGCTGAAATTTTCATAGTATTTCACCTCACCTTAGTGTAACGGGGGCAATTCTTGAAAACATTTATATTTAGGAGGGGTGGGGGAGGAGGGAGGTTGGCAACTGACATAAAAACTGTTCTCTGTGGCAAAGTAGGGGCGCCACTAAAGAACATTGCCCCCGGGCGCCTCGAACCTACGTGTCGCCACTGTATTTACAATCTTGATTCTTTGTTCTATTACCTGTCCTATTACATTCCGCTTTTACATCGAATACAAATTTCTTACATATAATAAGAGAACAATAATTTTGATTATTATAAAACTGCACAACCAACGTAAAATAATGACTTAAATTTTGTAGATGTCGTATCTATACGTTAGTACAAAAATTCATTATGATTTACGAATATATAAAAACAAACCATAGCGCAAAAAGCAATATAAGTTATAGCATAACAACATTGAGAACGACGATATCAGGAATAAAAAACGAGACCAAGAACAACTATGTCAACAAAACAAGCAACAACGATTATACTACTCCAACTACTACTACTACTAATAATAATAATAATAATAATAATTATAGCACTAACAATATTGTTTTTCTTCTCCATCTTCTTCCTGCATTACTCCTATTTCTCCAGTAAAACCATTACTAAAGTAACGCATACATTATACATTGAGTGACCTGTTAAGTAAAAGCGCTTTATCATACCTGAAAAGGACGTGTGCCTGCATGTGCACGTTAAAGTAATTTTCAATTTAACCTCAATATTTGGGATCTATTGATTAGCTAATTTGATTGTCCAAAGTTTACAACATCAGCTGATGTCTCCCTCAAGCCACGTCGATTTTAAAAAAATATGGTTTTTCTAAACCATTTAGTTTAAATATGCTTACAGCGACTAAAAGTGATTCATTAACTCTACCTGCACTTACTAAGTATATAAAAGACTGAATTATAGAGTAAAATAAACTACATTCATTAAGGTATCTTCGCAAAATGGTACATAATTGTTGTACATAAATCGCAAAAGAGCTCATTATTACAGTACCGGTCCTCAAATGACAATGGCTTTGCTTTAAAAATGAGGTCCTATAGGTACAACATATTTTGGTAGGAACTGATTGGGAAGTTTTGCTTTTGACAAATGTTTGGTCTTCAGACTATGAAGTACACTCGCGATACAAGGACGAGAAACTGGAATGAACAGATCTGAACATTTTAAACAATATGGTTTTTCAATATGCTTGCAGCGACTAAAAGTCTTTCACTAACTCTACCTGCAGTTACTAAGTATAGAAAATATTGAATTATAGAGTAAATGAAACTACAGTCATTAAGGTATCTTAATAAAAGGTATACACACACACAAACATATATGTATATATATATATATATATATATATATATATATATATATATATATATATATATATATATATATATATATATATATATATATATATATATATATATGGATGGTTTATTTGTACTCCAAATGGAGAGGAGTAGAGCTAACAGGAATTCACTGCTCAGGTTAACAAATACATTCAGCTTTTTTCCTAATATCAGCATAATATGGGCTGCTTAAGTAGTATTTAAATTAGTAAACACAAACGTAGAAGTAAGAGAAAAGGTACATCGTGATATTTGCAAATTATGATCTAAATCTCTCCTCTCCTCTTCTACGAATCATGCTTAGCGGTACTTGATTGGAGAATGTGGTAGATATCAAATTATACACTATGCATTACTAAATTTGGGCCACTCTTAGGACGTATTGAACAAAATAGGTATTCCTGTAATTGTTATTTGGTGTTAAACGTTTTGATGAAAATCATCGTAGTTTACTTATTTTACCCTGACAACACACTTGAAAAATATTATATTCAGATGGCCTTCATTGTTTGTTGGAGACATACATTTGTTCATTATTATGTTCGAGTCAAAGATTTCATATTGCAAACTATGCTTGTCAATTTAGTGAGTTCAACACAAGTCAGTTAGACCGTTACTTTCTTTTTATTATACATCGTAACAAATATTAATTAAGGACGTCCATTGTCATCCAGCAATGCTAGTCGTGACTTTTGATCTTATACCTTGGATAAATTTTATAGACTTTTGTCCAGATGGTGAAAATAAGGGCAAAATAATTCTACTATTTAAACTTCATATTCTTAGTATGTATTGCGTATAATGTTCTCAAATAAAACTATTCACATATAATATGGAGTTGTATTTATAGAAAAAATATAGATCCTTTGTAAATTGTGAATAGTATGTCTTATGATAATTGTAGCTACCTTTCTGTATTACACACTCACTTGACTAGGAAGTTCATATTTTATCCAATAATGCCTATACCAAGAGTATGTTACAATAGTACTTTTTACCGGTTGTTTGTGTGATCTCTGTTTCAACGTTATCTTATGATGCTTTATATGCATTATGGATCTTGTATTTGAAATAAAAGAATATATCAGCATCTCGCAATTTGTTTTGTGAAAGTTTGGGGATTTGTGTTATGGTGATGCTAAAGAAAACTGCGTGTTTAAAAAAATACAATCTTAAATACAATCTTAAATAGTTTTTCCCTATCAAATAACTACGACAGTAGAAATAATGAGTATGATGATGATGATGATAATGATGATGACACAAACGACAACGATGATAGCTGTGAAGATGACAATAGCTAGACCGATATCAATTTATTATGTAAATATCACTTTGAATGGTCGTTATTTAAGTACGTTAAGTTTCATCAATAATATCAATTGATCACAAAAAATTCAGAGATTTATGAACTACAATTTAAGCTATGAAATTAACAATATACTTTTACTTATTGGTTTGTTTCATTTTAGGTTTCTGATTATGTTTGAAAATTTCAAGCATTTTTTTTCGAATGAGTCTTGGTAAAATGGATAATAGACTAAATGAAGACTCAATATTCTAAATGAATACACAATGTAAATATAAGAACAAACATTTTTGTTGAATAAATACATGCATTTTTTCACTTAATTAATTAATAAAAGGTCGATATGGCTGACTAAATGGCCGACCGATGTCATAATCAAAGAAACGAGTGAATGTATAATGAGTAAATAGATGATCGGGGGATATACGACTAAATGAATTAAGAAAGAAATGAAAGTTGATCAGAAAAGTAGACAATATTTTGCTACTTGTAAATAAGAACAGCATGAAGAAGACAACATACTATAATAAAAGTATTGTTCTGTTGCACTAATTTTGCTAGCACTTAGTACGAACTTGAATATATATTAACAAACCAAATACTATTTTTATAGGTCTACGTATGATTTTATGTACCTAGTTTTCCTTCCTTGTTTGACAGTTACGAGAGAGAGAGAGAGAGAGAGAGAGAGAGAGATCATTTCACTTTTTTGATCAATATTGAATATTGAAATATTCAACTTTTAAACTCATCTTTGTAAGCGTAATTTAGATATACAGATCCATTACTAAAGCGCACAAGGCTATCATAAATACGCAAATGTTTTGCAACACTTGTTGGATTTTTAATATACTCTGTGATTTACAGTTGTAAAGAAACCCCACTCAGCCTTTAAGTAACGTACTATAAATTTAGTAATTTTACACTGATTGTATTTTATGGGATGGGACTTGAAATAAATAAAAAAGTGACCTCCCCGAGATATTGGTTTTTGCGAAACGGGTTCACTATAGTAAAGCTGTTGCAACATGGCGACCCTAAATCGCGTACATCACTGTAAAGTTCATTTATGTCAATCAGGCTGCATTTTGTTTGCTTTACAATATGCACCATGCATCTTATGTTTGTTGTACCTAATGTGAACTGTTGTAGACAAAGTAATTTTGAACTGTAACATATAACCGTGATTACATATTGCGATAGATTAACCTCTTCGCCTCTACAACTGATGTGCATGCAAGTCGCCAGTTTTAGTCCACATTAGAGTTTTATATTGTGGGAGAAGACATGTGATGGAACCGTATGAAATTAATAATGTGAAATGTAATCAATTTCATTTTATACTAATACAATTATTTGACTATGCATATAACAAATTGAGAATATTTACTCATCATTTATTCCATTTTTATAGCAATTCTATCTAAATGTAATCTAGAACTGAACCACATACACACGTATAGAAGTAAGACAAGCTGCAACATACGAGGAAGAATAACTTGAAGCACTAACTTTCACAATTATTGCATTGTGATTAATGTAAAATGAAAAACTCCCACTCCACGGAAACTGTAAGTAAGACGTGATTTAAGATAGCATAAACACAATGTCAACGAATAACTCTATCTTTGTTACAAAATCCAACAACCAAATAACCTCATGATTTGTGTGTGTGTGTGTGTGTGTGTGTGTGTTTTGTTTCAATTGTTGATTGTGCTCTGTGTGGCATGCGATGCATTTTTGTGCAAAATGGTAAATTTGAATATAAACTATTACAAATTTTCTTACGAAACAAAGTAATCTACTTGTCACACTCTTGATTGAGCTCTTTTTTGTCACATAATCTCATGCAAATATAAACAAAGAAACACAATCACACGTAACACTGTTATCCATGCACAGCTAATTGTGTCGACTCTAATAGTACTGAGTTTACAGTGCTTGTGCAATTGAAACTAGCAAAATCTACGTCAAGTGTGAACCGTGAAGCATCCTATTCCCTATAGAGAGTGTCAAAAGCCAATTCTTATTTAAAAAATGCTTAAGTATCTAATAAACTGAAATTACATTTAGTATGATCACAGTTTGAAAGTGTAAATGAAATGCACGGGTAATGGCCAAACGTATCCATCTCTTGGCTAAAACGAAAACTTGCCACAACTGTAATTTTTAGATTAGAGGAAAATTATGTCTGCTAATGAGCTCTATATGAATAAAAATGTCATTAAAATTGTAGGACAAAATGACATTTGTCATTGTATTTTTGTCTTAAACGAGATACGGTTCTGTTTCGGACATAGGAAGTGGTAGTTTGGTTCCTTGCAGATCTTATCGTCGTTCAAATATTCAGCTAATTGTCTCTGCCAGGAATATTTACGTCACGTACATCCCAAAATAATTCGCATGCTGTGAGAGAAGAATTGTATGAGGGTGCGATACCGTTATACGAGGACGGTCATTCTCCATCAAAAACACACAAACAAAATGCCCCCATCCGGACTATGTACTTTGTAACAAAGTTTCTCGAATGAAGTCATCTCGATTGTGTTCCTTGTTTATTGAACGGTGAAGTATAATATCGCTGTTATTATATGAGAACAAATTTGTATGGTCTTGATAGGTAATTTTAGAGTAAATGTAGGCGAATCTCGAAATGGTGAAGCGACGTTTGCCCTCTTCGTGCGCGACTCCGTTAATATTTGACAAGCGGCAGGTTTTGTTTCATTTCATGATATGGTGGTGATACATATCTGTAAGTGATGAAGAAGGGGTGTGTTTTGATCACTAATGAAAATTCATTCGTGAATATGCATGAATTGAATGTTCTTATTTACATTTGTATCGGTAACTATATTCTCTGGCTATTCCAGTTCTAGTATAATATGATTTATATGGTAAGAAAATTCTTTACTGAAAAACAGACTGATTTTAGAAATCGATTAAAAGGCTATACTAAGTACTTGAAAACTGTGACTAATTTCTTGAATATTAGATATTTAAGCGACACTTTTAAGCAATTATCTTCTATTTTTCATATGTCATTTTCATAGCTTTTATTTTAAAAAAATATTAGCGTATATCCAAATAAAAATGTTGCTGACAACGTCGAAGCAATTTTTTCGTATCTGCAATGAAATACGTAGCATTAGGAAATATACCCTAGAACCATGCAATCTACACATTTGATCCAGTTGAATGTCTGTATTAATTCATTTGAAGTAGACATAGTGGCAAAAACATCACGCGTTGTGCTATAGCAAACGTATAAGACATGGCACATACATATTGTATGATATGCTAAGCGATATATTATGTACTTTTATTTTCCTTTAACTTCCAAAGATTTCGTAATGCCACCAAATGAGCAGATGGCTTCACTGATTGCATGTCTTCATTAGATTTATCAGGTAATATTTCACACCGTGTATACACATTACATAGCAGAAGAGAAGAGTTGGGCAATTCCTTATCAAGTGCACAAACTTGAGATTAGTACCTATCAGCGTGATAGAAGCCCAGATTCGTTTTGTATTTCACGTGTCTACCAGCATTCACTAGCGAAGAAATGTTTATCAGTTTAAAGTTGTGTCATTAAATATGTGATGAGCACATAATCCATTCTTGCAAATGTGGTGCAATATTACTTTGAAAGAGTTACCTAGGTCACTTGGCTAATTTTCGAGGTCTCTGAGTAATTATTCTGATTAAATTTGTAACAGGAGATGTCACTTTCATGGAGGTGGCTATTTACTTGCACCGGTATGCTACCTTATTATTTGGAGCATATCTCATCTCAAATTCAAATGTTTTCACCAACTGAAAACCTTAAGCGATTGCGAGTGCATTGGAGCAGGTTATAATCAACAACAAAGAGTGCACAATCACGTGTACTTGTAGCCTGAAGGTAGAGCTAAAAAAAATCTGCATTGAAAAGCTGCAGTTTTCCTGCACAGCAGTCAATACTGATTCACTGGCTTTGATCGGTAGGTGTTGGCAAATAAAAGGCACAAAGAATACATAGAACCAGAATCGTGGAAAAATTAGTATGGGCTTATGAGGACTTTTGTAACAGCGGAACAACTAGCGATAATGGCAACATAAGCCGCATGCGGACATAACTGATTACATTTGAAAGACGTTGCAAGTAGAAATTGCATCAGGAATGCATGTTCTATGTTTGCACATCAAACTGTCTCGAGCAAAGGTAACCTTTTTTAGAGAGACAGAAAAAGCCTAACAGTACATGGAAATTCCCAAACAAAGAACATGTATAAAGAATGGACCGTTAATAATGTGCAGGTATACTCCGAATTATGATAATTCTACTAACAATTATACTCCAAACATCAAAATTTATCCCTGTTAACTTTAAGGACAACATTCGAAAATTAAATGCTTTTTTTTGCATTTGGTTTTAGTTGCCTACTGGTGCGATTCTATGTTGGACAATACCCCCCACCCCCACCAAATACATCTAGCTTCAAAGACTGTAGCATTACTTTCACATGTATCGTAAACATCAATATGGTAAATATTTCACAATCATTATACTTAGAAGTATCCAGATATCAAAGTATGTAAACATATAATACAGTAGTGATATCAACGACGATACATTTGAATCCATAAATACAGCTTTTACATATCTCTGCTCACATGCAGTCGCTTACAAACTGTACACATATAATCAACTATTTTCCTATTTCCCATGGTCTAATTTGTTACGTATACACACAGTTTCATGCTACTCGCCCATCTTTACATTATGTAATGAGAGAGTTCTAGTCGTATATAGGCAGTAGTATGTTACCTTAGATCTATAAATAACATGTACGGATGATCGATATGTATCTATACATATCTTTAAAAATGTATTTTGACACCTCTTCTGACGGTGTTCTAATTTGTTCGTTTTATTTTATTATTTTGTCATCTACTTTCTTCTCTATTGTTTTTCTTCTTTTCCTAACTTCATTTATTCCTTATTTGTGCGACAAAAGAACGAACAGTGCACAATGTTTTGCAGTTTGGAACATGAATTTAAAGAAACAAAGGTTGATTAAACTGTGGAGCAAAATAGAAAGAAAAAAAAAGAACAGAAAAAAAACGTGTTGTAGTCTGTATTTGTGTAAGCAGTGAGTCATACAAACAGCTTCATTGTCAGCTATTATTGGCCTTAATCTGGGGTGTACACAAGCAATTTTAATCTAGCATCAATGTGTTACCTAGGTAAGATAATACTTTACCGTGCATAGGCTGAATTGAGTCGACATAGCTGTGTAGGTAGGTTAATAAATATTTGTACTTGAAAATATAAATCCATGCAATATGTCTCAATAGAAGCTGTTCACGTGTATCATAAAGACCTTGGTATTTATAACCTAACCTAATAAATAGGCTATTTTTTCTTTATATTTGTTTAAGCTTATCTAAGTAAAATATTCTCAAGCAAACAGTATCCGCAATGTCGGCTATAAACAATTCCCTCAAACATCATAATAAGATGAGAGGTATAACAATAAAGAAAGTATATCAGGAAACCACACAAATTTGAAGACTCTTTTAATATAGACTGTGATAACTAACTATTGCCGCAATGCTATTCATTGACTGTATGACTTCAAAAGTAGTGTCGTTAATAAAACCATTAAATAATAAGATAAAAGACATATCATGCAACCACATGGTATCGTGTGAGTGAAAACCTTTTAAATATCGATGATTTACTATATCATGCAATAGCAATATAATTGGAAATATGTACCCTAGGCAGGAAGTCATACCTTTATTATAAAAGTGTATCAAACGGCACTTGCTCAGACGCTGTCAACAATCTAGAAGATCTAAAAATTCGCAAACTCCTCATTTTCAGTTTCAATTGAGTCAGTTATTATAGATCTACATAGGGGAATAATATCTTTACTTTGTATGTAACCTTTTGGAGTCTCTTTAACAATTATTCAATTTTTCGTCTACTTCGAAGCCTTACAAAACCGATTTCGTAAAACCTCAGCTTGAGAGATTGGGAGAACATAAGTTTTGTTTTTTCTCTTTTTTTTTCCCTGAAAACAACAGCATATAACCTTTCTGTATCTCTACCAGGAAGCTAACACATATAGTATTAGTTCAAATAAGCATTACCAATAATACTTGTCAAAACGCCAGGTCTTTTCCGAAAACAGACTGCATCCATCAACAATTGCTCCATGATCAGAGGTAAATGCATGAACATGAACTCCAGAAATATATCGCGAAATGTGTTACTTAAACAATTACACACAATTGGTGTATTGCCATTTATCAAGAATATTCCATTCGTCTTATTGATTGTCTTCTTACTAACTCATTGTGGGGATATTGAAACAAACCCGGGACCTAAGCAAGGTAATGGGATTTCTATACTTCACCTAAATATTAGGAGCATCCGACAAAAACTTGATTATTTGGAAAGTATAGCTGAAGATTTTTCAATTTTCAATTTTATGCTTTAGTGAAGCACATTTAAATTCCAATATCCATATGGATATTTTAAAACTCGATGGTTTTAATAAGCCTTTAAGAAAAGACAGAAACTGTTACGGAGGCGGCATCATGGTATACGCTTCTGATAAACTAATTAGCAAACGTCTGGACGATTCGGACTTTGGCTGTCATGACATTATATATCCAACAGTTTAAATCTTCTACCTATCACCCTGAAAGTCAAGAAGCTTTGGAAATATTTTATTAAACTTTGAAAAATATGATTCGGTCATATTGCTTTGAGACAGGAAATAATTGGGATTTTGTTGTTTGCTTTAAGGGAATCAGTTCAAGAATCACTTGGTTTCAGTCCTTTTGAACTGGTTTTGGACATACTGTCCGTGGACCATTGAAGTTATTAAAAGAGAAATTTCTTTCAAATGAAGATCTAAAGATTAATCTTCTTGACTATGCCTCTGATTTCAAATATAAGTTGTCAAAGGCTTGTGAAGTAGCAAGAACTAATCTTCACTCTACTCAGTCAAAAATTAAATTAAGTTATGGCAGAAATACACAGGAAAGGAGTTTTCAGTCTGGTGATAAAGTTCTGGCTCTCTTACCTATACCTCAAAATCCCTTTCGGGCTACATGTTTTGGTCCTTATACAGTTGATAAGAAAGTAAATGACTTAAAGTATATCATTAATACTCCTGGGGGGGGGGGGACATAAACAACTTTGTCACATAAATATGTTAATGGAGCATTTTGACAGAGATAGCTCAGTTAATTATTCAACCAATTTGGTTGTACCTATCCCACACAGTGAGGATAGGTACATTATTATTATCACTCATATTCTGACCTGACATAGGTCATGCAAGCATCTGTATTTATATACAGATTTTGGTAAACGAATTCATTCCTGTTATATAATTACGGTTTTAAAGATCAGTCTGTAAGGAATCTATTTTAGTTGTGTTGTTGAAATCAGATATAATTTGAAAGGAATTTTCCTCTTATTGACTAGTTAACTTTCTCTTGTTTCATGTGCATTTTTTGTTATAACAAAGCTTACTCAGCACTATATAGGTCTATCATATTTGTTCTACTGATTACTCCTAGCAAACTACATATACCTATATCGGCCGGCGCATTATGCAACTGTATATGAAAGTATTGCAGTTTTGCAGTTGAACTCGAGCTATGCTCCAGTATGTACGGTATATTGCAAATATGACTAACATGTGTCATGATGCTGAATGAAATATAAAGAGGAATAAAAGTGAACTCTCATTACAAGAATGATCATAATTCTGTACACTTCACTCACCATCTCCAAATTAAATAATAATGTGATAAAAATATCTCGCAAGTTAATAAATCAGACTTAGCTAACATAACTTCGAATCTGTACTCTAGACAAAGGCATGAACAATATTGATAAACTACAAGTACACAATATATTTTCATCTCAGATTTTAAATGTGTTCTGAGTCTTTAACCATTCCACAGTCATGATAAACAATCCACTGTTACCAAATACCAAACAAAAGACAAATATTCAATTAAAAATATCACAATAATGAACAAATGTGTAATGCTGTTTGTTTCACGCAATGCATCTACATGATCAAATACAGAAATTAAATTGCGTGTATTATATGTACAAAATATATCTTCATCTAAGTTTTCAAATAAATCGACAACTCATAGAGATCAGCTGATAACTTGGAGAAGTTGGCGATTAAAATAAGTATGATTTTTCTTTGAGGCAAGAAGGTTGTCCATAATACACTGGACCCAATTGAGCATTCCATCTTTTCGATCAGCATTGATCAGAGTTGTAAGTGACGGCGGTGATAGTCGGTATAGTTGTCTCAGGGGCCACAACATGTGATGGGAATATATTGTAGGAACTATGTACACGTAACAAGACGCAAGGATGTCGTAGACGATAATGGTCCTGACATCGTAATTGGTGCGTAGACACAGATTTCAGTATATTTAGAAATCACTGTGACAGGCTCATGTACGAGAGAAAACATTTCTTTATTGACAACAAGCATAATATCACCTATTCTGACCTCTCTGGCGGCAATGGTTTTCACATGACCTTCTCTGACTATATATGTGGGTGTTCCGGAGTAAGCTTCAGATTTTGTTTAGATGAGCTCAGATTGATATATTCGCTTATGGCGTTTGGGTTCGAATGAGTACAATAATAACCTTCTCTATACTCGAGTGTCCCAGGGGCTGCTGTTGACAGAACCTTGTGCCCAACACGAAGTTCGGCCGTCATAAAGTGTTACCAAAGCATCAGGCGGGAAGCAGCCGCCACCATCATCTGCTTTTTGTGCAATGTATATGCCAACCTTTTCCGATTTGTTTTTCATCTAATTTTCTATTGCTTTTGCTTTGTTGTCAAATTCGTCTTTAATGTTTTGTATTTCTTGTTCGTAATTTTCCTTTAATTCTTTCTTTATAGCGTCTATCTCTTCTTGCCTTTTCCTTACAAGTTCAGCTTTTTCTTTGTCAAATTTCATTTGTTCCTCTTCCAGTTTTCTCTGTGCCTTGGAAAACATGGCATTCGTGTACATTGCACCATTATTTATGGCGACAAGCTTGTCTAACAATGTAATTATCTGTATGACTTGTTCTCCAAAAGTTTGTTTGCTTTTTTTGCTGTTTTGCATAAAAAATGTCCCCGTGTGTGAAGATAAATAAACCATACTTTTTTAGGACATCATCTCCAGATATTTTCTTGAGCATAGTAATGGCCATTCGCTCCTCTAGGGTTATCCTGACGTGTATGTGAAGGACAATAATAAAAGCATAAATCCCTGAGGTAGTAAGGCGATAGCAGTTCCTATTTCTTTTAATGCCTCCATGTGGCGAATGGTGTCCATTGTTCCCTTTGTATCCACCAAACGAAATTCTCTTCCTAAAACGATACCAATTTCCATCTTACACTTGGTCGTTTTTTCACCAAAAATGATGTTCGCATGGCCGGTCTTTCCTAGAAGAACAATATTAAGAGGTTTACCGTGCGGGAGGTTCCTGACAGGCGTTCATGAAACACGTGTCTGAAAGCAATAAAAGTATATAAAGCAGCTTGCAAAATGTGGACATGAAATATGTACCGTTTGCACATTGTTTAATCATATTGTTCGAAGTAAATCCATTATGTTTAACTTCATTTTAAGTGAAACAGATGGCATATCTTGTTTTTGAAGCAAATTGACAAATGCCACATTTTAAATGCAAAATATGACCGTATTTGTAGTTCAATGTTGTTAAATAAATTATGAAAGCATATCTAGTAAACACTGTATTTGTTCATTTAATTACTTGTCCGTATGGTGAACACAAATTGGAAATGGGGGAATTGGAAGTGCCCCCTCCCTCGTACAGACACACACGGAGGGGTGGGAAATAGAGGTAGACAATACAGTAAGAAAAATGGGGGCAGGATATGTATTCTAGTGTACGCGTTGCGTATTTATATATTTCCAGTTCAAAAGGTTATTTCATTTGTTAGCATTATTTACTAGCAGATTTTGTACTTGATGCATATGATATATATTAATATCTTTAAATAATTAACTCTTTGATCAAGCAAAAGCAATGTAGGTTTATCCCGTTAAGTAATATTACAGTTGACATAACGGCATACTGTTTATTAAAAGAGGTAGTTAAGAATTGATCCAAATAATCAATAAAGTAAAACAATGTTTGACGATAAAACTGAAGTGTCATCGATTGCTTATAAGAGACAGCTTATGTAGAGAGTTAGCACGAAGAGAAGATTAATCGTTCCCTACTGCTGAGAATCACAGACCAATCTTAAGAAAAAGTAGTCCAATGGTCTAAAATAGAATGGCAAGTAAATTATCGATAAATACAGACTGCACAGTAATTGGATCTTTTTAAGTGCCTACACTAGCTCGCAGAACAATATGACAATGGTAACAAATATAGAAAAAGGAGCTACTGAAAGTAGATAAAAACACATATAATAAATGTACCGATAATACATTACACATTAAATTACTACCTTTTCTTCGAGGAACTGATAAAGCTAATAGTATATAAGCCCGTCCCTTTTACTCTTCCTCGGGATTTAACATTTATGATTACATTGGAAGAAAAAAAAATTGAAGTGATAGACGGTGCAAAACCAAGATTATGAATTGGAGAATATTTGTCTCCAGTACGATACGGTTGCTTCTGATCTTATGTAAGCAATAGTACATATATACAATTTCTTTCTTTTCCGATTACATTACAAGAGAGAGACTAATTGATATAAGTGCTAATACAACATTCACAAATGTAATACTTGATTCATGAAAAATGAGTCTGAAATGAGACTCGATACTTTGCCCAAAGGACAGATAAACTGATCCCGGGAAGTAGTTCAATCCAGCATTAGAAAAAATAATTATTACTGTGGAAGGGTTACCTAACATGGTTATTCACAGTGGTATATTTTTGGATCAACAATTTACAGAAACATGTCATTGTTTCTGCAATAAACAAAACAAAGACACTCATATTAGTAATGTTAGCGGAAACAATTATTACACTAATCACCATTGTTATGGTTGGACTTACAAAGCGTACATGATACTACATTGCATGGAACAAGACATAAATTAGCAACTCATTTACCTGTAAAGATCGGGACATACTTTGAATTCAAAAGTGGTATTTTGCAAATGTATAGAATATCCAGTTAAAGGCTATTTTGTTCTAGAGTCCTGTCCTTATTACCAACTGCTAAATGTACCTAAAACCTGATAAGATGATTATATATTAATGGCGCCTACATATACACATTTCTATGGATACAAGGTGAGGTCGTTGTTCCCTATATGTATCACGGTATCATATTTTTGTTTCTCCATAGACGTCAATGCTAACCTTTGGTGAAATAAACATATCGTCTGTCTTATCTAAGCATGCGTGTCACACAATGTCATAGAGAGCAATCTTAGATTGACAATTAGGCGCTGGCAGAACCATGCACTCCACAGCATTTACGAGAGATAACTCTGCCAGAACTAGACAGGGGTAAAGGTTATCCGTCACAAGAGATACATTTTCACTGATAGAAATTAACATTATTTCAAATGTATCCAAGAGACTCAACAATTTCTAAGCCTGACAGAAACTAGAACTGTTACATAATGCATCGATCACAGCAAGCTTTGTTGTTTATTTTTGAATTCATTCTTTCCTATTCCCGTAGCCATCCCCTCATCCACCACCACCTATCTCCACCCCACCTACCCCACCCCCACGGGCTTGCGCAATTAGTACCGTTTTACCAGCTTGAGAGCGCATAGATATGCACTAGCGTTCCATTAACATGACTCTCGTTTTCCATTGTAAATCATACACTTTCAAACAATGTTTTTGAAGGACAATAATGAGTGAGAGTAAATAAATTGTATTGCGTATTTACTCCTAATCCATTCCAACTATGTGTAAGCATTTGTTCATCTTCTACACTTACATTGCTGCCAATGTTAAAAGAGGAGTTTTTTTTCTTCCTATATAGAATCTTAAACTCGTTAAAGTCGAACCTTACAGATCTAGGTCTGAGTATTCATTTCGAGTTGTTTTTAAATTATTCGCACAATTTTCAGCAATTTATTCCATACATCAGACATTTAGCCTATAATTGTCTTTTTTGCAAAGATCTTTGTGAAACTTTAACTGACCTCAAAAGAAATCTGCAAAAGTCATTTCTCAAAAGTTTTCTTATTTTAAAAGAAGTATCCAATGAACAGCAGAGTCCACTATATTAGCACATTATTGTGGTTAATGTCGTTAGATAATTAACCTCACTCAGTCACCTGTAAAGATCAGGATATACTTGGAATCCAACAGTGGTATTTTGCCCAATGTAATTTTGGACAAAATTATGTACATTTCTTGTATTGTGTGCAAAAAAAATGTTTGGTTGAGCTATATTTTGCAAATGACAAATGCACATCCTTTATTTCTACTGAAGTTACAATACAATTTGTTCATTTGAATTAAATGTACAAAAATAGAGCAACAAAACATAAAATATACCTCAGGATTGTACATCTTTACAGTACATAGTCCTGTTAAGTGCCACATTATTAATACAGAGTTGTTTTTATGTTAGCAGCAAGCAACGTGCCCTTTGTTCATACTGCACTTCCCCCCATTTTTTAAATAGACACACAGTCTGCATACGTTTTTTTGCGAAAGCGATGTTTATCAAACACTACACACCACATTGACCATATATTAGGTAGATTTTGAAATATGACATGGTCGGGTCACGAAGTATGATTTCCATACGAAATTGTGCATTCAAGACATTGAATACTGCCGAACAGTATATCAGATCCATGAGATTTAATTAGATTTAATTAGATTTCTGTAGTGTTAATGGTGATATATATTTTATAATCTATATCTTGCTTTATTCGAGATAATTTCCCTCGAATGTATAACTAACATGTCACATTTTCTTATACCCGAAGCCTGAAAACAGATGTTTTATTCGATACCTTTGTTCATTTGACATGAAAGTCATTATTTCTAGCTATGCCATACTTGTCACAAATATACGTACCTATTTGGGGGTACATAATACCGCGCTCACCAAAAATAATCCTATATGATATGTGCTTCCTAACTTTAAACAAAAATCACATACAACGATTTGATTGATTAAGAAACAATATCGCTTAATATATTTTAAAGCCAAAGCTATACTGAAATAGGTTGAAAAGTACTTGCTCTAGGGGAGTATTTTGTAATGATATTTGAAACTATGCCTTTAATGGGTCCAGTCTACAAAGAATACAAGCCAATGGTTCGCCACTAACAATCAACAATACCACTGTATTCAATTCGCTAAGTTTTCTTTTGTTTGAACTTTGTTAATCTATATAGAAAACAATGGACTGCATATAAAAGACAAGACAGGTTAATTGTAGGATCATAATTTAGTGGCATACACAGAAAAGTGATCCCTAAAACGGTTGGTGGAGGAAAGACAACCTTACTAGATACAATTATTCCCTCGGGGTAAGCCCCGCTTTGTGGGGTCATTGGAATACCATAGCTCCCTGTTATATGTTTATCCGTCCTGTCGAAGATTTTCAAGTCAGGATGCTTTCTGTCAAGTTTGGTAAATTTTATTTTGTGGTTTTGGAGACGTTATTTAAAAGCTATGCTATTCTATATTTAGTACTGGATCGGCATCATTTGTGAATTAAAAAAAAAAACTTAAAGGCTATGATGCCCCGATGTTGTTGTGTCCAGTACGATCAAATTCTGTTCAGCGGTTGTGGAGAATAAGTCATTTAAAGATATTGCTGAAAGGCCTTCCCCGTAGGATAGTTTCTTTGAAATTTTGATAAATTTCTGTTCAGCGTTTTTTGAGAAGTCATTTAAATTTTTCATTTCCTGTCGGTAACATATTTGATGGCTGATTGGCCTCATTTATAATGATATGGAATCCCTCTATGCCAAGATGAAATTGGTTTGTTGGATTTTGAGGAGAAATTCTGACGCACAACGGACGTTACCATAAACTCACTTGGCCTTACAGCCAAGTGAAAACAGAAACATCAACAGCCACTACTAAAATAACTGGGCAATATTGATGGCTTGCAAATGCCAATGCTTTTCATATACAATTAAATATGTTGCCTTAGTTGAAATAGTGTTACTTTAAACTCTCTTTTTTTACCTCCATGACACGTACACCACCTCCAACATCAACCCCTACATCAGCCACCTTTGGGACCATGATTTAAGTTTATGTTGGGCATTTATACATATATTGTGTCTTACCGTTATGACTGCTTTTGGGCGCTTTATGAGATATATGTAAAATGGCCTTTTATATAGTACATGTATTCCTTCAATGAAAGACCCCTCCCACTAATCCCCCCTACAAGCCACGGAACGTAAATTGGTCCGATGCGTAGCCTTGAAAGTCGTAAGAGGCGACATAAAGAGGCAGGAGCAGCAATGGCTTAGTAGTTAGCGTGCGTAAAACATAGAACCAAAGAAAACCAATTTTCCATGATGAGTGCGTGAAACAGTCGGATAGGAGTGGTGAGAGGGTGGAATCCTAATAAATGTTTCAAACATATTAGGTAAACAAAGATATATATATATCCACTTTTGACATAATTTGGTAAAAGTTTGAGGAGTAAACTTATCATTAGATAAATATGGCATGGTTGGCTATACCCTTGAAGAGATTTTTAGCAGGCAGCAAACGTAAACTGTATTCAGGTCTATCAGTTGTATCAGCATTCAAACTCCAGCTTGTCACAAAATCACCGTAGTGGGAAAAATGATACAATCTTCCCCTGACGTGTGTATTTGTCAGAATGTTGTTGTGTGTAACAGTAATGGGAAAGAATGTATGTTGTAACAATCAACGTATTTTGCTTAGATCTCCTTCATTCAAATTTTTAATCCAACATATGTTTAAGAAACCAGAATATGTGTGGACAGAATCGCCCAATCAGCAATAAAATGTGCACTTCAAATATCACTTAAAAAGTTAGTTGCAAGCATTTTAACTAGATTTATGTTTGTTAAACATGTATGACCCAACTGAAGAACAAAACGTCTAAATCTAAAAGATTAAACAATGGATACAAATGTGATTTTTGTTTATAATGGCATCAATATCTAATCAGGTCATCTAATATGCATGCATATATACTTACCAAATATCACGTGTCTAAATCAAGTGATTTTCGGTTGATGGTGCTAACATGGTATTTGTCAAGGTGTGCGATCCTGAACCAAACTTAATGCACAGACACCTTTCTTTTCTTCTCAGATTTACCATAACTACGACGTCTGACTTTTGAAGAATAGAATTTGTAGGTTTATCTCCTATCCTAAATTGCAAACTATCCACAACAAATTTCATGGAAAGTTCTCAAGAATGTCGTTTTTCTCTGAGCAAACAGTGGATTTTTTTTACATCTTGACCTTAAAATAAAATAGTCTTCTTCTACACAAGAAGTGCAAGACCTCAATAATTTTAGTCAAGGTACATGATCTACACATATAGTTATTATGCAAAAATCATTTTGGTTCTTTCAGTCACAGAGACCATGAACATTGACGTTTTCACCTCGGTATCACAAGTATTCTTTTTTACCCATCGTATAAGTCATCCAACAATTTTAGTAAAGGTACATGGTCGATAACTGAAATATTTGTGCAGAAACCATTTCTCTTCCTTCAGTCACAGTCACACTGTCCTTTGACCTTTTAACCCCGCTTGGTAGGCCTCTTCCTTACCCAAAGGGCAAACATTTCACAAGTTTTGGTAACTGTATACAGTGAAGAAACGAAATTGGTAACAGATAGACGAACATGCATCATAACATAATACGCCTTATGCGCGAATATAAAAGTTTGAACATTGCTGTAATGGTCTGAAAATATAATCAGGTTATCTACATATGGATACACATATGCAAACACAATTTCATTTGTATACATAAAGTGGCTTTTGCGAATCCATGTTACAAAAGCTTCACCTGATGGACGGAAGGACGGATGTATGGACTTATAATGACCAAATCGTGGAGCATACCAAAGTCATCACAACTTGTAAGCAAGAAACTGTTTTTGCTGCAGACGAAAGATCGCGCATGTATACAAGATTTTTTGAGTATAATCGGACTTGATTAAGGAAATATAATACAGACAAACATCTAGAAAGTATAGGTTGGATAATTAATTAGCAGTGAAAAGAAATAACTTTATAATATATAAAATAATGTGTACAAGGCAAACACACGTTAAAAAGGTATGAACTATAACGGATTCTCCACTCAATATTTCAAAAAAGTTATGTTTATGTTATATATTATTTAGAAATATGTTCATGGAACATAGGTGCCCCGCCGTAGCATCTGAAATGACATAGTCACAAAACTACTAATGTGTGATGGACAGACTTACCTACATACAAGTCGTGGTGGAGAATAAACAATAAAACAAACATAACATACTGATATACCATCTGCAGTTCAAAATTTAAAAAAATGTTAACATAATGTGATATAATTTATAAGAGAAAAAGGTTATATTTGTATTGGTGTATTGGTGTCATTTAATAAAACTATTTTTATATCTCAACTTGCATTATCTGGAATAATTTTCTTTTGGGATAATCCGACCTTCCTTGTTCTATATATTACCATTAATGTATGTTTGTCTGTCTGTCTCCCTCTATCTCTCTCTTTTTGTGGTTTTTGTTTATATACTCGTACTATTTTCGTATGTTGCATGTACCCTCATCTGCATGGACACTGGGTCTCTTTTCTCCAATCTGAAATCTCTCAGCAAAAAGAAAATATGGCGGAACATCATTTGGCCAATTATGTAACTTATTTGGAAAAAACACCCTGTCCTATTAGGTTTGAAAATTCACGTTTCGCCCCTATGTCCGGGGGAAGCTTCCGCATCCTTTATGAAAAGACGGAACTCTATTCTTAATTTCACTTCTTTCAAGCTTCTGGAATCCTGAAAGCTAAATCTTTACATCAAACCAGGGATTTGGAGGCAGGCGTTACATTTCATACTGAACTTCTCCGAAATCATTGCGATGAAAAACACATTTCATGACTATATGACGAAACTGAACACACCTCTAACAAGCCTAAAAAGGCAACTATCGGACAAGCAGCACACCACAGCAAATTTTCCAGAGAACACGTTAGGCAGAAAAATCCTAACTGTGGTTTCGTCATGGAAGGAACGGGAAAGAAAAAGAATAGAAAGTTTCGCTGGAAAAACCTTCTGACTAACTACAATGCCATGAAGGTTGAAAACCTGTTATCGATTGAGTCGTCTGACTCAGACGTACGTCTCCTCTCCAATGTACTGGATTCAAAAGAAAACTTCGCGAGTTTTGCACGGAGAATGAAATTCAAGGAAAAGTTTAGTGACGATTCTGGAGATTCTAGTGTGGGTACCAATGGGTACCAATCGATTATATTCCACATTCTAATTAAATTCCAGCTCTAGAGGCACTCTTGTCCTCGGTTGAAAATGACATAAGTTTTCACGAACGGAGTCATACCAACAGGATAATTTGTCCCGACAGGAAAGACAGTCGCTAAAAAATTCTGCGCGAGAGGGAAGATATTGTAATCAAGTCAGCAGACAAGGAGTCATGTGTTCTTGTCATGAATACGTCTGACCACATCACTGAGGTGTACATTCAACTTTCGGACGAGAGATTTTATTTAAGAAAAACTCAGTCATGATCCAACAGCTTAATGCGCTGAAACTGTGTCAGAAATTGAAAGACATGCATAATGCAGGACATATTGATGACAAAATACTATCTTACCTCCTACCAGTTGACCCCCAACCAGGGAGATTTTATTTTACTCCTAAATTACATAAAGAATCGAACCCGGGGAGGCCAATCATTTCCGGAAACAAGCATCCCACTGGAAAAATGTCTGAATTCACTGATTTTCACCTTCGGCCTTTCGTGGAAAAACTGCCGTCATATATCCAAGATACCATGGACTATCTCAACAAAACACCAAAAATTAACCTTCCAAATAACACTCTCCTCGTCAACATGGATGTATGTTTGTTATACACCAACATCCCACACAAGGAAGATATCAACATCTTGTAAGGAAGCATGTTAACAAGTAATGTCAAGAATTATCATTTTTTGCATTATTGAATGATATTTAAATGATATTTAAATATATTCACTAAAGATAAATTCAGAACCAATGTCTACGTCTATAGTGTCATTAACACTTTCCCGTTCTTGTTGTTATCGCAAATTCGTCAAAACAATAGAACAAAAATATGTGTATGTCTGCATGACAACAAGTTGCTTATATGCTTGTCCGTCGTTCTCGCCCTCTCTCTGCGTTGAAATTTTAATTTTCCATCAGCACGTTTCATCAAGCATTTTCTAATAATTGATATGATTGTTACTACTTTTGACGACGGAAAAGCAAATGACATTGATGTTGTTCAACTATATACGTAAAGGGCACAAAATATGCTATTCACCATACATCTGATTTTGTGTGTGTCTGTGTGTGTGTGTCATTTAGAGATATTTAGGGGATATTAGCATTTAACTTTACTGTTCACTTTTATAAACCTTTGTCCTTTTCAATTTCACCTTGAATGTTTTCCTTTTCAATTACTGGAGGCCGATTTATTCAGTTGATAACCCTTACTTTTTGGGGCCGTGGCGTCTCAGTGGTGGTAAGTGTTCTGGGGTTGCAAGCAAAAGGGCGCGGATTCAAATCCTGAACAAAACCAGGCCTTTTCTGGGCTGCACAATTTACTTCAATAGTCTCCGTAAGGCATAACCCTTTGTGTTTTAATGTGCCGTGAAACACTTTAACATAAAAATTATACCGTACTATATTATTGATAATGAAGAGGAACTTGGGCAAAATCGTATTTTGAATCAGGTATGCAAGAAGTATATTCTTCTGAAGCATTAGATGTTTGGAGAAAATGGTTTTAATGATTTGTGATTTAGTAAGAGACCATCATTTTGAAACTCCTCTGCATGCATCCTCTTTTAAAAACGTTTACTTTCAGATGACTGTCTCAGTGTGTGCCATCATCGGTGATCCATTTTGTTGAAAACTCGAATTTGTGTGTGTGATAGTGCATTTGTATTAAACAGCATATATTCGGTGACTTATGATTAAAAGTAGAGGTTACATTGCCAGTTTTTTAGAAGCAGAAAGAGTATTGGTGATTACGTACAACTTTCATATGATCCAAAGACTCCACAGAGAATAATTCATTCATAACTTTGTAAAATTAACCGTGCTGCTATAATAAGTTTTTGGGACATATTTTGTATTTATTATAAATAATTCCCAACATCATTTACATGCAAAATATATTTCCATAGGGAAAAGTGACGGCTATATTTTTGGTCGACAAGATTTTTAGGTAATTTGTAGACTAATTGCATATAATACTTTTTTATGGCATGTTACGTATATTGAATCTATAATGTATGCTTAACTTTGTCCATTATAGTGAGATTGTTTTTTTTTTGTACTTTAAAATACGGTTATTTGTAAACATGCTGTTTACCACCATTTGAGTGCAAGACCGGTCTTATTTGCTATTGGTCTGGGTTTTTTATCCATAGAATGACTGCTGTTCTGTTATGATGTGGGTGATTAGAAAATATGTACATAATAGAGACTTGATTCGCATTAAATTTATTTCGGTTTTAAGATCAGTCTGGGAATCAATTTGTGATATGAGTTTATTGTTGTGCCATTGAACTCAGATAACATTCAAGAGGAATTATTTATTTGAATATTCAATGGAATTATTAAGTGCTCATTGACTTTTGGATTAATATATTACTTTGGACTTTTGTGAACTCATTCAAAGACATTTTGGATTGTATCATCGTGGTATATCAGGGCATTCAAGACTATTGGAATTCATTCGGAACATTCTATAGTTTTGGACTTGAGATAGGACATTTAGGATTATTTTGAATTTAATTCCCATACTGTGTCTTTTCAATTTTTACTTTGTAATGTAGGGAAATAAATTGTTTGTTGACTTTACTTAAATTGTTGGTTTCACTTTATTTCTGTTATTTGTTTTTAAAACCTAGAGTCGTAACAGACACAAAAGTAATCATGTTGCTTGTTTGTAAATAGTGCTGGTTTAGGAACGTTATCAGATTTCTGCTAATATCAATTTTGCCTTATATTCTTTAAAGGAATGTGACCCTTAGATGTTTGACAGTGATTTTAATGTGGGTTATATATGTTGTCCACATACAATTTTTTTTTCAAAAGCCAGAAAGCTTAAATACTAGGAAAATTCTCACAATGATGGCTTATCAAGCCTTAACTGCATCGCGGACAGTATAGACCTGAGTATACAACATTTTCAAAAAATATAAAATAGAATCAGATGGTCAGTATAAATGTACTTCAAGAAAAGAGTCATACGGAGATAAAGATACCATTTCTGGATGAGAAACTTTAACTATTACACTTTCACCCTTTCTGAAGTAGGCAATATCGCCAACGAAACTACTTCGATCGGTAATTCCGGATCGAAGATTACATCGGGTTTTCCCGGCCTCAACAAGTTTCGAATCCTCTCGTAACGGATATTCTGCTGACCGTCGAAAGATGGTGTGAAAAAACGCAAAACGGTCATTCGAGATTGTAGTGTTTGTATCTCTGAATGTAACGCGACTGTTGAACCAGTAATACCCTGGTGTGGTGATTTCAAGTTGCCCATCGGTGAATGTTACTCCTGGATTTTTATAAGAGTAGTCTCCTGTGTTGAGCCATCGAAGAACGTGTCCTTCATCGTAATCGTTGCCTTCAATTAAGAGAAAATCCTATGAAAAGCATTGGGCATGAGTAAATTTAGGTCATATACGGATTATTAAATTGCACGTAAATGGTAATTAAAAACATCCAAATTCATCATGTAGCCCCTGTCTCAAAAGAAGCATTATTTTATGTCAAACATTATGACACTTCACGTGACACCACAAAGTAAGGTGACGTTGAAAAATCGTACATGTGCATCCCATTTCTCTTAAAAAAATCTATACACAGGCATATGAAAGTAACATTGTTCATGTAATTGTTTTTAAGATTTAAAGCCCTCCTTATTATCAAAATCAAATGTCTTTTTGCTCCTAAGAATATGTTTCAACACCAGTATCAAAGTGAGCTCTTATGAGAGGACATAACCAGTATATGCAGATGATAAGCAGAAATTATCGCACTGTACTGTATACGGTACTGCCATAAAATCGTTATATTCAGCCCTTGCAGAGGAACCTGGGTAGAAAATAACATTTTGATTTTTTTTTTCATTTTATATTATTATTTCTTTTTAGATAAACAAAAATCTTCATCAGTGGCCGCCTATACAAATTGATTGATGCCGTGGAGGAATAAAATTACAATTAGTTTCCAAACAAATATTTGCCACTTTTATCGGAATTGCATTTGTTACATGTATGAAAACAATATACCTATCATGTTACGGTCTACGCCTACAACTCTACCAGCGGGTTTCTCTCCAGTTGTATGATCCGGACATTGAGGAATAGTGATTCCCTCTGTAATTTGAAGAAAAGGTTCAGATGCATTACCTTAAAAGTACAAAAGAAAGAAAGAAAGAAGAAGAAGAAGAAAGAAAGGAAGAAAGAGAGAAATGAAGAAAGAAAGAAGCAGAAATATAAGTTGGAAACAAATAAACTAATACAAATGCGACGATATTGATAAGAAAAGATGATCATGCCGAGTAAGGAGAAGGATATAAGAGTTTTCTTATTTGTAATAATAATAATAATAATAATAATAATAATAATAATAATAATAATAATAATAAACAATGATTTTGATTATTGTAAACCGTACTGTATCAAGCTCTCCTGATTTACCCATATAAATATAAAGAATCTTACCTTTAGCCATATAAATTCTGTGATTCCTTTCCAAAAACTGCAAAATACAAATAATATTTACACCAGTTGTACACGAGATAGAAAGTGAGACAGTCAGATAGACAACCAAACAGAGATAGAGAGACAGACATAGAGTATATGAATGTAAATATGTAAATAAACTGTTTTGAATGAGTGGAAGAATCAAATAGTATATATATATATACACTCACCCAATTCGTCGAATATTAAGGGTGTCATAAAAAATTTTATATGTTTAAATTTTTAGATATTTTTGAAATAATATCATGAAACATTTTTAGTCTAGTATTAAATGAAAATATCAAGGTATTGCATTAGATGATAGTATCAAGGTATTGCATTATATGATAATATCAAGGTATTGTATTATATGATACTATCAAGTTATTGCATTAGATGATAATATGAAGGTATTGTATTGGATGATAATATGAAGGATTGTATTAGATGATAATATCAAGGTATTGTATTAGATGATAATATGAAGGGATTGTATTAGAAGATAATATCAAGGTATTGTATTGGATGATAATATGAAGGGATTGTATTAGATGATAATATCAAGGTATTGTATTGGATGATAATATCAAGGTATTGTAATGGATGATAATATCAAGGTATCGTATTAGATGATAATATCAAGGTATTGTATTGGATGATACTATCAAGGTATTGTATTAGATGATAATGTAAAGGTATTGTATTAGATGATAATATCAAGGTATCGTATTAGATGATAACATCAAGGTTTTGTATTAGATGATAATATCAAAGTATTGTATTAGATGATAATATCAAGGTATCGTATTAGATGATAATATCAAGGTATTGTATTAGATGATACTATCAAGGTATTGTATTAGATGATAATATGAAGGTATTTTATTAGATGATAATATGAAGGGATTGTATTAGATGATAATATCAAGGTATCGTATTAGATGATAATATGAAGGTATAATATTATATGATACTATCAAGGTATTGTATTAGATGATAACATCAAGGTATTGTATTAGATGATAATATCAAGGTATTGTATTAGATGATAATATCAATGTATCGTATTAGATGATAACATCAAGGTATTGTATTAGATGATAATATCAAGGTATTGTATTAGATGATAATATCAAGGTATCGTATTAGATGATAATATCAAGGTATTGTATTAGATGATACTATCAAGGTATTGTATTAGATGATAATATGAAGGTATTGTATTGGATGATAATATGAAGGGATTGTATTAGATGATAATATCAAGGTATCATATTAGATGATAATATGAAGGTATAATATTATATGATACTATCAAGGTATTGTATTAGATGATAACATCAAGGTATTGTATTAGATGATAATATCAAGGTATTTTATTAGATGATAATATCAAGGTATCGTGTTAGATGATAACATCAAGGTATTGTATTAGATGATAATATCAAGGTATTGTATTAGATGATAATATCAAGGTATCGAATTAGATGATAATATGAAGGTATTGTATTGGATGATAATATGAAGGGATTGTATTGGATGATAATATCAAGGTATCGTATTAGATGATAATATGAAGGTATAATATTATATGATACTATCAAGGTATTGTCTTAGATGATAATATGAAGGTATTGTATTAGATGATAATATCAAGGTATTGTATTAGATGATAATATCAAGGTATTGTATTAGATGATAATATCAAGGATAAATATAAGATTAAAAATTTAAAGGGGAATAATTCACGCAGCTTTGTGTTTTCACACACATAGACAAACAAACTTTTCCATGAAGCATATAACCTTCAAAAAACAGTATACTGATTTGGTTTAATGAATTTCTGCCTCTCTTTACTAATCGTAACTTCTGTTCTAACTTCCACATATAGACCTGACCTTCAAATTATAACATAATTGAGATTAAGTTTGACCTTTCGTGCAAAGGAGTTTACTTTCTTAAAACTTGCAATTTAAAAAGTTTTCATTAATAAACCGAGAGTTTTAACAGCCAACTTAATCTCGTAATGTCATTAAAGCCAGAGAATCGCGTTTCTCAACTGAACATTTTTTATAAAAAAGATCCCTCAAGGTTTTATGCTTTGGGGATGCTTTCAGAGTAGACAACTCAGGCAACAGTTCGTTTTACTTCGATAGTTGTGTCGCATTGTTACATAATTGATTATTACTGCGATATCTAGAGTTGATAATTTTATATATTAAACAGACGCTGCTTAGCAAAAGCAAGTAAAAGGTTTAATGAATAGATGTAAATTGAATTTTACCTCATTTCATTTATAAAGATTTATCAGCAATCTGCTTTTCTCTGTTTTTCAGCAAGTAAACAATTTTGTTATATATTTCTTAATGAGAGACTAATATATCTGCTGGAGAAAACTGACAGGGGCAATATCACTTTTGTAACTATTTTCCTTGTCTATTTAGGAAGGATATCTGCCTTATGTATGTTATTCAGACCTGTATTTCCATATTTATGCCTATTTTTATTTCTTCTTCTTCTTTTCCTCTTCTCTCTCTCTCTCTCTCTCTCTCTCTCTCTCTCTCTCTCTCTCTCTCTCTCTCTCTCTCTCTCTCTCTCTCTCTCTCTCTCTCTCTCTCTCTCCACTGCACGTCATTGAGAAGGCGCCAACAAGAATGCCTAAAAAGGAGCCCCAAACAACAAAAACTTGGCTTTAAGGATTAGCTTTTTATGATCAGTTTTCCACATGAATGGCGAAAAATGTCAATGGCTGAACTTACATGACCTGTTGCTATTCGATATTCTGTGTCACCATACAGTATTATATACATGTTATACGCAACGACAAACGGGTACACATTTTTAAGGAAAAACGCTTGATTAAATATATTAATAAAATTGTTTAGGTAGCGATTTCAACTAGCATGACAATCATAATAATCTGAAAACGATGGAGAAATCAGGCATTGACGAGTGTTGGTTCCACCCAAAATTAAGTGACAATCGAAATGTGGGTACAGTTTCTGTGACCGAAATAGACTGCAAGCTTGAAAACACACAAAAATTCATGTCTGCATGCAAAAATAAACAAAAATAGAAACCAAAATCATTACAAATAAATTCACAATCATTAAAATAGTTCGTTTAATGATGCTACGCTCTGAAGTCTGCTGGACCGTTCTGTCATTTTTCTACAGTGTTATACCCCTACCCCAGCAATGTGTACTGTGTCAATCTGCGCAAGAAATGAGTTAACGAAAATAAAAGTCTGTTCATTTTTGGTATGAAAACAGTCATTAATTTGACGAAACACACATTTGAAGCATTATATGTACAATTTAAATTTGTAAAAGTCGCTGTCCTAAAAGTATTGCGAAATTTCGAAACTTCATTTCATCGATGTAGTAATGCAGACGTTAGTCGGATTGGCACAGAATGGAGAAACAAATCCATGCAAATCGAAGGTTTTTGCCTTAAACAATATAGAATAAAAAGAAAATCTACAAGAAAACATTTCACCCGTGAAGTGGAAACACTTTTGGTACTATCACTTGTGGCTTCGCCACTCGTGACAATACAATGTTTCCACTTCACTCCGGAAATATTTCCTTATATTCACTCAAAAAACGTAGATATCCTATAGGAATCAATCTGATTGTTTTTATTGTACTATATTACACGCTGAAGTGTTACGCGATGAAGATCTAAGGAAAGCGCTTTAGTGGTAATGTCTAAATGTATAGAATTTAAAGGTTCAAATCTGACCGATATCAGTGATTATATGTGTGTGTGTGTGTGTGTGTGTGTGTGTGTGTGTGTGTGTGTGTGTGCACATGTGTGTTTATCCGCGTGTGCAGTAAAACCTGCCTAGATGACACAGTCGTATAAAATGCACATACTCATTGAGGAAAAATGCTGATTGATCCATTTTGGTAATTTTCATCTTATTTTCACCTCTATGACGGACTATACAGAATATATATGTTTCACATTCCTCGGTGTGTAATAGTGTTTTCCAGGTAAGAACAACGATGGGAACTATCTATCTGTCATCACCTCACTGCTGTCTTTCATAAGCTGGTCTTCTACTGTGATCATGTTGCACACAGACTGGCAATAACTCCTTGATTTCCATCATCACTTGAGCTTTCTTTCATACTAATAAATATAAAACTTAATTACTTCACATTTACATCCTTAACGTGCACCTGTTAAGGTCAGTTTTCCGAAAATAGGACGGTTTGCACTGATCGACCTACCCACATGTAAAGATTTTGTATCCGGTTTCGAGTCGAAAATCCGTTGCAGTTTTTGCTATTTTTTGTAACTTTTCTCATTATTACTTATGAAGCTAAAGTCCTATTCACATATTTGTCTCTGGGAAACCTATCTTATGTACTCAATTCGGACTCAGTGTATTGCTTATACGTTGACGGTCTTCGTCACTGTTACTTGACGCTCAAATGTGTCTCAACGTAATTTGAAATAATTTCAGTGTAAGGGTCATTTGTAACGCTCTATCATATAGTAAGAACATTTGTAATGGACGTTTTCCTGTTTTAAAGTTGCATCAATAGTCGTAATATGCCACTTTGACTCCAACCCTTATTTTTTGGTAAGGAATGTAAGAAAAAGAATCCTTCATTAAGCATCGGTGCTGGAGAGGACAACTCCACCCTCAGTGTCAGTATTGTTGTATCCTACACCGATGCACATTATTATTGTGATCCATTGGGAGACCAATTTGTAGTCAGGTTACAACATATATTCAAAAGACATACATGTAAATTTCGAGGAAAGTTCGGTTATGACAGAAGATGGTTATGGCAAAAGAAAACAAGTATGTATGCATGTCTGTGCGTGTATATATATATATATATATATATATATATATATATATATATATATATATATATATAGAGACACACACACACACATATATATATATATATATATATATATATATATATATATATATACGTTTCTCTCTTTAACTAGGTACACAAAAGAGAGAGACAGACAGACTGACAGACAGAATTTAATCAGTAAGCTAATAAAGAATTCAATACCTGATGTACAAGATGCTTCAATTGTGATGTGTCCTTCGTACAACATTTCGTTCCATTATCTATCCTTTCAAATTCTTTCAGAATGTCCTCATCATCAAACGGATGGACTGATATTTTCTCACATTTTAGGCAAAACTGCGATTCTTCAACATGTCCTGAGGATGTCAAGGATCGTAGTTGGCATTTCCAGTAGTACACAGTCACTATGAGAGCGGGCATCAAGATGCAGTTGATTATAAAAACGATACAAAATAATTTCTTACTGTTCTGTTCTGTTTCTCGTGTGTTAGGGAATGCTGAGCATAATCTGCATTTGCTTGTATGATCCCTTTTGAAATGTATTTTTCCGTATTGTGCTTCCATTATGAACCCTTTCTTCCCTGCTTTTTACCAAATATCAACTGTTTATGACATAATTTATGGGAATTTGTATCATCTTTCTCAAAACTATGCGTTATAAACTCTGTAATGTATAGTACTGCTTACGCCTATGTGCGGTTAACTATAATTGTTTATTATCGTTACCTGCTATGTGAGACAGCCAGTATCGAGTAGACTAAGTAGGTCAAGATATTTTCAAATAAAGAAACACTCTCAAAACTAATGTAATGAAGCATACAGCAAATGACGGTTATTTTTGATATTTAAATCCTTTGAAGCTCGCGTTTTCCAAATAATATGCGGTGAGAATGAAAATTGGCTATAAGAGATGGATGAATGATTTTTCACAGCGAAAACGGTCGTTTTACCTCTATGACAGAGCAAAAAGACTAACTTCTAGCTACTAGAGTCAAACTTTCTGCTCATCAAATATCAGAGCAAATCTTTAGTTATATATCTGGAATAGTGCGTCGTAGTTTCCTTTGGCTTAGTTTGGTATTTTGCGGCACAGCAACACGAGTACGTTATTTAGTGCAGAGGCCATTGGAGTAATGTGCCTTGCCAAAGGACAAACCACGGTAGTTTACCCCTGCTGATCCGATGGTAGTTTTAGAACCCACGTCATTTTGGGCATGAGTTTGGCACGCGAACCACTGAGCCACAGCGGTTCATTGAGCTTGTGTAAAGGAAAAAAACTTATGATATGTATGTTTATCACAAATATCTAAAACTGATGCTTAATTATTATTATTTATGCTAGTCTTTGGTAGACATTGTATTCGACAGAAAGTCGTGTATATCAGAGAGAGAGAGAGAGAGAGAGAGAGAGAGAGAGAGAGAGAGAGAGAGAGAGAGAGAGAGAGAGGGAGAGAGAGAGATCTTTATCTTTATTTCCTCCGTGTTACGAAGAGTACAATCAGTCATACAAATACATAGAGAATGAACAGCTGCAAACGTAGCAGTAATTTGAGAAAGGAAAATAACATTCGTTAAGCACAAAATACGATCGATAAGAAAGTTGAGTGAACGCTGCCCATCCAGCATGGAAGTAAGGGAGAACGTTTATACGGTTGGGTAAATATGAGCAGTCGCTTCATTAGTCTACACCTTGAGGATGTAAAATGAACTAGAGGAAAGAAAAAAAAATGTACACAATCTGACGTCAGTATGCTCCGATCATAAATTTTTAATAATTAACAGGAGTATCAAAACACATTGGATATGACAGCGAATGCAAACAGCCTCATCCGCAGATGAAAACATTTTAATACGATACTGTCAACAATTCGACATGATTCAAGAGAGGCAGGAAATATTCTAGCTACTTTCCAGACGGGATCATCAAGCAGTAACTTCTGAAATATATTAAGCGATGCGTCTTCAATTAGTCTACATTTCAAAGCATTTTTATATGATGTACGGACTTGCATTTAACAATACGTTTCCAATCAGGTTTTTTGACCGGAAATCGACCTTGAAGTATGAACGATTCAATAAACTCATTTAAATAAAATTTTCCCAGTAGTCTATCTATGTCAGGAATAGAACCAGTTTGTTTTATTTTGACTTTTGGGTTTTGATAGGTGAAAAGACGGAATAAGAAATCTTGTTTTGCAAAATAGGTTGCAGGCAGTCTACAAAGTTGCTCCAGAAAAAACAGTTTATTCATATATATGAAGGCTTCAATGGGTAAAACACCCAATAAACTCAGTGCAATGTCAGTTCGTGAATATCTAGATAATCCTTGCATGTACTTAATGCAGAAACGATAACCTCTCTCTAATGTGAGTATGTTTCGAGGGATGGGGCTACACCAGATTTCACAACCATAAAATGCCCAGGGTAAGGCAATAGTTTCATACAAGATCTTCCCTGTGAGTGGATTCAAACCGTACTCATTAACTCCAATATCAATAAAGCTGAATAGAGAACTTACAAGTTTATCTTTAGCCTCTTTTATCCTAGTATCAATTTTGCTGTATTTAGATGCATTAATGCCTAAATGTCTACAAGATTCTGTTTCTTGAACAGCCTCAGATCCCAAGAACCAATGCCTAAATCTTCTTTTGTAGTATGATGAACTTTCATTAAAAACAATCATATTACTTTTTTGAGAATTGTATTTGAATTCCCACTTTATAGAGTACTGAGAACATATCTTCAGTAAGTGATCCATTCCTAATTTTGAAATACTCAGAAGAAGCATATAATTTGCTACAGTCGGACAAGGGCACGGATTGTCGAGAAATACAAAGCCAAACTTGCATGTTGTTAAAAGATCAAGCAACTCATTGATAAGTACAATGTAGAGCCAAGTCGATAATATTCCACCTTGCCGTGTGCCTTTCAACACCGGAAATCTGTTAGAAATTCTTCTTGACAGGATAACTCTGCTGTACATATTTGTGTATAGATTGACAATTACCATCCATATTCTGTGATTAATACCGATCTGAAATAATTTATAAAATAATCCGTCAAGCCATACATTGTCAAAAGCTTTCTTAGTATCAAGCAAAGCTGCATATAATTTGCCTTGGTTTTCATTAGTAAAACCAATTAGTTCATGGACCCAAAAAGAAGTCATATTGCAACCTCGCCCCTTCTAAAGGCCCCCCCCCCCCGATTAAGTTAATCGAAAACATAGTAGATTTTAAATCAGTATGTAACCTCGACAGTTACAATGGTTTCTTTCCACATCTTAACAGATTCATTAATTTTCTCATGAAACTTCTTATATCTATTATCTAAATTCGGTGGGGCATACAAAGTCTCAAAATATGTTGCCCACTGAGCAACTATATCTGCAGGATCCCGGAAAATACTATCATTAAATTTCATTTCAAGCGGTTTTCTACTTTTCCAAAATAGGATTTGATTAACTTCAGCGTACTTGTCAATGTTTTCATGTTCAAGCTTTTGATAATCTGAAACACATTTTATGTGATGTCTTCGAAAGCTGACTTGGCATCTTTATAACAAATGAAGAATATATCGTTTTGACTGCTAGATTTCCCTTGTTGTATCCAACCCTTCCTTCTTTTGACCATTGTTTTGTGCAGAACCTTTAACTCAGAAGTCCAGAATGGTTTTAAAAAGGATTTGAATTTTGAAACCGGAATGGTTTTTTGCTTGCCATAGATAGAGCATTAACGATTTTGCTATGCAGTAAGTCTATCTGCTCCCCGTTTGCCGGTATAAAGGACTTAAGAGGATCTAAGTGACTGTCTAATGCAACCGCATATTATTGTCATATCCAAGAGTCAACTTTCCCCCAACTGAACTTTAAGCGATTGAAGTTTAAATCACTCATAGTACAAAATTGAAAATCAAAAGATCCAAGTATAGGTCTGTGGTTAGAACAATTTAGAGTATCATCATCAACTATCCTAGCCCCTTCTACATCTACATTATGATATGTTTGAAAGTTATCTTGATCAGTGACTGCCTTGTGGTAAGTCACCTTACCGTTAAGATCAATGTTAGGTACAGGAGAACCGTTATTTATATTGATAACAGTATGACTCGGCTGTACCCAAAGCTGAGCCCTGAGACATATTTGGTTTTTGGCTCACATGTACACCATAACCTCTTGGTTCACTTGAACCACAAGAGGTACTTGCTAATGTACTTAAGGAAATAGAATGTAACCTATTTGACTCATTTTGAACAGCATTGTAATCCAAAATGTTTGCACTTTTTACACTGTTCACAAGAACGGGATGGTGTAAGTTACTAATTTGAACTTGACAGCTGCTTATCTTTATTTCTACTTTCTCTATACCTAAAGACATTTTATGGAGAGACTGGTTCAGTTTTGTAAATCTATCATCTATAATCGACTCTATATGAGATCGATTTTCTTTAAGCATAGAGAGTTCCGCTCGCAGACAGCTGATTGTCCTGTTTCAGATCTTCAATCGTTGGCCCACACTGGCATTGTGAAGAGTGGTACAGGGAAACAGATTGTTCGTCTCTATTCCCAGCCAAAGCCGCTGACAACGACATAGACCGTGTGGGTGAACTTGGTGTCCTGCTTTGACTCTGAGTCTGACTTAACTTTCGCGAATGATGCGATTGACTCATAGCACCTTTCGATGAAGTAATCATGTCACTAATAATGTATAGATCTTCACCCTCCAAGTATGATATAAGACCATGAACATCCCTCGTCAATTTGGTCGCTACCGAAACGCCACTACGAGTATGCAGGCTTCAACTCAGTATTCTCCCCAAGAAGGAAATCCTTTGTATCATTCACAGTCTTAAACATGAACTGCCTAAGCTCCTCAATTTTGTCCTTATCATTATAAAGATAAAGATTTTATAAATGAATCCATCCTTAGGACGACTCCTGTAAACCTCAGCGTACAAGCGTACTTCTTCTGGATACCAATCAAAGCTCGCGGGCTCTGTATCATGACTCTGATAAATGCTTGCACATGCACTTTCACAATCACTCTGTGCTAACTGTTGCTCCTTGAAAACATATTATCTATCATCCTCACCTGCGGACACAGACATAGGGCAAGAATCACAAATGTTCATGTTGACATTCAACGTTTGTAATCGACTGTTATACAAGTTTGTTATCGATTGTCAATGTAAAGTTCAATCACAAGGGAATAGATACATAGGTATTCACGGTATGATTACGGTGTGTACTATATCGACATAATCTATAACTCAGGTGTTGCTCATATAGGTTTGCACGAACCAAACACAATCATGTATAATGATCTATATAGACGAAGACATCGTATTCCAAGTCCAGTATGAATGAGAAATACATCAATTTAACCTTCCGTTCATAAAATGGGATGATCATATTATTGAGAAAAAAACAAGTCATTATTCAAATACGTGATACATGCATACACACATACATACATACATACATACATACATACATACATACATACATACATACATACATACATACATACATACATACATACATACATACATACATACATACATACATGATATTGCCGGTTCCGAAATTTTCATACGCCTGCCTGAGTCGCCATCTTGAGAATCATTCAAATATCTCCGGATTGTTAAGAATCTTATTTCCTCAAATTAATTCCTTAGCGCTGAATATACACTGAAAATGTTCATGCCATAGTAAAGAGTGTTCATTCAGAAATATATACATATAAACTTTAACATACTTCACGTGGCTAAAACATCCATATCACGTGAAATTACACAGGGCTTATAACACACGACTGATGCCCATTTTACTCGCTGTATCGCTTAATTTACAAGCGGTCAGTGGAAATTATATCGGGGTACGTCAAGTAAGAACAAAACTAATGCATCGCAACAGACGGGAGCCTACTAAACCCCATTTCTTATCAATAACGTATAAAACCAGGTCACGCTAAACTGTATAGCGCTAAAGTGCTGCAAGCATGCATCCAATCTTGTTGGCCTTATTCATAGATGTTCTACATCTGAATATAGACTCTATTTTCCGTCGGGCTTTGTTTCAAAACGGGCGTTTCATGTTGACTTGAAACGTTTTTGCGATTTTCAAATTTGGATGTACAGACCAGCTTATTCCCGCTGTAAAGATATATATATATATATATATATATATATATATATATATATATATATATATATATATATATATATATATACATACATATATATATCGATAGATGTGTGTGTGTGTGTGTGTGTGTGCAAAAAGACTGTTAAATGTAGTCCAACTCATAGAAACACATCTATTCATAGATAGCACATTTGCCACAGATGCGAGAAGAATTGTTGGAGAGTTGATGTCTTACTCAACATGAACATTTTAAATTTAAAGCGAACATGGGAGCTCACTAAGTTTTAACGTGAATTTTAGTAGTTATTGATACGTAACAACGGTTTAGAGCCATCCAGACTATCTTTTTCTATGGTGAACAATATTTACGTGTTAGCTAAAAAAGAGTAGGAGTCAACTCACAATGCGCTAGTCATTTTCAAAAGTTTAAATCAGACCTGTACAGGAGTCTATCAAACACATACTTTCAGTTTTATTCTTCTTCCTTTTAAGAATGATTTGTTTTCATTTAGAAGAAAATAAATTTAAAAAGTCTGAATGGGAAGGGAATTTCTTAATGGTAAGTGCACTCACTTTTCACCACTGAGTCCAAGGATTTATCCTTAGTTCCGACATGTGCAAAGACAGGTCCTCAAATATCAACTTATATGCGAACTTTCCGATTTTGCTTTACCTCAATGACCACATTAAACTAATCTCAGCGGTCGAGAGTTCGCTGTACAAGTTGGCAAAAGTTACTGTGCATACCCAATAATCATGGCATACCGTTAAACGTTATAGTGAATGTATCATATTTACATACTTTGAAACCAGATGTGGTACTGAACAAACCCGCATCTTTCAAAATTGTATCTGTTAAGACAAGAAAATTGCTATCTTGTGTCCCCGATTCAGTTTAATAAATAATGTATTGCCCTTGTTTAGGTGAAATATGAAGACTTGTTCACCCGCGGAAAGTCGTGTTTCACGAGTGCAAAGTCCTTGTGGAACGTGAGGACTTGCTTTGGGTGAACAAATCTTCATATCTCCCCCATACAAGGGCAATATAATATGTGTGACAAACTGAAATGTGATGATCTCAGGAATATCTTATGTAAATAATTTAAAGTGCACGTTTTCTAACAGAATAAATGTATAACATCTGCCTTTAATCCGTCAATTTGTATATTTATGTATTCATTCATTCATTCATTTATTTATTTATTTATTTGTTGGAGCCGCAGATTAATGACAAAAGTTGACGGTGATATATTTGGAGTTCAACATCTACCATACGTAAAGGCATCTTCTTCATTCTTGAAATGTCCTATAGAATGCTTGTTGATAGTTTGCAATACTTTATCTGAACAATCTATAAAGGAGTGGGTAACATGGAAAATAATGAACAGGCATCCGACAGCTCATGCGATGTTAGGGTAAAGATTTCCATATAATGTATGTACGAATCAGGAAACATATGTAACCTCCTTACTTTAATATTGGTTCTCAGAAGAAATACAGCTCTAAATCAGAGCTGTTAAAGCCTATTTAGAAACTAGGTCGTACATTGTGGGGATGCCGTATGTGTGACAAATTTGATTGCTGAATTAGGTCTCCTTCAGATAATTTTTCTGGACCGTTAGAAAGAGGAGACATACTAAATTTGAAGAAACAAAATATCATTCAAGTTTTCACTTGTCTCGAAACTTGATTGTGGACCACCATCACAACACATTTCGAAGGGACAAATTGATTAATTTTGCTCGATAGCAATGCATTATGTAGAGAACACTCCCCATATTTCCCAGTAATGTTGTAACAAGGCCGTCATTGAAGAAGATATTGATTGCATGACATTTGAGAATCTAAAATAAATCAACCAAAATGTGTCATTGATCAGTTTTGGGAATCAATTCGCTAGCTTGCATTACATGATAATGGTACTTCACGAAATCGACTTTGTTTTACGCAATGCTTAAAAATAGATGTATGAGGCAAGATTTTCAAAAAAGCTATATAATAATTTCCATGACTTCATCCCGGACGTTAGACGAGGAAATAATGCAAACATGAGAACATCATATCATTTTTAAATTCTGATTTAGTGATACCTGTTGCGTCGACAGCTGAGAGATATAAACAACTACTTAAGGATGTAGTTTAAATTAGTCACTGCAAATTATTAAATTACATCAGATCCAGGATATCTAACTTGATTGTACAATATCTGGTGCTCTGTACGACATCTGCCACTTTGTATAGGTACCTGCCTACAATATGTTCGACTTGCAGCTGTTAAATGTTTTTAAATCAGGAGGTACACAAATGTAAGAGTGATTGTTGCTGCATGACACAAACTCTCCCAATTAAGCAGTTTCTATTAAAAACAAACAGCTGTTGCTCTAATTCTTAAACAGACTGTCTAAGAGAGTTGTCTTTGGTAAAGTAATTAATATTTAAAAGCATTTATTGTTTTCGAACATATTATATGTACAATTATTATTCTTATAGTTCGTGCATTTCATTTACATAAAACTTGTTCCTCTGCTTGATGTGACTTGATCGAGTCCTGCTATTGCATTTTGTTTCTGTTGTCTTTGTCTCGTGCCAACCGCTCAAATGTTGATCTTTGCATAGATAGTGTCATTCCAGTTGTGGGTCATCTGAAATCTTTTTATACTATGTGGTTCAACAGATGTCATATTAAATAGATAAAATAATACTAATTACAATCTCCTACTTGCCATATTTGCAGTTTAGATGGTTCATATGTCCTGAGTATCATTTGATAACAAGTAGCTTGTTTCTTTTTCTCTCTAATGGAACTCAGCCCTCGCATTTGTCGTTTGATATGTATTGTGCTTGGACTATGGGATTTCTAGAGTTGTTCTTTGAACATGGCAACAATCATCTCTCAGCTATGGAACACAAAGGTTAATAGACGAGTAATTTTGTGTGAGCACGTTCCATTGCTCTAATACCATATCCTGATGCAAACATATTTTATTTTCGTCTGCATTATTTAATCATAACCGAAACAGTTTTAGATATCATTATCAGCGCATGGTCACCAGATCCCACTTTTCAAGCGTCTGCATATATGCATATATGTCTGTCAGGTTAACACAATATTGTATCTAATGTGTGTGTGTGTGTTCGTGTGTTCGTGTGTACGTGTTTGTGTGTTCTTATATTATTCATTTAACATCCATCTGTCAAATGAAGAACATTAGACGGTGCTGTGTATTTATATGTGTTTATGAATCTAAGATAGGAATAGTTATTAATTACAACAGACTATTGAATATTGATTGCAATCAGTACATAACTTAATAAGGCTTTAAACATACTTTGTCAAAGAATAGCTGGCGAAGTAGGTACGCATATGAGCCAGTGTTTAGTAATTTTCCTAGGGTTGGCTTCCAGATGACTCTCAGATAAAAGCATTTCCAATTATTACCCTGAGGAAAATTAATTTCTCATACATTTTTCCCCATGGAACAAATACACTTGACACCGTTTTCGGTGTGGGGAAGAGAGGGGGTGAGGTGGAGGAAACAGATGTGTGAGGGCGGTAAAAGGAGGGGTTCACAATGACTAGATGGATATATTGAAATAAAGACGTAAGTTTCATTGAAATCGATAGGACGGTATCATGTGTGACTCCTCTGTGGCCAGGTTAGCAGTGTAAGAAGGTTTATCGTCAAAATTTAACAAAAGGTCAAGAGGCCCTTGATGTGCTGTCCAAGGGGTGCACTGCTGAAATTATCTATTGGATGGGCAATTATTTTAAAGTTGCTTTGTTTATTTAGTTGATGTAAAGTGAGTATAAAGCAAAAATAGATTAGAGCTTGTCCTCTGCTGCGATTGCATATTTGTGACTATGCACACCTTTGCATCATACATTCATAGTGAAATAAGATTTATATTGGGTATAAAAAAGACAGTAATCACATGCGGACTTGATAAACAGACGATTTCAAATAGGGGACCGAGAACATTCCAGAAATATATATCGTATGTGTCAAAAGACCTGATAATTTGATCTTAGATTCCAGTAGAACTTATCAAGAGGAAATGGTTTTCACAAATTAGACGATAGTGTTATTTCAAACTTAGAATGCAAGAGAATTACACCAGCATGATATGGAAGATAATAACCCCAAAACGGCTATACAAAAATAATATGTAAATCTTTAAAACACTGTGTGGTTAGAGAAAAATAAGTGTCTTCATGCTAATTGTCCCATGATCCAGGTTGTAAAATCAATACATTTATTTTCATGCAAACTCTGCTTTGGATGGAGAATGGTGGTATTGTGGAGCTTATTTCTCTGTTGTAGAAAAGTGCTAAACTGAAGTCAAAAGTAAATAACTTTGCATTTATTCTATTCTACAATAGGTTCTAAAGACAAACACGCCATACCCTGTAAAAATCAATGTCCTCAAGGTAGAGGAAACCACATACTATGAGTCAGTAGTCGTGCATTCGCTGGAACCGGGCCTGGTATCGGAATGGAACAGTTGCAAAATGATACATTGCCATGCAGTAGAATGATTTACAAGCATATACACATATTCTCTATCAACAGAAAATCTTTCCAAAAATTATTTTTGTTCTTTGTCGTGGAATATGAAAAGAGTATGTTTAAATTATTTGAACATTTTATTGTTATTTAATCATGTCTTCTTGTTTTTGATACCATAACGTGAACTTGTATATGTCATATATTTAGGTGCAACCACCTTTGTCACAAATCAGACGCTACGTTTTGTAGTTATTTGTATTATTATCTTTTATAAATTAAGTGAGGAGACAGTGTTTGTGAAGCATAAATGATATACTGACCCATCAAAGAAAACAATAGCCAAAGTAATCAACAAGTGTGGTACATCTTTTCAAAATGAATTATATTAAAGAAAGAAATATTGATTCTAAAGAAGCATGTCTCATTACCAAGAATACAAAAAGCTTGATGACCTGAACTATTATCAAACACAAAAAAACAAAATATCCTTACACTTGGAGTACATATATTTTACCAGGGATCAATTGACCTATATGTGACAGTTAAAATGCATTACTTTTTAAAGATAAATTCTAGATGCAGATTAAAAACTTAATCTTTTCTTTCTTTCTTTCTTTCTTTCTTTTTCTGCAAACATTAGCAATTTAATATTAAAGCATGTTTAATGTCACAGTTACGCAAAAGAACAAGACATATAGTTTTATCCTGTCTCGAAATAGCCCTATTTTGTTTTTAGGGAAAAAAATGATAAAGCATGTATAAATAATATTGAAACGAGAATCACTTCTTATATCACTGGTACTCAGTATTATTATTATGCTGCCTAGTTAATTATTTAAATTCTCTTGCCAGACATGCCAGCAGAAAATATAAGTCGAATCTAGACCACTTGATACAAAATACGAGTCCGATGAACAAATGTTTAAAAAGTGGGTCTCTTAAAAAGTAAATCAGACTAAACAGGATTAAGACAGCTGATGCTGTCCATTAAAAACACGTTTGCGGACTTCCCCGCAGGACTACGCTTGTCACGCAGCAAAGTTGGCGTTTAACGTGAATATATTCTGCTTACAACAAAAAATAATTTGCAGTGAATTTTTATATTAAAATATTAATAATTTAATAACTCGATAATAAAGTCTTCATTGATTTAATGTACTAATTCCAAGGCAAGTAAGAAAACAATTAAAAGTTTCTTTAATACGTCTTCTAATTACAAATGCACTAAGAGCAAGCAAAATGTAACAAGAATCATAACAAACAGTGTTAGAGATTTATTCGAAAACAAAATGAAATGAGTACAGATTCTACGGTGGCAACAATAAAAAGTTGCATGAATTTATCAACATCTTTGACATGTACTTGATAAAGTTATAATTCGGAAAATGTTACCATCTGGTTATATAAACAGTTCAGTTGGCACATTAAATATAACATTATTTTTGCTGGAAATGTTGCTAAATATATGTAAATATAACGGTCCTCTCGTTTTGAATGGATGAGTTCGAAAGGATAAATGTATAGGAAAGTATTGCACAATAATAGTTCCGCCATTGATTACTAGTATGTTCTATAAAATATTGGTTGTCTTCATTCTTTGTATCAATATGACGTTTTAGAATTATTCATTGGGTTTCTACTCAGGGAGATTTTATATTCAAATTATTTTCACCTAATAAATCAGTTGCTAATAATCATCAATATTTCTTGCCTAATTCTAGTAATCAAGATTCCTCAAGTAACAAATCAATATATTCTAGTCATAACGATTTGTGTGAATGAGCACAACTATACTCGTTCACGAGTGGGCACGAGTGTGTGCGAGAACGTAGTCAAATCATCAAAGCAGTCCTCGGCAACAAAGACAGGGAAGGAAGAACTATTCAACGTCGATGAAACATCAATGAACTGAGAAAAAGAAAAGAAACAACACTAACTATAAACTCATGCATTAAATAATTTAACAACATATTATGAATAAAGATGAAAATCAGACTGGTCTGTCTTAGAAGATCTATACAACGCCGTAATCCAAAGGGATACGCCTTGTTTCAAAGCAGCGACACTGGAGGCCGGTGGAAAGCAGAGAAGAACTGTTCAAAAAAGCAGGGTCCATCAGCAAGGACAATAATGTCAAGATATATCTCAACGTTGAAAGCTAGAACGTCGAAGTCCTAAATGGATTTGTCTAGATGCAGACCAACAAGGTATTAGTTTTGAAGGAAAATATCCTTGTTGTGATGCAAGAAAACCAGAGAATGAAAAGGATCAGATATAAAAGACTTCGAAAACATAGTCTTATTAATATTGAACAAAAATCGTCATTTAAGAATATATTTAACCAATACAAATGTTCTGGTGGGGGAAAAAAACAAGACTTGAATGTATTCCTTAGTCAGATTGAACCACACACAAAAAAAAGGATGACTGTTCGGAAAAAAATAAAAATGATTTGATTATTGGTAATTAACAATCAGACTAAGGCAATTGCTCTCACAATGAGATGTAAATTCAGAGATACAAGAAAATGAAACACAAACATAGTTTGTGATTAATATTAGAGCTTAAAATAAAAATAAATAATATCAAAAACACAATTGAGATGAGTTTTAGACTTGATTCACTGTTCATTGATTTTTAAAGTAAATTTAAATAAACAAATAGCTAATAGTACTAACTGGATATTTGACCGAATCGAACCATCTACAAGCAATTCATGTGTATTGGCCTGAATGGGTAGCAAAATAAAAAGCTTGTATTAGGTAGAAAATTCGAATCATAAATGATTTGTAATATGCTATGGAGTCAAATATAAATACTCCAATAAAAGAGTCTCAATGGAATACAGAGTGCAAGCTTAATAGATACAGCGTTTGAATTCATATATGTCCAGTAGCAACTGAGAATATCGATAAATGTGAAAGAGACTATATCAGTTAATGTTTATGAGACAATGGACGATAAATGCATTAGACCTGTAATGTGATACAAAACGAAAAAGAAACAACTTGTTGGCATGCTTATCATATTTCTCGGTGGTGATTCAAAGCACCAAATGAATGGCAGGTGTCACTATGTTGGAACTAACGGCTTTTTGGGATTGGTGCTGGCCGGATAAATAAAAGCAATGTACTAAGTATTCACGTGAAAGCTTACTAAACGTTTTGTATTTCCAAGAATACAAAGACTGAACACAAAGAACTGTGTTTTACTGTAGGTAATACTGTAGACGTTATGCCTGGAAATGATTATGTTTTGAAATTAAGAAATCACACTATCATTTAAAGGCTATATATGATTTTTTATGTCTAATAATTAAGTCTACATATGATGGAAACAACCTAAGTGAACAATCGTGGCCAATAAAAACAGCAAAGCATATTCCATCTGACTTAAATATTAGTTATAGCTGTGGCTAGTGCTCCAGACTCTCAGCGTTTATACTACATGTTTTCACTTCTCGATGAAACTATTCTTATATCAAATAAAAAATAAAATATAAAAAATATAAAAAATCTTGGATTTTCTTAATAGTAATAGTATATACGCTATGCCTGGAAATGATTATGTTGTTAAATTAAGAAACCTACATTATCATTAAAAGGCTATATTTGTTATTAACTGATTTATTTTTTAAAGTCTAATTATTAAGTCTACATAGGATCGAAACAATCTAAGTGAATAATCGTGGCCAATAAAAACAGCAAAGCATATTCCATCTTACTTAAATATTACTTACAGCTGTGTCAAGTATTCCAAACTCAACTTTTATACAACTCTTTTTTTTTTCTTTCTATTCTCGAGTGAACTATTTCCTCATCTCTAATAAAGAAAATAAAATTTGAAAAATATTTTAAAAATCTTCGGGTTTTTTGTTTGCATATCTAACGGTAAACAAACGTCGATTTGAATGAATTTTCTCATGCGGTTTGAGCTAGTGCGGTTTGCTCTATAAACATGTAGGCCGTAGAAATATAAATTTTGGAATTATTTAATAATTTAAGACCTTACGTTTTTTCACATGTCTTCGCGTACATAATGCTTTCAATATTGTCTTTCTTTTGTTAATTACTGTTTTTGTTCGAAAAATGAAACAAACATGTCTGGTTACACATTTCCTGAGACAGAACTTGTCACTAATTAATTTGATTGTGATTGTAACTGGTCCATTTACATATGTTCTTCCACATTACTTTTTACATTCTACATAAGATCATATTCTGAATGTCAGACGTATCACTAATAGAAGACTGAGATCAGAATTGTAATAATTAATTTTAACAATATTTTTATATGAATAATATGTGGAGAAACAAAACATGTGTACATTTAGATAACTGTAATTATTAGCGACGGATATTTTACCTAGGCGTTGGGTGGTATTTGGTTGGGAAAGTATTCCGACAAGGTACTCATAAAAAGATGAAAATGATTGCTTAAACGTTCTTTAAGTGTTCCTGTCAGTAGAAAACTAGACCATGGCGTGACTCGTCAGAAAATAGTACTAGAAAAATATTTCTTTTTCCGCCGTTTCCAAATAAATAAATGGAAATATATATATCCAATATTAAATATTTCCATGTCATAACCTGTGTTTTCAATAAGACATAAAATCAATTTTGAAAGATTATTTAAAACTTAAACTTCAGTACAGAGTTATATTAAAAAGGCACCTTTGTGTCGTTATTTGTGCAGCACACAATATAATCCATATTCCTACTTATATCAAAGGAATGTCCGACTATAGTTCGTTTCTTCTTTCTGTACGATAAATTATCAGTAGAAACAATGACGAAATCAACTTTTTACAAAGAATTGGAAAAGGGAGCGTATATTATTCTTGTAAGATTAAATTAACAGAATATACTCGCTAATATTTAGACTGATGGGTGCGTATTTGGAAATAAACATTCTTGTGGATTTTACAAAGATATAACTTTATATTTCATCCGACTTTATTTGCATTACATTAGAATGAGCATTTAGATGTATTTTTTGAATTGCAGTATGTGTTTTCTTACCGTCTGTAACATTTTACCAAATCAGGACGACTGTTGCGCGATGAAGAACACATTTAGTCATCATTTTATGTCAACTGCTGAATAATTATCACCTATTATACTCATACTCAACAGTGATGAAGAAATATCTTTTTTATTTGCAGTTATTTAATCTCTCTCTCTCTCTCTCTCTCTCTCTCTACACACACACACACACACACACACACTTTTCCAGTAATATATAAATTGATAGTATGGACATGAATATGCTCGGCCTATTTACCACGAAATATATATATCGCTTTTAGTATTCCGTTAAAAAAGAATATACAAAAGCCCTATTAAAGGCAAATATCAGAATAATATGAAATTAGATTATTCAAGCCTCATCTATCACAACAAATCTGGTATTGTGTAACATCCGTTTTATCTTCACGTAATCGATATGTCTTAACATGCATTGCAGTTCGCCCTCCTGTGCGATAAATAGGACGTGTACATGCATGTATATGCATGAATAATACATATTAATACATGAAAACTATCAAATAACAAAATTATATCCAAATATCACGTAGCAGAAAATGGAAATTAGAAGTCATGTTGAAATTTCAATATTTCAGCATTGCACATGGAATTCGTTCTCGTTACACCTATGATACAACAACACGAAAAAGGACAACTCAACACACTACTACTACTACTACAATCGATTATGATGATGATAATGATGCGTATGACAATCGCAATACTACATTTTGTGATGCAATTATACTTAAAATGGTGATTCTGGTGATGCTGATGCTGCTGATATGTTAATACATATTTTTGCACACACACAGACATATATACATTGTACTATCTGAAATATAATAGGCCCATGACGACATTACACTAAAATAGTTTGATGCCTGTCTAAAATGTTAAAATCGTTTTAGCACATAGCCCACAAAATATATATCTTTGTTATGTTAATAAAATAAACGATGTACAAAACAAAAACAGAGTTTATGTCAAACTGAACAAAAGCTGTTAAAACACAAAGAATGGATTCTGTTAAGAATCCATTTGTCAAGTATGCAAATAACTGACGACCATATTATATATCTGACAGGTGAATTGTATATTATATGGCGGTGGGATTTGCATTAATGTGCATGTATATTAGCTTACTTAGAGTTAAATTACAAATAAACCATAAAATATCAAACAGGTACAATGACGAAATGCATATGAATTGGTTTTATGTGGTATGAAGATAAAGTATGGTAAACGAGAAATAAAAAAAACCAAATAATAATAAGTTTTGATGACTAATTTTGGAAGCTTTTCAGCTCTCAATACTGCTTTCACCCCCACCCCCTCCAACCTGCACCCCCACCCCTCGTCGGAAACAAATGGTGTAATGTGCTTCTTAAGCAGCAGCAAAATAGGACGAACAATATAAGGAAACAGAAAAAAAGAACGTGCAATGGAAGAAAATTATGCAAGTAAAGCATCACCGTTACTAAATATGACTGAAGTGTTTTGCACGTTTTCTGACTGGTAATTTTGTATAAGACAGAAAAATGCTCAAAATTAAAATCCTTTCAATCTTAAAAGAAATTGATTGATTCTAAGAAAAAAATAAAAAAAATAACCAGAAAACCCTCATGCAGGGGAAAAAACATTATAATTGTACTTACCACGCATTCATTTTGATAGTTATTTCACTCGTTCATTTAGTACTTTCTTCAACTTTCACATTCTACGGAAAATTGTAAAATGAATGGTTGATGCCAGCAATATTGGAGATGGATATAAAAATCTTAAAAGAAACGATGTGGGGAAAAAGAATGTTCTAACTTAGCTTGTTTATTTGCTGTCGATTTTTCGTTCAACCGGCCTCTGATGGTATTTGGTAGGGAAATTATTCAGACAAGGTAAACATAAAAATATGCAGATGATTTCTTAAACATTATATGATCATTCTTGTCTACTAGGCTCTGTCGTAAGTCCTCGAAAGGAATTGATGGAAACACATTCACCATGTATTGCAATGTTTATAATTAAACACAAATGCCCGTATAAGCAGTAAACTATTTCCATGCCAATTTAAGTTTTTTGGCTTTATAAGTAATTTGCTGTGTTAAAACTGCATCTGAGATCATATACAATTTGAATAACAAAGGCTTTATTTTCATGATAGTTAGGAGTTTCGTTCCATGTAATATCTTTAATAGCAGTAATAGGTACTTAAAATCTGTTTGAGGAAACTTTTGTGTGTAATTGATGTTCAGCAATGACTTAGGTAACTGTTGAGAGGTAGATCTAAACTTAAAAGATAACGGATTATACCCTAAGTCAAGGCATATAAAATCATCTGAACAGGTACTTATAATTTATACAGTGTATATTGAGAAGTAATTTGTACAGAGTTACATTTACAGTCTGTTTTATTCTCGGATCATAACCTAGCAAACACGACTGATGTAACAATAGGAAGCCAATTACATTTCAAGATAGTGTGTGCCTAATATCACGGAACAGATGACAGATGTGTACAACTCATGTATCAGGAGAAAATACTAGAATAACGGGATTTATTATTTCTACTTCTCAGGACTATATTTCCATTGTATTATGGATGGAGTACACAATCAGGTGCATTTTTGACAACAAATAAAATAGTATACAAAAAGTTAAACGTAACATAAAATAAAGGTGTTTTTCTGCAATTAATTTCCTAAAAGATGAATCTATTTGGAAATGCTAAATGATATTGAAACCCATTTGATAACAAAACTAAAACAAATTATGTTCTTTTTTCAAAACTATTTTAAAAATGCATCCTGTTATACTTGGATTATGCCTTAATGATGATTTCAAGAGACAGACTTCGTCTGAGTTATTTTGAAAATGGATATGGTTCATGTACTCTGATGCAGCCGGTAAATTCTGTATAATGAGCAAGGACCACAGCAGGTCGCTGAAAGATGAACAAACCGGATATAGAATTAGAGCATATCTTTTGTCACCCTTTAACATCTGCCCTTGGGTTCTTTGAATGTGCACCATCTGCCACTTGTAAATTATTGATGATTGTTAAGTAAAACCTTGATATGTTGAGATGTAAAATCTATTTGAATGGGAAGAAACACACGATTTAGATTTTACTCATAATATGTGCAACTTAGCCTGAGAAAATATTTCCACTGAAGGAGAAGTTTTTGTTAACTGCATTTGTCTGTGCTGAGGTATTTGTTTTAGAAGTACTTAATCTACAATTATTCACTCTTTCTAACTGGAAATGACATTTAATTATGCGTTATTCAAGATTACTACAAATTCCAGACAAAGGTAGAAAACAAAAGTAAAGAAATGAATGTGTTGAACGCTCAACAGTCACAATAACATTCATAAATTTTTATTTCTTTTAGCTTCAGGATATATACAGGTTAAATATGTATTCATTTTCGTTCTCATGTCCTACGAAAACGACATGTGTATACATATACAATTATCGGTTGAAAGCAGATGACACACGTAGAAAATGCATCATTAAATTTGAAGAAAAGCAGTACGTAGGGAATTCCTCTTCTTGTTTACGGACGTCATATTCGCTCGAAGTCATAATGAAGAGACAAACTTTTAATTAACACTGTCTTTGTTGATTCAAAAAAGATTGATTATATGTTAATTGTACATTTTTTTTATTAAACGCTGATTTCCGGTGACTATGTTAGGGATTGTTTTTAAATGTAATCAGTGGTTAATCCTAGAACCTCTAGTACATGAATTATTTTTCGAAAGGCACCGTGGTTCAAATAAGTATATTAACCATATGAAAAGCAATTATTTTATATATTTAGAAATTGACAAGAAGTCAAGCTCGTTTACTTCATTGATTCTCATTATTCATAATGCTTTCAAATAATATCATACAAGAATAGTTGCAAGTGTACTATGATAGTAAAGAATGTGTAACAAATGAAACGTGTTAAAGTACTGATCTCAAATTGTCCATATTAAATGGAGCTTTGGTCTTAAGGTTATTTAATATCATCGATCTTTTTCTTAAAATCATACCTTTTCGATGAAGGATGAAGCGTTATCATCCCTGCTTACTGACTTTTGAAAAAGTCAATTTACCTACTATTTTGCAAATGTGAAGGGATGAAGTATACATTAATTGAAAGCGAGATCTTGACTTTTCATTAAATCGGAACTTAGATCATTTCTCTATGCATGGATAGAAAAGAAATAAACGATTTGAATTTCCAAAAATAGTATTGTGTGAATCCAGTTGTTTCGATGAGTGAAAATGTTGACCATATACACGTAGTGGATGAAAATAGCTAGAACACGCGGTTATAAATAACTGTATTAACATATAGGAATTACCAATACATGCAAATACGCTTTTAGCACTTTCAATTGTACCTACATTAAACTAACTGGTTGACTTACACTGTCATTTTAACATCTATCAAATCAAACTCCCTTCAGAGAGGCGTTTTCATTGCTTCAAACATTGATGGCAGCGATAATATGATTATAAATCTACTTGTGATATTAGCATATATGAATGTCTTATCTAGGTATCGTATAATATAAATATTATGAATATAACTTGATCCTTACGATCATATCAAATGTATTTACAAATTATTAATTGTTATCATATTAGAATTCAACACTTATACAAACATGAAATTACAGGCATGCTTTACATGCTAAATATTGTGCATTTTACACATTATTTTTATTATATGTTGCTATTTCAAAAACTTTAAGTCTATTCTGAAACTCCCCTACAATTCGTCGGTCTATTTGTATTATCTATATTCCTAAGCCGTTGGAGGGACGGTTATTCATTAAACTTGATAGTTTCAATGGGGAACCGTTTCGAGAGGATTGGTATTCTCAGCTCCAAGCGCCCCTCTTCTCATATTAAGGCCCGTAGATATTAACAACGGTTTGAGAACTATGATCCATCCCATTAGATTGGAACTTGGAGTTGGAGACACTTTTGTATAAACATAATTATATAAAGAATTTGTAGTTATTTCATTTCTTTTGTCACCCAACGCCTCTTACACAGCTCAAGATAGAAACTTGAAGCCTGGGTTTGATAGAGAGTGGTCTGTCGATGTGCACACTTTTTATAGAATTTTGATTTACGGTTTTGGATGTGATCCATGGGTGACAGCTTAGAAACTATTGAGAACCCCACGATACAACTTATTTATATATATGCTATATATATAGATACTTTAAATACCTACTTTGCTTAAGGAAGTAGCCAACAACAAACAAATTCAGACATGCTAGCGGCATTGACCCCAGAATCTATTCTTACCCATTAGGGGGATATATTGAGAGGATGGTGCGAAAAAGGGGAGTGCGGTGAGGTTTTCTCTTTTACAAGCGATCTCCAGTTAATTTTGAAGAAAAGGCGGGGATAATGTGATCCTGGTCGTCAGGACGTTTAGTCTATGTATTAACATAATTCTGTTAAGCCCCTCAAGTAAGAGGAAAACGAGAAGACAATGCTTTAATTGATCCAAGTATCTCAGGATCAGAAGGTTCTTATTGTCATTTTGCTAGAAAGAAACCTAAGATAATTATGTAAGGGTCTCATTATATGGTTATTCGTCTTGTTACGACTCTATGGTCTTAGAAAAATGTAACAGAAAGAAAGTGAAACCAACAAATCAAGTAAAAAATCAACAAGCAATTTATTACTAGATAATTAAAATGAAAAATCAAAAAGTCACTTACAACAATGTGTTTTGAAATCCTAATAATCCAATAAGAATGATTGTTCTAATCACAAGTCCTAAATATAGAATGTTCCGAATTCACGGCTGTGTCCTTGAATGTTATGATGTGCTAATGGTCTCCAAAGTCCTGATGTACTAGTAATCTTGATGTGCTGATGTCAAAATGAAGTATTCCAAAATATCTGAATAAGTTCACATAAATTCCAAAATCATCAATTAAAAATCCAAAATCCAAAAGTTTATGAGCACTGTTATAATCCAATGAATATTTAAAATAATTCCTCTCTTAGAATTTGGAATGAATTTTCACAACTGTAATAGCTCTTTACAAGACTGATGGTAATGTCAAAGCTGAAAAAATGTCCACCAAACATGGTATATATAAAGATTGGTCACATGACAGAATGTTCTAGAATGTGTGTCATCTTAATGGAATTTTACTTGTAAACAAAAATCAACCTTGACCTTCAAATTGAGAAAACATATTGATCAAAACAACCTAATTCAAGGACACTAGTTAAACATGTTTTTCCTGATAACATTAAGATTTAAGCAAATATTAAAGTGAAGAAATATTTATAATTTCCTAAAATATTTATAATATTATACAAACATCATACATAACACCTCCCCTCATAAAGAAAAAGAAAGATTTATATAATAAAGCTTTCTTTTGAACATACATCTAATACTATAATAACCAAAATTACATAAGAACATGTTTTATGATACTGGACTTAATTACATCAAGCAATATTACATTTCTATGCACGTGAGAGTGCATCTGCAATCACATTGTCTTTTCCCCTGATGTGTTTGATGTCAATGTTATATTCCTGCAATATCAAACTCCATCTCAACAATCTCCGATTTTTATCTTTCATTTTGTTGACGAAAGTAAGGGGATTGTGATCACTGTACACAATAATTGGAGAAAGAGCTGAGGTAACATACACTTCAAAATCTGTAAAGCCAATATCAAAGCCAAACATTCCTTCTCAATTGTGGAATAATTTTTCTGGTGCTTGTTTAGTTTTTTAGAAAAATAACACACAGGGTGATCCACACCACTTTTGTCTTCCTGAATCAATACTCCACCAACCCCTACATCACTTGCATCAACAGATAATTTAAATGATTGGCTAAAATTTGGTGCAGAAAGAACTGGTGTATTCTTAAGCATGGCCTTTAACTTGTCAAAAGATTCCTGACACTTGTCAGACCAATAAAATTTGGCTTTCTTACTCAATAAACTTGTCAAAGGTTCAGCAATTTTGGAAAAATTGGAACAAAATTTCCGATAATATCCAGCCATACCTAGAAATCGCATCAGTTGCTTTTTACAAATTGGAACTTGAAATTCAGAGATAGCTTTGACCTTAGCTTCTATAGGTTTAACTTGACCTTGTCCCACAATATGTCCTAAAAATGTGACACAAGCATGGCAAAACTCACTTTTGCTCAAATTAATTGTCAGATTCGCATCGCTGAGTCGATCAAAGAATTTTCGAATGGTCTCCAAATGATCTTCCCAGGTGTTGTTGTAGATAATGACGTCATCGATATAAGCGTCACAATTATCAAGACCAAATGTTATCATGTTCATCAGACGTTGAAACGTTGCAGGCGAATTTTTCATTCCAAACGGCATGACTTTATATTGATAAAGTCCATCTGGAGTTACAAATGCTGAAATTTCTTTTGCCCTTTCCGTCAGTGGAATTTGCCAGAATCCTTTTAAAAGGTCAAACTTGGTGACATATTCTGCATTTCCAATTGTATCAATGCAATCGTCCATTCTTGGGATTGGAAATGAATCAGTTTTGGTGACACTGTTGACTTTTCTATAGTCAGTACACATACGGAATGTATTATCTGGCTTGGGAACAAGAATACATGGTGAACTCCAGTTATTTTTGCTTGGTTCTATGAAATCATTCTCCAGTAAATACTGAATTTCTTTCTTCAGATAGTTCTGTTTGAGAGGATTCATCCTATAAGGATACTGTTTCACAGGCGCAGAATCTACAACGTCAACGTCATGATAAATTTTACTTGTTCGTGTTGGAACATCAGGAAACAAGTGCTCATAGTCATGTAATAGCTGTTTTAGTTCATTTCTTTCCTGTTGTTGTAGATGTGAAAGTTTCTGGTCTAGGTTGTTCAATATTTCTGAATTCCGAAGATTGGTTATACCAGAGTCACTATAGTCTGATCGTACTCCATCGTTGATATCTTCACTGTGTGGGACAGGTACAACTAAATTAACTGAATAATTAGCTGAGCTATCTCTGTCAAAATATTCCTTTAACATATTTATATGACAAAGTTGTTTCTGTTTCCGTCTCCCAGGAGTGTTAATGATATAATTTAAGTCATTTACTTTCTTTTCAACGGTATAAGGACCAAAAAATTTAGCCTGAAGAGGATTCTGAGGTATGGGAAAGAGAGCCAGAACTTTGTCACCAGATTTAAAACTCCTTTCCTGTGTATTTCTGTCATACCTTAATTTCATTTTTGACTGAGTAGTGTGAAGATTAGTTCTTGCTACTTCACAGGCCTTTGACAACTTGTATTTGAAATCAGAAACATAATCAAGAAGATTAATCTTTGAGTCTTCATTTGAAAGAAGTTTCTCTTTCAATAATTTCAATGGTCCACGGACAGTATGACCAAAAACTAGTTCAAAGGGACTAAAACCCAACGACTCTTGAACTGATTCCCTAACAGCAAACAACAACAAATGAACACCCTCATCCCAATCCTTTTCTGTATCAAAGCAATATGATCGAATCATATTCTTCAAAGTTTGATGAAATCTTTCCAAAGCACCTTGACTTTCAGGGTGATAGGCAGAAGATTTAAACTGTTGGATGCCTAATTCATGCATAACTTGTTGGAAAATTCCAGACATAAAATTTGACCCTTGATCTGACTGGACAGATTTGGGAAGGCCAACAAGTGTAAAAAACTTCACCAAAGCTTTCACAATAGTTTTAGTTTTTATATTTCTCAGAGGAATTACCTCTGGAAATCTTGTAGATGCACACATGATGGTCAACAAGTATTGGTTGCCTGACTTGGTAAAGGACCAACACAGTCTACCATTATTCCCCTAAATGGTTCATCAAATGCAGGAATAGGCTGCAGATGAGCCTTAGGTATCTTCTGATTGGCTTTTCCTACCATTTGACAAGTGTAACAAGATCTGCAGTATTTAGAAACATCACTTTTGAGTTTCGGCCAATAAAAATGATTCAAGATCTTGTGATAAGTCTTACGGACTCCTAAATGACCAGCCAAAGGAGTTTCATGGGCTAAATTAAGAATTTCCTGTCGATATGACTTAGGAACAACAATTTGATAGCTCACTGACCACTCGTCACCAGCGGGTACATCAGGTGGTCTCCATTTCCTCATAAGGACCCCATTTTTCACAAAGTAACACACTGGAACTTGTGTGGCTTCAGTTTCACTAATAGCCCTCTGAAACAAACAAGATATCTCGGGATCTTGCTCCTGTTCAACGACAAGGGATTGTCGTTTGTCATCCTGGTTAGAACAAAGAGAATGAGTTGCCAAAAGAGGATCACTGTGATCAATACCATTTGATTGATCAATACCTGAGGAAAAAGTGACCTCATCAAAAGACTGACCAATACATGTGTCAGCTAAAGGAATAATATCCTGATCAACATCACTCTCAAGAGCTCTTTTTGCCATAGCTCTAGTAACTGCACAAGCAGGGTACAAATTAGGGATTTCAGTTTCGACAGGATCAACTTTCTGATCCAAACAAGGCTTGTCAGTTACAAGTGGATTAACCACAACCTTATCTCCAGCTAGGTCATTGCCTAGTAATAAATGAACACCCTCTATGGGTAAAGAAGTCACTGCCCCAACAGTCACAGGTCCAGAAACTAAGTCTGATGCCAAATTTACACAATGAAGAGGAACATTTACAAAGCCGCACTCTACTCCCTGAACAAGAACACTTTCACTTGAAGAAGACTCCTCAGACAAAGGCAAAGTACCTGACAATAAAAGACTCTGAGAAGCTCCAGTGTCCCTTAATATTTTAATTGGGATAGGCTTGGCAGAATCACCAATAAGTGGTATAGAACCTTTTGACATGAATGGTTCATAAGCCTCCAAAATAGAATCAGACTGGGATTTGTTTGACCCAACAAATGTATTGCTTTCAATACAAGACCGTGACCTTGACCTCGTAGAAATAAGAGCATTTGGAAAAGCTCTGTCTTTACTCTGTTGCTTATTTTTCAACTTGAAGCAATCAGAAATAACGTGCCCTTTCTTTTTACAATAAGTGCACGTAGGAAGAGATAAGGATTTCTGATCAGTCTTATCAGATGTTTGATTCCTAACAGTTGTGCTGTTGTGAAATTTGGAAGTACTCGAATGAGATTGAAATGGTTTTTTTTACCAGAAAACTGCTGAGAGGACGATTTATTACCAAATGAAATTTTGTGAGTCAAGGAATAATCATCAGCCATACGAGCAGCATTTTCCAAAGTTTCCACATTCTGCTCGTCAAGATAGGTTTTAACATCACTATGGATGCACCTCTTGAACTCTTCAATTAATACGAGCTGTCTGAGGTTATCATAAGCTTGATCAACTTTCTTGGCTGAGCACCACCTATCAAATAGTTGTTCTTTATCCCTTGCAAATTCGACATGAGTTTGTCCAGTTTCTTTTCTACAATTCCTAAACCTTTGTCGATATGCCTCTGGTACCAACTCATAAGCTTTCAAGATGTACTCCCTAACCACATCATAATCAGTGCTTTGTTGTACTGACAGTGAAGTGTAGACTTCACGAGCTTTGCCAATAAGTACACTTTGTAATAACAAAGTCCAATGCTCTCTGGGCCATTTCAAGTTTTCAGCTATTTTCTCGAAATGAAGAAAGTATTTATCTACTTCTTTTTCCTGAAAAGGGGGTACTAACCTAATATATCTAGTAACATCAAACCTGAACTTGCGTTTAAAGGAGTGGAGTGTGCTCTGTTTGCCAGTTCTAATTCTCTTAATTTAAATTGCATTTCCCTTTGTTCTCTTTGCATCTGCATTTATATTTGCCTCTCTTCTTTCTCTCTCTCCATCTGCATTAGCCTCTCTTCCTTCTGCATTTGTATCTGCCTCTCTTCCTTCTGCATTTGTATCTGCCTCTCTTCTTTCTCTCTCTCCATCTGTATCTGCCTCTCTTCTTTCTCTCTCTCCATCTGTATCTGACTCTCTTCTTTCTCTCTCTCTCTGAATCTGAAGCTTTGCCAATTCTAAATCCATCTGGTTCTTTAACTCTAATTCCCTTAATTTCCTGTCAGAACCAGATACAGGCTTTCTCTTCAAACTTAAAGCACTATTTTCAAAAATTCCCTTTCCTACTAAATACTGAATTAACATAATCTTTATCTCCTGTTTTGTCAATGATACTTTTGCCTCAGATAGACTGTATTTTCTGGCAAGCTCGAGCAACTCATCCTTTCTCATGCACTCTAACCCCTCCTGGGTAGGTTTTGAAATGAAATTCTGAACATTAGATGCCATTGTAAATGCTTGTTGGTTTCACACAAAAAAATTTCTCTATATAAAATCCTTGCCAAAGACAAAAAAAAAATTCCGAGACAAAATCAATATGAATTTCAAAAATAACTTTAATATATCTAATACGCTTTAAAGAAATTCAATCCCGGACGAGCCCCCAATTTCTGTTACGACTCTATGGTCTTAGAAAAATGTAACAGAAAGAACGTGAAACCAACAAATCAAGTAAAAAATCAACAAGCAATTTATTACTAGATAATTAAAATGAAAAATCAAAAAGTCACTTACAATAATGTGTTTTGAAATCCTAATAATCCAATAAGAATGATTGTTCTAATCACAAGTCCTAAATATAGAATGTTCCGAATTCACGCCTGTGTTCTTGAATGTTATGATGTGCTAATGGTCTCCAAAGTCCTGATGTACTAGTAATCTTGATGTGCTGATGTCAAAATGAAGTATTCCAAAATCTCTGAATAAGTTCACATAAATTCCAAAATCATCAATTAAAAATCCAAAATCCAAAAGTTTATGAGCACTGTTATAATCCAATGAATATTTAAAATAATTCCTCTCTTAGAATTTGGAATGAATTTTCACAACTGTAATAGCTCTTTACAAGACTGATGGTAATGTCAAAGCTGAAAAAATGTCCACCAAACATGGTATATATAAAGATTGGTCACATGACAGAATGTTCTAGAATGTGTGTCATCTTAATGGAATTTTTCTTGTAAACAAAAATCAACCTTGACCTTCAAATTGAGAAAACATATTGATCAAAACAACCTAATTCAAGGACACTAGTTAAACATGTTTTTCCTGATAACATTAAGATTTAAGCAAATATTAAAGTGAAGAAACATTTATAATTTCCTAAAGTATTTATAATATTATATAAACATCATACATAACAATCTTGCTAGCATATCTGTGACCAGAAGGTTTGTTATTACGGAGTCTGACAGTATGGAAACTGTCAAATTTAATTGCTAGCTGTTATATCTAATCTATATCAGAGATGTTAGCATCTAAATACAATAGGTATGAGATAGGGTGGTATTGAAAAATAAATATTGCAATCTTGATTGAACCAAGTTGAACTAACTGCTGAAAAGGCGCGGTACTCTTGAGTATAAGGTAGAGTTTGTGAAGACAAACTTACAATATTGATCAACAGTATAGTGTTTGGATGTAACCAGACTTAAGTCCGTATTGCTAGTGTTCAATACATACAGGTTATCAGCACAGTAACTTGATTTGGGTGCTTGTATCGCGTCAAGTTGTATACCGGGAGGACATAGGATCTCGCGAGACCCCAAGAGTCGAACGTAATCTGTTGTCTTTCCGCTATCAAACTAGACTCGATGCAAGATTCAGATCACGTTACTGTACAGATGATGTGTTTATATATACCGCAATCATTTATTTCACAATAAAAAACAAATATTTATCTCATTGGTGTTCTTGTACTTTGATTGCATGCATCTACTCACGTTATACATAGCGTCTCAAAAAAGCGTAACTGGTACGCGACCTTTGTTCGGTGACGTCGTCCTTGACAACGTGAAATATGAATCTGTAGATGCGCATCTAATATAAGATTTCAGATCAGTCTCAGGACGTGTAGCTTATATCGTGAGTTGTATAACAATGAAAGAGAGGACAACTTTCAGTTTGCTAACAGAATATATATATATATATGGATCAAGTCGTACTTAGACCTGGAACACTTCATCTAATCACTTTATGCTAATTAAAGCTGTATAAGGTGAAAAAATGGTAATAAAGGGAAAATTATATCAAAATGGATACAGAACAGTTTTATTGAAACAATCCCGTTTCAGACTCAAGACGTTCAACAAATTTAAGGTGATGTTCAGGCGTGTTTAAATTTTGGAATGATCTCTTTAATTATGCCAGTGACATACATGTCGTTACATTCTTACCCGAATAAATAAAATATCAATTCAAATTTACGTTACCGCCAACCAAAATAGTCATGAATGTCTACGTACCTTATGGATACTTCTTTAGATCTGGTTGGCTGAAGGAAAATGAATTAAAAAACATTTAGTCATGTGAATAACGTGTTCAAGAATAAAACTGAAAAAGCTGTGCTCCCTTTGATTAAAAAAATTAAATAGTTCTTGCAACAGTCCCAGATGCTAATTTCATCATGCATTGTTCCATCGCATATTGTATGTGCATTACATATCTAATGCGTGTACCATCGTATATGTTATGTAAAGGCAGACATGAAAGTTTAAGAAGTTCTCTTGCAAATCACAAAAACATTATTTCAAAATAAAACGTTTCCTTCTACAGATGTGAATTAAATTAAACTCTGAAAGTTAACTTTCTTTATAAGCCATTGCATGACGCTTGTATGATGTAGCATAACTGCTGCTAAAGTCCGTTCCACTTTTGTTGTCTTAAGTAAACAGCGCAGAGATTTAAAACATTTAATTGCACAATTATAAGAACAACCACAGCACATACAGAGCATGGATCAGTACAAAATATTCGACATGATATGCTGAAATGTTGTTTCTACTGTGTCAGCATTTGTAACAATTCCTGCTACAATATTTCAATCACACATTAAAGCTAAACATATTTATAGAACAAATACATAAAGAAGAGGCTATAAATACAAAACCGCATTCGTGTTTTCTTCTGAGTTGGGTGAAATAACTTCTTTGATATGTCTTATGAGAACTACTCGAACTGACGTCCTCGATGTGTCAATACGCCATAACAAACTCGTTCTTTCCGCTGACTCTGAACAAAACACGTATGTAATTTTGTGTACATATATATGTTTCTATAGATAAAACTATCCTTTGTTTAGCCATAATACGACCTATTTTTTTTTATTATTTTTGTTTTTTGTTTTTTTTTGTTTAAATAATAAGTTTTACACAAAGAAGGATCCGAAAAACGTTATAGAACATAAGTTTCGTTATCCAAATAATGTAGACCTGATTTTGCACATGCAAACTTGTTCTCGATATTGTTTGCTCAAAATAACACTGACTCCTTTAAGTTTATATTTTGAGTCATATACAATCTTGTTAATCTTCAGACTTTTATTTTGTCATTACTTGTATTCGGTTTTGACTTTCTATTGTATGTTTGTTCTGGATGTAGTTTGATGGACTAAAGGTCAAATGTAAATTTTATACAGAAATATAGGTTAACACAAATTCATTTGGCAGGGTTATTGTTTTTATCTGATGTCTAACGATCTTTAAGTAACACTTACTGACGAACAATCTATGTAAACTAGAGAACATAAGAGAGTACATATTTTCTTATGGAATAACAACAGTAGAATTGATGACTTATAAATACAGACACTACTTTGGCCACATGGGAATGGCCACCTAAATAAAATGTATCCAAAATATAAATGTAACTACAATATCCTCCAATTGGACAGTGTCCTTTTCGAATGCAATTTAATGATCTACATATGTACAGAACATGTGGAGTCATCTGTGTAAGATACAATGCAAATAATTTTTATTATTTAAAGCGATTCTGAACCTCATATAATGATCATTTTGGCAATGTTTGGACCAATGTTCCTTTGTCTTTCCTGTTGTTTAAAATAAAACCAGGGTAGCATAACTAAAATTCCCGCTGTGGATTGAAGGTATGTATGATAAAAACAACCCATCGAGCAACTAATCACCTTTTCTTCCGAAAAGTTTAAAATTACCCTTCTTTATAATCATCACATAACTTCCATACATACCTTCATTACAATCCCTCTTATAATCCTTAAAATCCAAGGTGTATCAATGATAATGCGTGCAGAGACCTAAATATTTTGCCACAGAACTAAGGAATAATTGGCAACATAACATAAGCTGAAGAAGCTATTATTTTCAATAATGCCTGTTGTTTAAAACCTATTGTCTGCACATTCTTTATTGCTATTTAAAACAAAATTACTAGTATGTATTTGTTTCAATGTGAACGATGATTGCTCACTGGGTCTCGATTGTTTTCCTCTTTGCACATGCCAAGTCTATTATTTGAATAGTATCGTATACACATTTTTTGCTTGTTTATTTTTTATTTTGTTTGGGAAACACCTCTCGTGTCACAATTTCTTTGTTAATTCGTATAAATCATCAATTGGTCCAGAAAAGATATGCACATTAATTGCAGCAGCATTAGTGGGTAACCCAGACTATTGAGGAAAACTGCTTGCTTAAAACCACTCTTACTTCATTAAGTTTATATTTTGTCACATTTGTTTTCTTGTTAAATTAAACAGTTCATGTTGCTATAATTCAGTTTAACACCTTACTGAATGCACGCGCCTTAATTTTATTGAAACTGCACACATAGTAAAGAAACAGTGGTATCCTTCCACTCATTTTCTTGTAGTTTTAGCATAAAGACTACATATTTACGTTTATATGGGGGATTTATCTTCCTAAGGTTTTTCGCGCTTTTTCCCTTTATGTATTTGGAACTATACTTTTAATGGCACTATATAGCCAAGAATGTGCTCATGTGCCTTTAAACTCTATACATTCATACATACATACATTATTTTTGTATAGTGTAGCTGTATTGCAGGTAACATCAACTTTCAGACATCATTATGTATAGACAGTCTAAACATAAACGCAACACATCCATTATTCCCACAATCTTTACAAATGTGCATCCATTATTTCTTTTCAAACATTCGTTCGTTTGAAAGGATGAGGTAAAACCACAGAACAATTCTCTCGCAATAGGCCTAATAGTGTAATTTCACTGAGAAATACCAATGGTTTTACTGTACACGAATGTCCTCCACATGCACCTAATTTTGATATACTTTTTACTCACCAAGACTCATTTATGAAAACAAAATAACTTAACTCTGTAACCAACAATGCTTCCAAAACTGACCTTAACGCAAAAATCAACTTCTGACCCGTGAAGTATAGACCACCACAAAAAGCTGCAGTATTTTCCCGCTACCAATGCCCGATAAACATAGTCCAACGCAGATCTTATCCAAAGTCACCGAAGTGTCAAATATAAGTCACAATGACATGCCATTCGTGCAAAGATGTTGAACGTACCAAGAGACATAACACACCAATTCGACCCTGTCACCAAATGCGCATGAGAAGCTGACCTAACGGGAAAAAGTAAACCTGTCTTTGACGATTGGACGGAATGATAGTTCATATACATTATATAACTCTTTAATATCAATTGCTGGGCATAATATAAACTGTTGTTTCTCATCATTAATATAACGTATCTGGTGAATAGTAATATCTGGAAAGTGCTTAGTGAAGCGCGCATCATAGTTTTCAAGTCAATTTGCAACATTCTACACATGATACATATGAATATTACCCTACCAGATGACAAGATTTAAATGTTAATGATAATTAGGTAAATAAATGATTATAGCTTGAACTTAGTTTAATAAGTATAATTCAGGCACGTGTTCCTAAGATCCTGTCTGACGAGACATACTTTGTATTTACTGTACTTCAGAAGCAGGATGCACTAGCTTGTTAATGTATTTGTTTAACTTTTAAAGAATCTGAATTCCATAAAAAAGCTCGTCTGATGATGATTGAAAACCCAGTGCGTAAGACATTCCACATTTGCAATACCCTTCTGACGTAATAGTTAATTTTAATTTAATCGGCCAATGTCTCTTTTTCCATGTATATGAAGTTCATTTAGTACTTGACAAGAAATGGCAATGTCATAATGGATGAGAAGGTTATAAGTAAAAGTCATGATAGACATGTTGGTTATATGAGACCTTAATACATTTTGATAAAATCACAGATATTTAACAGTATTTACTCATACAGTCAAACTGACTTAAACGTCAATTCAAAAACTTATCTGTCTTTAGCACCTGTTTTATCAACATCCATTTCAAGAAACTACTGTAAAAATAAACTTGCGTTAAGCAACCACCTGTCTTCGAGGTTCATTTTTCTAACTTACCACAACTGGCCGCTAAAGACAGGTTTTACTGTACTATTTTGTATCATTTTTTTTGTATTGATGATTATGCTTTTAATTCGTTTTTTCTTTTAAGGCCATGATGGTTGTAAATTACGTTGTGTATGCATCCCAACGGCAATCAACACAAACAAGACATAACGTTCACTCACATCGTAAAGCGTTGGTGTCTACTTATGAACCATTTGGTATTTATATATGAAGTTGCAATAGCTACTCAGTGGCGGCGGGAGGGTTTGTGGAGTCCGGGGGGCAATGTTCTTTAGTAGCGCCCCAACTTTGCCACAGAGAACAGTTTTTATGTCAGTTGCAAACCTCCAACTCCCCCTTCCCCATCTAAGCCCTAAAACCGGGGGCTTAGATGAAGCGGGGGGGGGGGGGGGGGGGTGGCAAAATTTAAAAAAAAGCTCCCGACGGCGCTCCCACTCTCCCGGCGCCTAGCGGCAATTGCCCACCACCCCCGTCCTGACCCCCCCCCCTCTGCCGCCAATGTAGCTACTGTATTTTTTACAATTCGTATTCAGGAGTGTTTGCAATTGCAACTGCTATGTCTATACTAAGGAATGGTTAAACATATTAAGTGGGCATAACTAGCATATATGTTGGTCACAGTAGTGGTTTTAGTAAATTTGGTAATTGTGATCGTGGTAGAACAGTGGTACTAGTATCAGTGGTACAAGTAGTGCCCAATGTAGTTGATGTGATAGAGCTAGTGAAGATGGGAGTTGTGGTCGTATTGGTGATAGAGATGTTATGCATTTTAATAGGATATATAGTAGTTTTTGTTGTTGTTCTGATAGTGAAAGTAGTGGAGTATTAACGAAGTTTTTACCTGCAATTATATCTGAACTTGCGGTATGATCGGTCTATCAAATAGATTTTCAATTTTAGTATTTGTGTTTTGCATATTCAAATATCACTGTTGATAGTAACTAGCACGTCAACTTTCAATGCACAAGTTTTCATACATGATTAAAATCAATGCTTGATTGACAAGGGCAAGTAATTTTCATTTTTCAAAATCAATAAGTATGAAGGTAAGGACCCTTTCAATGACAACGTGTTTTGAGGACTAAATTATTGGTATCGAATTGCGATATTTATACAACTTACGTTAACTTTTGCACTCAGAGAAAACTGTTTATACCTTTGTACTTATTCCCTCGATAAGGAATTGATCTTCCGTTGTTAAACAAATTATTTCAGCGTATTTTAGGGTAAAAGTATTAGTTACAAAATTAAGAAAAAGAACGATTACCATATTTATCATTCCTTCATGTAATTATGTTGCAGTATCTATCGAACACCTTGTTCTACACATTCTGCGAAGCAAAAACATGATGGAATGATTCAAAATATATGTAAGCAAGACTGCCTGAATAAAATATTGTTTCCAGTTTTCACGTGTTAAGTGTCTGAAAAATATGCTGGTAAATAGTGATAATATGCATGAACAAATCTACTGCAACTTACTATGTTAATTTCTTATTTCAGGAATATTCACAAACCGATGAAGTCATTATTGAAATATGAAATTAAGATAAGCTGTTTCCCTTCAATTCATTACAAAAAAAATGAAAAATTAAAAAGAAAAGAATACATTTCATACAATACCGTACCAGAAAATTGTGGGATTTCTAAGATTGTGAACATAGGAGCATGTATTGTGTTCTGTGGATTGTGTTGAATCAAATTTAATAATTCCGATCATTTGGAGTCGCATTATTTCCTTTTACAACAGAATTAAAGAGTAGATGTAGGTCATTTTTAGTTTAGTTTGTTTTAGTAACAGCAATGACATTGAGCCATTAGCCGTTAATCATTTACACTGATCTGCTTTGTCCATTGAATTTTCTCCATAGTGTTGAACTCTATATTGTTGATAACCTCTCAGCTTAAAGTATTACCTTATTCGAAGACAAAAGTATATTTTGCTACAAAGGTAGGGTAGATTTTATAAATAAAAAAGCACACACAAACCATTAAGCATTTTGAAAGCTTTTTATGTTAAATTGACAGCGATAAACTATGAATAACCTTGTGATAATCTAGGTAATTATAGATTGGCAACAATGAAATAAAAGGGGATTAGATATCAACAACTTATACCAAAGAACGTGATCGATCTGAATGTATGATGTCTAAAATATTTCATTAAGATTGCCTTAAGAAAATGTGGCCCAGGTTTTTCAATTCATAATTCAACTGAATTATCTGATGTTAGTAGTACGCATATTGGGAATTCTTGCACAGTCTACCTACGAATATATTTAATATCATTTTTTTAAAAAAAATATTTAAAGAACAAGTGATAAAATGTGCAACGGAAAAAATAAAACAAAGTGTTTAAATGCAACTACTTTGTCAAAAATAATCTCAGAAAGGGCTTGTATGTTCTTAAAGGTATTTGTCACATGCAGAAGAGAAAAAAGAAAAATTAACGGTGCCAGAAAAGTATAGGAAAAACTTCGAACCTATGGCTGTGGGAACGCCTAATACTTTTGTGTTTTCTCCATCTTTCAATTTCATGCTTCCTTATTCTCACAAATCGGATACAAATTTGGTGGTACAGTCTACCTTACATTCACGACATGACCTCAATGGTCGCAAGGAATTGAAGATACTAAAAAGGGTTGGGGAATAACCCAAAGTTATTCCTACTGGTGGCTGGGTGCACAATTGACGGTTAAACTTTCCGTTAGGTTCCTTAACCGCTGGGGAACTAAAATTGTCAGCAAGGCATGGGGTTTTGCTAAATAAAATGAATGCTAAAGGTTAAATATAATATATTTTCGCATATTTCAAATGATTTTAATTTTTACGCATCATAAATAACGAGATAAAGCTTCATTAGATTAAATTAAGCAGTTATGAGTTATGTGATTAAACTAATAATGGGTTTAATAAGAATACAACAATGATGGTGTCAAGTGAAAAAGGCTATTTTGTTGCAAGTTTGAAATTGGTAAAATGGTGGTCAAAGTTTGCATTGTTAAGGAATGACATTGAAGAGAATACATGTGTCAATGTATTGTTTTAAATATAAAATATATATCAAATGCTTTCGAAAAGATGTAATTGTACAAGTTAATTTCATTGAGGATAACACGGAGATAAGTATCAACAGAAAAATGGGTAAAAAGTGCCGTATGGAGAAGGAAGAACCTGAGTATTTGATGTTGGTATATATATATACAAATGTAAATTCGATTACAATTACAAATTGAAGCTCTCAGAAATTTTGCATGGCCAATCTTAATAGATTCAACAAAAACAGAAATATAATTTAAGGAGAACAAATCTTGGTTCAAAACAGTAAATGTAACTCAGAGTATAAAGTAGTTGCTACCAGTCAAGCATAGACCTAGCAATGGCAAACTCTGAAATAAATCTGAAAGCGTACATTCTTTTGAAAGGATTAAAGAAACGCTGCAAATTGTTGAAAATAAAACCAGCTTGTTTGGACGGTTATTCTCTTGGCTTGTTAATTAGACCTAAAGACAATTTATCAACCGTAAGGTATTTATTTGATAATTTATTTCATTTTAAAGTACTGTCAAAGAACAGTACTTAAGACATATTTATTTTACCATTGTGACAGTTTAATTGTTTGCACAGATATCAATCATTTGTAGAAACACATTAAAAGGACAACAAAGAGAAATAAAGTATTCACAATTGAAGGAGTGATTACCTGAATAATATACATAATTATTACACAAGCAAGGTAGGCGAAAGTTAGAAATTCAAAATAGAATAAAATCTTTCAAAAGTGATACCTTCTTCATTTTATCGTCGAAATATTTAAATTCGGACATGTGGTCTTAGGTGATCTGGAATTAAAATCCAGTACACCTTTCACGATGTGTGTGTGTGTGCTTATATCTATGCATGTATGTATGTATGTATGTATGTATGTATGTATGTATGTATGTATGTATGTATGTATGTATGTATGTATGTATGTATGTATGTATGTATGTATGTATGTATGTGTGTGTGTGCTTATATGTATGTATGTATGTATGTATGTATGTATGTATGTATGTATGTATGTATGTATGTATGTATGTATGTATGTATGTATGTATGTGTGCATGTATATAGTTGAAATTTTAAAAAAAACAACACAAACGCCGATAGATTTGTTCGACTAGTTTCGCATTTACAGTATGCTTCTTCAGGCACAAAACATTTTGAAAGAAACGGACGACGTCTATATATTTATAAACAATTACATCATAAATTATATGCATTATCATACAAATATCATATGTATAACCAGATCTGAAAGATACATGAGTACATCTTTAGGTAAGTATGGAAACTCTGGATACGAGGAAAACAAACCAAATTACAGGAGTACATCTTTAGGTGTGTATGGAAACTCAAGGTATGGGGAGTGAAACAATATTACAAGAGCAAGTATTGTAATGCAATGGTGCCTCCAGCTTGCGTTGACTCTGACACGACCCGATACACGGACTTTCAAATGGCACGTGATAAATTCAAAACTACGAAACCAATATTGACGATTAAATACATCATTTTCATTGGTACTAGTGGTTCCATGAGCCATTATAGCTTACCTTTTGAAATAGTTTACGAAAATCTAATTCATCTAAGATGATTTTCTGTCCAAGGAAGACCACATCTGCTTTGACGAACATTGCAAATTCTGCTGGATACTTTGTTTAAGCTTCGGATCAAAATTGCAAATAACAAGCATATTCATACCAGAACTTGCAAAATAACATTTTCGGCTAATAACGAAACAATCCATCTATAAGTATTTAAAAGTTAACTAAAAACTCTACCAAATTGTCACTAGAATGCTGCGGCTTTTGTCGAACTCAAACAGCAAATAACCAAGATGCATTAAACCGTTTAAACGAATTATCCTCGCGTTCTGATAAAGCAGCACCTTCTACACCAAACTCTACCAAACCTTTTACAATCTCTCTTACAGGTGGAGCAACAGCTTATATAGTCACATGAATTACAGTGGCTCTAGCTGCTAACTTTACTTTATTTTCCATAAACAGTTGATACAGCCTTTCACATTACGGTGATCTTTTTCTAATTTTGTTATCATTTCTTTCGATATTTTCTCTAACATTTCTCTCCAACTGTTTTAGATTTCCATCTAGTATGCTTTTTACGTGCAACACTTTCCAGCTCTTCTTTAATGTAGCGCGATTTTGTTAGGGCATGTTTCACTATTAATCTGGTTTCTAACTCTTAATACGGTTTCTAACTATTAATCTGGTTTTATACATTTCTTTTCGATTATGTTTTTGAACTGACCACTTCTACAGCATTTACTTAGGGCTTTGATTTTCTTTCCTCTTGTTTAATGAATATATATTTGTTACATGAAGCGTTCCACTATACATTACTTCGCACTATTCGTCACAAGCACTTGTTTAATGTTCCTCTTCTTTGCTACAGGAAATTTTCCACTATACATTGTTTCGCAGTATTCGTCACAAAAACAGAAAAGGAAAATAAAGGTGTATGTATACAAGCCATTTATGTAGCAGTTATTACTGTACCGTTTCTAAATAGCGAAGATTGTATCATTGATAAATGAGTCATGCCGAAGACAACGTGTGCAAAAGAAAAAAAAAACAACTTCGGATTTATTGAAAACGAAATTAGGAACAATCCCATTTATGTCGCATATGAAGAGTACAAATAGGAAACGGTTGCAAAGGGAACAGGCAAAGAGAGATAATTTGTAAATGTTAAACTGAGAAAGACTTGCAAAAAGATTTGGATACATATCACGTAGACATGAAATCTATGTCAGCACTATATTAATGTCAAATGTTTACATTTTTTTGTGACATCATTGATTAGCAAATTTCTTCTGATCAATAATTTAATTATCTTACATAATGATTTATAGATGATTGCAACACGTTAAATGGTTACGGATATTTCAATTTCTATATTTCAAATTAAATTATCTCTATCTGTATAGGGTCATAGTCTGATAACACTGAAACATTAATTCAATGAAAAGTCAATGGCAGCGCTTCTGCTAAGCGAGAACAAGAAATAGCGAGGAAATATATAATAGAAATAATAAATATTTAATTAATAACATGTGTCCTGTCGGATTATTTGTAATGCATTTGGTTGCTTTGAACAACAATTGTTGCTATAGCTGCTATTACAGAAGTAGGTGTTTACTGTGCAATCAAGTCATACAGGGGACCAAATTAGGCAATACTGTTCACATTTTTTTTAATGATCAAATTATCCATCTAAATGACTCAACTTTATTCTTGCGTTCTTCAATCTCTTTCATCGATGGCATTTTATGTGTTTTATGTTTTTCGCTGATCATAATGTATCTAGTCTTTGGTCAGCTATTTGCTGCTCAGAGACACACATCAAATATTGAACATGAACTGAAATGATCAATACAAAGGTCATCTTTACTGAGTCGCATCTGATTTGATGTTTGGCCTAAATCCATGAAAAATTATATTTTTCGCATTGTTAATTAATATGAAATTTTCATCGTTGTGGTAATGTTATCTGTTGAATTTATATATGTTCTCGTGCAATCTTTTGTAATGTTTGCGGTGTTATTTCCTTTCATCTCTTTATTTTCTGATGCATTGTTTTTTACAACATTTGTACCTGCTTTGTTTTCGGCTGAACTCAGTGACATATCTCACGTCTTGACAATATAAGCATGCTTTAAAATAAATTTTTGTAAGGAATTACATTTTAAATTATGTTTTACTCATCAAAGAAAAATTATGAGTCAAAGTACAACTAATTTTACTCCGATTTAGATTTATATTGTGTTAACGTTCTGAGTTTCATTCGGTATCAATGGAAGGTAAACAACACCAAAATTTAAAATGAAAACAAGGCAAGCAAAGAACGTCAAATGGATTTTTCACAAAATCCAAAAGACTCTCCTCGAATTGAACTAAGTAGACATTGCAACATAAATTAAGTAGCCTAAGCAAATCGTTTGAATAAGAACAATATGACTCTAAAACATCATCACTAAATGCCGCAAGTGAGATTTCGGTGCACGTCAAACATAACGATGTGATGTTATACATGTTTTATCGATCTTATTAATTTAGACTTAAACTAAAGTTGTTTCTGTTTTTAAAGCTGACAAAATGGTAAAACATGTACAAAAGATTACATTAGAGACCCGGAAAATAAACACTAATGACGAACAACAGCTGCACCCTTACGAACTTCAGCATGATACAACTTTGACTATGAACAATGGCAAACCTCGACTTTGCGCAACTGAATTCCAGAAATGCTTTAACGTTTCATCCAGCTTACTAATACCATAGGCACATGTCGAGTGAAACAAAACATATTGTTAACTTTGTTTACAATGTAACACTAAACTCTACTGTCATAACGGCCTACGTCATGATACTAAAGAGGTTGCTTAGAACGCCAATAAGTCCACCATCAAACATAGAAACTAATGAATCAACTACCTGATAGCACATTACCTCTTATGAGATGAAATTGTTAGCACTGAAGAGGCAAAAGGAAAATCAAAGTTATATTGTTTAATACTTGAACTTTTTGGTTAATAAATCGCATAGCTTACCTGCAGACACAATTTGACTTAAACAAAACAATAGCATCAACATAATGTATTAGGCAACATTAAATTCTGCCCTTACTGCTGCCTACATCATGCTGTTGAAAACGCTTTTGAGGTTTACAATTGTTCCTCTGTAAGAATACATACGAAGAAAATATTAAAACTAATCATCCTAGTTGTTTTCACCCAGTTCTAGATTAACTTCATAATATCACCTGAATTGTTGCTGAATAAATCTTAACACCTTTGGTGCTCTCTTTTTTCAGGCACAATAAATGAGTACCGTGGATTGTATGCAGAACATAAATGACAATGATATTGGTAAACATTTTCCAAAAGTATAAAATTTAAGGTTACAATAAAATGAAGGGAATGAAAGTGATCTAGTCAGAGAGATCGAACAGAAATAGAAGTGTTAGAAGGAATACAAAGTATAGCGCCACGTTTTGAATTGGATGTAGGGTAGCAGGTGGTATGTGTAATATCAGCTTCTTGTGGGTTGTAGTGGCATTGGTACAATAATAGTACGAGGAAAATCGAAACAACTCTTTGGTGTTAAATTAAACCTCCCGTACACGTTGCATCTTGAGCGATATATGCTACATATAGAAATGTCGCATAAGAGAACCTTTTAGGTAGATAAATCGAAGTCGATCTCAACAATGAGCTGGAAAGTATATGTCTATTTTGATTGTCCAGAATATGCAATATTGTATAGTACATTCTGAGCCTTACTTTGGTGTTGGCCTACTGTGGCACACTTTGCACTTCTGATACGATGATAATTTCAAAGTCACAATAACTGATATTGAGAATTTTTAATTGGGTTGATAGTTGTTTCAATCTTGTCAAATGGGCCTTCTTCAGGCACTATATCTATTGAGTTATCTGAATTGCAAAATTGTTGTGTTTGGATAATTTATGTGGTGTATAGAAAACAAAATCAAGCATGTTTATTTCAAAACAAAACTTATATCCATAAATTGTGCTTACCCTTGTTGACACTAATATTTATAAAAAAAAACAATCAAAAATATATTTAATTCCCAAGGAATAGTATATTCCATCTTTATAGTCATTGGTTTCAACAATATGATTTGGACGTCGACATGTACTTTTCTCTCTATTTCAGTTGTTCTAACCGATTTTATGCAGTTTCCCTCAGTTTTCTCTTGTACTATTCTGCTTTCCACCACCCTTTCCAATAATTCATCCACATTTACATGTATATCAAATTCATTTTCAAATTTCCCCATCTACCGTACATTATTTAAACAAATAGCTGTCTCTATCCAAATCGTGTTTCGAATTTTGTCACATTTATGGTATGAAGAGGGGGTTACACTCAACTTATAAGCATAGAAGAAAAACATCTACCATCATTATTATTCACATTATAACAAGAAATTTGTTTTTGATTATTACTATTTTGCTCCTAATCCAGACAGATAAATCGACGTATGAGCTTCCTCTAAGCAGCTGATACATGTCAATGTAGATTACTAAATATTCAATTCTGACAAGAATTCGTATTGCACTTTCGCTTACTACCTGTCATTTACAGTTCAAATTTATCGTGAAAAATGTCAAATAAGCGTGCAATGTAGTGGCTCATTTCGCCTCCATGCAGTGTCCTTAATTTTTGGAAAAAACTTTAGCACAATCCCAGCCTGTCAATCGTTCTGAATAGTTTATTTCACCAGCAAACAAGGAATTTAAATGGAATCACAACAATAAGTTCCTCACCAAGCCACCTTTTCAACTCTATGCAACCGTTGGGGCTATATCCACAATGGAAGTTAGTCACTATCCATTAACCGTTTGCGAATTTACAATTGTACAAGAATAGTGGCCGATCAACCAGAGCGCAAAGTGTTCCCACAGCTATCTATACATAGGTTCGCATTTCTTCTATACTGATCTTGTCTTCGTTAAGTAATCAATGATATGTGGTTCATTGAAATACGTACTCTTGCCAAATATCTGTAAAAATAATGCAATTAATGTTTTAGATTCTTTTATATGAAAATAGATTCAATTAGATACTTAATTGTCTTTTTCTTTTCTTTTTCTTTTTATAATTGTCTTATTCTCTATTTACAATTTTTTAAACACAATCTATAATATAAAACAAATGTACACAAGGCTCGTCTGTACTGGAACTCCCAATATACATACTGCTGTTGTTAATGTTAGCAACGATTCTTACATGTGTGAGAAAAATCTACAGCATCTTGCAAATTTAATTTGTTTTTTAGGGATACGTGCAAGCTTATGATCTAACAGTTGAAATATAAAATTAGGCTTCAAGTTGTTGCTTTCATTTCATCAACAATTCTATATTATTTTGAATAAGACTGTCATTCACTATAGAACATAATGTGATGTCTTACAAAATAAAAAAATGGCGACATAGAGCCACATTCTGCATTTCAGCCATGTGTTGAGTCATGTTTATGAATACTTATTATGTACAGTTCATTATTTGTTTCACGTGTTCACTTTATGCAGTTATTATTTTTACAGCAAAATTGATCCAGAAAAGGTTTGCTTAGGTTTTTAATGTATTGCAGCACAACAATACAAGTAGATTGCTTAGTGCCGATGCAACTGAAGTAAAGTGCGTTTCCCAAGGAAACACCACTGTCCGATCCCTACTGGGTCACTGTGTCTCTTCTGCCTCCATTAGTCGCTTCTTGCAACATTCAGGAGGGTGGCTAGAAATGAAAAATAACACTGTCGTTAAAATTCGGAGCTCATTAATTTCCCACTTTTCTAAAGCAAAGGTTAAAGAAAAAGCTAAAATAAATGTGCTGTATCCTTTATATTGTAGAGTTTACATAACATGATCTATTGATTTTGTGAATTATATGAATTATTGAAGTATAACTACTAAGTAAACCATCTAAAATATATCGATATATCATTAGTCAGTCCCTGGGATGCCGTCAAAGATCATACTGCTGAGCATCAGGCAGAAACGTTTTCGTTTTGTTCATCGTAGTAACAACGAACATGATTACTTTTAAAACAAAGACAGGTATGCATGCTCAGTTCAATTGCACCTTAATATGGTTATAAAAACCTATTTTAAATCACTCAGTGTAACGTTTTAACTTAGTATATGTCCAGGACAAAGAAACATTTCACAAATAGGGTTTTGTTTTATAAAAACTTCAAAAGATTTGTGAATCTTGAATTGCAGTGATATATTGAAAAATTGACCTTGCAATGAAGTCGTTCTGGAACAAATTAAGTATGGATCACTTATAATGTGAATTATGAAACAGTTTAATGCCTTGAACTTAGATATGTGTAGATAATTGTATAAGGTCCTTATATTCACATTCTTTGACACTCAAGAACTATCATTATGTTGCAGAATTAAAGCAATTAAATGTGGCTTAATGTGGGCTGTATATAACCAATCCTTATACTTTTCATATGAACATGCATGTCTGAAAGGTTTGAGTTGTACATGACTATATATATATATATATATATATATATATATATATATATATATATACACACAAAGTAAAAATCTCATTACCTTAATCATTAAATTGTATAAATTTGGCAATGGATGATTCGATATTAACTATTTATAAAACGTAATCCCCTTAATGAAACCCACTTTAAACTTACAGATCTATATATAAAACTGTTTCCATACAGCAGTGTTATGGTGTAAAGAAAATCCCCATCGAATATCTTACAAACTGGCAAATACCTGTGGCAAATATTTAAATACCCTTTTAACCTGTATACAAAGTGTCTAATGACTAGAATATAAAGCAGTCCGAATTATGGTACATTATCTCTGAACAAGTTGCAAAGTATTTACACAACTTATTATATTGATAATTCCCCTGGCGTGGGTCACTGTGGTTATATTTTCTTAGCAGAATATGTATCAATTCCTCTGTTGTTTCAAAATGTGACTCATTCACATGTGTGCAATCAATCTTTATTTAAGCTTTGCAAAAGATATTTTAAATAGATTTTATATTTCGGTAATGGAGCCACTGAAGATTTACCAGCTTGATAAAGGTATTTTTATAGGGATTTGTGTTCTACAGCTTGTACAAAATTGTATTATTATTGCGGTTACAATTGAGACATTTTTTTCCGTTTGTAGTCAGTGTATCATAATACAATATATGATTGAGAGAGACAGATAGACACAGACAGGACGAGACATATTGTATGTCATGTGGACATTTCATACACGCTCTGTGTGTCGCCATTTGATTTTATCAAGCTTGTCATTTGAATACGATAAACTTACCTGCATCACAGAGTGTTGATCTTTTCTTGAAGATGTTGCTCTGAAATATAAAACAAGGATTACAAGTACACGAACAAATTTTAGAGAGAATCTAGGATGAACAGAGATACCTACCTACGTACATATACACACATATGTATATATATACATATATATATATATATATATATATATATATATATATATATAAAGAGAGTAAGTATAAAGAGAGTAAGTATAAAGAGAGTAAATATAAAGTATTCACATATACAGATATTCAGAAAATTGAATTTATTTCCCCTTTTTTTTATGTGCCTATGTTCACTTTTATCATTGATTTTTATAAACTCACTGTACCAGTACTCAATCCGGCATTGACCTGGACTGATGCTCTAAAGGTTAAAGGTGTCACAAAAATGCAACAACATACGCTTGCATAAGGATAAGCAAAATCAATCATACTAACATATTGGATAAAGGAGCTCATACAATATTTATTGCCGGGAAGTCATAATTGTTGTAACTCTATGCAATTCATATCGAAGTATAAAACTTAATAGTGAACACGTTGAAATGAAATATGATATGTGTCAAACTGTCGAGTCTGAGAGAGATCAAGTTGAGTTAAACATCAATTAATTTACATCAGATGAGAATCCAGATTTAAGTTGCATGTGAACATCAGAATCATGTAAATTCTAAAATAAACGATCACATATAGTAGCATAAATATACTAGAGCCAGAGAAGTGTAAGTGTTAGCACCAACCGACTCATGTATGGTTACGACAATATTAAAAGTATAAAGTAACTAGCACACTAGAGCAGTATAATTTTTGTTGCACCAACTAACTCAGGGATACGATAACACTAAAATAAAAATGCACAAATTTCAAAATTACGAGAGCACAGAAACTAAAAATATTTTCTTTCCTTTTTTTGCAAAACAAAATAATGGCACAAAGCTACCTTGTATTTATTTCAACGGCCTTCAGAGAGGTGTATACGTGTGTTCGGCGTGGACATGTGTCCACAATATCCACGTTGTTTGAATAGCAAGGTGGTTAAAGGGGGATAAATCTGTTTATTGTTCCTTGATTGCAGGTATTTATAGCATCGGTACAATATATGACAGATGTACGCACACCATCAACACCGGTGGATAACAAGGGTATTAATTTTAGACCGCAAAAAGATAACGAAATTCTAACTGACTTTGTCAGGGAGCTTGAGCACTATGTAAGTGTGAGAAAGAAATACAACAAAAGAACTATAAACCTTTAGAAGTTTAGGTCGGCGACAGAGTCTGGTTGTATAGGAGTACTATCAACCGGATTAGAATAGTACTTATTTTGTCTTTTAGTATGTTTGGTGCAACATTGATAGGATTTATTCCAAAATCTCACGGTAAAATATGGTATTAAACAATGTATTCAGGCATGGCAAAATAGTCAAATCTGCAATAAATACCTTGAACTATATAATCAACACGATACACAAAATGATTAGTGACAAATAAAGCAACCACGAAGAGTTTATTTTGATTATGAACGAGCAAAGCATGTACAAGGAGATAAAATATGCAGTCAGAAAGACAATAAGCCTTACAGAAAGCCAAGATCTCAGAACTCACCTCAGGTGGACAAAAAGAAATTGAAGAAACCGTTTTAGAGAAAGGAAATAAACAAAAAGAAGAAAGGGATTTTAGAAAAGAAAACAAAAAGAACTGGAAAACAGAATACAAGTTGAAAGTAAAACCTTTAGGTATATGATGTTAAGGCTGACTTTATTTAACCTATACAAATATTAGTATATTTTATAACTAATAAATGAAAAGTTATATTATACTGCGAAAAGAATCCAGACAACAAAATAAATTCTAAACTATCGATTTTTATTTCGATGAACTCATAAACATTATATTTAACTACATGAGCGACTACAATGGAACAAGAACTGTTTTAATTCCTGGTGGTTATACAACCTTGAGATGTACATGAACAAATTCAATGACTGCAAATGGTGACGTGGTAGAAAGTATATAAGTGGAATACACTAAACTCTACTAAAAAAGTTAAAATTACTCAGAATAACTATTATACGGTGAATATAGCGAACATTAACGATAAATCATTAGCATTTAGTAGCCCAAGATCTATATACGTATCAAATGAATATAATACTCTTTGTGTTTATTTGGAATCCGACAATTTTAACATTTTCCTCCATGAGAACAATAACACCACTAATTGCTGTAATAGTTATTATGTGTGTTTACTAGAGTCTCTACCTGTCAATTCTTTTTCTCCTTGACTTTGTCTTATACAATGTTGATGGTAATAGGTATGACACACAGAATAAATATCAGCATAAAAGATGAACATGGAAAAGTCCTTTTTACGGTATGCATGTAGCATACCTTTTTCAGGTAAGATAAAAAATACCATTATGACAGAGATGTTACTGAAATAATGCCCTAGTAAAAATCCTTTGGAGACTTTACGCAATGTAGGATCTTCTGCAAACACTGAGACAGAAAACAGAAGCAATGGATACATCAATATGTGACACAATTAACAGTGACTTAAACCTCAACTGTGACCATTTTTCTAATCTAAGATATTCGATTAAAAAATTGTATGTAGCTTATAAAATGTTTGTACAAAAACTAGCTTATGTTTATATACGTAAGATGTTGGGAGATAACTTTAAAGGATACAAAATATGGATTGGACAAGGTTAAGATAAATGACCCACTACCACTATACAAGACCAAATCTGAAGCTGTATAAAACGTTCAAGTCTTAAATAGTAATATGAACACAGCAGCAGTAATTATTGGACAAGTAATAGTTAACTGTATTGTATTTACACGAAACAACTATCTGTTCAAATTATTTGATCCTAATGGAGCTGCTGATGTAAACAATCGGGCTAGAATACGTGCGAAAGACATCAGCATAATCAGCATATCATACAGAAGCGATGATCGTTTCAAGTTGAATGACTGCAATATTTTCATGATATACAAGGAACGGTTAGGACAAAAAGGACTGGATAATACATTATCAGCGATACAATGATAAACGTACGATTAGTGGCAGATAAAGCATAAAATACAGGTAATGAAGCTATACATTTTATTTTCGAAAAAACAAAAAAAGTTAAGAGTACTAAATGACTTTCAGATACAGGCAGGCCATTGTCATACTTTTCCTTGGAATTACAAATTATACATAATACTTCCAAAGGTCTCTGAAGTGGTAGAATATGGCAATCAAGACCACAAACTAAAAAAAGATTTGTTTGCAGGACGATTAATGTGGAATCAATTGCATAATTGGTAAATGATAAATACATGGAATTTCTTTACTACAATATCACATGGCAGAGAATTATCGACATAGCAGTCAATGCCACTTTGATTAACATTACGATTCTCCCAAAATAGGTTTAACAGATTGCTTTGATACTGTTTAAGAAAGGTGGATAAAGTGATTCTGGTTTACAATTCAACAATGTAAAAATCTCAGTGACTTTAGAAGGTCTGCCAAATATAGATTATGCGCAGGATCTTCAATTCATACAAGAGTTCACAGAAGAAACAATGTGTTTCTCAGATGAAAGCAAAAATGCAATGAAATTAGTCCCGTAAGTTCTAACAATTTCTACAAGGATATCCTTTGCATCTGGTTTAATTTAAGGATTTAAGAAGTTCAAGCTTAAATCAGCAGAAAAGATAACGTAGATGCTAAGAAAAATAATATTTATTTTGTGTCTTGTTCTAAGGTAAAAATTCAAAATGAGCAACTATAATCATTCATGTTTTAAGCATAAATGTCACTTGTAATTTTTTGTGTCTCAACATGAATACATTAAGAATCAGTATCAGCCATTAACAGTCTCATTCTGTCACCTTATTGTCGCAACAAAATTCGCACATCAACTATTTGGATGATTCTAGCACTGTAAATCTACTATAAACAATTATTTTAATATGATTTTCTTGTTTTCAAACCGACTGGCAAATGATAAATCTCGGAGAATTTTCAAAATAATTATTCCTCTGTACATCATTTTATTGTTTGTTTTTTTTTTCTCCGCTTCTGTTCGCTACCTGTTTACGATTCCCTCTAGATAAAATATCAAAGCACAAAGCAGTTTTATATTCATGAACTATATCTTAAACTGTTCATCGTAAAACTAGGTTGCTGCAGGATAGATCATAAGAGACCATAATATTAAAATATTCTTTAGTAAACATTACATTTTATTTCTCAATGCCTTGGTGGTCAAGATTATACATGAAATTAGGTCGTTCTGTTCCCGTGAAACGCCACTTTGTTTATCTTTTTTAACAAAAATCTCATGAAGTTAGACATAAACATTATTAACCAGGAGAAACACCATTTCTGTTCTGAATATAACGGAAGAATTACCTATTCAGCCTATCTTCATCAGAATACAACTTTGGCTGTTCATGTTCTGCTCTACATTCCCTACAATTAAGTGCATAATCATCTATAGTATCTATGACATTTTGCAGGATCATAGGATTAACATCTCTCTCTCTCTCTCTCTCTCTCTCTCTCTCTCTCTATATATATATATATATATATATATATATATATATATATATATATATATATATATATATCCGTAAGTTATTAAGTTCTCAACTAAGCGAACAAGTTCATTATGCCACTTTTTGAAATGGAGATGTAAATTATATTTTAATATGGTAAATAATTAAAATAAATTGGAAACATCAATTTCCTTAATATCAAAAGGTTTCCACATACCAATAATGTTTATTTAAATGAGACGAGACTACAATTGTGTGTTTTTAAAACACATATCCCTGCCTTAACCCGTTTTATTACGTCTCCAGTAGGTTAAGCCGAAGGAAATCTCGATACATTCTAAACTATGACACAGGTGCAACATCTCCTCCGCACACATCATGACTCAGGGTCCAATTTAGTATTTAGATGTTTATACTTCGTTTTAGGCTGAATGAAGGTACATGCAGTTAAAATGCGGGGATGGGGAAATCAATAGTTGCCAAGCGATGGCTTGGACCCTTGGGTCAAGAAACCGTCATTGGATAAAATATATGTTATGCATATGAAGTCATTTTTTCATGCCCTGCAAGTATTTACCTGCTGATAGAATGGGAATTTCAATAGTTTTAATTTTGCAATTCATAGCCTAAGTTCCAAAATTTGGGAAAATTCCAACGTCATATACTGGTCGTACCAATGAATTCATATTTTAAGTTCCGACCAATGTATCTGATGATCTCGCACTTTTCAATGATATGACCCAGAGGCCATAGAAGGGCGTGCAAACCCCCAAGGACTGATATTATCGATATACATGTTTCACGCACAGCATACAACTTAATAGAAAATATAAGAAGCGAAATAGCAATTCAGCAGTCTAAGGGTGAGGGAATAGCTGATATCGCACTTCGCATCTTTGAGATTGGGCTAGAATATCAACATAAGAAGCTTTTAACAAAAAGTTCGAAGAATGTTTAAGAGAGTGTTTCAACATTTGGGTTGTATCTGTACATGTTTAAATTCAGGTCATCCTTTCTATATAATGATGCATAAAACTGACCTATGGGATGCTTTTTAGATGCCTGCTAACTGCAACATCCAGAAGAACGAATAAACAGAGACAGCTTAATTAATTTTATTGTGCTCTGTGTTTAGAGTTCGCTCAGCTTCTACTAAGATTCTGTATTTTCACTCTACTAAATTTGATTTTGTCTAGGAAAACAAATGTATACCCGTGTCTATCAGGCGACAAAGTATTGATTAAGGCAGATTTGTATTGTGCTATGACTCTAATTCTTTTAATAATGTAACAGAAAGAAAGTGAAACCAAGAATGTAAGTAAAATCAACAAGTAATTTATTTCTAGACAATTAAAGTGAAAATTCAAAAGACACTTACAATAACGTGAATTAAAGTCCAAATAATCCAATAATCCTAAGTGTCCTAATCACAAGTCATAAATATAGAATGTTCTAAATGAATTCCAGTAGCCTTGAATGTCCTAATGTGATAGTAGTCTTGAATGTCCTGATGTGTCAGTAGTTTTGAATATCCTGATATGCCAGCAAGATATAATGCAGAATATCTTTGAACGTATCCTCACATAAATCCCAATGTCAAGTATTAATCCAAACTGAGAATGAGCACTTTTGGTAATTCCAATGAATATTTCAAAAAAAGAATTCCTCTCTCAAAACTTTTTCAAATTTTCACAACTGTAATATCTGATTACTAAAATAAATTCCTTAATAATATCAAATTTGAGATAGGAATGAAATCTTGTTTACCAAATCTGTATAAATATAGAGGTAAGTCACCTGACAGAATATTCTAGAATATGAGTAACTCTAATGGAAATTCCCGGTGCGTATGTGACTTTTCTCACATAAGCCATAGAAAATTCCAATCTAAGTACTAAATGGTATGTAAACAAGTCTGACCTTGAACTCAAATGCAGTAAGTATGTTCTTTACAAAATGACCACTAAAGTACAATTTACCTCATCGACTCATATTATAAATTATATATATATATATAACAATTTTTCCTCTTTAGAAAGACATTAATTTCAAACAAAATGCGGACTTCAGCCACATTTGATTCTACAAAATGTTTAGGCTAACTTTAATCAAGATATACACGTTTAGGATATTATGTTTTGAAATATGGTCATTATCTCAGAGGTTTCCTTTGCTGACTACATAAAATGAATTATTGGTCTAAGCCTAACAAAAACTGTTTTATATTTTGTTTTCTCATATCCTCGCAGATGCCGTGGCTGCTTTTGCATAGTTTTACACTCAGTCTAAGTCAGCGAGACAAAAATGTCCAGTATTCACGGAGCGTCAGATTCAGAGTTATTGCACATGATGATGATGATAATTATTATTATTATTATTATTATTATTTTTATTATTATTATTATTATTATTATTATTATTATTATTATTATTGTATGATGATGATGAGTATAAATAGTAAAGAAGAATTGCTTGAATATTAAGGGAGAAAGGTACCTCTGGACGTCTTTGTAGCCCTAATGTAACTTTTTCAAGCTATAAACGTGTCTATTGTCAATTCGTATTTTTTCTGATTTTCTTCATTTAATAATTATAGGACTTTTCTATGGAATAAAAAAGTCGGAGAGAAAAGGAAATGTTGATCATTCTTGGCCTATAATCTGATTGGTTGAGAGGGTTGACAAACAAAAGGTACCTTTGAAATATTCATTTAATGGGTATATCATTGAAATTAAAAAAAGGACCATTAAATCATAATCAAGGTAAGTATATAAAGCACTTTGTTCGATCAGATCATAGTTGCAAGAATGTAATAACGAAATACTTGGTCTGGAAATTAAACCTTGATACCTTGCCTTTAAAGATCTTTTAACTATTTTATCAAAGGTGTTTCAGTAATGTCATACTATGTCAGCTTGGTTATTGGTAGCAACGAATCATAATGTGTATCTATTCATACTCAGATACACAGCATTCATACAATATGTATTTCATAAGTCTTATGTAAATGCGTGCATTTAAAAAGAATTGGATATTCACTTTAATGGACCTTTTATTAATACTTGGCATGACACCTTAAGATTTGATTTATCTTTAGCCATAGATCAAGAGGAAATATCAAGTACGACACGACAATAAGGCCAGTGAAGAACGTTGATACCCTGATGTAATCTTTTGAGAATTACACCCAAATATATTTTTTTAACCTTAATTCTAATAATATATTCCTATTTTTTACACTTATACATTATTATTCCAAAATCTGTTATTTACACATATAAGTTGTTCCCACTCCTAAAGTGAGATGCGGCGGTTCTAGCTTGAGGAGCTTTAGAAAGAGACGATGACAAGATTCATCCTCCTACTTAACTTCTCATAATACCTATTATTTTCGAAAATTTTCAAGAAATTTAACCAAAATTCAGGCAGAGGAAAAACAAATGTAAAATGGAGAAACCCCTGTCTGCTCTGAACAGGATTCGAACACGCACACTTTAAGGTCGAGAATGTGGTACGATAACTACTTAGCCACAGCATATCAGGGAAAAGATGACAAGTATCTTTAACACATAAACCCACTAAAGGGAGGAGAAGAAACACTTAAATGTTATTGCGAATCTACATTAACAAACAGTAAGATTACACATTTCAGTTAATCTTTCTAGCAGCTTAGGAGGTGTAGCATTGACAAGTTTTATCCTACTGCTTGTCTTTTCAAAATACCTCCTTTTCGAAACTGTTTCAATCAGTTTCCCCCAAAATATACCCGATTAAAAGCGAAAAACTTATTGCCATCCACACCAAGCACATATCCAGCCCACAAATTTCAATATAATCCTCTGAGTGATGTGAGGTGAAAATTATGACAAAATTTGTCACGCGCTGGAAGACGCGCTGTAAGACGGACAGACTGGTTCACGGGGGCAGTAACTATATCATTCCTCATAAATGATGTTCAGGTATAACACAAATGTTGCACTTTATAATTTAGATGATGCTGTCTTTTATATGATGTCATCGTTAGTATTGACTTTTAATGTCACACTTACAGTCATTGTAACGTCTTTTGCAACACTGCAAATGGTACGAAAACGGTACGGTACGCATCTGATACAAAAACGGTTAGAAATAGTACGAAGACTAGACGGTACGATTAAGAAGACGGTTTAGAACTATGCGGAATGATACTAAATAGTTAGATACGGTAGAAAACAGTATGCTGACCCGGCAACATATAAATAGTTTGAACTCGTGATCATACAATTGACAATGAATCCTTTAACTTTCATGACAGCTATCCTTGGTTACAAAGCATGCCATTTCTTCAGCAGAAAACAGAATTTCAATAAATAAAGGTACTGTAAAGCTGGGAAAATATCCTGAGACGGTACGATACGCTACGGGGGTAAATAGATTATTTAAAAATTGTAAGCGAAAATGGTCTCAAAAGACGTTACAAATACAATAAAGTCAGTCTAAGCTTGTGATACAAGCGAATAAAAAATAGAGGTACAGAGGAGACTAACAAATAAAGAGGAACAAAATGCACATTGATATTAAGTTACAAGATGGATCTTGACATGTCTGGAAGGAAAATTTAAATCTCAACAGTCAAAACAGTTTATTCGAAATGGGTCTTTATATGCGCAACTAATAAATTCATTTGAGAGATGGAATAACTGCCAAACTCAGATTTAATTTACTGTCCAGATTTTCGCTCTCCCGTTATTGTGACACAACTCTCTATAGCGCCATCTGCTAACGCCTTGAAGAAATGGCATGCTTTGCAACCAAGGATACCTGTCATGAAAGTTTTTTTTTTTTTTTATATTGTGAAGAATACGCAGATGAAAGACATTTACCCAATATTTCATGATGCCTTAAATTTCTAGATCAAGAAAAAATTTAAAGAAGGATGTTTTCAGCTTCACTCTAAATTACAGAGGCAAAATTCATGTATAAAAATTTGGTCTAAAACCCACATAGAAACCGTAGAATTCTCTCTAAACTGTGGTTTGATTAGAGAGCATATGTAGCATGATTATATGGCTTGGTCTTGAATGTTTAAGACACGAAACCGATGAACGGCTTGCGAAATATTTTTAAGAGTAGCCCATCATTTGGATTATAAAGGTCAAGACATAGTTTCCGCACGTGCCAAGTTTTTACGTACTCATTAGCTTATATCTGTAATTACTTAATGAAATACTCATGAGTGTATCTGACGGGACGTCTGGTTTAATTATATGACCTTCAAAATATCAAATCAAAATTATATCTGCTTAAATTTTACTTTCTTTTTCTATGCATTTTCACGGTGATGGTGAAGAATAGGCACGGTAGTTCAGTTGGTAGAACGTCGGACTCGTAATCCATGTGTTGGTTGATCTATACTAGCCCAGGTCGGCCGGGATGGGTTACAGCGATGTGTACTTGGGAAAGGCACTTAGCTCCCATTTCCTCGGCATAATATAGCAATAATGTGTGGAACGTGCCGTAAAAAAAAATGTCTCCCGTTTCTGGTGAGTGATCTGAACACTGGGTTTACAATAAACTCTTTTGTCTAAGAGCTGTTTTTAAACCTTGTTTTATTTGCATTTGTTTCGGAGGCTTACAATTCTAAAACCGTGCTCTGGATGGTGAGGCTCTTTTATGTTTTATTTAATGAAATTTGAATAAGTACATATATGTCACACAAATTTGGAATGCACGTGCGTGACAAACAGTATAACTCATTTTGCCTAGTTATTTTGCGATATTTCAGCACTTAACATCAGTATGGAAGTATTTTGCTTTGGTTCAGTAATAATTTTAAACAAAACACAATTGCCACAAGTAACATATTCTCGTGGTAGGAGGACATTACGCTACAAAAAAATATTTCTTTTGAATTTATTTATCTTGAATGAAAACATGAAACAATATGATTTGGGTTTATATGCAATGGCTGACATATTCATCTTTTTCATCGTCATATGTGTAATTATGTTTGTTTAAAGGCAAGATAAGGTGCATACATCGTGATTCGAAATTCGGGATTTAGGCAACCTCTGTCGAGTTAAGGGAGAGATGTCTAAACATGTAAGAAGATACCGTTTAATTCAATGCGTAACACAAAAAAAGTTAAAAAGACTGTTTTAGTGGTCTTATCAGTTAGGCTGACGTATATGTGAAAGTTTTATGTTACTGTCATGTGAATCTGTTGAGAAATATATTAATGTATATGACGATTACCCACATGAGTTACATAGCGGAGGTAAAGGTAATAAAAATCTACACAAAATCAGTGGTGACCTCAAAGCTATCTGACAAAAGTTGCTTAGAATTTGATTTATTGATAAATATAGTATCAAACATTGTGGTGTATGGCCTTAGTTTAATTTATAAATAATTATAAGCTATGCTATCCATACAGTGGATATAACAGACTTTAATTTGAAAGACGTCTTTAAAGTTACATGTTCCAGTTACAAAAATATCATTGGGCTACTATCAGTGATGTCACCTTCTTAAGAGTAAGTACATAATATCGGCTGCATAATTATTTCTTTCTAAATTTTCTAGCAAGGAATGAGAATCACGGAACCTAATCATTCATTTATTTGATACAGCACTGAATTCATACTCCCTCTTATCATCTCCCGTCTTGTTTTTGTGCACAATAAGGCAATGAAGAGGATTAATGCACATTCCTGTACGAGATTTATGCGGACGGCAACTATTTCATATGGAGAAATAAATAGCATTATATGATACCCTGTAATCCGACGCATTACCTAAAGGATGAAGTAGTGGTATGCATTACGCAAATGTTGTGCGTGAAATGAATATCGGATATCATCTCAGATATTATTTGTCATGGAGAGATTAAAAGTAATCTAAAAATAAAATCGATATGACTTTACAGTCAAATTAGGAACTTATTCCTGGTTTATTTGCATGCATTGCGAAATAGTTCATAAATGTACATGTATTTGGACCAAAATGGTTGTACCAATAACTGCTTGGCAGAATGGGGCGATGAAAAATGAAATAGGAAGATTTAAAGAAATCATATAGGTATAATAAAAAGAAGATATACATATTTTTTTAAACAAAAACATATATTAAGGACTATGCAGGAACCCTTTAGACATTTTATTTGGTATGATATCTGCATAACATACATGCACAGTGATAGTCGAAAAAGAATGCGTCTGATGGAATTACACAGTGTCTCAAAATGTCACTGATTAATCTATATGATTTGATTGATACGTTCTTTAAGATACGTTCTTTAAGAGTTGAGTCAACATCTATCTAGGCTGAGAATTATAATAACATGATGACATGAAATTCCTAATTCAAATATGTATTGCCCGAGTAATGACGTCTCTACAGATGAAATATTGTCATAGAAAGACAAAGAAATTGAAATTTAAGCTGTATTGAATTTTTTAGATTACAAATATTTATTACCGAATATAACAAAATACTTATAAGACTTATTTTAAATTCGTTACTTTTCATTGGCATCAATATGGAGGTATGGGCTTTGGATATGACAAATAATAATAATAATAATAATAATAATAATAATTATTATTATTATTATTATTATTATTATTATTATTATTATTATTATTATTTTATAGTTGTAATAATAAAGTTGCAAGGGAACCCTAAACAATATTAAGTCATGTCTCGTGAGTAAAGGTAATGATATTTGGGTTTATTATGTGGTTTTAGCAATAATTGCAGGAGAAGATATACTATTTAGTGAGATCCACGAAATGTATGACTGTATTTTAGTATCGGGCTATACCCTGAGTAGTGTGAATTATTTACGTGAAGTTTGTAGGGACGAGAAGATTAGTACTAATTAACAAGTTATACATGTGGCTATTCGCATTTTTCACCGTCCTGATAAAGTACTTTTTTTAAAAAAGGGTGGCGGTGTGGTGCTTGAATAATGTCAATCAAAAAAGTCTTTGATGGCAAGATCTACCCAAGCTCTTTGCATGCTAAAATATTAATATTCTGAAGCCATACTATTCAATTTTCTAAATCCGTTTACCATTTCCATCGAATAAAAAGTTTGATACAACAAAAAGTTGGTTTATACATAATATAACATCACCATCATTGTTATTATCATCATCATCAATATTCTTATTAGTATTAGTATTACCATTATTACTCTCTTCCTCAACATGCTTATGGTATTTCTTCCAAGTCCTTACCCCTGTGATTGGGCCACTTCCCGTGGTCATAGACTCAATGACCTTTCTCAGTATTCTTGCTGACCCATTGGGTCACGCTTTATATAGTAGAACTGCATGTAGTGTTGTTATTATTATTCTTAGTTCTCTCACCACAATTAGTTCTAACAGCTTTATACATTCAAATGTATCGTACCAGGCATGGTATTATATATGTACTGTCTCTGTCCTTAAGCCGTATTGCGTTTGACCTCATTGAGAAGGCTTCCTTTTTGGACTACGGCTAGGCATTCTTCATCACTTTCTCTGCAATACTTTTCTAGGGTATTTTATTCTACACATAAGTATTCTTTAATACTTATCATTCCTCTTGCCTACACTTTTCATGGAATGTATTGTCTGTTTACTTCTGCGTCTGTAGGCAGTGCACTACAATTGGTATATATCATTCATGACTTTCATTCCAGTTTTTCGGGTTTGTTTTTTTTTGTTTGGTGTTTTTTTCCGTTTAATCCACGGTTTCATCTGTGCGTCTGATTATGGAGACTTCTGTGTAGTGATAACTGCAACTGTTTTCCATCTACAACTTTGACTCCAGTACGGTATTCACCAGCGCAACATTCTGTTATCATTTTTTTTACATTTCATCTCTTTTAAATTTCATGCTGTCAGCCATAAGAATCACGTGTATGTGTAGTCTTTAATACTCCCTAGTTTGTTTTAATTACTGGTAGTCAGGGAATTTAACGCATTTTGTCTTTTATAATTTGCTATGCTTGTTGCTTAGATCCGCGCACTTGTAGATTTCAAATTATATTTGGATTTCATTGATAGTAATTGTTACTGTCCTCCTTGAAGAGCTCTTCCGGGTAAGTATCTTGTCTTATGGTGTCTCAGCACTCTTGTCAGGGGAATAAGTGCAATATCAAACAACAATTGCTAGAATGAATGTCCTTGGGAGATATCGCTTTTGTTCTTGACATCACCCAGTGTATTGCACTAAATCTTGAGTTACGTTCTCCAGGCCTTGTGTGCTCTCTGCTATGATTATTCGTGTGTATCTCGTTATACCGACTAGTTTCAGACACTCCATGAACAATGAGTGGAGTATTATGCAATAGGTCTTGTAGTTGTTGATCCTCATCATGCACATGTTCTTTAAGTCTTCTGCAGCTATTATTATTATTATTATTATTATTAACAAAATATGGTTTTGAACCCGCTTATCAAGGGTGTCCTCTCAGACAATCCAGTTCAATCCGTGATCTCAGGAAAATCTAACTTTAGCAAACGCTTCGGATAATGTTTATAAATAAAACTATTCATACAATCGTACATGTAACAAATACAATCGAAGATGTAACCAGTACAATCGTACGTGTAACAAACTGGCGTCATAATTGATCAAATGCATTTCATAGGAGTAATACTTTTAATCGTTTGGCGTTATATTTTTCAAAAATAAGGGAGACATTCTAATTTATGGAACATAAATTGTGTGATGCTTTTGTGGAAGAGGCAGTAATTGGAAATATTATTGCTTCCAATTTGGAGTCTCATATACAATGAAATACGTATTATTCTGTATGAACTGAATCAAGTATTTGCATGTCTAATATTTTCAATGTATTCCAAGGTAATACGATTTACCTTCAAATCCAGCCTTATTCATAAATTATAAACACCTCTCACCTCAGTCTAGACTGAGCGTACAGTTCAATACTTCTATAATTAAATGTCTTGATATTTGCAAACTCATATACAATGAAATACGTATTATTCTGTATGAACTGAATCAAGTATTTGCATGTCTAATATTTTCAATGTATCCCAAGGTAATACGATTTACCTTCAAATCCAGCCTTATTCATAAATTATAAACACCTCGCACCTCAGTCTAGACTGAGCGTACAGTTCAATACTTCTATAATTAAATGTCTTGATATTTGCAAACTCTGGCGAACTGTATTACAATGAGACACTGGGTACAAACAGCAGATGTTGTGTTGCTGTTTCAAATGGTAAAGAAGAAAAAAATGTTTTTGAGCTAGCAAATTTAATAATTTTCAAATTTGAATACACTATGCAGTGTGTGTCATCCTAGTGCAATTGTGACGACGTATCAAGTTGACATATTAGTTATTGGAGCACAATCGATAGAATGGTGATACTACATGACCTAATTTTCAAATAAGCCAATATTCGGTTCAAATTATATTTGAATCCGTGTAGTAGACATTATTAAAGAATACCTTGCAAACGTGTACCAGTTGGGCGATTTTTTTTTTCTGTCATTATATTGTCAGCCTTTCTCTCACGGCATAATACATCTTGTCAGACTATATGCGTTCTCCATTTTGGTCTAAATAATACGATGCCTACCTAAGTATGTGTATGCCATATCATATATTTATTTGCAGAGCAGAAACATAGGAAAAAAATGTTTGTTATAGCACGAATGCAGCAAAGCATTTATTAGCTATGCAGGACGTTTACCGTGGTCTGCTATTCCTGCTCGATATTTTTTCTCAATTTCTGTTCCATATATGAAATATTTTCACATTTACAGTATGGTAACTTTAGATGTGAATCTCTACCACAAAACGGTACTAAAGGTGCATATCATCTTTCGTGTTTTACAAATTATATAAGATTTCTCATACAGGTGATAAAATAAGTTTTTTAAAAATCAAATCAACAAATATAAACACACACGTTATATATTCACTTCAACTAAACTGAGGATTGGTTATCTTTTATTGGAGTGTATATATTCAGACATGCACAAGCACAGGCCTATGAAACAACCTATCACTGATTGCACCATATTGCAACGACCAGTACCACATGTTTGTGCAATACGTTGTTCAGCATTTGTGTGACATTATGCTTTGCTAACCGTAAATAGACTTTAACTTTACGATAGGGAATGAACGATTTGTTATCCATTTTACTGTTGTATTTAGGGGCCCCCAGTTGTCGTCTCACTGTTGCATTTACTGCAACTATTTGCATATACTTGCATTGTGATTCAGGTGAACTAATTTTATACATTTTGATTTATATCATAAGTGCTGATACTTCCTGTTCTATTTTAAGGAATATGCTACATTTAACCTAAAGAGAAGTGGATTATTAAAACACACATATGAGCACATATACCCATTTCCTTACTTCAAAAAGATAGGACATAAAAGTGATATTCATTGTCCATTTCAGAGTTACATAATTTTCATATTTTATATTCATAAGAAATAGGAGCCGCGGTATCTCAGTTAGTAGAGCATATGACTCATAATCCAAGGTTCGCGGGTTCGATACAGGCCCAGGCCAGCCCGGGTTGGCTGCCTCGGTGTGTCCTTGCTAAAGGACTTAGCTCCCATTTCCTCGACACGATATAGACAAATATGTCTTCAAAGTACCGTTAAAACCAAGAAAAACAAAACAATGGTAAACAATACGCTTGTATCTTCTAATATTTAATCTTAGCTGTAATTTTACCTGTTTTAACATAATTACCATATTTTATAAATATGCGTCATCTAAATCATTTACCAATATTTGTTGATGTGCACACTCGCATTTTATTCACTTATTCAAATGTTTTATATCCATATCATTTATTCACATTTTGTTATTGCATGAAAATATCTTCACATCGTTTTCTAAACCTTTGTATGAATACTCTCTCATAGTCAACGTCTTGTCTTAACCATATATCACCAAAATCCATGTTTAAAATGTAATGGTCGGACACTATTTACCCAGCAATCGCAGTTTTCACAACACAGATTTTCAAAATCGCTTGGGGTATTGCGAAATGTGCCATCATTTTACAACGGTGTTGGTTATATATTTTATCAAGCAGTATGTACATGTACCTCAAAAGGACTGGAATGACAATTGGTACACATTACAGTGATTATCACTGAGTATTCCAAGTACTGACACTAACGCAGCTTTCTCGGTAAACAGAAATGTTTTTTCGTACATAATCTGAGTGCACTTAAACAAAATAGATCTCGTCCATGTCTTGTTTTTTTTTTAAATACATGTTGCAGAATCATGTAAGTAAGTAAACGGAAAATAGTTGGGAAAAAAAAATTTATATTTTAATTAAAAAAATATCTTTAAATACTTTTTGAAATTATCCCGGACATGCCTTGATGCTCATTTTCGGTTAAGAAGTGAGACATAATATATGAAAGAACCATATATATATATATATATATATATATGTGTGTGTGTGTGTGTGTGTGTGTGTGTGTGTATACAGAGAAATAATTAGCATTATAAGATACCCTATAATCCGAAGTAGTTGTATGCATTAAACAAATGTTGTATCTGAAATGACTATTGTGTATCAGTTTAGTCATTATATGTCAAGGAGAGATTAAAAGTAATCAAAAAATAAAAGTCAGTATGATTTTGCAGTCACATTATAAACTCATCTCAGGTTCATTTGTATGCATTGCTAAATAGGTAATAAATGAACTTGTATTCGGACACAGTGGTAGTACCAATAACTCCTTGGCAGAATGTGACAATGAAAAATGACATAGTAAGATCTAAAGAAATCATAAATGTATAATAAAAATGATGAGATACATACCTTTATAAATATATATATATATATATATATATATATATATATATATATATATATATATATATATATATATATTATAAGAACTAAAACCACAGAGGAACCCTTTAGACAATTTTTATTTTTATTTTTGTGATTTCTGTATAATATACAATCACATCAGTAGTAGAAAAATAAAATGCTTATAATGGAATTATTTCAGTGTCTCAAAATGATAAATCTATTTCGCTTGATTGATATGCTTTTTAAGATTTGAGTAAACACCTATCGATGTTGAGAACTGTGTTAGCATGATGAAATGAAATTCCCAATTCAAATATGTATTGCCCGAGGAATGACACGAACGTCTCTACAGATAAGAAATTGACATAGAATGACATAAGAAAATTGTACTTGAAGTTTTATTTATTTACTGAGATTAAAAATATTTATTACCGAACAAAATAGTTATGAAACTTATATCTCAAATCCGTTACTATTCACTGAAATAAAGATTTTGGCTATGACAAATACTACTACTACTAATAATAATAATATTAGTAGTAGTAGTAGAAGTAATAATAAACTGCAAGGAAACCCTAGACAATATTTAATCATGTCTCGTGAGTAACGATAATGACATTTGGTCTATTGTGTGCTTTTAGCAATAGATTCAAGAGAGGATAAGAGATTTTGTGAGATCCACGTTGTGTATGGCCCTATTTCAGTATCGGGTAATCAAGTTAGTAAAATTTTCGTTGACGCTTATTATTTTCGAGTTTGAATGTATTACCTGAAGTTTGTAAGACCAAGAAGACTAGTACTGATGAACAGGTTATACATGTGGCTATTCAGTGTTTACCGTCCCGAAAAAATAAAAAAGCGGTGGGGGCAGGGGCATACTTGAATAATGTCAAATAAAAAGGTCTCCATTGCCAAGATGTATCCGAGCTCTTTTGTGTGCTCAGATATTAGTTTTCTGAAGCCATACTATTCAATTTGCTAAAACAATTTGCCAAGCAGTGAAATAACATGTCAAGGGCATGCTGGATGAATATAATACAAGCATAAGCATAGATGTTCCCCTGAAAGATGCCCGATTTTTATGAAAACCAAATTTATTTTATTACTTAAACTTTTAAAAAGGTCGACTCTAAGTCACACAATCAGTACTATACATTAGTTTAGTTACATGCATACTGCTCCTGTTCATATGTAACTTAAATTCTCTAGACTAATCAAATTGTTCTAAGTATTGTGTTGACCTTCAGGGGAATATCATAATAAACTATGCCTATTTTAACCGTGTGATTTCTCCTGCATATGTATACGCATTATTATTATTATTATTATTATTATTATTCAAACATTACGATAATGTAATCGGTTTCGAAAAGAGAAAGATGCAAAAAGAGGCTTGAAAGACCCAAGAGAACATGCAGAGTAAGGAAATTACGAAATACATACAATCGGATTCAAAACATTTACGTAAATGTTTTAAGAGATCACCACGTAATCGTAGTTGCGGAAACCTTTTGCTATGTTCCACAATTGCAATATAAGGCTCCCTGTCATAACTACCAAAAGCATAGTTAAGGATAAAAGGTGAAAATGTGTGATATAAATACGAACAAAAAGACAAAATACAGCTAGGGAGATGCAGGGCCATACGAATGAACTACATCTGCAAGATAAAACAACTTTCATTTTCTATGCTGTTTTCCGTGCAGGTGGAGTTGTTTATAGATTGCAGATAGAAAGTGAAATAGCCATCCACCTTATGAATACTTTTTTAAAAATCAGAAATAGTTTAATTTTTACATTCTAACTGGAATGATGTGAAGCTGATGAAAGAATATATTGTATTGACAGTAATAGGTGTCTTTAAGTTCCTAATTTTAGACTTGTCTTACAAAATATAGTGTAATTTCTTTTGACATTTTCTTTTCTAATAGATCCTTATGCAACCAATTACCCAATTACATGATTTGGAGATCTATTGCTAAACGTGGACGAAAGAAAGATGCTTCCAAAGATATGTATGAGTATTTAGTTTAAGACTTATCAAGATGAATTTCTTGGTATCAGATTCATTTAGTTTCATACATCAAGGAAAGGTCCAAGGTAAATTAAAAGTTTTAAAGAGTAGAATTCGTAGATGAAGAAGATGAAAAAAAGTAAAATATCAGTCCGCAATAACGTTAATTTTCAATATTTCATGTTGTACCTCAAGTGTGCGAATATGATTCTTCGTTTATTTGCTAGATTGACGAAATGTGAAGATATGAGCTCGTTCTTGATTTGAAAACAAACCACTCATCTGATCGAATATATGCTTATAAAAATACAGTTTTTCACATAAATCGGTCAAATTTGTCAGTAGTAAGTACGGGCGATAATATGAAAAGAAGTAAAAGGACGTGATTTTTTTTAACAGATGGAAGATATGAAACAATTGCTCCAAACTAAAAGAAAACTTATAGCTTAATCACCAAGGTCCAATCACTTATCTGGCCCATTATCGTTTTACGTTTTGAGGCTAAATTCAAATTTAATCGCTGATTTTGATAAATAGCTTGAAATTTGTATGTACATACATATATTCATCGTGTTCTATTTGTTAAAATTCTTAAATGTGCTATATTTCTGAGCATGAGTAAAGAAATCAATACATTAGATGTTTGCACTAGTTTATGAGACAAGTGACCAGTTTCGTCAAATTCTAATATCATCTTGAATCTTCGATGCACACAAACAATATATAATTAAACTATTTCCTATTTCATATCTAACTGATGATTATTGTAATCATGCATTTTTCATAACGGCGAAAACATAAATTATCTTAAGCACAACAAGAAAGACTAAATTGATAGTCCTTTTTTCTTGGGATTTCAGTTTTGTTCCAAAGCAATTGACAAATGCTAAATCCAAAGATGATCAATGCCTACTAATTAGTATGACATTTTTATTGAACCACATATTTTGTTTTTAAAGTTTGACCACTTTATTAGAGATTGGATTTGAATTATTTAAAAATTCAAGAAGATTGAATAAGCGATAGTGGAGTTATCACAGGCAGAAACTTAAATGTTTATATAGTGAAATTGACCAATGTCTCCAGCCATCATTGAGCAAAACCACATTATTGGCAACAACTGCAGAATGGACATTCACATCAAACGGTACTTTGAGATGGTGGATGATGTTATAATGTTGTGCAGGTAAAAGAATAACAAATGTGTTCATATTAGTTACACATGTTCACTTCAGTTCTCTATCTGCTTTTTTGTTTCTCATATATAGTACGAAAGAACAGGCTTCGGAACATATAAAGTACAACAGTCAAGCAGCCAATCCATTAAACATATTGGCAACTAGATCTTTTTTAATTAATGATTAATATTACATGCTTAAAAGTTGATCTGATGATCAGGTTCTGACCTTGAACATTTTTTTGCACAATATAACAATACCGTTTTGCAAGCTAACTACAAGATGCCTTCGAGATATAGGATTGCTAAATTGTATAAATGTTAACGTAATTTCATTTTTTAAAATGTAATGTTCTAATTACACACCGACATTGCAACCCTTATCCGCCCATTCACCTAAACGTAACTATTATTACGCTGACGCTTCCAGGGGAAAAGAAAAAAAAAAAACCCATTCTTTCTTAGATCATGTGCAACTTACTCATACTCTGACTTTCGTGTATAAACAGTATTTCTGTTGTCTCAGTCATATGTATAAGATGACAATGACCACATAGTTATTTTTGATTTGTGTTATGAATTGTTCTAGATGAATTAGACGTAAATTAGTGTGGGTGATAAATAGACAGAAAGTCAGTCCCCCATCCTCCGCTCTCTCTCTCTCTCTCTCTCTCTCTCTCTCTCTCTGTCTCTCTCTCTCTCTCCATTAGTATTGAATACACACGTAAATTACTTTGTTTCTCTATCTTGCTATCGTTTAATTTTAAATTATTTGATAATTTACATCCACAATGATTTTGAAGTTGTTTTCATAGCATCGAGAGGATTAAGCGGCCAATTTTGCAATTTTAGAATTGCTTCACAATGTCAATATGCATCTTCGTTACAAAAGATGTGGACACACTGTGTTTTATTATGATGATTATAGCAGTGTATCAAGTACTAGTATTCACATTTTCCTGTCAGAAAGATTTTACAAACAAGCATGATAGAAAGAAAAAGCTCAGATTATTGTTTACCTTATTTTAATTATTTTGTTTGTTTTCTTTGTTTCATATATATATATATATATATATATATATATATATATATATATATATATATATATATATATTGCTGTTATTTTCTGAGCAGTATACATACTATTCTAGGTATTTAAAACATTTATTTCAGATTCGTATATAGATCAGATATGTGTAAGAAAGAAACAGGAAAATAGGGAAAGAGGTGTAAGCAGAAATGTTTAAATAACGAAAAGTATTGAGAGGAACAAAAGTAAAAAACATGCGTATGAAATAGACATGTATACATGTATATGTCTTAATAAACTAGAATATAATTATATGATGTACAAAGTGTAAATAACAGTAATTTGGGAATTTGTAGATAGCTATCAGTTTTCATTGATAAATGATCTTTGATGAATCAAAAGAAAACAGTGTAATTTTAGTTTCACTGGCCTTAAAACATTGATTATTATCATTATTCTGAAATTATTTTTATATCCCCTCCCCAATAAACCGGATTTAATAACATAATGACTGACAAACAAGGTCGTTATCTATGTCACATGTGGTACCAGACACCAAATTATGTTAAACAAGAACCAATGAAAAGAAAACGAGAAAATATTACAAAAAGCAGATACATTCTTTAACTTACGGAATCACAGTCTTATTAGAGTATTATACTCTAGGCCTAACTTATTTTACCGATAGCATTTATTTTTTTTTTGCGATTTCAAAAGGACAATTTCGAAGTGCTCAGTATTGTTAGCGGTAAATATCAAACATTTGCAGCTGAGGAAGATTAATTGGCCATAACAGCGACAATATTAGACTGTTCGATATCTCTAGATGAAGAAAATAAATACAGATGTTCAACATGAGGCATCTCTTTCCCGGTTTTCAAAATTATAAAATGAAATGTCCCCTGAATGTGGTATTTCTTATTCTTAAATAGATTTCGTAAGTTATTACTGTTCAAAGAATTTAAAACATCCGAGAAAAAATAATATGTGCAAGTACCGTGTATACCTTCAATTGGGGAGGGGGATATTACCCGCGACTGTACAGTTCTAATCTAAATTATAAGAATTTGTCACAATCCTGTACTTGTTGGGCATTTCTCTTTCCTCTACCTCGTCTTTCATAGGCACATAAATAATAATTTTGAGGCATATATTTGTCATAAAAAGGGTTATATATTATTGATGATTTCAGGTTTTCTAATATTTCTTTTGCTAAAGATTTAACTGGCTAAATGTCACTGGAATCAAAACGGACTGTTGTACAAATGAAATTGAAAATAGAACACGGATTTCGATAAAGAGTGTGACACAAATAGTTCCCGTATGATTCACCTTGCCAAATTAAACACTTTACTTAGAAACATGGATGTCACTATTTAAGCTTATATAAACAATGAATTGTTTTTATATACTTTTGAGGAAATCAAAACAAAGATGTATTTTTACAAGATATTGAAATTCTCGTTACACTGGAGAAACACGCATCTGTAAAACTAACAAATGGCAATATCTCACAAAATCAACTAAGATCAGCACTGGTCATTGATACGACTTCAACCTTGTTTTGTGTTATGTGAAGGGTCTTTACAAAGTATGCATCTGTTTTGCTGCACGCGTGTTTGAATAAATATACAGAAAATAACACTGTAAGATACTTGTATACACGTGTCACTTCCCGTGAAGGGTGTGAACCTTATTTCCCAGAATAAGAGAGGTTGGGTTTTTTTTTTTTTTTTTTTTTTTTGTTCCTTGAACCAGAATATTCACCCTCTTAAATATCTATAAAAAAACAGGAAGTTGCTTCTAGCTGTAAAGCTTTATTTACATTTACAATGAGTCCAACGATTACGACTCAGTTCATTAAATATCGGGACATTTACATAGTCATATTGTCTTTGATTTACAACCAACTTTAATCTAGATGCGTGTATTTCTTTCTCCACTACACAGAGATTCGTTGAATAAAATTGTCTTTGCCGAAATAAACGAAACTGAAAAATAAAAATAGGTGCGTATCATCATATTGTCTATCAAACAGCTTGACTTGACTGTACTTTATAAAGCTATTAAATTTAACTACTGTTAATGTTGGCTAATCAACACAACTTAATGATACAACTTTGTACGATTGAAACCAATATTATTAGAAGAAGCGTTAACACATCAATTTTGAGCCAGCCGAAATCTTCTTTCATTCATTTGCTTTTTTCGTCTCTGTCGTAATCATCATCATCATTATTATTTGCTTCAAATATTCGTGACCTTTCTACGTTCTCTGGTCATGTCACTCTACCTCGTTAGATTTTCTAGTTCCCTGCGTGCGACGTGCGAGTTCCTTCACATGTAAATCTCTATCACAAATTTTGATTATAGGTGCAAATCATTTTTCACTTTTTTTTTAATTATAAAAGATTTCCTATAAAGGTAATATAATAAGTTTTTAAAAAAATCTCTTCATAATAAAGCGATATTCATCTTTCAATTTCAGAGTAACACAATTGGCATGTTCTATATTCATAAGAAATAGGATCCTCGTTTGCTCAGTTAGCAGGGCCTATGACTCGTAATATAAGGGTCGCGGGTTCGATACCGTCCACGTAATTCTGGATCAACTGCCTCGGTGTGTCGACATAATATTGCCAGTAATGTAACTGCGGTAAATTCCCCGCTATTAACATAGTTATAATTCTCCTCAATATGCATCGCCTAAAACGTCTAAACATTGGTGACGTGTAAAATCTTGCTTTGTTCAGTTAAACAAATGTTTAATTTCCATATAATGTATTCACTATATAATTGTGAAATTAAAATATCTTCACATCGTGTTCTAAACCTTTGTATGAATACTCGCTCATAGTCAATGCCTTGTCTTAATCATATATCACCAAATCCATACTTAAAAAATAATTGTCTGATCCTATTTACTTAGCAATCGTAGTTTGCATAACACTGACTTTTTTAACATCGCCTAGGTATTGCGAAATGTCCCATAATTTCACAACATTGGCAGTTACGTGTTTTCTTTCAAGCACTGTGTACATGTACCTGTTTCAAGTGAAGGCAATGGGCTGTTATGACGGCTGGTGCACATTAAAGTGATTATCATTGAATATTCCAAGTATTAACACTAACTGTACTTTCTGAGTAAACAAAAGTGCTTATATACATAATGTGAATGCGCTTAAAAATATAAAACTCTTCCATGTCGTGTTTCTTTTTGTTTAATTATTTACAACTTTAAAAATTTGTGCAAACTTTATCTTCACTAACAGTTCATACTCTCGGGCGCTTCTTAAGAGTGGCTTTGCAAGGTAGAAAATTCTCAGATTATTGATCGGGAAGAGAGTTGATTTCATATAGTGCTGCCGTGTTTGTCGAGTAGCTTATTAAGCGGGGCTACATGATTAGTAACCGGAGATAGTGTTCACGTTGAGTCTGGTCAGATACTCATATTTCAATAAATATCCACAAAGTCTTAAGAATGAAAGAACCAATACTAAAACCGACGAGCTATCTCCCCTTTGCTTTGAATTTCCATCAAATGATTTTTTTAAAACTATTTTATTAAAGCGGCGGTAATATTGTGACACTCTCCCTCTGTCAGGGCGGCCTGACGCCTTACCTATACCACGGCTCTTAATAAAATGCTGAGTGGAATTTCAAGAAACTTTTGTATTTTTGTTACCATTGTGATAACAGTCTATGAGAGGGGCGTCATTGTTGGCCCCTCGTCCTTTGGATCCCTTGGAGGGGTCAAAGGTCAAATGTACAAAAATTGCAGTTCCATTGAGATTTCAGATATTTTCTGGCCCAGCTCCATGGATGAAATTATTCCATGAACAGCCTCATATAAGTGACGAATTGTACAGTATGACCAATTGTTTACTGCCAATGAATAGGTAGAAAACCAGGGGAGGGATACAAACGTGACCTTTTGAGTATGTAGCAAATCACGTTGGAATGTTTGGATGGCGTACCATCGTAGTTGCTTTAGTTTCAAATGTTTGCAAATAAGGTGTTAGTTTGTAAAACAATAATACATACATTACAGTTGGTATCTCATAATTAGTAGAATATTATAATTGGACAGGTCCATTTGTATGTCGCAAGTTCTGAGGTATAAATAGTATGCATAAACATCGGCTTGAAGAGAAATAGTACCCAATAGGCATAATACGATTCTATTTTATCACTGATGTAAAAACAGTAGAACTTATATTTTATATAACTTTCAAAAAATAAATGTAAGATTGTATATATCTAAACGTAGAGGGTTTAGCCAATTCTTAAGGTCGAACTCTAAATCTCCAACACCAACTTCTGGCATGCTCTTTAAGACCAGAAATTCCAGTCTGGAATAGTGATTGGACATATACCCCTTGTTTGCTATCCCATAATAGTCCCTTATCTTCTGTCCTCAGACCCCATCTACATCTATGTATTAAAATGATCGATAACCATCCATACATCTAAAACGATTATAGAAGTTTATACGAGTCGTGAAGTATATTCAAAAATGAGAGAACTTTGCTGCCCCAAAAAGAAAAACTCTTGATTAAATAAGTTAGACACATATACCGTTCGATTAAAAAAGAAACACAGTAAAATTATTAAGGCATCAGCTGGAGTAATGTGAAAAACTTTGCTTACTAATATAATTCAGTTTTATGTAGTGATGATATATGTTTCATTTGGTAAAGACACTCCATAAATATGATATGGAAAATTTAGATTGAGCAATTCCGTAATGACAGGTGATATTTAAATAACTTGTAAGCCGATATTATAAATCTAAAATAAGAATCATTTGCTACAGTACTATAGGTTCTGGGATGTTTTAGTGTTCTTGCACTTTCATTTCGACATATTCTACCTCCATTTTTGTGTTTAGAAGGTAATTATTTGCTAAATGAGTCAACACAAGTATTATGTTCACTATTTGTAAATAACTAATGGATTAAATTTATTTAAGACCGAAATGTATACAAATACTAAAACTGTGTATAGAGTGAGGGACTTTATAACAAAACGGTTCTTATTTACTTCAGACTGAACAGAGGAAGAAAAGAAAGAAGAAAAGATGAAACAAAGAGTTGCTTGAATGAAACAAAATGTCTTCCATGATCATTGTGTAAATACGTGACATACTAAAATTAAACGAGCTCTTCTATACAGCACTGGACGTCAAAACGCTTATGAACTGGAATCTAACCCATGTTATTCCCTGCATAGGTGAAAGAACAGGATATCAGGTTATATTGAATGATTTACCCCAGCAATTCAAACACCTGTCGAGTGACAGGCCTTGATCTTTATTCAAAAACTTATTATGATAAACATATTCATAACAAAACTCATACAGAGAGTGCATTTATTTATTCTTCCCAATATCAAGGAGAAATCGGTGCATGCCCGTAACCAGGGAATATTCCTTTGATTTGAAAGTACTCAAAAATGTACCTGAAATATGTGGATAGCTATGAATTTCAATGAATTTAGTTCAAAATAAGTCTGGTATTTATAATATGTTCTTTTTTCTCAGAACATTCTATTATAATCAGTTTTGTATCAAACGACAATAACAGTAAAAACGATCGATAAGAATAAGGGGAAATGATGATGATGATGACGACGACGACGCTGCTGCTGATAGTGATGATGACAACGACATCGACGATGACGATGACGATAAACAACAATAACAATTATCATCGTCATCATTTTCATCGTCATTAGTTAATCATACAATATGGATCTCCTTCTTCCCTTACTTCAATCCCGCCAGTAAGACCATTCACTATAGAAACAGATACATTTAATATAAGTGGTCTACCTGTTAGCGATAAGTGCTTTATCGGATTAGATAGAACAGGGAACAAGGAAGTATGCAGAGTGCCGCTTTTTCACGTTAAACTGATTTTTCAAATTTAACCTCAGTCCTTGTCTATTGATTGGTTAAGCGTCAGTCGGGGTTTTTGCATGAAATTTAAGGGTTTTGAGGTCGTTCAAAGTTTATTTAAAGACATTAATATAAGAATACCAGCACAAGTCTTCCTTATTCTGTGCCTATATTAAAAATACGACTTTTATTTCAAGTTCCTTAAGCTATTTAGTTTCAATGTGCTTGTTACGACATAAGTATTTCGCTAAATTTACCTAAGTAAGTAAGGAAGTAAAAAGTGATATACTTCAAACAATGAACTATAGAAAATGAAACAGTGTTTACAATTTACGTAGAAAGAAACCACAATCATTAAGATATCTGAATACAATGCTCCGATGGTTTCTATATAAATGAAAATGTAGGGAATATATTTGAAAATGCATGGTGCTGATGCCGCATATTGCACCGAAACAGTGATTCTACAACATTAACAAATGTACATTTTGGATACACTTATTTAATCAAATTCAAATATGAAAGTAATGAATATAGAAGAAATTTTTTTTTTTACTTTAGAACTTATTGAATATTAAGAGAATGAAAAAAATATGTATTTAGAGGTTAGTTGATTAAAACTGTTTCCTTGAATAACTACATGGGTTTATTTGTACTCCCAAAATTGATGATGAGTACAATTAACATGCATTAACTGCAAGGACTTGTATCTATTCAATTTAATTTTTGATATCAGAGAATATTTGGACGATGAAGTAGTTCTGAAATGATCAAACTTTGTGACAGGATGTGGAAACTATTTTTTATAGTTAAGATGTGTGGTTGTATGATTATTAAAAAAAATAATAAGGTACGTCGTAAATTTTGTAAACGGTATCTAAATCTCTCATGATCCACGAATGATGTTTATGTGGTTGAGGAATGTAGCATTTACCCGATAAATATATTACTAGTATACATGATGTATTAAATTTAGGCTACACTGAGTGCGCATTTATCAAAATAGATATTCTTGTTAGTGTTATTTAGTGTTAAAACGTCTGGATGGAAATATTTGTAATTAATTTACCTTAGACTTGCAAAAAACATGAATCACTGATTTCGTTGTGCAAAGATTAACAAAAATGGAGGTATTAATACATTTTGAGCCAAATATTTAGTTTTGTAAAAGAGACACAGCGATTTCGTGAGTTCAGAGCGAGGAACTTAGAGCTATTTTAAATGTTTGTTACATCGTGAGAAGTTTAAATTTGTAGGACTTGCACTGACTATCGGAAACATTATTAGTGCATCTCAATATTCGAGATTGGATAAATTTAAAATAATTTTGCCAAGTAGACAAGCCTAATAGTTAAAGAATTGAAGAATATAAATGTCATATTCTTTTAATATGTAATGCATATGAGGTTTTCAGAGGAATCACATGAAAACTGGCTTAACAATAAGATCGTTCATAAATCATAAATGTTATGCCTAATGATAAATATTAATAATAACCGCACTATATTTCTGCATTTTACTCTCACTTGACAAGGAGTCTCATATTTTGTATAATAATATAATGTGTTATGGTAATACACATTACCGAGTGTTTGTGTGAGCTCTGTTCCAACGTTATATAATGCAGAGTATTTTTTGGTAATTACATTTTGTTGTACTTGAAAGAAACAAATAGTTCTATTACCTACAAAGTTGAGACATTTGTTAAAATTTGAAGATTTGAGTTATGGTATTACTAAAGAAATTTGCATAAGCTTTTCAATGAAATAAAATCTTCACTTTGATATTGCTTCACATAGTAAAGTAGCCACATTGATGATGATGATGATGATGATAACGACGAAAACGTAGATAATTATAATAAGGACAACTACTATGCCATAACCAATTTTGTCACGTTAATATTACTTTGAATGATGCTGACTAAAATTAAATACAGTTTGATCAATACGCCGAGTTTATTACCAAACTTTTAGAGATGCATAAAGTAGAATTCATATAGGGCGTTAGAAGTTTAAGGTCTGAAGACAGCAATATGGTGTTACTTAGTTATTTCATTTTTCGTTTTGATCTTTCGTTGTTTTCTTTTCTTTTTTTTTTCTTTATTCATTCATTTTGTCAAATGAATGCCGTGAAAGGGAAAGTAATTTGTATACACTCAATTTGATTAATGAAGAATCAAGTAAATAAATAAATAAGTCAAATGTCTAAGCAAATATCTGCCCGATGTCGTAAAGATATGAATGAGTGAATAAATAAAGGAATGTATAAATGAACGGAAAATACATAGTTAAGTGAAGTTAGAATGGAATGAATGAATGAATACAAAACTTCATAATGTTTTAATGTTTGCAAATAATGATGAAACATAATGATGAAACGTACAAGGACATAATTACAAAAGTATTAATGTTAAAATTAAATCAGTGTTCTGTGATAATGATTTCGCTAAAACGGAGAACAAGCTGAAACACATAAACAAAGTAAATAGTATTTATATAGGTCAACAGCTGTTTTGTTGTTTTGATCAATAAATTAATGTCTGATATAGCAATTGTTTTTTGTTTTTTTGAGGGGTTTTTTGTGGCTAGAGGGAGAGAGTATTCATCGATATCGATATTTCTTAGTGATCAACACAGCTTTTAGGACTGAACTATGAACTATTCAACTTTTATATTCATTTTAGTTATATAGATCCATTATTGAGGTGCGCTAGCCTGGCACACAGTTGTTCTGTACCACTTCACTTGCTTGATTTATAATAAACGATATTATTTGCAATTGTAGAGAATAACAACTCTGTGCTACAAAGTTAGTAATATTAGACTGTTTGTATTCCTCACGTTACGTGACTTGAAATTAATCAAACAAGTAAACGACTTCCCCAAGATAATGGTGATTACACAAGATTTTACTAAAGTAACGATGTTGTAACATGACAACTGTAAATAGTGCCAATCACTGTTAAATGCACTTATCTAGATTCAACATGTATTTGGGGTGCTCTCTTTCAGCTGTTGTTGTTACAAATGACATATATAACTTTTCTCAAAGCAGAACGTAGCTGGTTACTATATGCGACAGGTAGCTTTTTTTTTGGTATCTACTTTGAAATGTTATAGACAAAGTAATATTGAAATGCATAATATCACCTCAGTTACATATTGAAATATGTTACACTCTACAACTGCCGCGCTTGCGACTTGCAAAATTTAGTCCGCATTTGGTCGCGTATTGTGAGAGAATACATATAATGGAACCTTAGGGAAATACAACTGATTAAAATGTTATCAATTTCCTTTTCTACTTAAAAAATGATTCGTTTGACATATGCATATACAGGTGTATGAATACATACCCGCCTTTTATTCCGTTTTTTCAATTATCGATACATTTCGTTCAGAAATGAGCCACACACACACGTACAGATATGAGAAAATCTCCTACATACGATGAAAGAATAACTTGAAATGACCAATTACATAATTAATGAACGTGCATGAATGTATAATGAAAATATATCAGCTGAAACTGGAATTCAGATGTGATTTAAGATTACGTACACTAAATTTGCGCCAATTGCTGTGTCTGTACAACCAACATTGAACCTCTGAATTCATTTTGGGCTCTTTGTTTGCATCTGATATAGTTTTGTGTTTTGTACAAAATGGCAAACTTAAATGTCAAAACTTACTAATTGCCTTACGAAGCAATATTTAACTGGTTGACTCTACCACCAATATTTACGTCAGGTACATCCCGAAATAATTCCCATGCTGTGAGAGTAGTATTTTATGAGGGTGTGAAACCCTTACATGAATATTGTCATTTACCTTCAAGTAGAAAATTGCTCCTATATAACTCGTCTTATTAACTTTGTCTCCAACAAACTGACATTGAGACTGGGTACTTTCCAGCAATTTTTCTCGTGTGATGTCATCTCCATTGTATTCCTTGTGTATGGAGTGGTGAAGAACAATATCCTTCTCGTTGTATGTATATACATCCTTCTGATCCTGATAGGTAATTTGAGAGTAAATGTGGTAGAATCCGGAAACGCTCACACGAAGCTTGCCATTGTCGTGCACAACTCCATTTATTTTGGACAAATGGCAGGTTTCGTTCCATTTCAACATATGGTGGTGATGCATATCTGAAAGTAATGAATGAATACGTTTGACTTTTATGTGTTGGCAGCAAATGTGGAGGCAATGCGAACAAATACAATAAATCTGATTAGGCCAATACTTTGTAATACTAATGGTGGCATTGTGATCACGAATGAAATTTCATAATGATACTTTTACAAATCAAAGTCTCTGATTTCTCATTTCAGTAACTATTCCAGCTCTAATGAAATATCCTCTTTGGTTAGTACTTTATGGTGAACAATTGGATATTTGAGATCGATTCTAAGGCTAGGTCATGTGCCAGAGAGCAGTGGCGGCGCCAAGGGGATGGGGGACAGGTGTTGTTGGTGGTGGCAATTGCTCTGGGGCGTCGGGCGGGGGGGGGGACATCAGGAGCTTAACACTGACATAAAAACTGTTCTATTGTTCTATGTGGCTAAGTAGGGGCGCCACTAAAGAACATTGCCCCCGGGCTCATCGAACCCTCGCGCCGCCAATGCCAGAGAGATCCCTCTACAAGAAATTGTGGCTAATTGTTAGCCTAAGCATTAGCTACATAAACAACAAATTTAGGAATGCTATCTCATTGCAAAAAATGATGACAAGAGTACATGCAAATAAAATTACTGCTGAAAACGCCAAAATCTTTAAAAAAAAAAATCATGAAGTACATACCATTAAGAAATTGTACTCTTGAACAATGGAATGAAGCGACTGCGTCGTTCATGTTGAATTTCAGTTTTAACTCAGTCTCAAGTAAAGATCAAGTGGGCGGGGGGAATCGCGATATTAATTTTATAATGTGCCAAATTTGCAATTACATTCTCTTTTCTTACCTTGGACAGATTTTGTAACGCCGACCAAATGAGCGGATGGTTTAAGTGATTCCGTCTCTTTATTACAGGTATAAGGACTTGAGAATAGCATTTCTGAAATAATAATAATAATAATAATAATAATAATAATAATAATAACATAATAATAATAATAATAATAATAATAATAATAATGATAATATTATTATTATTATTATTATTATTATTATTATTATTAATCAAGCAACATCATCATCATCATCACGATGAAAAATATCAAAGCGCGTCCTGTCTAAAGAATTAATTCAATTTGTATCAAAAATTCATTAATAATGAAACATATTGGACATATTATTCGTCATATTTCTTACATCAAGACAAATATTTTTCCATGTTTTAAAAATGCAATAATAATTGCAATTTAAGTTGAATGAGCATGGCTTTGAAATTTGTCGTTCTATTTGTGTGAATAAAATATATAAAAAAGCTGAAATATTATTGAGGAATTTACTTTAATTTTGCTACAAATGTATTTTTAGATTCTTTTCAGCTTTCTTAATAATACAGCTTCAAAACATTTTTACTTTTGCCAGATCTACCTACAATGTTTCGACTAAAGCAAAAATCAAATTTAAAAAAAATGCATTTAGTATTTTCGATGGAAATTGAGACCAGTCAGTTTTAAATCAGTTATTCTCTCTCTCTCTCTCTCTCTCTCTCTCTCTCTCTCTCTCTCTCTCTCTCTCTCTCTCTATATATATATATATATATATATATATATATATATATATATATGTATATATATATATATATATATATATATATATATATATATATATATATATATATATATATATGAACTTACGGGTGTTTCTTTTTTTCTGGTGAGCTTTCTCTGTGTACTGAAAAGCAAAGCATGGACAAAATACATTTACATCTAAGAAGCTAAAGATAAATCTAGCATTATTATTATCATTATCATGACCACCGAGACAACATTTAAAGCAAGCAGACAAATTATGTTTTTTTTTTTTTTTAAAATTATTTTTATTTTTAACCCAATGAAAGCATTATTTTGATATGATTTCGTTGTATTGTCTTTTTTATTGGACTTATCAACGAGTTACTTGGAAAAAATGAAAACAGATAACATATGCTACTCTTGACATAACTGCCACAATACGACAACACGTACAGTATTGTTTACGTACCAAACATTCACTAATATTACTCCACTCACCGCCTTATTTGTATTCTCCAACTGCTACTACTACTACTTATTTACTACTACTACTACTATTAAAACTAACTACTATTATTTATTTACTACTACCACAATTACAGCAACATTATCTGTTGCTACTAACCTAATAATACTAACCAATAATATTTATTAACTACTATCATTACTACTAGTATTACAATTTGTACCACTACTATTTTTGATACTACTGTTACTACTACTACAATTAGTATACGTACTGCCTTAACAGCAAGTGCTTTTGTTACTACCACGGCTACTTCTCCAAATTATATCGTAATCTTTTTACAATAACTAATTGTTTTGCCTGTGCTACTTCTTCTGCTACATAGCTCTTATCATTACGTATCTTTCTTCACTGATGGTGTTGCTATAACTACCGGTACCTTCATCACTTCTACCACCGCCACCAACATAAATAACAATGATAACAACAAGAACGAAGAAGACAATAACAACAACAGCTACTTCTTCAACCTCTGCTGATAATACAAATTCTAATACTAACACTAATTTACGTCTTACATTACCTCATGTCATCATCATCATCATCATCGTTCTCCTCCTCCTCCTCCTCATCATCATCATCAATACCAATAGCAACAACTACCATCATCACACACATTTTTTAATACAATTTCAGATTATCAAACAAAATAGTGACATCAGTGAAAACTGTATACTAGAATGGAATGCTCTACATACCAAAGCAACTAGCTGGTCAAGATGTTTACTGGCACTGCCACAGCACATATTTTTGTCTCCCTCCATTCTTTGTCTGAATCCCTTTTGATTGTCTCGCACGTCGTCTGGATGATGGTAAACATCCTCACATGGAAGACACATTTCTTGTTCTTGTTTCATGTAGGTAGGTTCCCCACCCCTTTCATTTCGCCATGTGATCGTTACAGCTAGAATGCTGGCCAAAAGGATGATGTTAACGATCAACATGACAATGGCTGCAACTCTCCATCTATTTCCGGAATATTTCCCTGAACTGACAGTCTCCTTTCTTTCGTCTTGTAATTCTTGCGTTTCTTTCTCCATATACTCCATTGTGAGACGTGTATTTCTATTGTTAGTTCACGTGTTCTCTTATCCGAGAAAGTTTGAATCCAAACTGTACCAGGGTCGGATGAAATCTCTTTGTATTTTCAAAAAGAACTCAGGACTAATGTAGACACGTTTCTGTATTTTTATTTAGTAGTAACGTTTACTTCATTATGATTTTAATGTTGTCCTGTTATTGTATCCTCAAATCGTATGGCGCACTACGTGAACAAAATACAAGATTTGTGAAACAACCCCCCTGCCCCCTTTACCTGTAATTCCCGACAGGTATAGGGTAAATGCATTGTAAGAGAAGGCCGAGTTGTGTGTCAATTTACCTTTGCACTAGGATTTGGCAACGAGCAATTAGCCAGCTAGACATAGTTTGCTCACAAATCTTATCAAGATAGTATCCAGGTGAAACGACATGTTGTTACCCGCTGATAAAAAGGATCAATGTCGCCCTATTAAAAAAAAAAAAATTGATCACTCACATGAATATAACATTCTGTGGAAAACCTAACAGAGATTCTTGCATATTCTGAGGTAAGCACATTAGCGTACAGGTTTCTAAAATGATGTGAGAAAATAAAAAAGAAAGAAAATGAATAGAACAGACAGACAAATAGAGACAGATATGTGCATACATATATAGATATGTAGGCTGGTTAGCAAGTAGATAGGTATATAGACATGCAGGCAGGAAGGTTGGCAAGTAGTTAAGGAAGAACTATCCGAACGACATGGCACATAGCTTATGAAACGGTAATACAAACCTATAATTTTGAATGTTAACAAAAATTAGCAATTGCCTTCTATGACTTCACTGGAGAATGAAACTGTTTCTCACTCAAAAAGTGGAAAGAAGGAAAAGTTGACATCAGATACAAGGTCACTCCTATATTTCTTTCTTTTATGCACGTAATGAAGGAATGAAATCAATTTTTCCATGAAGTTTAAAATGTTTATGTAAAATTTGGGTTAGATCTGTACTAATAAATTAAATGAGTTACATCTTTGGCTAAACCGAATATGAAGATGAATATCGCCTTGTATTCCTACAATCCATCTTTTTGTAACGCAAATTTTATACGCGTTACATAATGGAAGAGTTAGGTAATTCCACATGACCTGCCCAAGCCCGGTACAGGGAAACCTACATATATAAGATAAATAGTAGCCTAAATCCGATCTACATTTGAGACTCGCGTACCAGTGTTGGAAGTATATTCTAGAACGTTACATGCATGTTCCAATGCGTTAGTTTCTAATCCCTTTCCTTTGTATAAACATCAGAAATATCATTGTAAAACATTATACATATGTGAACTGACTTATTTTGTACCAACAGTCCATGAACTCAAAGAAAACAAAAATTCCTTTTTCCAAAGTCACGTGGCTACGTGTAGTCACAAGTGAAAAAATTCATATGTCTAAAGTTGGGTTATGAAAAATTAACAACGCATACAATACAATTTTGCAAACAGAGTGCATTGTAATATAACCTTCACTTTAAATTGTTATCCGGGTCACCTGTCTATATATAGAGGACTGTATGTATTTACACTGATTCAATTTGTAACCTAAAATATCTATAGATGGTATGCACCTGTCTAGCACGGAAGTAGTTAGTCTCTGGCAGCACCCTTGAGCTTTCTGTACAACTAGAGCTCACGTATTAGAGGCCTTATAGTCATTACTAATGTCTACAGACTTTAGTTAACGGTACACATATGCCTCAAAGTACGCATCATTCGTAATGTCCACAGACATAGTTAATTGTAAACTGAGGCCTTGTAGTCCACATTCGTCTTAATATCCTCTGTCATTAGTTAACGGTAAACTGAGGCCTTAGTGTACCCATCATTGTTATTTTCCGTGGACATTAGTTAACGGCAAATTGAGACCTTATAGTCCGCGTGATTGTTAATATCCGCAGATATAAGTTACCGGTAAACTCAGACCTTCAAGTCCGCATAATTTTTATTCTCCACGGACATTAGTCAACGGTCAGTTGATGCCTTAAAGTCCGAAAAATACCAGAATTTTACAGACTTATAATACGTCTCCCTAATTCAAACCTATTTATACATTAAAGGCCTTGCAAGCAATTTCTCCAAAAAGCGACTCTCAAAGCAAAGAGGATTGAAGACAATTTGAATAGATCGCTTTTTATGGCGGCCTGAATATGGACTTTAGAAATATAGTGTACCCAAGACAGGTAGTCTTCAGCACGGCACTCAATATTGAATGGCAGTGTTGGCAAATAAAAGTCACACATAATACTTTAAGACAGTAGGGACTGAGTAATATAATGGCCATAATAGTCTTTAATAATAGCCATCCAAGTTGCAAGGTATATTATTGATATTGAAAAAAAAATGTTTATAGCACGCGTCCTTGTTAACGTTTGAAAGACCCTAGGAGAAAACAATCCTCATGGATGTGAAATATATGAAGTAATATTATTTATATGGTAAAATCAATAAGTAATGCGTACAAATTTCGATACAAGACATAAAGCTACAGTAAGCAGCATAAAAAAACAGTATAAAAGGCACATAGCATTTAAGATAATGCATATACGTTAATACATGCAAACGCATGCACCAAAAGAATTCACGTTACACAAGAGGCACACATATGCACATTATATTACTGTAGGAAAAAATGCGATTTTCAGTGCCTCTCACATTTATGTCACATATATCTAAACATCAATATTGCACCAAATTACAATAGTTTTTGTAATTAGTATCAGAAAGCGAAAATGTGTAATCAGACAATATAGTAGTGAGAATAACCTCGATAAATTTGAGCCAGAACGTGCAGTGTATAGCTTTTACATATCTCTACTGACCTGTATTCGCTCGCTCGCAGAAAAGTTTATAGCCTGTGCTTGCCTTTACATTTCTGATAAAAGACCTTAACCGTATATAGGCTGTATTCCGTTACCGTAGATAAATAAACAAAGAGTACAGACGATTAATATTACGTATCTCTAAGTTTCACAATTTAGAAATACATAAGTATAAACGAATGAATAAAAATTAAATAAATAAAGAAAAAGAACACACACACAAAAATAACCGCAAAGTTTCGGGTCATTATTTGTTTCTTAGAGACACGATGCATATATGTCAATATATTTCATTTGAGACTCCAAATAACGGAACACACACACACACATATATATATATATATATATATATATATATATATATATATATATAACACAAAGTCAATTTTAAATTAGAGTTTGTCCCCAATGAATCTTATTATGTTCTCATCCATGTTTCCTATGTTTTTGTTTCTTCTTTTCCTTGATTCATTCATTCATTTAATTCTAATACAAAATATAAAGAAGATATTTGACAACGTTATGACAATTTCGAATCAGAATAGAGAAAATAAAAAGCAGTTACCACTTCAGAGAAAAACATAATCTATTAGCTGTAGTTTAAAAATAAAGTTACATGTATTATACATATCTGCCTACCTGTATTTGTTCCTGTGGCGAGTAATTATATATTGTCATCTACAACATTCCTATATCTCAGTCTGGTGTGCACACGGATAATTCATCATCTATATCTAAGTAGATAAATTTACTGTAAATAGGATATAGGCTTTTGTTGATAATATAAAATCCGTTGAGAAGTTAAGAAGATGGTGTGTTAATTATGTGTCTTTGTCATGCAAATTATGGCCTTTACTTTCGTCTAATAAATGCTTTTGTTTTCTTTACCTGACTGTAACATGCAAATCTTTTAAGCGAAACTATCCGGAAAGACTAGTTGGTTACAGCATCCGATATAGATGATTTCTCTCATGTCAAGGCATCGTATTAATTCAGGCAATGGCGTTATGTTTAACATATATATCACTTCAAAAGGTGCCTAACAAGAAGCCCTATAAATATATGAAAATGTAATGTAATACAAAGTTATATATGTCAAAAAGTGTTTAATCCGAGGTATTAATTCTTAATTATTTTGAAATCCATTATCATAACACTAACATTATAGCTTTTGGAATGAATGCGAATTATAGTTTATCACAATACATACTTATTTTCATCAAAATGCATTATTGTTTGTCATATATATATATATATATATATATATATATATATATATATATATATATATATATATATATATATATATATATATATATATGACAAGGCGAATGGTAACCCACGGACCCAGTCTCGAATCTCAGTAGGGACGAATTAAAACATTATCTAACCTGTATGATAATATTCTTTCTCAATATATAATTTCACTCTATATTATCACGCATAGTCGTGTAGAATCCAGGGAAAACACTTTCCACTCTGTCTGTTATATATTTGTACCTATCTATATTAATCCCTATATGCCTTGATTTCTAACATAGTAATCCGGTGTGACTGTGTATTAGTTGAGAATTTAATTACTTGGTCGGTATCTGTGTGTCTGCTACGCACGAATGCTCATAAGAGCGGTTAAGTTCCATCCTTTTTCGGGGACGTGTGCATGGTCGAATGGGTATATGGGGTTGGTGCGTACATGCAACGCGATTGGTGCCGTAATCCGTGGACCCAGGTTCCAATTTCAGTAGTGACGAATGCAAAAAAACCCTCTTGTATGATAATATTCTTTTTCAGTATATAATTTCACTCTATAGTATCACGCATCCTCATGTAGGATCTACGGACAGCACTTTCAACCCTGGTATATATATATATATATATATATATATATATATATATATATATATATATATATATATATATATATATATATATGTGTGTGTGTGTGTGTGTGTGTGGCTTAAATTCATAAGTTCATTGATGTTGTGTACATACGCTGTCAAACATTGTTACGATAATTTATAGTGCAGTTTTGTTCTGATTTCATACTCAGCACCCACCACTAAGACTGATATAAGTCTTTCAGACTAAACATCCAAATGACAGAGGTGTATAGCAGTAAAAAGAATACTTTAATGGATAAAAATGAACAAAATGACTATTAAAGATAAAGTCGTAATATAAGTTTTATTTTAGAGTGGGTCTCCGTGAAATTTATTACAAACATCAGATACTAACAAATATTCGCTCTCTGAAATTATCAATTCCTTTTGCCTTCCAGAATCAGTATGACTCAATCAATAGGTGCGCTTTTCACCAAGGACTCACAATTTGTCCACAAAATATGCACAATGCATAAGGTTTACAAGCTCGAACTCTTTCCTTTTCTTGGTGCATTTTGTACATTACAGAAATATGAATTATGATTGACCAGTATATAATAGTACTCTAAGAAATAATTTGTATTAGTTCGTTATAAATGAGTGATGTATTTCTAATGGCAATTAAAACGCCACTTATCGGGTGCAGAGAAAAGACTTCCACAGCAGAGACAAGAACGTGGGTCTGAGATTTAGACTGCGTACCAGACAGGATAAAGATATATATATATATATATATATATATATATATATATATATATATATACATATATATATTGTGACTCTGATAACAGTATAAAGACAGCAATTAAAACTGACTGCTCATTATGCGAGCAAAAACTGTTTAAATCTGTATCTCCTTCATATTCATTAACCTTGACTAGAAAGCAAAATTCAAAAAAATATGTCCCACACAATAGAGAAACAGCTCCCTCTCTAAGAGAATACCAAAAATAAGTTAAGTAAATTAGAACAACTTTCCCCTATGTTTCAATCAAGCAGCACTCAACACTGTAATGATACCCTTTTGCGTTACCCCCCCCCCCAAAAAAAAAAAAAAAAAAAAAAAAAAAATGAGCGTGAAACAACAGGAACGTTTCCTAATCAAAAGTTTTCTATACAGTTGGATGGTTAACATAATGCCATGGAGATTAAATGTACCAAAAGTTCCTCCCCACAGACCCCTCGCCTACTTGTTTAGGCTTCGCTCCTCCACGATATTTATGGATTCGCCCCTGCAGTTTTATAAGAGAACTGTATGTACAAAGATCAAATGGGATCGATTATTTCTAGACAGCGTAATATACATATTTAGTAGTTTTGTTAACAGCGGATTTATTTCAAGGTTATGTTTTATTTAGACAAATTTACGATGAAACTCGAGTACTGTGAGTAAATGGGGAGTTATTACAATTCAAATAGTCCAATGTGTATGTATAGCCAATGGTTGTTTTGCATATTAATATTAATAAAAACAAAAACTTTGCAAAATCATATTCATTTTGGGTCTTAGAAACTGGTAAGTTTCGTTTCATCGTATAAACGCAATTTATTTTATATAGCAATAAACTATGTACGCTTTTAGTTCCTATGTTTATCTTTCAGTTTTTACGGAGTTTCTTTTCCATGAACATACAGAAACAGCTTATATTTTCCCCCTAAGATATTTTAAAATAAAGCGAACCATGTTTAATTGCATTAGATAAATTTACTAGATAAGTTAAAGTATTGGAGGACTAAATACATATCATTCAGGAAACTAATATTATGCCATAGGTTTCGTGCATGGAATGCTAGGTTTCAAAGTTTGCTGGAACCCGAAGGCGAATTAATGTAATAATGATCAAAACTACGGACAAGAAGAAGAGCATCATCCATTTCATCCCAGCTTACAACAGCCTAAAAAGTGGCAAAACAATATTAACATTCCTAAAATCAGGTAAGTCCGCCATATTTTCCTGTACCCTATGCTTAAAATCTATGTTTGATCAATTAATTGATTTGGTCGACGTATAAAGAAATGTCTAAACCTGGCCCTCTAATACAAATGCAAAATTGTTGAATTTAAAAATTAACATGCAGATGATGATTCTGCTTCGCTCCTACGACAGCAGTTATCCGATCACTCGCCTGTATTAAGCACTTCGGGTAGTATTACCCCCAATAAACATAACATTATCAGCATTTTAGATAAAAGGCATCTTTCTGAAAATTAGCAATATTGTAAATTCTGAAATGTTCATTCAAAATCACCTAAATTACAGGAAACCTTATACATGTGCATTCAATTATCCTATATGAAGAATTTTTTCGAGATATTTAAAACAAAAAAGCTACGGGTATTTGTATGGGACGAATCTAGAATAAAAAATGGAACTCTAAGCATGAACATTTTGCATTCAGGAGAAAAAGCAATCAGTCGATGAAATCAGCTTATTATGAAAAAAAAGTTTTTTTTATATCAAAATTTGCCAGTTCCATGCAAAAATGCATTAAATTCATTTGTTCTTTAGTATATATGTCTGAAGGCTCAGTCTTACCTTATGTGTATTATAGTTGCACATGTGCCTCAGTTTGTATACTTCCCTTAACGTACATGCAACATTTTAACGATTTCGAGAAATAAATAGAATGTGATACTACAAAAATACCAACGAAAAAATCGCACACAATTAAAGAAAATAAGACAACTCAGGCACGTATCAGAACTGCAAATAAAATAAAATGCACATGTTCCTATGCTGTGCTATCTATCAGTTATTTAACAAACCTTATACACTGCAAAAGTCTTGACTACCGGGTCAAAACTATTTTTGTCAGCAATAAACCAACGACATTACCTGCATTATATTGTTCTCCTTGTGTGGGCCAACTCTGTAATTTAAACAGTGTGTCGTTTTTCCGCTGTGTCATTTACGCTAGACATAATTTATCGATCTATTGAATTTTAATTGTTCCATTCTCTAAAGATATGTTGGTGCTGTTTATACAGAGAGCGCTCGAACGAAAATTAATCCTCCTCTTTCTGGAAGCTCATTGAAGGAAGGCATATTTACGGTAATATATACGAAGAAAATGATAGCTGTTTACAACTCAAATCGATAAGCGTTACATACTGTTTTCGGAAAATATATGGAGTTCTGTCAATCATACCCAACACTTATCGACTCATGGTATATTGTTTACTAAACCAGGTCTTTTTAAGTTTTTTCTTTTTTCTTTTTATTGTCTCTATACTCGTACATATCTTTTCCGAAAATACTTGGTCCGCTTGAAGTGTAATGAATCTTGATCAACTAATGCTGATGATCTTTGGGAGCAGGCATTAATGAAATAGTTATGTATGTATATATGCGTGCAGGCAGTTTTGTATGTTACTATGTACCAATGCATATACTTACAGTGTGCTCTAAGCAGACGAAAGGAGATAATGTTGAATTACATATCATGTCCTTATCTTTTTTTCCTTCTTTATATTGTTCCTTTACACTTTTTCGACTTGGTCCGACAGTTGTGTAATGAATATTGACCAAATGTTGTCGATGATTTTTCTGAAGAGGCAGCTATGAAATGTTTATGCATGTATGATTGATTGCATGCACGTATGGGTGCGTCCATGCTTCTAGTGAAGTACAGCTTTATAATGAAAATGGGTGTTGACAGCACCGGAGGAGACTGTGTTATGGGTTGGCATGAAGTTGAAGCCAAGGAAGTCCATGAGCTTGGTGATAAGAAACAGTCGGGTCACCTCCTAGTTTGTGACAAATATCCAAGATGAGGAGATCTTATATATCTTGGATAATCCTATCAAGTGCTTTGGAAAGTGGTTTGATGCGACGGCGAAAGGCACACACGGCATCAAACGGCTAAAGAACCAGGTAGAAGAAGGGATGCGGACGATTGACAGATCAGGACTTCCATTCAAATTCAAGGCATGAATGTACCAGAACGGACTACTGCTTAGGCTAGTCTGGCAAGTGATGCTATGCGAGATAGCAGCGACTGCTGTGGAGAGATTACAGAGAACAATCAACAAGTATCTATGCAGATGGTTTGGAGTACCACCATCATTCACAGGAATTGGACTCTATAACAGTCCTGGAATGCTCCAGCTACCATTTACATCAGTTGTGAAAGAGTACAAGGTGCCCAAAGAAAGTGTACTTATGATAATGAGGCATCGCAGAACAAGAAGATCGCTGCTGCAGGCATCAAGGTCAGGACTAGTAGAAAGTTGTCAATTTCCCGTGCGGTAGAATCAGCAGAAAATAGCCTCCAGCACAAGGACAACCTATTCTGGAGGACAAGACTTGACAGCAGGTCACATACAGCGTTAGAATGACGCTGAACCAGCTACCAGAAGGTCAATGATCCAGGACTAGCTACAGAAAGTGCAGGAAGAGAATCGATAATCAAAGATTATCCAACTGGGAAGGCAAGGAGCACGAACCAGGTAGTCTTTACCAAAGAAGAAGCTAACGTGGTCAGATCTCTGTAATTACGAGCCTATCTGGGTCCAGTTTCTGCTGAGATTAGTGTATGATCTTTTGCCATCTCCACCAATCGTGCACAGATGGGGCCTCATTGAGAATCCCGCGTGTCCTCTCTGCTGCAAAACGAGGTAGCCTAAAGCACGTCCTGCCTGCATGCCAGACTGCACTAATACAAGTCCGCTACATATGAAGGAATGACAGGGTCCTCCGAGAGCTAGGAAAAATCTTGGATAGGGAGAGAAAGAAGAAAAGACCAGTACCAATCACCAGGCCAAGATTTATCATCGTTCTCAAAAGGGGAGAAACCAGTAACACCTCACCACAGACGATGGGAACCCTCAATGAATTAGAGAGTTGTGACATGCGTGTGGATCTTGGGAAGAAATTGTTTTTCCCAGAAATTATCCAGGCGTCTCATCGTCGAGATGTAGTGATTTCGTCAGAGTCTAGGAAGAAACTGGTGGCCATTGAGTTGACTGTACCTTGGGAGGAGAGGTGTGATGAGGCTCATGAATCAAAGTTGACCAAGTATGCATAGCAGATAGAGACATGCAAGAGCAGGGGATGGAGCACTTGGTTGTTTCCAGTAGAGGTGGGAAATAGAAGGTTTCCTGCTCCATCGGATTGGAAGAGGATCAGTACTCTATGGATAACAGGGAAAAACCGCAAAGTGGCAGTTCAAGCACTGGGCAAAACTGCTGAAAGAGCCTCCATCTGGTTATGGAAGAAACTTGAGGACAAGAGCTGGCTATCTAAAACAAACATGTAGTGACTGATCAACACTGACGCCCCGCCATCAAGAAAGTGTTTCGGAATAAGGGGCGAAACACTCAGTGATAGATGGTCTTGGTTAATGATGTTGATGGGGCAGCAGAGGATACACTGTATTACAATATATAGGTAGATGGTGTTACAGTTGGGGTCAAACCATCTAAGTAGTTCATATCTAAATTTAGAGGTTATGTTTGGAGGTGCCTTTAGTGTGACATTTCATGACAGGAAATGATTTTTGCCACAAATAATTCAAAAAGAACCATTCATTATTTTGAATGCATTTGATTGCGTTTGTGAACGAAGTCTGGCGCAAGTACACATGTAAAGTCAGTGCAAGTTATGGTCACAAAATACGCTTTGATTGACCCGGTAACGGAACCTAGACTCCATTAGATTTTGATCAGCTGTTAAACGTAATTATGCTGGACAAGTGATATGAAATCTCTCTGTGTGTGTAATGGTCAGAATTTAATGGCACTGTCACCCCTAGAAATCCTAGTGAGATTGGAATATTGCTCTGAGCTCAGCTTGGGGAAATGTACGTTATATATAGGAAAATTAATGATGGTCTGACCCCTGTTAGCTGCAAAGTTTGTTGAAAGTTAAATAGCCATATTATCAACCGTATTTCACACACACCCATATGAAACTTGGCACAATTCTTTCTTATGGCAAGACACCTCCCCATTAAAAGTTTCAATTTGAAATTTTGATTATAAATACCTTACGTTTGTTTCAAATTTTGGAGAAAAAAATCAACATTTCAAAATTCCTGTATGTTAAGATGTGGACCTATATTTTGGTATGTGTTGATATAAACTGATCAATGATGTGGCTTTATTGTATTAATACACACATTTCCTGTTTTGAAGGCTACCATGTAGAGAATGCTTCAAAAGCTTACACATACATTTAATAAAAATGTTGTCCTGGTTCCAAATGGGCAATGCCGCATTTCGACTGGTAGTTAGACCCAAAATGAAAAATGTGGCTTACTTTCATACAGATATACTTATGCACAGTAATGGAAAAAGAAACACGCATAAATACTTGTTTACATGATCTAAGAACGTAGATATACCCAAATTTCTAGAATACAACTATCCGAAACAAGTTCCCAGGCACTAGGACGAGTGAATTACTCGTCACTGTTCTCATTATACTCAACGTCTCCACTACAATGCTTACGCTTTTACTAAAGAACGACATGCAAGCGTGATACTGAAAGGGGTATAAACCACGAAAATAATAGGTTCTAATAATGGCTCTTTAGATAAATAAATAATAAGAAACATGGCGTGTTACTCGAGAACTTTCGGTTACACACACAGTCCTTGATTTCTTAGTGGTATTCGCGTTTACTGTGAAACCTTGCAGTGATCTAGGTGTCATAAGTTTCCTTTTCAACGAGCTATCTCACGTCTTTATGTGTTAGATATGGGATCAGTTAAGAGACAGAGATTGTCAAACGTGTACAATTTTCGTCTGGTCAGACATTGTTACGCATGCCCCAGATCAACAGTATTTTCAAGACTGTACAGCTTTATTAATACATTCTCACGCAAAGGTAAAGACCTCAGTAGATATTTATATAAGTATATAATTATTTTTCACAAGAAGAAAAATATGCATTTGAAAGAGAAATTCCAACCGCCTCAATTTTCATCAACTTTCGTACTTAAATGATCGATTTAGGTCAAACCTCCATTCTAGAAAGCTACACACGGACGCCATGAAAAGGAAGATTGCTGATGGACCAGACGAATTGGAACATTTCTAGGTCATTACCCAATCAGATTTCGACCAAGCAGCTTTTGTCTCGACGTGTGTCTGCTTTATAAATAGATTACAAACAGCATGCATTGTATGAAAGTTTGTAGGAATCGGCTGAGACACTTAAGATACTCATCAAAATGATGCCTAAAGTACAGAAAAGTGTCACTGTAAATGCGAACACCTTTAAGAAATCAAGGGCTAAGTGTGAAACTGCAACATAATGTTCATAATATTTATCCATTTAAGTATCAAGCTCACATCGGGTAGCTGTGTAAAATAAAACCAAGTCGTTTCTTTTACGACATGGTAAGGGTAGCAAATGCACTTAGATTCATTCTCAAGGTGCGAACCTGCATCTACTCGGTCCAGGGAACAGTACGTAATGAAGTTTTACTCGGCCCAGTCAGTTTCCACCCGGTCAGGACGAGAGGACATGTGGTTATTCTGAGCTCTGGTATTCGTATGGTAAGCTTTCTTTTATGTGTGCTTGTATGTATGTGTATTTTAAACACCCAAAGTATTTTGATTCTTCAGGCACAATGCGTGACACGTGCTACAGATTTCTCCGCTATACGTGGGTTGTTTCAGGCTTATGTATGTTCCTCATTTTTTTTGGGCATATATAATTCTCCATTCCTATAGTCAGATTTCCTTGCATTATCTAATGTGTTGTACTTGTTATGGGCATATGTAGCTCTGTCTTTTGACGCTTGGCTTTAGGTCTGACAAGGTATTATTTACGATATTCGGATTCTTTTTCACTTTGATCCGAGCACCTTAAAGTTATTTTTAGAGAGGCTGACACACAAATTGTCCAGCTTCTTTAATATAGATTTGCCCACAATTTTCTTAATTCTATGAATAGTTGTTGCACATCTCCCTTAAAATTTCATTAAGTAGTTGACATTCTTAGGTAGAGAAACACCTAGTGATCTGTTCACAGACTCACACTTTTGTGTGTTTTTGTAAGGCCTTACTGTCATTAAAAGCATATTCGCTTTACTTTTTCTCAGGATATATTGTAGCAATTGCATGTCATTCGTATCCATTTGTAGATTTAAATTTTGTTACAAAAGAGAACTTTGGAACTGAGCCACCAGTTGTATATGTGATAGTTACCACATACCATGGAGTACTCTGTTGTATATGCTTCCTGACATCCAATTGCTTATTTTCCATCACCGTCTGTAGTCAAAAACTGAACTAGAACTTCTTGAAGCTCGAACCGTATCCCAATTTCATATCCCGTTTCAAACTCAGATTGAGGTGCTACATATGGAATTTTCGCAGTACAATCTGCATGACGATTATGGCATACAGCATCATATAATTTTCCTATAAGCCATGCTCCAGTTAAACACAGTTTGTTTTCACACATAGGAGCAATGCCGTACCTTTAATCAGTCATTGTTTCACAAGCGATTCCGACATCTTGTACAAGATGCGTGTCCTGGTTTATCTGCACTAATAACATTAACACAACTGTGATGTCCATCAAATGCAACATTGATAAAGGAAGGGTCTGTGCTGCCATAATCTCTGGTCATGTTGTTCGCCAGTTTTAGTTGCTCTGACATGTCCTTCATATTTAGTTCAGTTGTAACTTTTGCTACTTTATTTGCGGTCTTTTGAATGCCTCTCAAAAGTCTGGCGATAAGAAAGAGTCTGCCCGTTTCATTTGTCATAGGTGTTTTTCCAAGTCCTATCTGGAAACGCACGTTGACCACAGCAACACTTCCACCTGGTTTGCCGGATGGAGCCTTTTTGTACAGCTTGAATGTCGGCGAAATGAAGGCCACAATGTGCACATTTTCAGATATTATGCCAGCCCACCCAAGCCCCTTTAAACGTCTTGTTGTATGCATACTTCCATTAGTGGACAATCTGAAGCTGCCTCATGATGACGTTTTGTCATCCGGTTGATCATTTCCACCACTTTTGTGTTGTTCAGTAGACGCATTCCCTGTAAAATGAGAAAGAAGATATATGATGTCAGTTTTAAACATTGAATACTGGAAATAGCATACAAACAATTACATCTATATATTAAGCGAATCACCTATGTGTCGGGACTATTTGGATCAGGATTGTCTGTTGTCAAATTGCTGTCTGGTTTTGGATGTCTTGGGCGAATACTTCCGACAGGTGATAAGATACCGCGAATTTTACATGATTTGTTTCAGGATCTTAGTCTTTCAAAATGTTCGTGCCTTTGTTATATGGAACACGGCCCTTCATGACGCGTGTATGTTTTGAACTTGTTCACCTATCATGGTGACAGATTGAAAATTGATGTGCTTGTGGACGGCTCAAGTCCCCATTTTTACAAGCCTAGGGACATGCTTACGTGTGTTAGGCATACATTTGTATTTAATTTAGAAACTCTTAATCTTGCTAAATTAAATTATCAATGATGGGGTAAATGAGCAGCAATCATGAGTAGTCCAAAATAGCGGAATGGGATGGGGAAACTGACTTTATTGAAAATTTCCCTTATTATTTCTCATTGGTAATGTATTTTCATAGTATAATATGAGTGCAACTTGATGCATTCGAGCCTCTGACAGGAGTCATACCATGATAAAATGCTTCCGGATCAGTGCCCAGTTAAGTATTTCACATCTACATTTAGAGGTATTGTTTGGCTATGCCTTTCATGGTGAAATATTCATTAGAGGATCTGATATTTGTTTCATGTGGTTCCATATCTCCGCACTCTCACGTTGAAATTATTTGCTATGATCAGGCATAGGAACATAATTAACCTCATAGTGAAATCTGAAGCAAGTGTGTTTCGTAAGTAGAAATAAATATGTTTTTACTACTTTTGAAACAAGGAAAATAAGCCTCACATGCTTTATTTTATCTCATTTTTTTCCGACTGTAAATGGTTTCCTTTCTATTTTTTTATATATATTTTTTATATTATTATTGGGAAATTATTAAAATGTTGTGTACAATCGAAACAGTGAATTTATAAACATGTTTGCATTATTCCCTGCTGTGTAATTGTTGTACCAGTTTTGTATAAAAAGACTCTTTAAAATCATCTTGAATGTTCATCTAATATATTTTTTTCATATCATTTGGGACATCGCAAAATGTATATTGTATTGTTCAACTTACTCTGTATGGTTTATTTTTTTTATCTTCAATTCATCCTTTCTCTTACTTCATAATGTCGCAAACGTTTCGTTAATCTGCTCTATATTTGTAAGACAAATTTGCTCTCAATGAGTTGTATTTCTAAAAGCTACTCGCCTGGATATCAAGTATTGTTTTATGCGTTTGAAGTTACAAAAGTTCCTCTTATAATAAAGCATGCGTGTACAGTTTACAATGTTTTTAAATTGATCAATTTCAGCTATTTAACGATTTAAGTTTGCGATTGAGAAAGACAATCCCAACTGAAATGTATTATCGGCTAAAATACATGCTGCCGAATTTGTATAATTTTTGGAAACGTTCAAATCAAAACATAACGGAAGAGTTCTTTATTTTCTTTAAGGAGAATGCTTCAGTTGTCTCTGTTCTTAATATGCGCGGTAAAAATGCAACTAGAACAATATAAACTAATATTTGCTGCTGGTTCACAAATTAAACAATAAATACATTATTCGCTGTCATAAATACAGTAATGAAGTTATAAAAAATAATTTTGAAAAAATATAATTGTAGGACAACATGATGATACCATGCTCCTCGACTGGCAATTGTGAACCTGCAGTAGCCAATCATGCTAAAATAGAAATGCAGGTAGTATTCTGGTCTTTAATTCTAACTAATATTTCACACTGAATTGAAAACATTGTGCTATTATTTTGTTTTCAAATGGAGCATGTTGGCATGTCCGTTAAATTATATATTCCGATTTCACCATTTGTTCGTACTGATGTTCGCTCGTTGAATGATACAGAAGCCATTCTGACCTGTCCTTATTATGGTGGTGTGCAGTCGAGAGTAATGAACAAAGCAACCGAAACTTGCAATGACCAAATGAGCAGAAGCCGCATCTGATTGGTTGCTGTATGTGATGGATTATATGTATGTAGTAAAAACCGATCAATTATATTTAAATATTATAGGAGTGAGGTATACATACACGATGTATTCACCTCTGAAATTGAAGAGCTTCACAACGTGCAAAATCTATGCACCTCCAAAACTGAAAAGTTGACAACGGAAGTGATCCAATGTGCATAGACAATTTTACATCATGCAAAAACACCTGCTAACACATTTTTACGGAGAATTTTACTAAATTCAAATGGCAATTAAGACATATATTAGATTCACTTTAGCAAGTCATCACAACAAAATACGTAATTGTTTGGAACTACTGTGTTGGACTCTTAACATACACACGTGTTCTTATCGCTAGTCAGCTTGGGATGATATCCAAAATGGGATACTAATTCACCAGATAGCAGAAGCGCTTACTTAGCAATGCAGATTAATCAACAACGATATAAATATTAAAACACATAATTCGACATAATTCTGTATTATTCGTTCAGTTGGCCAACGTGACGTTTTCCGATTGACCAATACTAGCCCGATACCCTATATCTTTTTTATTGTCCGTATTGAAACCAGTGTTTGGGCCAGAACACCAGGCTAGTTTCATGCACACAAAGACTGTTTTGTCAATAATCACCCTAATTTACTTAACTGGAATGACAACTGTCCATTTCCGCCGTGGGATTTATTGTACCTGCTTAAGTGCAGGATGTTGGTAGGTATACCGCGAACACAATACACCGTTCCATTAACGATGAAAGAGAATAGAGTCTCATGTTTTATTTGATACATCCAACACAAGACGACTTGTTAACTACTATGATAGCGATTAGCGGACGTTTGCACTGCTCCACCGGATTAGTAACGGTTGGGGTTTTAGTGATTCGTCGGCAAAATTGCTGGCCTCGGATTAGTGGATCAGCGTTAAATTCGAGCCCTGAAGAAAAGGTATTCATGGTACATCCATGCATATATGCTTAAATGAACGTGTAGTTGTTTACAATCATGTGTTAAAATTCCTAAAGTTTTAACATATCGTTTTTCCTGTAAAGTAGGCAGGGAACAGGAAGGTGTCCTTAGTCCAAGTTTAGTATCCTTATTCATTAATGATCTTATTGAAGCCATACGTGTACAATATCTCCATGGCATCTTTGTAAATGAGAACATAGAGGATATATTTGATATTTTGATCGCCGATGATGCTGTAAACTGGCTGACACAATGATTTTATTACAGAAACTAATATATATATATATATATATATATATATATATATATATATATATATATATATATATATATATGTATATATATATATTAATTTTGCCAAATTCAGGTATGAAAATCAATTTAGATGAAACAAAAATACTTGTTTTGAATGATGGAATGTTGAGAGAGAGTGAAAAGTAGTAATTTAGACGTGATTTAATTGAATGTGTCTCTTTCTATAAATACACGGGCTTAGTTTCTTTACCCCCAAGCTGATATCGAGTAGAGTCAAACAAACATTGATTGCCGAGGCTCAAAAATCTATTGAATATGTTTTAAGATATCAATGTACGTTTAGCTGCGTTAGTAGTTTTCATATCTTTACACATTTTGATAGCATGTTTAAACCGATTTTGTGCTATGGTTCAGTAGACTGGGGGTACGAATATTCAGAAGTATTGGAAAAGTACAATGCAAGTTTTGTAAACAATACCTCAATCTCTCACCTTCAGCGAATAATGCGTATGCAGTTGGAGAATGTGACATATACCCACTATGTGTTACATATTACGCACGGTGTATACTATTTTTGCTACGTTTAATTCAAAACAGGTACGTGAAGAAATTATTGTATTGATATATGGGTTTGGTTTCGTATGGATTGAGCAAAGTGTTGGACATATTAATTTGTTCATAAAATATTTCAACAGAGAGTTCAAGTCTGTATGATACAAAAATGGCATAGTGAGGTTATGGGTTCAAGGTGAGGAAGTTAAGATGTTTTGAATCTGTGTTAAATCCTGAACATTGTTTTTTTTCTATAGGACTTCCATTAAAATTTAGAAATGCAATTCATGGATTTCGATATTCCAGTCATAATTTAGCGATAGAGACAGGTCGACATTATGGTTTTGGATATATCTAATAGCATCTGCCCATATTGTGAAAAGAATGGTTTAAGATTTGTAGAAGATGAGCATAATTTTCATTAATTATGTAATGCATACGATGATCTCAGAGAAAAGTTTTTATATCAGACATGGCCTAATAACAGATCATTCATAAATTTTGTTAATCTTATGTCCGTTGTTAATCCTAGGACCTTGACTAATCTAGCTACTTTTCTTTCCTATGCCTTGATCAGAAAGAGAAAGATTATGATATGTACTATGATCAATTAAATATATGTAGTTATATTACCAGTTGTTTGTGTACGGTTATATTGTTTTATATGTATCATGGGCCATGGCCTGAAATACTGAATAAATGTATTATGTTGTATTGTATGTTAAACATGTGCATTCAATAATCAGGTTGAATTGAACAAATAAACTTCATTTTTAATACATAAAAAATACAATCTAAATAGAATAAACGTAAAATAATATTTTAAAAAATCGGCTTCAGATATCATGAACGATATTATGGTTTAATATCTTGTGGAGTAGGTTGATAGTGTAAATTTAAACACAACTGAAATATCACAAAAGGCGTTTTGATACAAAAACTTATTTACGCACTCCATGTATGTAACTGTATGGAACCACCAGGCTGCCACCTTGCTGTATGAAGTAGCAATTAACAATTGATGCATTATCGTGGGAGTGGATATTCATAACGTGATTATCCTTTGATTCCGGAAAGGGTGAAGAAGATCCGTCCAGAATGAAAATAACGAACAACAACTGACATATCGTCAAAGTAGACATATCCACGCCCTACTCATTAGCATAGCACATCATATAAAATCAAAGTATTTTATGTTGACACTTACCAGTGTGAATTAGTGTTAATATTATAGCGCCTACTGAACAAATGTCGTGAAAAATGATTGAAAAATGTTCAAGTTATGACGATTTGAATTTTTAGATGATATATAGTTACAGTGGGATAGGTGACGGAGATTAGGCCTAAAAGTCCGTCAAGCTGTCGATGATACGTGATGTCCACTTCTTTGCCAGCGACAGTACTAGTCGGTGATCTATAGATATCGACATGCGTGCTGTGTTTTGAGTGACATATCGCCATACGCTAACCCTCCGGATCGTAACTGTTTATGGACGGCCTCATACGTTTTGTCTTCATTCTCATTTTGCAAGCTAGTGTGAGTCCGAATTGCCCATGTACTACTGTCAACAGTCTTCATGTTTTTGTCAATAGTTATGTGCGTCCTTAGTTTGTGTTGATAGTTCAGGCTACATTTGTAAACATATCCTTTGTCCATGATGTGCCAAGGTCCACAATCTCGATGCTTTTGTCAATAAATGTGTGCGTCCTTAGTTTGTATTGATAGTTCATTCTTGTGTAGAGATTTCCTTGTTGTTGATGACGTACCATTGTCCACAATCTCCATGTTTTGAAAATTATCATGTGCGTATTTCGTTTTAAGTATAGTACAGACTATCAGTGTGAAAGCGTGCGTTAAATACTTAAGTCGAATTTTACAAAGAAACTTTATATGTAATAAATATTATGAAACAACACATTCCAAATAGAACAAGCTCAATAATAATAATAATATTATTAATAATAATAGCAACAACAATAGCAACCACAATACTACTACTACTACTAATAATAATAATAATAATAATAACAACAACAACAAATCAACTTGAGGTATAAATGGTTTCAGATTTTGTGGAACAGGTTGGCGTCATTTAGAAACTTTTCTTGATAGTGTCAATTTATGCACACTTAGCAATAGCTCGATAGATGTTTTGGAACATAAGCTTATTTAGGTTTTAAAACTGAATTATGTAATCATCTTAGCAGCATTATTTGCTACAGTTATATACAAGTTAAATATTATATTATGTAATGGAAACTATATGGACTTTGAGTGATTTATTTTTGTTTTAAAGATTTGAAAATGATCATGTATAGAGTGCCGCCCTATATATTACTTCTAATATTATGTTGATGTTTCCTCAACACCCCATTCTGAGTAACATTTTAAAACATTTTAGTGGAACAAAGGCCGGATAGGAAATGACCCCGCGACACATAGCTACTATATGCACAAGAAAAATAAAGGTTGTTGTTATTTGCAAATTCATTGTTATACTGATACATACACGTGAGGAGAAATGAGACTAAATAATTCATCTCAACTGAAAACACATTATAAAGCAATCAATCAGTTCATCAGTTTTACTATATTTTTTTAAATTTTGTTCCCCAGCGATACCCAACATTTTAACTAGTACTAAAGCTATTTATTTAGGTATAAACTGCAGTCTAGTGGATACCAGAACATCCTTCTAAAACTTAAACTGTAATTTACAAAAATAACGTATCGAACCTTTGCAGTCTTTTCTATGACTTTAGTCTTTGATTTGACACCTTGTAAAGAAAACTGATCTTTATATAATTGTAAATTGTCCTGATTAGAAAGTGAAGATGTATTTTTATCAAGCGCATGCTTCAATTGATTTCAAGATTTATTGTATCTATTGTTTATTCGAATCCTACTCATTTCTATGAAATATATAGAAGAATGTGTGTGTAAATGTTAAACTTCTTTCGAAGCTAAAGGTACAACAACCAAACAATCATGACCTAAGTTGAGTCATACAAATCCATGTGGTTAACACGTGGTTTATTGTTCTTAATAATTATGAGGTAGGAAAAGGAATAATCAGCACTTCCAGTTGGTTACACTGTTTCTAAACATTGACGAGACTACCACTATGTAGTTGTCCTGACCAACGACACGTTTAAATAAAAAAGCGTGTGTAAATTTATAACATCGGAAGTAGCGGTATGTAAGTGGGCGGGAGGACAAATTTCGCCATGTTAACCAGAACATATATTTGTTTATTGCGCAATCTCCTAAGTCAAATATTAAATGACCATATATTGATTGATTCTAAGTTGTTTTGTTAACACAAAACGCACACATACCACTGATATCGGTGCATTGATGGCATGGTATAAGAAAGGAGGATCATGACAACATACTGAAATTTTTGTTTTAAAAGATACTAGCAAGTCGATTTATTCATTCATTCTTTATTTCGTTATTCTAAGGCTAACAGGGAAGGTACATTAACCGATTGCTGTTTTCAAACATTTCCCCGCCAGGACTTGAACGTTTGAACCTGAAGATGGCATTTGCTTTCAAGCCCTTTTTAGTGTGTACCTGGCAACCTTTTGAACCTATTAAATCATGTCGAAACGTAATCGGTTCATATTCTGCAAATCTTTTTTTAAACAAGTTACAGACAAGTCAACGTCTTTAGTTTCTTCAAATTTAGATGACTGAAAGAGATGTCCAGTGACTTTTAGGAAAAGGTGTTTAATGAACACAGAATTACAGATTTAGACACTTGCGTCATTTGACGAACATCTGTTACACGAAAGCTTTGTTTAATTGATAGACTCGCAGGACTCAGACAAGTTGGAATTGGTCCTATTTAGCAAACAAGTACAACACGTGGAAATTTGTTACATTCTGTTGTATTGAGTTGGTAATTGTAATATATTCCACAATATTCATGAAACAGATGTATCCTTCTACCCTCTCAAAAATTAACATTTACCTTTCATTTTGCAATTAGTATAGTTAAATTACGTGGTGGACATATTTATTCAATAACGTACTCTAGCATTAATGTTACAAACCTTTTACGAAATTATGTCCTTGTCGGGCATTTTTACCATTAGACGTCGATCATAATTTAAAGTTGCACACTGTAGATATCATTAATACTGTAATATGACAAACAATGCAAAATTATCTGAAGTATGGTTTCAATAATATTTCCACGAGGAGGTGAATGCAGAAATGATACACCATTTGTGCTATTTTTTTTACATACCTTAACTTTATCGTTTTTTATCGTCTTAAGTATTACTTTAGACATAAGTGACAAAACGGAGCATTTAAGTCATATCTCAATAATGGATTCATTTTGCTGGTTCAAACTGTATTATTTCTCAGCAATGATATGAGAGTCAGATCCACATATTTTACAACTGGTATATTGAAAAAGGAACATTATATATTTAAGTGATTGATCTACAGAAGCTAAAGGTGAGCAAATATCATTTAGGAAATCAGGATTAAAAACTTAGCACCAAATAGGAGTTTGTCAAATGTTGCACACACCGAATATTATGATTTTATCATGACACAGATTGGTTAACAATCACTGGCTTTTTCTTATACGTTAATATAAAATTAGGAAAATGTTTTACTAGAAACAAATGTAGTTTCTCCTTACGGATGCTGAAAAATCTATAAAACATCTAAAATTTACTTCTTGTTGCTCTGATTGTGTTCTTGTAATTTTCTTGTATCGGTTCTGTATAGGTTGTGTGTTTGAACTCTAGCGTGTTTCAATTTGCACTGTTCTGATAAAAAATATACGTTGTGTTTTGTTTATTCTCGTTAATTTTTAAATGAGATCAAATCCCGATTCAAAATAATTATCACTTCAGAAACTGTCAAAAAAATAATAATTTGAATCTCATATACTGCCAGTAAGTTTGCAGGTCATAATGCACGTTGTGAACATGAATATTACTGGAAACGTATATAACACATCGAACACTCCTGATGCTTTTAACTTGCAAATTATATGCATATTTGCATTATACAATTATCTCATTATCCATCCAATCAATATAGGTAGCTGTGTCACGACAACATATTTAAATGGCCAATTCACGTATTGAAAAATTCGAACATCAGCATTACGACATGTACAGCTCTCCAAAGCAGACATTTCCTAAAATAGCTGTGAAACATTTGGATTGGACATAATTTGAATAAGACATATCTTAAAAATATGTGACACATGTGATATGATTAAGCGTCCGTTTGAAGTCTGACATGTATTTGCATTCTGAAAATATTATCAAAATGACTTGTCCCTTAAAATAAAATTATAGTAACCTATTTACCGCATTCATCACAATGTGACAAAAATAAAGTTTACCATATGCATTCTTTTTTCACATTGTTTAACAAATATACAAGCTCGTAATTTACCGTTTGCAATGAAAGGACTGTTTCGAACATTGCAAATTCATTAGCAAGTGTGAAGTGACTGCAATGCTTTGTGAATCATTTACAAACAATCTGATAACGAGCAGTTTTTAAAACTTTAATGAAAATAATTCTTTGAAGGTTATGAAGAGTTGACATAATTTGAAACTTAAATATGTACAGAAATGCGCTCCTTTCTTATATCGGAAAAAGACGCGCATTACTTTGTCTCTTTTGGTCGCTGTATATGTGTTCTCTTCAGCTATACTAATATAATATAACTTATTAAGATCTACAGAAATATTTCTACATTACTCAGCAATATCACTGCTGATTTTTGGATCCCCAATTCGCTCATGATTGTATTTTATTCTGTGTTTTCTCTCTTCATTTTAAGTATCGTACAGATTATTTTCTTTCCAATTTTTATGTTTTGCTTGCATATAATGTTGAGTATTTTGTGCCAAAATGTATTTATTCACTATATTTTTAATATATCTGGTTAAAACAAGCATGTAGGTTAGGTGATACGCGCAAAATGTGTCCTGGAAAATACATGTTACGGTTATTTGTTTTCTTCAAGTATACATCTTATTGCAGCAGTAATAAACATTTAATTATGTATCTAATGTGTACATTAGTTAACCCTAGGTGAAAATAACCCGAAAACATATAAAGAACAAAGCAAAGTTTTTGCTTAATGCCTTGACGATGTGGTCTTGACAATAACTTTTGTGTTGTCGAATCTGTCGGAAGTGTGATTAATATGTTCAAATGATCCTTTCTTCTCTTTAGTGATTTGTCTGCTCTTCACGTACAAGTGAAAGCTGACAATTAGTTTATAACGCACTCTCCATCTGGATTATCAATCTTTGTATTGACTTCCTCTCAACTACATGCGTAACACGCATAACAACAATATTTCATTTGTTTCAATACAATTGTAGCTTTTAATGTATTTCACTTAGCTAGTTGTACGTTCTGAATAGTTAGTAAATATAAGTTTCTTAGCTGTTTTATCAATAACGATTTTAGTTTAAAAGAAATCTGTTGCATTATATATATATATATATATATATATATATATATATATATATATATATATATGCTTATCTGCAACCGATTTTTCCCTCTTCTCGGTCTTGAGTAACTATGTTGTCTTACAGAAGATTAATGGCTTTACTTCCAAATTTCAGAAGAAAACAGTTTTAGTATTTCTTTAGGCTGACCCATACAAACACACATGAAGGACTGCTATTGTCGAAACCCATCCGGCGCTAACTCGGGTGGAGTGGATGCACTTATCAGTAAATCACCTGAAGATAAATAAAGAACTGATAAGATACTAACTTTTCTTAAAATTATGATGACAAATAATACTATAAATTTTATGAACAGCTAACAGAATTTAGAATGTGTTCCTTTGTTTCTTTTGGTCTCTTTATAGCGATTATGCTTTTATTTAATAATATTAGTTATAAGGGTCAAAATAGATATTTCAACATTACGGAACGAATGTAACTTTAACTCTTCTGAGTCGAGTTCACTGACGAATATATTCTTATCTGATTTTGTCTTCTTCTTATATATGTTTTAGATTACATTTCTCACAAAATTACATGTTTTGTTTCATTACAATGTTGTATTAGCGTGTGTGTGTGGCAATGTATTTACACGCGTGTAAAATAAATCCGGTTGAATACAAGCCTTGGGGTCATTTAGTATGCACAAAATATGTCATGGAAAGTATATAGATTACCTTGAGTTATTTCAAATACAAATCGGATTGTAGCAAAAGAATAAGGTAGTTTTCGCTTAAAGCTTTGGCGATGTTGTTTTGGCAATATCGTTGTATTTTGCGAAATTGTCGGCAATTAATTAACATACTCAAATAAGTGTTTCTTCTCCTTAATAATCAGTTTTAACTGCTTCTGAAGCATATCTGACAACACATTTGTTTGCTCTTCACGTGCCATTGAAAGTAAAAATTCCCTGTATAAAGTCGTGAGCAATCACTTCATTTGGGATGATTATCTCTGTGTCTTCTTCCTCTAAACTACACACACAACAACTAAAACCTCTACACAGTCATGATATAAACATCCTAAAACCGAACGTATACATTTGTCCTCTAGTTACTGTATTAGTCTTACCAGAGGTTGGCGACCAAGCAATGCAGAGAATGTTTTACTAAACACAGCAACCTCGTGCATTCCATACGGAACACACAATATTTTAGTTATTCATACAGCATGTAGAAATATTAATGCGCAGGGTCAATGATATTTCGTTCGAAAGACCATTATGTTACTTTAGAGGATTTATAGATCTCTCCACATTACAAACCTCCCTAAAATGGACACTGCAATAGAATTTTCACATTTGTATTAGGAACTAAAATCGTAGACGATGAACAGACAGGCGCTATTTGTGATTTGATATGACAGAAACAACTTTAGAATTGGACCCAGTGACATTGACCTATAGGAATGCTTTCCATATGTGATTTACGAGGGTCTCATAACAATCTAACCATGGTATAAGTTTGATATACAATCCAAGATAGTATGTCATTGTTGAAGTTTGGAATGGTGATTTCATGCACGTTGAAAATGACAACAAAATTAAGGTTACTATTTAAATTAAAAGAAAAAAACAAAATAATAGCAGACCTAAGCTGCCAAAAACACAATGACTTTGAACTGAATATTTGGAGCAAATAAGTTACTTTGGTGAAAACTGTAACCAAAATGTGCTACATCTGGCGACTAATAAAACTAAGCTACATACAGTTTGAAACCCAGCCAAAGATAAGCTAAATCCACCACATTGGCAAATTCAATAAGTTCTAAGAAAAAGTAACGAGTTCTTAAAATATGACCACAGTCACGCATCATTTGTATTTTGCATAAATAGCAAAGTGAATCAACAACAACATTCCAGCAGTAAACATTGCGTTCTCACTATTTAAAAGCCTAGACTGTGTTTAGCGCACTTTAAAAAAATTAAATATTCGTGTTACAGAATAGTAACAGCGCTATAATTAGCCACTTCTACTTTTGCGTCCTTCAATTTGCGCAATTTCTTGGCTCCTGTCATCTCCAATCTCTTTCATTATATATATGTAATATTTTGTCCTGATCATGCCATAATTACAAGAATAATACAAGTACTTGGTCTGGAACTATGGACTCTGTAACCAACCTCGGATATTCTTTGTTTTACAAAATGTCATTACATTATGTCACATTATGTTGTAATGCTTAAAAATGGTAATGACTCGTTCTTTGTCTCGGTGCATGATTAAATATTAAGCGTTGAACTAATACGTATTTCATAACTTATACGTTGTTATTTGTGGTAATCTTTTAGTCCATCACATCATATATGGCTGGTTAGAGCTTTAGAGATGGCCCCGTAATAACTTTCTAAGTATTTATCTATTACTTTAAACTTAAGTAAAAGTTTTCCTGGGCTTACGGTTTCGTATCCCCTCCCTCCAGGTATTTCCTGTTGGACAGGTTTCCTTGCCTTTTTCCCCTTAAAAAATGTTACAAATTTTTAGTGTCCTCTGCCTGAAGGTATTCTGAGTTGTTTTAGATTTCCTTTCATGTTTTTAAATGTTGATGTATTATATTTATGTTTTTATTTTCCGGGCTATTATGGATCAAATTTTGTCAGAGTTTCATTTATTCAAATTTGTATTTATATTAGTGCCTGCATGTGTGCTGTCTTACCTGTTTCCCCCTTTATTATCTTCTCTCTTACTCTCTCTCTCTCTCTCATTCTTTTTTCGGTATATTATGATGTTAGATTTTACTATATTATATTATGGTTGTTAGTTTTAATTTATTAAGTTGTTACATTTTTCGATATTGTTTTACATTTATATTATTATTGTTAAATATATGGTTAAATATTTGTAGATTATTCCATTATTATATATATAAATATAACAATACATAATTAATACATTGCAAAAATCATTTCAGTTCTGTGGATGGTGCATGCTTATTTCTTCTTCGGTTTCGATACTGTTTGCTGCAAAGGAGATATGTTTGTTCTCTTTCCGTGTAGTCTAGGTCACCGTTTTTTTGCTGATTTGTTCTCTTTTTCCTTGGAGTATTTCTTCCGTCTCCGGCTGGATCATTTGTGGCAATTCTTTTCTGTATAAGGGTGCCACCGGTGACAGATATTTATCTGGTGTATTTGGTCCTGAAGCTTTTAGCTGTGCAATGTCTTTTCCTCTTATACTTGAACGCTCTCTCGGTAACAGATCTTGCATCCCAATTTCGATTGTAATTTGATTTAGGTTTGTAATCAACACTAATTTATCCACGATTTCTCCATCGCTTTAAAGCATGATTCTGAGAGTGATGAGAACTAAAATCACAAAGTAAACAGAATTTTATACTATATTTCATCAAGAATTTTGCCCAACACTCTTTTACCTTTTGTCGCATAGTGTAAGCGGCAAACTATTCATGACACTGAATACCGAATAAGAAACATGTCATGTTTGTTCAGTCACTGAAAAGTTTTTTTCATTTGGAAAATTGTTTTAAATAAGCTAATATTTGCACCATACTTGTTGTTGTTTGGAGTTCGATTTAGGCACTTTTTAATATCACCTCCTCATTGCTTACATACATGTACACTCTTGGTATATTTTAAGATCTGTTCATTTTGAGGAAGAAAGAAAGAGAGAGAGAGAAAGGAGTGAGGAAAGGAGGGAGAGAGAAGGAAACAAAGAAGAGGAAAACAAATGAGGCCTAAATATGTAAATGTAAGTTTGAATAAAATAGATAAGAGCAGATGTATTTCCTATACATGTATTTCCTTCTCTCTCCCTCCTTTCCTATATCACTTATAACTGCCCTAGCAATAGAATATAAATTTTTCTCACCTTAATACATTTAAATATATCATTATGAAATACATAATGAAAATTCACATGCCTCTTTTGGAGATTACATCATTTCAATGACAATGTACTGCATATTATAATTAACTCATACTTTGTGTGATGTATCGTGGTACATGTCATCTTAAGATGCTATTGACGTCTTCTCTTTAACTATTTTGAGTTCTCCAAAACCTCTTAAATGTGACTGTATTTACCATGTTCCTTGCCTTGAATTGTAAAAGGTGTGACGGAAGGTGGTGAGAATGTATACAGTAAGTTATGGCTCAATTACTCGGATGAATGGGCTTCTTGTTTTTCTTTTTTTTTTCTTTTTTTATTTGAATCCCTTGATAGATAATTTGGAAAGAATGAATGCAATAACTTGTGATACATATTTTCATGGCAAAATATAACTTTCAAGATGCGCCTGATATCAAGGCCTCCAACATCCAGCTATAGAGATTATCATAATTGTTTATTTATAAATTAAACTTGGGATATATATCACAGTATTTATGAGAGCATACTGATTTGTTTATCAATTAAGGTTTAAACAGACATAATCGAGAGAAATTTCAGTTTCGTTTGCATCTTCTGTGTGTGCGTGCATGTTTACTCTTCCTCTGCCATGTAGGTATTGTAGTACTCTTCCCCCTGCAATTCACGTATATTCACTTGGACATTTCGTAACATAGTCACATGAAAGTAAAGAAAAACATTAATGTTATTGTATAATCAAAATATCTTGCCCTACATAGCTTTCTTTCTCCTCTATGTCATTATTGGTCTTAAGATCACTGATATATATTTTTTTACACACAACTTTATGTAATGCATACAGAAAATCAACTCTTCTGATACACACCGAATTATGCGGTGTCGCATTACCTTTTACGCATCTATCCTTTAACGTGTTAGAACTTAGATAAATCACAGGGAATTAGAAGTTTGTACTGTATTCTATTCCTGAAGGGTACATACCTATACGAATGATAGTGAAGTGATGAACATGTCAGCGATGACAAACATCTCATATAATTTAGTTTAATATTTTCACTCAAGAAGTGTGTGTATATATATATATATATATATATATATATATATATATATATATATATATATATATATATATATATATATATCTGCCACTGGATCAGAATTCTCTCCCTACCATAATAACAACTTACTTCATTCAAATAAATTTTGCTTTATATTATCTCTCTACCAAAGCAGACTATTTAAATATTAACTGATATTGAATGCACAATAATCGTAAATTAGTTAGTATAAATGAGTCTTACTATTTCTCACTATAGTGTATTTCATACTACATGTAAAATGAATATGCCTTCAAGCAACTCTAACCCAAAGCATAAATGAGCCGCATCCTTTTAGAAAAAACCTTCACGAATTTTTTTTCTTGCAGTTTTCACAATATAGCCATACAATGTGGTAAGCCCTTGATATAAGGGTTAAATTTGTAGAAATGTTCATGTAAACTTATCTTCAGTATCTTCATTCAATGTGCTTATTATCCATCACCTTCTCTCTCTACCCCCCTCCCCCCAGCCACTTAAATCTAGCTTTCACGCGCTGTCATAATAAATACCATATTATTTAAATCACCTGCAACTGACTCATGTAACGATTTTTGTGTATTAACAAAAGAGTTATTATTTCAATTACATGTAGTAAAAAATAATGATCACATACTTATGATTTGTGTCACGGATTAGTATTGTTGCATTAGACTGAAATTAGTGTGGTGATAAATAGACAGAATGTCAGTGCTCCTCACTCTCTCTCTGTAGTATGGAAGACACCCTAAATTCATTTGCGTCTCTCTTAAATTTCGTTGTATTTAAATTGTTCGATTATTCAAACCCACAATGTTTTAAAAGTTGTTTTCCTTGCACAAAACTGAATTAGGTATATCTTACATGAGAGGGTATATGCCAAGATTACTATTTTTTTAATTTTCCAATTACTTGGCAATGTCCATATGCATCTTCAACCCAAAAGATGTTGGCATACTGCGTTCTATCATGATATCGGTAACAATGTGTCAAATACAAACATCACTTTTTCTTTTTTGTCAGAATGATGTTTCAACTGATAAAAAAAGTTTGAAAAAAAAGCTTACATGTAGGATGTATACAAGGACTTAGAAGGTATACCCCACAACTGGACAGTGTGAATCTTATATTATAATAATTTGTCACATTTTACGTCTTAGGGAATTTCCCTTTCTCTTTCTCTTCCTTTTCTAGACATCTACTTAATTAGTTTGAAGGCATCTATTTGTCATTTTAAAAAAGTACGTATTTATGATTAATTGAGGTTTCCCAATGTTTCTTTCAGGGGTTAAATTAACTAAATATCCCTACAATCGGAAGTGAAAATAGAATAGGGTTTTCACACAAAAAAGCATCTGATTCATCTCTCTAAATATCTGTGTTTTGCAATGTTGATGCTACCCACGCCGTAGCTGATTATAAAAAGCACTGTGAACTTGATTGAGTTTTTCTGTACTTTTCTCTACTGCATGAACAAATAGTCTCATGATCACATCAAATCTCTTCTAAATGGAGCTGTTGTATTCATGTATTTCCTATACCTCAACAAAGAAGATTGACCTTTAGGGGCGAAATGAGATTCTGAGAATGAATTTTTTTTCCTATACTTTATTATAGTTTTTCACACTCAATCAGGATATTCTTCCATGTGTCATTATTTTAAAAAAAGAAACGGCCATGCATTGAAACTTACAACGAAACATGAAACTTCTTATAATATTTTATTTTCTCAGTGGTAATTACCTTCCGAGTCATTGGTTGAGTATTTCATGTTAGGTAATCAGTACTACGCGTGTCAGCTGTACGTTTCCTATTAGACCCATGCAATGTCGCTTAATATAGCTACATGAAATACTGTAATGCATATGTGTAACAGATGACTCAATTCCTAAAAACACCGAGTGAAACTTGCATCAGTTTTAGTTTTACTTTCGATACATCTTGAATGTATATTGATAAAGTAGCAGCAAATAAAAAGAAGTTTGTATCCTTCATATGTTTTCGGAAAATATATTCATGATAACACAATGGAATCAGAAGCATCTCGGATAGGCGTTGATCAACAAAATCAAATTCCCAAAACGAAAAAGAATAACATTATACACAATGCGGATTTCCTTTATTTAGATGCGGAATAATGTAGATAATGTCAGTCCTTTTTCGTTTTCTTAGAAAGTTCAATACGGATAAATTAATCAAGAACCAGACGTAGTGTGTACATTACATGAGAAATGCAACAGATGGTCATATTGATGTGAACTAAATTATATGGAGCGCACACTACCTGTCGAATTGGAAAGATAGATGAGAATAGAAAAAATATAGAGATAGATGATAAATTTATAGAGATTCCGCGAGCAACAAAAACAGCGATACGTACATGTAGACCAGTGGTTTTTAAGAAATGTTATACATACATAAAACATTTATATTATGATCGGATTTTCCATATCAAAGACATGACATCTTTATCCTTTTCATGTCAGTGCCTATTAAGTTAAAACCTTTAAATTCGTGGTGTGTCCTTCGAACATTCCAATGTCTACTACAACAAAAAGAGGAAAAATAATTAAAATAACGTCAAAGGTAACAAGCTGTTAACACATTCAAACAAATATATACCATGTAAAGGTATTGTACACATACTGAACCATTTTGAACACACTATTCACTCGTAGAGATTTCCCCAAATATTTGCTTTTAAAAATGAGCTGATGAATTACTCCATCAAGATTTCTCCAACTATACTCCCCACACCGAACAAGAACTGTCACTATTCATTAATAGGTGCCAGCATCAGAGGATGGGGCTAGTAATACAACCTGGTATTAAACTGTGTTGAACTTATAACTACAGATAGATTAAACATAACTCAAGAGCAGCATTTATACATTGTCCATCAGATATTTTTTGTTCCTGTTTAATACCAGTTAACAGTAAATTATATGTAAACCATTGATGTTTACTTTTCGCAAAAAGAAATTTACGGTTAGTAGAAATTTAAAAGTCCAAATCGTTCTATTCAATTTAAACTGGTAGGAAAGTATTTTCATGATATTATAAAAACTGTTTTTACTCTTTTCTGATTTTTCATTATTTCCTTAATGCAGAATGTCATATATAACCGCGTTCATTAATATATTCATTATTCATTCAATTACTCATTTGTTAATAACTCTTTTTTTATATATTTTTATTCATTTATTTATTTATTTACAATAAATTAAACTAGTTAATAGTTATTTAAATCAATCTTCTTAGTATGAATTTGTTTATTTTTAGTCGTTGTAGTACTAATGGTAGTATTATTATTTTTAGTATTATGTGTTCTTGAAATTGTATCAGTTTAGCATGACTTCTAAATAGCAACGGGAACTTTGAAATTTGTACTTATTAATCAAAGTCATTGCGTTGCGATGTGAACCAGCCGCTTGTTACAAAATAAAGAAGGTTCTACCAGCTGTCGAAATTACATGTAAACCAGTTCATTATAACAACTGATGTTATATTTACTGGCATATATGTTTATCCCATAATTCAATGCAGTTATAAATCTCAAGTATATGAGCAAAATAGCGTTTGTTATTCGCATCTCACATTTAAAATGCACAAGAGAGAGAGAGAGAGAGAGAGAGAGAGAGAGAGAGAGAGAGAGAGAGAGAGAGAGAGAGAGAGGAGGGGGACTTCAGAAAGAAAATAAAAGTTCAGAAAATTTTATTAACTTTCGGTCATTTGTCCTTCGTCGAGTACAACCCCATATCCCATTATAATCACATTGTTCTCATAATTGTCAAACATTTTCTTAATTGTTCTTTATTATTAATATTTTCTATATTCCAAAATAATTATGAACTTTGGGTTAGAAAATTTAATAAAGAAGAAAGAAAGACAATGCACAATATGAGCATGATATAAATAACATTTCAACGGGTGTTTGCTCACATTCCACAGAACTTGGTAAGAAACGGAAATTGCATCAATTATTGAGAATGCACTTGTCGTACTTGGGAATGGATAGTTTCTACTATATCTGTGTGACTGATTAATTGGATATAGGATCGTTCAAGTTACAGCATCTTTACCGTCAAAAAGGTAAGGTTTTAAGCAGAATTTTAAGTAAATCATTTGAATGTTAAATGCCGCATTTAAATATTGTCGGTGGAGCACCTGTTTATTTTTACATGGTTTATTTTTACATGTATAAATATAGATTTTATATTTAACCGTCCTTATAATTTTATTTTGTTTGTTTGAAATAACTACATATCTTAATTACACGTTTGATTAATGCGCAAAAAGTTAATTTTTTTTACAAGATTCCAGACTAAAATGTTCATTAGAATTTTTTCAGAAAAGTTAATAAATAAATAGATATATATATATATATATATATATATATATATATATATATATATATATATATATATATTTATATATATATATATATTGTAAGAAGAAAATAACCCTTTCTATTTCAATTCTTAGATCTCGAACCTAGGCACCCTGTTCAATTGCTATAACTTTTCCTAATGTATTACTTTAATGATCTAGAGTGTACCTGAAATGCAATACACCTTGAAGCGCCTTGTGAAGAGAAAAGTCGTTATGCGTGGCTACCAGGTTATCTCAAATAACTCCAGTCTTCTTTGTAAAAGACTGTGGAGCATCCAGCCTTGAACTTCAAACAAAAAGTTCACTCTGATAAATACATTCGTGGAGATATTTTTTATTTCCACTCGATAACAAACAGAAGTATGATCATGCGATTAAACAAGGTTTGTGCCTTCCATTCGACAGTACTCAAAAATATACCTGAAAATTGTGGATATATAGGGCATTTAATGAATTTATAACAAGATAAGTCTGGTATTTATATTCTTGGTTATTTTCTTCATACAATGTCATACTAAATTCTGTTTTCTCATTGAATAAACTTTGCTAGCAGGCCATTCTTATTACATTTCACAAAATTTCATAAATGAAAGACAAAAAACATATGATATAAACTTGTATATATGATACGTCAGTACAAAATTCCATATTACGATATAAAGATTTATTTGAAGAAATATTGATAAAAACAATAATTTATCAGAACAACGGCGGCACCGACAATAACAATGAAACGATCACTAATAAAAGTAATGATGGTGAGGACGATTAACTGCAATATTCTTCTTCATTTTCTTCTTCCATTTCTTCTCTTCCCTAGTAACACCATTCACTAAAGTAACGCATACATTTAAAATAAAGTGACATGTTAACGAAAGGTGTTATATCAGATTAGAATGAACTGAGAAGAGGGAAGTATGCAGAGTGCCTGCATGTATACGTTATTTTGATTTTTTTATTTGACCTCAATACTTGGTGTCTTTTGATTGGCTAAGCGTCAGTCGGGTTTCTTTGCAAAACATTGGTAGCTTTTTAGGTCGTTCAAAGTTGACTTAGATACAATAGAAGTATTATTGTTATAATAAAGTATTGTCCTGTCTCGGTAATTATGCTAAAATGAAGAACAGACTAAAATATATAAACAAAGTGCATACGTTTGTATATAGGCCTAGATTTGTGTTGATGATCAACATTGTTGTCTGATATACTCATTCTTTTTCCAGAGAGAGAGAGAGAGAGAGAGAGAGAGAGAGAGAGAGAGAGAGAGAGAGAGAGTACGTATGGATATTACTTTATGATCAAGACAGTTTTAAAGACCTGAATATTCAACTTTCAAACTCGTTTTCGAACGCGATATTTAGATATGCATAACCATTAACGAGGTAATGAGATGCGTTAGTCGTGTCCTCAAATGTTTTGCTCCACTCGATTGAATTATAATAAAAAATACTCACTTGTGTTATAAAGAAAACCAACGCGGCTCTTATGTTATGTGAGTTTATAAATATTTGCCGACCTGTCACGTGACCTGAAATAATTCAAATGAGTAACGCCCTCTCTAAGCTATTGGTAATTACACAAGTTGTAACATGACGACTGTAAATAGTGCAATTTACCGTAAAGTTCACTTTTTAGTTGTATTGCTTACAATTGATATAAATAACTTTACTGAAAACAAAACATAGCTGGTTACAATATTCGACAGGTAGTTTATTTGTGTTTTGTAACTAGTATGATGCATTACAAAAAAATATCAAGATGTAAAATAAAACCGTTTTTACATGTTGCATTATGCTACATGCGACGGCTCTTCGTGTACGGCGCTTGTGACTCCCGAGTTTTAGTTCGCATTAGGTCTTGTAATGTAATATTCATACGATTCAAAAATGTGATCAGTTTCATTCTCTGGTTCCTAAGACTGTTTCGACTATGCAAAAAATGGATGAATTATCATGAATATTTTACTCACCATTTATTTTGTTTTATCACAAGTATCGATACAGTTTGTTTAGAACTAAGAAACATACAAACGTACAGATCTAAAACACTCTCCAACATAACGAGAAAAGAGTTATTTAAAATTCTTACTTACATTATTAATCCATAATATGTAGAATTAAAATAGTCCCATTTCGATGAAACTGGAGTTCACAGGTGATTTTATAAATTGCATGCACTAAATTTGAGCCAATTACTGTGTCTATATCACAGACATTCAACTTCCAAGAACTTTTGTTTTATTTTATTTTTCTGCTCCATGTTGCGTTGGATATATATATATATATATATATATATATATATATATATATATATATATATATATATATATATATATATATATATATATATATATTGTTTTCAAAATCGTAAACTTAAATTTTAAAACGTATTAATGTTCTTACGATGCAACTGAAAGTACTTGTCACACCACTGAGGGTGCGTTAGTTCAACGCAGACTCACGTGAAAAAAACAACCCCCCCCCCCAAAAAAAAAAAAAAAACAAAAAAAAAACAACAAGCAAACACACACAGCTAACACTATATTCCATTCACATGTAGTTGGGTCGACTCCAGCAGTACCCGAGATTAAACTGTTTGCTGAAGCGAATATAGTGATGACTAATAGTGTCAAGTATCCAACTCTGGGGCATCCAGTCCTTAATGGAGAGTGCTTTCATCTAGTTCGTGGTCCAAAAGCGAATATATCAAATCAAGTGAAATTTGCATTTCGTGAACACGAATTGTGCTAGTATATACGAAAAATACAGACAATGACCAAATGCCACTTTTTTATTGGAGGAAAAGGATGTCTGACAAGAAGTTGCACATGAAGAAAGATATCGCTAAAATTGTACGACAAAATGTCATTTATCAAGATAGTGTTATTTTACGCGAAACCACATGTTTTAAAAAAGCTAAACTTATGACCAATTAGGACATACAGAGTGTCCTTTGGCTCCTTGCCGATCATATAGTTTATCAAATATTCAAATAATTATTTATACCAGGAATAATAATCCAAAATAATTCCCATGCTGTGAAGGAAGTATTCTATGAGGGTTCGAAACTACATGAAGGTTGTCATTTACTTTTCAAGTAGAAAACTGACCTTTTATAACTTCTCTTATTAACTCTCCAACAAACACACATAGGGACTGGGTACTTTCCAACAATTTTTCTCGCGTGATGTCGTCTCCATTGTATTCCTTGTGTATGGAATGGTGAAGAACAATATCGTTCTCATTATATGAGAATAAATCCGTCTGATCCTGATAGGTAATTTGAGAATAAATGCAGTGGAATCCCGAAACGTTCACACGAAGCTTGCCGTCTCGTCGTGCACGACTCCATTATTGTTGGACAAGTGGCAGGTTAATTCCATTTCATCATATGGTGGTGATGCGTATCTATAAGTGATGATTGAATAAAATGAACTTTTACGTTATGGCAACAAAAAGAGCAAGCAATGGCAACGAATACAAACATTTCTGATTTGACCACTACTTTGGAATGCAAATGTGATAGTTTGATGACGAATGAAAATTCATTTGTATATATTTACGACTGAAAGTCTCTGACATTTTTAAAAATCATTTTACCGGTATAGTTATTGTTTGTAGTCATTCGAGTCGTAATGTAAGATCCTCCTTGGTAAGTGCTTCACTGGCGAACAAATTTGATAACTGATATAGATTCTAAGGTTAGGTCACATGCTAGAGAGATCCCTCTATAAACATTAGCTATTTAAGCAACAAATTAAAGCATTGTATATCTCTTCTTTGTGTGGTATTTTTATAGTTTTATTTATAATCAAATATCACTAGAGTACATGCAAATAAAATTATCACTTAAAAAGCCAAAGCTTTCTTAAAAATGAAATACGTAAGTTTCGTTTATTCTGAAGTAAAGATCACTGCGGAAAACGCAATACTAAAGGTATCATAACTGGAACATTTATGCAATATGTAAAAAAATTAAATTACTTTCTTTCTTCTTACACTTATCCTTGGACAGATTTTGTAACGTCGACCAAACAAGCAGATGGCTTTACTGATTCTGTGCCTTTATCACACTTATTGGGATTTGAGATCAGCATTTCTGAAATAATAATAATAATCGACCAAACAAGCAGATGGCTTTACTGATTCTGTGCCTTTATCACACTTATTGGGATTTGAGATCAGCATTTCTGAAATAATAATAATAATAATAATAATAATAATAATCCTTATTACTATCACCATCATAACTGGGATTAAAAATATCAAAGGCACGTTCTGTTTCAAACAGTATTACCGATTTTTATCATAAATGAGTAATGAACAAACATATTGGACACAGTCAGCTCTAAATCAATGCTTCTCTCTCTCTCTTTCTCCACATAAGTACACACGCACACACACACATACACACAGATATATATATATATATGTATATATGTATATGTATATATATATATATATATATATATATATATATATATATATATATATATATATATATATATATACTATATAAATATATGAACCTACAGATGTTTCTTCCTTTCTGGTGAGTTTAGGATATTTCCATTTTACATTAAACAAAATAAATATAGCATCATTATCATCATCACCACCACCACGGAAATAGTATTTAAAGCAAGCACAGAAAATATGTTTTTTAATCTTATGAAATCATTATTTTTATACGTTGTGTTGCTTTTTCTTTGTTATTGGATTTATTATCCAGTTATTTTAAAAGCAAAGAAAAGAAAAAAAGATGACCTATTTAACTCTTAATATTACTGCCACAATACGACCACGCAATCAATATTTTCTTAACTACCAGACATTCACTAGTATTACTTCACACTTTTCTTTCTCTTCTCCTTCTCCTCCAGCTACTACTACCACTTTTGGTGACACTACGAGTTACCCAATAACACTAACTGCTATTGTTTATATACTACATGCCATTATTACATCAAAATGTATGGCTACTAACCTAATAATTAATTGCTACCATAAATATTCATCCTACTACTGCTGCTACCACTGTTACTATAATTACTACCATTACCGCATATGCCTTTTTCACTTCTGCCACTTATATCGGTCCCTTGTGTTACAAATACTAACTGTTCTGCCGGTGCTACTTCTTCTGCTATATAGAATCACCACTTTAGATTTTTAAAAAGCTAGTATTTTTACGTATCTACCTTCACAGATGGCATTGCTAAAACTACCGCTACCATCGTCGCTACTACCATCACCAACAACATCAATAACAAGAGCAAGAACGATGAAAACAAAACAAAAACAACTACTAATACTACTACTGATACAGCTGCTCCTACTACCACTACAACAACTACTACTACTGTATGTCTTACACTACTTCTCATAATCGTTACCATCATCGGCAACAACTACCCCATCACAAACAGTTTTAACAATTTCCGATTATCAAACAAAATAGTGACGTCGGAGAAAATTGTACAGTCGCATGTAACGATCTACATACCAAAGCAACTAGCTGGTCAAGATGTTTGCTGGTACGGCCACAGCACATATCTTTGTATCCCTCTATTCTTTGTGTGAATCCCTTTCGATTGTCTCGCACATCGTCGGGATGATGGTAAACATCATCACATGGAAGGCACATTTCTGGCTCCTGCTTCATGGAAGTAGGTTCCCCACAGCCCTCTCAGTCCGCCACGTGATCGTTACAGTCAGGATGCTGGCCAAACGGATGATATTAATGACCAACATGATAATGGCTGCAACTCTCCATTTTTTCCCCCGAATAGTTCTAGATTGTCGGTGCACCTTCCGTACAGATCATGTTTTTCGTATTCGGTGTATTGTAATTCTCCCTTCTTTTCTCCCCTATACTCCATTGTGAGAAGTGTTTTTCTGTTGTTTATTTACTTCCTCTTTTAAGCGACAAACTACGAGTTCAGACCGTATCAGGTTTAGCTGAGATCGCTTTGTTTCTTTCATAAATAGGAAAGGACTATTGTAGACACGTATCCGTCCGCCTTAGTATTTTTCTTCAATAGTAATGTTTACCTCACGGCTCATTTTAATGTTAAAGTTGTACTGTGCGAGAAAACGCGAGATTTGTGGATTTCCCAACCCCACCCCCCTTACCTGGAATTCCCGACAGGTCTAAAGTCAATGCAGTTGTATTAGGCCGATTTGTGTGCCACTTACCTTTGCACTAGGATTTCGCAGCGAGCAATTTGCCTAGCTAAATATAGCCTGCGAGTAGTTCTTATCAAGATAGTTACCAGGCGAAATTACATGTTGTTACTTGCTGATAACGGGGAACAGAGTCGCGTATAAAAAGCCTTAGATCACTCACACGAATATTCGATATGGCATTCTGCAGAAAACTTAATAGTCTAAAGTACAAATATTAGCGTACACGTTTATAAAATGATGGGGGAAAGAAAAAAGGGGAAAAAAAGAGAAAGAAAGAAATAAAGAAAGAAAAAAACAAAAACAAATCGAGATAGATCGATTAGCAAGTAGGTAAGTAGGTAGAAAGGTTGGCAGATAGGTAGGAAAGAGCTTCCGGACGACATCGCACATAGCCTATGAAAAAGTAATATAAGTTTATAATTTTGAATGTTGACTAAAAATTAATAATTGCCTTCTATGATTTGACTGGAAAATGAAACTGTTTTCCACTTTAAAAGAGGACAGAAGAAAATGTTCAGGGTAGATGAATGTGGCGCCAAATAAAATGTCGCGCCAATATGTATATATATATACATTTTTTCTTTCTTTCATTTACACTAAGGGTATTGATTTTAGTTTTTGCTTGAAATTTTAAAATGTTTACCTAACAGTAATGTTAGACCTGCAATCATGAATTAAATTTTGTTATATCTTGGCTAAACCGGACATAAATTAATGTTGCTTTTTACCCCCCCCCCCCTTTTTATAATGCGCCTTTTATACGCATTACCTAATTCAAGAATTATGTAATTCCCCACGACCTGCGCAAGCTCGGTGCAGGTAAACCTACATAAACAGCTAAATCGAAGCCCGGATCCAATATACATTGAAAACTTGTATCCCAGACGATGGTGATAGTAAAATGATAACAAGTTCACCGATTCAAATGGGAGTCTTTTGTAGATTGTGTAAATTGTAAGCTATAAATGCTGCATTTTAAAGTAATGAAAAATTAGATGTTTGATTTAGTTAGACGCATAACTAAAGTGTAAAACCATGTTTCTTGCCTATATATCTTACCATTTCTTGATACATGTTTTATTATAATATACTCGGTTTTGACTAGATTAACATTTTGTTTAAAAATATATATCATTATGGGTGTATTTCTTTCCAGGAGCTTTGAGAAGGTTACCAGAAATTGAAATTAAATTTAAAAGAATGCAGCCAACCTGATATATCTCTGGTAACAATGGCTCTAAATAAATATCGATGCTTCATCACAACCAGCACCACCAACAACAACCACCACCCGTGTTTGACCTCGCCAGGTATCATGCAATAACATGCAATAAGTTCGCGCCTTTTATACGCCTTACAGTATGGAGAAATTAGGTAATTCCCCACAACCAGAGCAAGGTCGGTGCAGGTAAACTTATAAGCTAAATAGAAGCCTAGATTCGACCTACATTTGAGACTCGCGTCCCAGCCGATGTTCATTGTAAAATGATAACAAGTTCAAATTCAAATGGTTGTGTATTGTGTAAGTTTTGAGCTATAAATACTGCATTTGAAAGTGACGAAATAAAAATTAGATGTTTGCTTTGGTTAGACGCATGATTTATCATTTGTTGTTACGTGATTTATTATAATATACACCGCTTTGACCTCATTTACATTTATATATAAAAAAGCAAAAACATAAATATTGGTTTATTTCTTTCCTCGAACTTTGAAAAGGTTACCAAAAATTGGAATTAAATTGTAAAGAATACATCTAACCTGATATATCTTTGGTAACCACGGCTCTGAATGAATATTGATGTTTTATCACAGCCACCACCACTACCCGTTTTTGACCGTGACAGGTGCCATGCAGTAACATGCAATATTTCGCGCCTTTTATATGCATTACATCATGGATAACGTAGGTGATTCTCCAGGACCTGTACAAGCTCGAGACAAGTAGACCTACACCTGTAAGCTAAATAGAAGCCGGGATTATAAATGCATTTGAGACTTTGTGGATAACAGCATGATACTCAGTTCAATGATCCAAATGGTAGTCCTTTGTGCAGGTTTAAAGCTATTTCTAGTGTTGTATATAGGGCTGGAAGAGTATCAAAGACCGTCAGTGTCTAAAACGTGTTGAACTAATACATTAGGAACAGATTTAACGCTTTAGAAATTGCAGCTAACGCGGTAAAACATACCAGTACTTGTAACTCGTTAGAAGTTACTTTTAATGCGTTATATTCTTATGCGTCGATTGTCATTTTTAGCTTGTTATTTTGGACCCAAAACTAACGCGTAAAAGTTGCACGCTATGAAAATTACTGTCATGGAATCTTGATGACTTGAAAATGATAGGCATGGTAAATGACCGACATAGTAAATGCACGCAATGGGAAATAACAGGCAGAATTAAATGAATGATTGTGGTGGAAAATGCACGCAATAGAAAATGACAAATACAACAGTGGAAATTGCACGCATTGGAAAATAACAGACACATCTCTGTAGACCAGCACTGTCAAATGCACGAACTGGAAAATGACAGAAAGGTTCCAATTATGAAAAATGCACACACCGGAAAATCAAAGACAATTTTCACATTGGCAAACGCACGCAATGAAAAATGAAAGACAAATAACACCGTGTAATATGCATGCACTTTAAAAAAACACAGACACCTCACCTACCGAAATATACAAACAACATACAATGACAGACACGCAATAAGATATGAAATAAGCATTATTGGTCTAAGTTAAATAATGACAGTAATAACTACCAACACTAATATAATGATTATAGGGAGAAGGAATAATAATAATAATAATAATAATAATAATAAACATAATAATAAACATAATTACTTCAGTAAGGCAGTTCATTCAGTTGTTACAAACTAACCTTTAGCCATGTTTTCTTTAATTATATAGGGTTATGTAATATTCTCTTTGATAATATATCGACATATATATGCAGGAACATTTGCTGGTAGTGTGATGCTGATCACTGCGATATGAATCTAAGCAACTTAAAAAGGTGACGTATCAGTTTGTTACGCTGTGAAAAAGTATTGACTATGATTTTAATTTTGATTATAATATGACATTTATTCCATCATCAGCAATATTTGGACTATTAGCCATATACTTAAAGGGCAGAATGTACACCATTTGCATAAATCTGCAGTTGCCCCTTTCTTAGAGTTTGGTTCCATCTAGACCTAACATCCCACCTGGGATCTTGTGTACTATATTGGCCGTCAGTGTTATTTATTTCGTCCATTGATGCAAAGCCTACCTAATGAAAAGGCCTGCTAAGGATACTCGTCCGTATATTGGACGTAAGCTGAATAATGGAAGATTTATGATGTTGCTTAACAAACATATGGCTCTTTGATGATCAGCACATGGTGATATGTAAGACATATACATGGGTATATATCCAGTCCCCTTGTGTAAATGCAATTATGTTCACTTGGACGAATATTACCGTGTTTCTTGTCATCATCATTTATGGATAAATATATTGAGTCACACACACACACACACACACACACACACACACACACACACACACATATACATATATATATATATATATATATATATATATATATATATATATATATATACACTGAAACATATATGGAACTCTTTGAAATGCAAATCGAATGATGTACGAGCGGAAAATGAACGGTAAACGAAACACGAATGAACGCGGAACGAACACAGAACGAAAGATAAGAGATATGTGTAAAACGTTGCAGAGCGAAATATAATAAACGCTAAACCATAGTCGCTAAACGGTCGACCCTAAACGATAAGCGAAAAAGCACAGACGGTGAACGAAAAAGCACCTATAAAATGATAAAATGTGATCATTTCCTTCCTAGATATTGTTTATTTATAGCAGATGGGACAGGTGCTATTGCACACACATACACACACACACACACACACACACATATACACACACACACAAAGATATATATATATATATATATATATATATATATATATATATATATATATATATATATATATATATATATATATATGTATAGTCAAGAGATAAAATGTTTAATTTCCCCAGCCAAAGTCCTAATTACTATATATTTCAAAGGCTCTATTATAACGTTCCTTTGTTGCAATATTTAACTGGTTAAAGTGTTTAATTTATGTGGTCCGTCTGAGAAAATTAGCTGAAATTAAATAATGGCGGTGTTTTAAACAACAAAGGCGCCAGGTAACAAAGGCTTGATAATTCTTCCTTATCGCTAATTTAGAATCACAGGCTGCTGGTTTTATGTAACTAAGACATGAAAAGAAATGTTTTTGCTTTGGACTTTTTTTTAACCATATACTTGAAACATATCCTTTAGCTAACGTTCTATACCTGTATGTCTGTATGTTGAATAACAATTGAGTAATGCTAGACAACAATTTCTATTCGATATTATTTTATTTTATTTTATTTTATTTTGCCTTGGAGTTTGTTCAGTATTGTCATAAAACGTGAATTACGTTCTACCCGAATCCATCTTTATATCCATGTGCAGAAAAACTGATTAAATTTCGATATCATCTAATAACTTTATATTGTTAGTTTTCAGTACTTTGAATACTACGACCCCTTTTCGATAAAAACATTGTCGGCACAAGTACTCAAAACTATATGAGTGCATGCAATGAGGTGTTTTCGGCATGTTAGGTGTACGTTGTTAACTAATTAAATGTTTGTGCCATTAAAATTTATTTTTTGGGCATTTCGGACTTTAACGATTTGGTTTCAGTAATTTGCTCGCAACAATTTAGTATAATAAACATCACGTATAAAACTATCAGTTTGTAATGTGCATCATTAAACAACTGTGTTGTGAGCAATATGACTCAGTCGGACGAAGTTCACTAGTGGATAGATCTTATTTGTTCTGTTATGTGCGGAAAGAAAAATGAATGAATATATATATATATGTCTACGACTTATATCATTAGTATAGCAATCCAAGGGTGCTAATATCAAAAATCTCTGTGGACACTATATACATGATATAATATAAAGTGAATTATATTTTACATATAAACTGAAGATGATGAGATTTTGAACACGTATTGTACTCACAATGTCTCCATCAAGTGTATGGGCTAAAACAAGTTGAAGTCTGAATGGGTTCGTAGACATTCAAAATATTTTTTCAGAATTCCGTTATCGGAAAGAATGATATACAGTAATACGCATTTAAAGATAATAATAATGATAATAATAATGATATTCTCCATCGTCAAATACACACCCAGCATCGTCGATTGAAAAAAAACAAAACAACAACAACAACAATCCCCCCCCCCCAAGATATATATATATATAGGAAGATCAAAAAAGTACTCGACACGAGACAATATTGCGTTATTTATCACACGATAACATATATCCAATACTGACTCGGGAAAAGAAAGTAACCTCTTTTAAATTAATAAAGTTTTGTGTCAAAGAAATACTTGCTAAGATCTGTACTTTACTATTCGGAAGAATAGTAGCTATTGATCTGTTGTAGATAATAACTGCTAATCATGGTTCCAAAAGTACGTACTGCTTCACACGCTATTAAAGCTAATTCATACCTTGCAGTTAGGAAAATAGAAAATTGTCACAAATTATGGTGCTGTTGATTTTTTTAAATATTTGTATTTTTTTTATTTTTTTTATTTTGCTAGAACATGAATTACTTTGTTATTGTCATACATTTATTGATGGAAGTTGACACTAATGTTTATCAAAGTATATTTATTAGAACACGGATCATCCAATCAGATATCTAATAATTGTTAAGTATTTATTACGTATCTACATAATAAATATTTGCAACACAGAATGCGGAATCAGGTTGTTAATCCAGTAATACCAGTGTAATCAAACCGTTTTTGAGTTATCAGAGATGTTGACTTATTTTGTCACGGATAAAGTTTTGTAACCCAGATCCTGGGATCAGGTTCTGCATCCAACATTGAAATGTTACGTGATGTTGTAACAACTGACAAAGAAAGAAGATTTACTGATGAAACATGACTCTAATGTTTATCGTAATATATTTATTGGAACCTGTATATTCAAATTAAGTTTCAATTATTTGTTAAATATTAATTGTGTATCTGCATAATACGTAACAATGAACTAGTATTTTGCAACAACGACTGCGATATCAGGTTGTCTTTCATGCAATGCAAGTGATTTTAAAAAAAAATATCAGAGACATTTAATATGTTTTTAAAGGATAAAGTTTTGAAACTCGCATCCTGGGATCAGGTTTTGCATTTAAAAATGGATTTTTTTTTGTTAAAAGAGAAAAAGAAAAATGTTCTTGTGTTTATTTACCTTCGAAGTCAAGCACAGCTGGTTTTCTAATAACAAAAAAGTATATGGAATAGTATTAGTATTCTCGTAATAATCTTATTACTAGTAATATTGTATGAAATTGTCCGTTTGTAATATACGTCGTGTGACTTTCAGAAAGTATTATAACGTTGTCTCATTGGGAACATGTTATGATATCATGATTCTCTCCTTAATTTAGTATACCAAGATTACCGTATTATTCCCCTTACTTTCATCAAAGATGAATTAACTTCATTTGCCTCTACAGAATACATGTATTTCAATGTGTTCATGCAAATCAAATTCAAACTAATCAATAATATCACGATACAATCAGCGCAATGCAGCTATGTAGTGCACCACTTTATAATGATCTTTTTCCTTAAAATCTAAATAAAAAAATTGCAAATACATAATACATAAAATGATCAAACTACACTTTTGGGCGGGGAGGAGAGGAGTAGGTAGAAGATTGCATACGTTTGATTACATCTATCAGTATTCCAGGTAAGATAAATGAATCTTAGTATGTATTTTGTAGACTGGCTTTGCTTACCCGTGTACAAACTATTAAATTTAGGGCCTTTATGCTGGGAGCATTTGTGTATACAGTTGCTCATTCAATTGAATCACGGAGATACATTCCACTGTTGTGTTTCAATTATTTATAGTAAATAATTGTAATAATAAGCTTGATATACCTACGTAAAGAAAGGGAACTAAAATATAGTTGTGATCATTATACAGAGTATGAACTGACCTGACAGCATGCATATAAAATATATGTATGTAAGGAAATAATTAATCATCAAGTCATCGAGCACATTTTTGTTTCAATACAAATGAATAATTAGAGTCTTTGGAACCTTTATGACATTATCCAAAGAAGATTGCATTTTGAAGAAGTGAAATTTGCTCATTGTTCTATTTTAGGTGCCGTATAATATATATGAAATGCAGCATACAAACGGCTACACACAATCATTCAGAAAATTATCCACCATAGAAGACAAGAAAATAAATATCAGTCTTGTTATACAAATATTACGCTAAGATTGCAAAATCAACGCAAAGAACAGTAAGTGCTTGCACACAAAGATTTTGTTATTTTGCCTTTCTTGGTTTTAACACATTATTATGCTGTGGAAATGCGAGGTAAGTGCATTTCCTAATAACACACCGAGGCAGCTAACCCGGACTGGCCTGGGCGGGTATTGAACCCGCGACCCATGGGTTACGTGTTCGACGTTCTGCCAACTAAGCTTCCGCGCCTCTCCACGCACACAAAGAGTAGTATTTATAATGACCGTTCATAATTACTGCTCAGTTATGATCAGTTACGACTACTTAATATTAAAGGTAGACCCGAGATCCCCATATCACTTACCTCTAAATTATTCAGTATGACGATTTATGCAATACCTGAAAATGTCCACTCAGTGCGGATCAACGGTTAGCGAGATATTTAAATTTAAATTTACCTAAGTTTCAGATGGATAACTATCAGATGGAGAAATGTCTACCTCCAACTCGTTAGACTTTTGCAACTAAACGTTAAAACAAGCTTCTATCGCGTTAGAATATATAATATACTTCTAACGCGCTAAAACATACTTCTAACGCGTTAGACATTATTCTTACTCTTTAGAAATGTCTAAAAGTTCGTAGATTCATAGCATCAGAAAATGTATGCAAAACTTGCTGGAAAGGATGTAACTTATGTCTCCAACGCATTAGGGACTAACACGTTTAATATCGGAACTGACGCGTTACAATTGTTGCCAACGCGTTAGCTATACTTCTAATGCGTTATAAGTGAGCTCTCTCGCGTTACAAGTATGTTTGAACGCGTTATAAGTATATTCTATTGCGTGACATTCATGTTATAACGCGTTTGTTGCAGAATCTAGTGCGTTAGTTTCTAATCCCCCTGTACATCCGTATAGAACATGATACATATTTCAACTGGCTCTTATTTGTACTGAATGTCTATAAAGGTGAACAAAAAATTGCAATCGTTGCTGTTGCTAAAGACAAAAGACTACATGTATTCGCAGCTGAATATAGACTAGTAGAAAGAGTGCAGTGAAAAATGGCAGTCTTCCTGCACAGCACTCAAAATTGATAGGCAAGTGTTTGCAATTAACAGTCACAGATAATACATATAAACAGTAGGGACTGAATAATAGTATGGCATTAGTATGCTTTATTAATAGCATGCAAGATATACTATTGATATTGATACAATGTTTAAAACATGACTCCTTGTCAACGTTTGAAAGACCTAGTAGTATACAGTCAGAAAGGATGTGAAATATATGTAGTAGTAGTATTTATTTGGTAAAATCAAGCAGTATGTAATACATACAAATTTCGATACAAGTCATAAAAAATGCAGCAAGCAACATACAAACAGTGTAAAAGGCACACATAACACCTAAGATAATACATACACAGTAATATATGCAAACACAACAATCACAAGAGATGCTTATATTCGCAGTGGCGACGCGAGGGTTCGATGGGGGGGGGGAAGGGAGGTTGGAATTAAAAAGTTTAAAAAATGCCTTCGACGGCGCCTCCCCCCCCCCGCCCGGCACCCGGGGGCAGTTGACCCCACCCGACCCCCCTCCCGCCGCCACTGTATATTGGCAACATACGTTTGTAGTAAAAAAGGTGATATTCAATGAATTTATCATTTATTTCACATATATCCTAATTATCAATACTGTACTAATTCACTATAATTTTTAAACTCTTATCAGAGAATGAAAATGTGTAAGCAAACTAATGAGAATAAAGGCGATAAATTTTAACCAGTACATACAGTGTATATATACTGTATATCTATGCTGACCTGTATTTGCTTGCATAACGCGTACTAATAAGGACACGGTGTCCGCCTCTCTCCTTGACCTAAAACTGTGTGTATATAAACAATTTCATACCCTGAGCCCGGCTTTATATTCCTGATAAAGACCATACCAATATATATTGTATAGTGTGTTGCTATAGGTATATAAACAAAGAGTGCAGATTAGTAATGCTATGTATCTCTTAGTTTTACGATTTAGAAATATATATGAATGAATTAAAGAAAGTTCAATAAATAAATAAAGCCAAATAAAAGTAAACGCCAGTTTTGGGGCATTAATCATTTCATAGCGACCCATGATGCATATGTGTTAATACATTTTCTTTGAACGTACAAATGACTACCGGTATATATATATATATATATATATATATATATATATATATATATATATATATATATATATATATATATATATATATATATATATGACAAAATCATTAAATATTGTAATTTGTTTCAATTCATCGTATTATTGAGTCATCCATTTTACTTATTATATTTCTTCATTTCCATTATGCATTCATTCATTCATTCGTAAATTCGTAAATTAGTTCAGTCTGTTGCCTTACAAAAGACAAAGAATATATTTGATAACATTCTAATAATGTTTGGAATCAGAATAGAGAAAAACAGTTTAAACATAAGTTAAAATAAAGTTATATATATTACAGATCTCAGCTTCCGTGTATGTGTGCATATGGTGAGCCCGAACATAGTATCATTGACCTTAATCTAGTATGTAACACTGATAATTCATTTACCAAAAATTTACTAAAAATAGGCCATATATTTCAGTAACCCATGCTATTAACCTCTGTATTTTTTTTCAATAACACTATAATTTATGTAAGTGATGACACGATGCAAACATTCAAATGTCCTGAACTCTATACCAAAACATTACAAGATTTGTGATATAATGATAATTTGCTCTTTTATTAATTATTTGATTCATATAAAGTCATCAGAAGAGTCTAAGCCCAGCACCCTAATAAACAACAAAAACAAAATGGATGCATTTAAAATGAACAGGGAGATGATGGTCCTGCTTCATCCTAAGGTAACGATTATCAGCTCACTTGTTTGTGTTAAGCACTGAACGTAATCATATAAAACAACATAACACTATCATAATGTTAGAAAAAAAGGCTCTATCTGAAAATATACGATAGTGCAAAGTTTGATAATATTCCTTCAGGTCACCAAAATGAAACGAAGCCCTAGACTACCAGATGCTGTATTTTTCTTTCTAAAGAGTTATTTCGATATCTTTTAAAGAAATATAGTGAGACGAATATTTACATGAGACCAATCTGGAACAAACATGAAGCTGTAAGGTAAGCATGAAAGTTTACCTTCAGGAGGAAAAAAGAAGCAATCAATCGAGTAGGTCAACTCATTATCAACTGGTAAATATTTTATTAAAAAAAAAGAGTACTACTGACAAAATTGATGGAAATAAAATAGTTTCGATCTTTAGTATATATATTTGAGGGCGCAGTATTACCTGACCTACATTATAGTTGCCCTTGAGCCTGAATTTTCTTATTTGCATTAATGTACGTCTAGTTTTCACCTATCTGAAAAATATATACTAAAATTAAAGGAAATAAGACAACTCAGGCACATAGATTAACTGAAATAAAACCCAAACAAATCAATCCACAGATTCCGATGCTGTGCTGTCAGTTCTTTAGCAAGTTTTTACTCTGAAAAGTGTTACCTACCGAGTCAAAATTAATTTTGTCGACAAATCACCGATGACATTACGCGCATTTTATGTAATTCTCCTTGTGTATGCAGAATCTGTAATATGAACCGTCATGTTGTTTAACTTAACCAATTTCGATAGACGTGATCAATGGATTTATTGAATTTTAATCGTGTCTAAGTTTCAGAAAATATTTTCAGCAAAGATAGAAAGAAGAAAACAAACGAAAGACATTATTTAACAAAACTACTACAGTTAGCACTTACACGAAAATTAATCTGCTTCTTCTGAAAACCCATTGAATGAAGGCTGATTCACAGCAATATCTCTAAAGTGAATCATAACTTAGTCTGTTTACAACCCGATCGATAAGCAGTGAATACAGTTTTCTGACAAGATCTGGAGTTCTGCCAAGCATATCCAGCCATTGTTGACTCAGCCTTCATTGTAAAGGCTTCTCAATATAAAAATAAAAATTGTCACCCAATCACTAACTGAAGAATAGACAATCACTCAGTGTATAATTTGTCTAAACCAGGTCTTTCATTTTTTGTACAGATTTTGTTATTGTCACTATCCATATATTGTTCGAAAAACTTGGTCCACTGGCAGTGTAAAGAGTTTTGACCATCTACTGTTTATAAAATGTTCATGCATATATGTATGCTAGCATGTGCGAATGCGTATACTTACAGTGTACTCTATGCAGACGAACTGAGAAAATGTTGATTCCTTTTTTTGTGTGTATGTTTCAAAATAAATTTAGCGTGCAGCTTTGTATAGACCGGTTTTCAGTAGAGTAAGACCGATATATAATGTTATCGATTTCTGGAACTGTCGTCCCTGATCCACTGAAAATAAGGTCAAAATATTATATTTTATGTATTTATATGTTTTTTGTGTGTTATTTCTGTCTATCAAACATACTTCTGCAGATATCAGTAGTATAGTAGTTGCGAGATTCTGGCGCATAGGGAATCGAATTTGTCTACACAAAAATTAAAATTCGATGGTGGGGTGTTTAGGTGAGAAGGTTTCTAGAACACTTGATTGGGGGTAACGATCAATATATTTACATATTTTTCAACCAGGCAGAGCCTCTTGCGAAGAAAATAATCAATTCTAATCTATTGATAATTAATTCAGTACTGGTTCAAATATCTATCCGGATATCAAGTCGATTCGGTCAAACGATCACTGAGAACACTAAAAGGATCTTCGCTAGAATCGAACTCTATGGATGAATGTTGTTAATTGCAAACCTTTAAATGGATGCTAGTACGTTGATTTACTAGAGTTTGCTAAAAGAAAAACTTGCATAATGCGAAGAGCACATACAACCGATGTATATTTTATTCCGTAGATTGTGTGCTAATCCCTCCTAAAGATCATGCAGATAGTCCGACTCAGTGATATATATATATATATATATATATATATATATGTGTGTGTGTGTGTGTGTCTGTGTATGTGTGTGTGTGTGTGTGTCTTTGCTAAATGTCCCATTAGGATATCCCATTATGATAGATAACATATGTACATTTGAGGAAGAGTTTAACATATCAGTAAACGTGAACGAAATAGCGGATGAAGGAAATTAAAAAAAGGATTGATTAAATCACATTGGGTACAAAAAATAGAAAAACCAAACGCAATGATATGTTAATCTTTATTTTATTCTGGCGACTTTAACAGCTACTTTTTATCAAAAATGGATGCGTCCTTTTGCAGAGCAATAACGATGAAGAAGGAAAGTATCATTATGAAAGCATGAAGGGTCTGTCTAGATTGGAATCATGTCGTACAGATAAACAGAGAAATAAATATAGATATGTTAAAAGTGTTTAACCACTTCAACACACACACACACACACACACACACACACACACACACACACACACACACACACACACAGAGAATACAAAGGCTTTGTAACAGAGTAGAAACCACTATTGACATTATGCCTGAAAAGGGATCAGTTGTCAAGTTAAAAAGTCCCATGTTCTACTTATGGGGACTTCGAATGTGTAATAGTTTCTGAGGCAAAATGTCTAGTAGAAACACTGCAATGCTGTTCAAAATACAACTGCTAAATATATACCTTCAGGTTTCTTCTTGAATCTTAAGTCAATACACAAATGCTACAGACTAATCGTGTAGAGATGTACAAATTGCATGCCGGTGTTTTACGCGTGGTTAGGTAAAAATGTGAAGCTCGTAAAGGACGAGCTGTAATTCTTAAAACCTATTGTGTTAACTGAAGAAGACAAACATCATTTCGGATCAAGTAATAGTTGTCACAGGTGTAATAAAATAATAACACATAACAAAGTTCACGACGGAAATGATCGCGCCCACAAGGTGCATGATCACTATCATGTAAGCGGCGAGTATCCAGGGCCCTCTTATAACGACTTTAATTTGAATTTTAAATATGGAAAATTCATCCCCTTGTCCAAACATAACTTGTTCATGACCACTTATATCTAAAGGAACTGGTAAAACAGGATCCTGGTAATGATCTTCAGATTATATCTAACTACCACGAGGAATATACATTTCGTTTATGAAGAACTTCGCTGTTGAGACATACATAGAGGACGACAGTTAAATTATTGCTAAACAAACACTTAGGTTTGTAGATACCTTTAGATTCATCGGGATTGCACTTGAACAACTTGTCAAGAACATAGATGACACAAAGTTCATCGAAACGAATCAAAATTTTATGAAAACTTAACTTTTGTGAGGACATTTACCTGTACGAGTACTTTTGATTCATTCAGTTGATCTGAGGAAATAGCATTGCTTCAACAAAAAAAAAAACAAAAAAACAAAAATTAAAAAATAAATAAATGCATCGCTTTGTAATTTGAATATCTCTGATTATGACCACAAATATGTACGTGATGTGATGTCGCACTTCAACATTACAACATTAGGTTAGATACACTACTACAACGTCAAAAGGGACGTGTGATGTATTTGAGCAGTTCAGAAATGTTTAGATAAAAACTACAAACTCGATCCTGCTCATTGCTTTAGTGGGCCTTGGTTAGTTTATGCCGAGAGTTTAAAATTTACCGGCGTCGAACTTGACCTTTCAAAATCATAAGACAAGTTCCTGATGATCGATTCAAGAATAACAGGATGAGCTAGCATGATACCTAATCGCCATACTGTGTCTAACAATGAGTACTATACTGATAAAAAAAGCAAATTAAAGTTGATGGGCGTAAACTAAGCAAAGAAAGAGAGTTGATATGATAAAACAAACATCATGTATACAAAAGTATACTAATTTATATGACTTGGCGATGTGTCAACATTTGCCGATTTAAGCCTTTAAATGGGGAATGACATGGAAATTAAATGAGTAGATACAAATTCATTAATCATTCCCAATAATATTCATACTGAGTTTATTATGGAAGTGGATTTGGAGATTCCAAAATATATTCACGATTATTTCAAGGAATACCCTTTAGATCTTGAAAAACTGGTTGCAGAGGAAAGTTATCTTCTTTCTCTTGGAAAAACAATTCATTGAGGAGAAAAAGGCTACTAAGCCAGCTGTGCCATATGTACTGTGTTTATTTAGATATAGAAACAAGTACGTTATTCACTACCGAAATTTGAGCGCTGTACATGCAGTTGTGTTTGAAACCGGCAACCATGTCTTAAATAATACATCTTGTTATATAGATCACTGAGATAAAAAGTTAGTCATTATTTCAAAAATAACTTTCTTAAATTCATGAACAATGCAGTCATTTTTGGAAAGGAAATGGAGAATTTGGGGAAATGGATAGATGTTAAAATTTGTACTACTAGTGACAAATGTAAAAGCTACACGATAAAAGATTAGAGATGAAGATTCGGTAATAGTTAATATGAAGGACAAATATCATATTGTCAAAATCAATCCACTGTTTTGTTCTGTGTTAAATCTATGAAAGGTATTCATGTACAAATTCTATCATAACAACTTCCAAAATAAATACGGTGAAAGAATGAAACTCTTGGTGCCTGACACAGATTCATTTTGCATTCACGCAGAGACAATAAACGTTTACAGAGATATGAAGGATGACTAGAATTACTACGATACCAGCGAGTATCCAAAGAATAGCATCTAAGACATCCCTCAAGTGAATAAAAAAGTTCCTGGACGTTTCAAGAATGAGATCAAATTTGTACCAATTAGAAGTGTCGTTGGCATACGGTCGAATCTACACGCATTCAGAACTGACCCATATTAGAAAAAAAGTATGGAAGGGAATCAAGAAATATATCATAGAGCAAAATTTAATATTCGATATATGCCAAGATCGCTTGTTAATACAAACTCAAAACCATAAACAATGACACCTTCAGATCTTTAAATCATGAGATCTACATTTCGGAAGAAGAAGATGGTTTATCTTGTTCTAATGATAAATATTATTTAGTTGACAGTGTAAATAATTGCCATATGGATATAAACAAAATTAGCAATTTAAAACAACTGTTAACTTTTTAACTATTTCAATATTAACAGCAAGACAATTCCATAATAAAGGAGATATGTTTGAGCGGTATATATTCAATTCAAAACGTTGATGATCTTGTAAAAAATTACAAATTAACATAGGTTATTAGCTTACTTATGGAACTTCTTGAAAAGCATCAGATGTGCTTTTTGGTCTGCCAGTGTTCATAGAGTTAAGTGCTACAAACTCTTACGCAAATATAACACACCGTCAAGATTTAAATACCATAACTTGTACAATACAATTGGCATTTCAAATCGAAAGAGACTAAACCCTTTGATGTAGGAACTAACAAAGGAACTTACCAAGTAACTAACACGTGACATACGAAGGATCTAACGAAGGAACTAACGAAGAAATGAACAAAGCAACTAACAAAGAAACTGGTGTTCCAGTGGAAACAAACACATACAGAAGAACAAAATCGTATCCAAAGGATACAAACTCCGAAAGAACCTTACAGTATCTTACAGGAGGAGGACCATTTAACCCGAACGATTAAGTAGGGAACCCTGTACAAGCAGATTATGTAAAATCTGAAATCGGAAAAGAAATGTTCAACTACATATAAATGGTCGAATTAATCAAGTTTGTTAATGACAATAATCTGCAAACATATTAAAGGAAAAGACAAGATCGGAGTCAAAATAATACATTTTAACTAATCCAGGTAATAAATTGAAATATTACACTTTAAATTAATGGTCTATCAAGCGTCATTATACAAAGACGGTTACGAAATAGTAGGTGATTCATTGAAGAAATCATCTGAGGATATTGACAATTTAGAGGACGAACTTTATGTAAAAAAATTAGCAACTTTAAAATCTTATATCATTTGATCCCAAAAGTCTAGAGAGAGCTCAGAACAAATCGCTACTATGAACTAGATGCATCACATAAGACATTTATATTTAGATATTAGCATGCCTATCTTTAGGCAAATCAGAAAGAGATAGTAAAGGGTTTTGTATAGATTATAATCATAGTATAGTAATCGCATTCATTCGTCGATTTATATCATGTAACTTTTAAAGTAACGTGGTAAGTACAGTATTATGTTTGCATAGCAAGATTTCTCGCAGTTTAAGTACTTCCTTTTTCACTGAATAAATAAACATGTCTAAAACATAATAAACATCTGTATTACGCAACATTTAATACAGTTGTCATCTTACGTTTCAGCTTGCTGTTAAACAAAATTGTCAATTTTACAATACGTCCACAGTAAAAGCTTTCATTAAACGGGTTGACCATGATTGCACATTAAATGCCTAATAATGATTTTGTAGCACAATACCATGTCTATTTTAATAGCAGTCGATCAACATTGTTCAGTTGGTTTATATCAGAAAATGTTTAAATGAATACATTCGTCAGTGCCGCTTCATTTGATTGCGTAATGACCTTCCTTAAGAAAGCAAAACAAACGAATATATACTGGCCAATCAGTCTCTATTATTATTATTATTATTATTATTATTATTGTTGTTTTTGTTGTTGTTGTTGTTGTTGTTACTTTTACCTACCTGTGGATTACAGTTGTCAAGCACGGATTGGTTGAATTATCATCATTGGAATGTAATGTAGTTTGACCCTTTATTACATTAACAACATAAAAGGCTCTAGCTGGACTCTGTTTGTAATTGAAGAGATTGCCGCAAACATTACAAATGATATTTCTTTCAAAACGGCTGTAGTTTTATACCTTCTAAGTCCTATGCTTTCCTCTGTGCAGGAACCAATCATTGTGTTTCCTAAATCAAGATGAAGAAGAAGAAGAGGAAGAAGAAGAAGAAGAAAAAGAGGACAGTGAAGAAGACGATGACTATGATGACGACTTCGACGGTCAAGGTAATTTTAATTGCAAAGACGATGGTATTGTTTCATCGTGAAGATGATAATGTATTTGTGTAGGAAATTTGTCACTGGCTTGGTACAAGCATGTGGATCGTTGAACAAGTTGACTTTTAAATCATCTGTTTTGGGTAGGATGGGATTTCCATTGCCACATATTTTGTTTATTCATTTATTTATTTCATTTACATGCTTATCGATAAGAAGTAAAACTTCAATTGCAAGAGACACTGGTTGACGAAACAGTCCGTTCTCCTTCACGTGTTACATACCAAAATACTAACACTATTACTACTAACGCAATTTATTCTCTGAAAAGATTTTCTACCAAGAGGATGATTTTAAATGTTTTAATAATAATAATAATAATAATAATAATAATAACAAAAACAACAACAATAATAATAATATAATAGCAAGGGCAATAATAACATTAATAATAAATAAAAAAAATAATGAATAAATAAATAAGACTACAATGATGACCATGACAATACTTAGCGATGGTTTCGGGTGGACAAAGTAATGAATACGTTGGAAGTGAAATGGAATATAAAACAGTATACAATAATGCAATATAATTGTTTGTATTAATTTATTATAAAACATTTGGCATGGTGATGCAATAGTATTCGCAAATATATGAAGACAATTTGGTAGGAATCGTATTAAATCTGACTATACTACATGTTCTTTTGTATTTGGTATACAAAAAATGTATCCATGATTTGAAGGAAAGAAATGCACGACATTATATAAAAATGACATATAAAACAATTATTCAGAATGTTTTGCATATGTTATCTGTACATATGATATGAAGTTTACAAATATTAAGTTTTACTTCACAACTCATATTGTAAAGGTATGGTAAATGAAAATCATGTTGATTTTAATTATCACAATTTATTTTGATAAAATGCATCATATACATCCCATCCCATATACCCATATACATCACTCTCCCCACCCCCCATTCTATCTCTTCTCAGAGCTTTCTTTCTGCCTGAGCGCTTTCGTTCATAAAAGTATTCATACCACAGAGGTTATGTTCTTTTTTGTTTCATGCAAATCTAGAAATGAGTGGACATGATATGTTCCTTTTGCGGGAACCACCATACGCCCGTTCCTATATTCCATTCCATATCTCAGGAATGATCTATCGTCTTTATGGTGCCACTCCCGCGCTGGGATCATTTCACCATCATCTACGATGATAATAATGTATTTGTGGAGGAAACTTGTCACTAGCTTGGTTCAAGCATGCGGATAGTTAAACAAGTTGACTTTTGAATCATATGTTTTGGGTAGAATGTGAATTCCATTACCGCATATTTTGTGTATTCATTTATACATTTCATATACATACTTATCGAGATGAAGTAAAATTTCAGTTGCAAGAAACACTGGTTGACGAAACAATCCGTTCTCAATCACGTGTTACATACGAAAATACTAATACTATTCCTACTAACGCAATTTATTCTCTGTAATGGTTTTCTACCAAGACGATGATTTTAAATGCTTTAATAATAATAACAATAATAATAATAATAATAAATAAATAAATTATCAAAGAAAGAAAGAAATAAAAGAATGAAAAAATAAGACTAAAACGATGACCGTTACAATGCTTAGCGGTGGTTTCTGGAGGACCAAGTAATGAATACGTTGGAAGTGAAATGGAATACAAAATAGTACACAATAATAAAATACAATGTTCTTATTAATTTATTATAAACTATCCAGTATACGGATGCAGTAGTATTTGCAAATATATGAAGGCAATATTATAGCAATCGTATGAAATTTGATTATACATGTTCTTATGTATTTGGTATACAACACATGTATCCATGATTTGAAGGAAAGAAATGCATCAACGACATTACATAAAAATGATATATGAAACAGTTATTCAGAATGTTTTGTATACCTTATCTGCACATTTGATATCAAATTTTCAAATCTGAAAGTTTACTTCACAACTCATATTGTAAAGGTATTGTAAATGAAAATTATGTTCATTTTAATTATCGCAATTTATTTTGATAATATGCATCATATACTCCACATCCAGCCATCCAACCTCTCTGTCTTACTTTCGCTCTCTCTCACCGCCCCCCCCCCCCATCACTCTCTCCTCAGAGCTTTCTTTTTGCCTGAGCGCGTTCGTCCATAAAATATTCATACCACAGTTTAGACTTATCACTCGCATAAGCAGAAATGAAAAAGATGATGAATAATGTCGTTGAGGCATTTCTTTCCTTCAAATCATGGATACACCAAAGAAGTTTGAACTTGGATGCGCTAATAAATCTAAGTCTGAAATCTTGACGTAAACTTCATCTCCTGGATCCAAATTGACAGCAGCTGATAAATAACTGTCGTAAATATTGAAATGTCCGTTTTGAGACAGTTCACGGGGGTGCTCCGCTCTCATCAGTTCTTCTTCTATACCGTTTAAGATATTAAAGCGGTAAATCGCGTGCTTGATACCAGGAGATGGTTGATAATTGTCAGCTTGTCGCTTTTTAAGTATGTTATCATCCGTTGAGGTTGCGTTCTTTATTGTTTCATACAAATCGAGAAATGAGTGGACATGATATGTCCCTTTTGCTGGAACCACCAAACGCCCGTGCCTATATTCCATACCATATCTGAGGAATGATCGATCGTCTTTTTGGTGCCACTCCCTCACTGGGATCATTTCACCATCATCTACGACAAGTAAATGTAATTTTGTTTATAAATTTATAAATACCAAACATGACTGCAAAAGCTCAGTAACCATAAACACTATACAGATTATATCAAGAATACCTACGAATAAGGTATAAACATCGAACATTTGACTTATTTGATATCTAAGTTTAGGCAACGTGAATGTGTATGTGTGTGTATATATATATATATATATATATATATATATATATATATATATATATATATTTTATTTTTTTATTTTTTTTTATTTTTGTTTGCGTGTGTGAGAGGGAAATTCGGGCAGAGAATTTCTCAATAGTGTAAAGAAATTTAATAACAATATGAAAAAACTAACGGCGCTTTGATTTATGTGTGTGAATATCTTTTTAGTTTCGACCGATGATTACTGTCAAGTTTCGATTGTTTTGAAGTAGGATTGATACATTAATTAAATGATGCTTGTTCAATTGATTAACCGGGTAACTAAATGAAAACTCTCTCTATAAGATATGGATACACGTGTTGCTATGTTGTCATTTTGAGACTTTCAAAGTAAAGATTTGTTCTTTCTGCAAAACTTACATGCTCGTGGAGGGGACTGTTTCTTTCCTGTGACGCGGGCAGAGGGTTTGATGTTCCAGCGAAGTGTCTTCAACAGACTCATTAGCTGTGGAGATGGCCCTAAAAATATAATTTCATTATGTGATACCTGTACATCTCTATAAAGGACTGTATGCATTTAAATTTTACCATGTTATAACGTTACACAAACTATTTACCGTCACGAAGGTAAAAGGATAACATTCGAAGCGTCTAATTGCATTTTGTGCCTCTGTCAGTGTTAAATCGGTTAATAAAACAAAGTTATGATTACGTCATTTGATAATAAATGTGTGTTTATTTTGTTTGAAGTTTTTTTACAGCTACTACAAATGAAACATCCCTTGAAAAAATGTATCAAAATATTTGTAGTAATATTGACTCAGGGATATAAAAATACACATATAGACATTTTACCAGCCGTGCTTTTTCTCTCCTCTTCATCACTGAGTCTCTTTTCTTCTTTGCTTATCGCCTGTAAATATGAAGGAATATAGCTAATTAATTCATCATGTTCCAAAATGTTAAGTAGACACTGTATGTTAATGATCTTTGCATATGAAGTTTTTCCTCTCTATCTCCTCTTTTCCGGTCGCCCCGTCTTCCTTCTGTACGTCCGCCCGTCATTCCATCCATCCATGCATCCATTCATCCATTGAACCGCCAATTCTTCTATCATTTGCATTTCGTGTCATTAGGATAGTGAATTTTCACTCATAAAAGGTTTTCACGGAAACGTTGGCTTTCTTTATCACTAAGATTATCTGGCCAATACTTTTTCACCATGGCGAACAATAATTAAGCGATTTCTCACAAAGAAAGGTACTTTTTCGTGAATGAAATAAAGTTCCTCGTGAATAATTGCTTGGACGCGTGCTGGCACCTTTTAGGTGAAAACAAAAAAAAAAAAAAAAAAAAAAAAAAAACATTCATCCTGAAATTGCACTTTTACACGAAGCGAGTAACTTTTTCGTGATATTTTGCATCGAGGTATGGATACACTTTTTTCATGAAGAAAGTTATATTCTTTTTGAAGATTGCACTTTTATCATGGGAAATGTAACCGTTTCGTGAAAACTGTTAGTATGTACTTTATATGTAACGAAAAACCATTGTTCGTGAAGAGTTTACTTCGTTTCGTGCAAAAAGGTATTTTTTTCGTGAAGCTTTTATAATTTACATAAAGAAAGAACTATTTTCACAAAGACATCAGTCTTCTTGAAGATAGTATTACTAGCCGCTCATGTCTTAAAACTCGTCAAACACTGAAGGAAACCTTCACTGGCTAACAAGATAAGAGAGCATTATAAAATCGGTTATCAAACCAATAATTAGAAAAGATAAAATGGAGACCGCTGGGTATAGTATGCTGAAACATATCTCCATCCCACGAAGTCAACCGAAACTATGGAAGGCTAATGTACATTCATTTTTATTTATGCTTATGTTTTGACTGTCTGCATGTACACGCAGTACACATGAACTTGCGATAAAGCCACTGAGATCAGCAAATTGGATTATGCAGGTAATTTTATAATTGATACTACATAAGTACATAGGGTATAGCAACATAGTCATAGTGTCAGTAGGGGTGCCAACATCTTCATATAAATGTTACTTTTTCCGTTGCAAACGTGTAACGATCATGAAAAATGTCACTTCTTCACGAAACTTTTCACAACAAAGATGTCTCTTTTCAGGACAAAGTTACTTTTATCGTGAGATATTCTGAACTTTTCATGAAGAATATACTTTTCTTTTTTAAAAAGCTACACTTAAACGTCGCCAAATTTTCAGGAAAAAAATCGTGAAAAAGTACAATTTTCATGACAATATGTAATTTCTTTCGTGACGAGAAAGAACTTATTAGAACAAGTTTCTTTAAAGAAAATCTTCTTTATTAACAAGTTTCGCCAAGGAAAAGTATTTACCTTATAAAGTTGTAACATTTTCGGGAATATTTTGAAAGTATTACCTAACATTGTTCGTGAGGAAAACAAATTCTTTGCAAAAAGGCATATTTTTCATGAAAAAGTAACCTTTCACGTGAAAGAATTTTTCTTCGTGAAAAACGACTGCGTTGATGACATGAATCCTAGAATCATACCTCCTTTCATCCCTTCGTTCCTACCTAACCATTAATATATTGTTATATTTAGCAAAGCTCGTAACATCGATTTCAGTAATTATATTACCAATATAGCTTGGACGCCCCTTTTAGCGAGCTTACGTGTTCAAAATTAGAGCGATAAGAGAGCGTAAAAAATTGTGTATAGGTAGAAGAACTGGTAAGTGTGAGTTGTTAAGCTATCCCTATGCCAGGAAAGTGATACACACCTCGGCCAAATATTCCTTCAGACGATCGGATGCACATGCGCAATGTAACTCTGAGCCTGGGGAAAACGCGTCACTTGGAAGGCACAATCTTTCACACGTCAGTTGCTGGGAAGGTTTTGGCATTGTATACAGCAATGCCAGCACAGTCATCAGCACTGCCAGAGTCAGTAATAAAACAAATGCCGTTAAACACTGAACAGCTGTCATTTTCAATCAGTCTGCTTGCTCCAGCTTGTTTGTGTGGAAGAGTGCCTTCTACTGGAAAGTAACAGTCCCCAGATATAAAGTCGTTGCTCACAAGGTTATCTTATTCAGGTTTGTGTTCAGCTGACGCTAAGCGGCTCTTTTATATCTTAACTACACAGGTGAACCGTCCAATATATCGAGCAAACGTATCTAAATTTAGAAATTATACCTGGAAAAACACTGTCGTGGAGGTAAAGTTACCTTATCTAAATGGGCAACAAAGGGTGACACCGCAAAAAGTACGCACAGTCATAGTTTTTTTTCTTCACAAATGTGTGATTGCACCTTCTTTCTCTTTAAGTACCTCGTTTATGTGATTATGTCAGCTTCATTGTTCATCCTACCTACGTCCCAGATTTGTTGCACTTTGGAGTAGCCATCAGCCGATCAATTGCTAGGATTAAAAGTGTGTGCAATTGTTTGTTTACCTATAATGAGACAACTAGGATTCGTCCATCTCAGAGACTACTCTCCTAGGACTAGATACTACACCACTGCCAGTGAGTTAAGCAGCGCGTCAGCGATCTGACCTGCAAAGGTTTACTAGCAACAGAGACATTCCATACAATGTATCTGCTATCAATTATCTTGAATGTTCTTCCCATACATTTGTTTCACCCTCCCTTAATTGGATACATGTTTGTGTGGTTTTTTTTCCAGTGTCTGTGTGTGTGAGTGAGTGTGTTTAATCCTGCTGGCATGTTATCAGTTTATATTTTGTACTTTACCATATAAAGTAATGCAAACGAGACATGATGTATTTTGTGTGTATGTTGGGAGGGGGGGGGGGGGGCTTTGAAATGGTCTCTTGGTTAGCTGAAGTGAAAACTTGGCCTGTATCCTTTATAAAGTCACGAAGTTTAGGATCGTATTTGCACTACCGACCGTCTTATACGGTTAAATAATGTTGTAAACGTATTCTTGGAGGTCATTTCTTTAAAAATTTCAACACGCTCAAAGAGTTTAATTAAGTTTAGTGCCAGTGAATTTTCAAAATCGTAGTGTATATACCGGTAGAGATCGAGGCAATCACCGGATCGGTTGAGACCGTATTCGTAATGCGGACAGCAAAATAATAGCGCTTGACGTCAGGAAAAACCTGCCTATAGTGGATCTAGTAGATGCGCATCTCATCACTACTTTAAATGGTTTGTGTGTGTTGAAGACGACTTTTTTTTATTATTTTTCTCCTATGGGATCTGCAATATTGCAATGTATGGATGTCAATTGCATAGTATATTTAATCAACCTCAGTGCTCTCCCTATTTCTGAATCGAGACTGTTGTGTATCGATGGGCCTGATTGTGCTTCATTCAGTGGAAAGATTTCCGTGAGAGGTTTTGTTGGTTTGCTACTGACTCATACATCTATGGACTAAAACCTTCACATTTTAGTGATTCGGGTTATTCTTTCTGGCTTGTCCTTGATAAAATTAATGTGAGATTTCTGTAGTGGACTATCAAGGCATGATACAGCTGGACCACACGTGATTCATGCGATAAAGACATTGGTTGCGTAACTCGTTCAAGAACATAACAAGCACACACACACGCAGATATATAATTGTCAGATGAATGATAATTTGATTCAATGCAGAATTGGCAAGAAAAACACCACACGTACTAGAGAACACTTATTAGCTTACATGCAAAATATTTGGTGATGTTTTATGAAATTTTGTTTTTGTTTATTTAAAAACCATACGATTTTTATTATTCCCGTACATATATAGCAATGGGTTTGGGAACCTTCCTACTGACTACCTCACAATTAATCACACGTGTGAACTACTTTACAGGGAATAATATTTAACACTTATGCATAGTATTATATCTTAATTCTAAACCCAATACACATTTTAATACTGGCCACTTTATAGAGGGGAAGACGAAAGACTGAGACACATGTCAAATGATGACAATTAAAAAGAAGTCACTTAAGGAGAGCTACTGGGGAATATTTAGCATAACTATTTTATACACATATATACATATATACGTACATGCATACACATATCCACATACACATAGACACAGACACGTACATATATGCAATGTTTTCATTAGATTCAACAGTCACTTGTTATTCCCAAATAGTTTTATACAGTAAGTATTTTCTTAACTCATTTGATAATATTTGCGTTATGTTATCATTTTAAATGATTCTTTCTTATGATACCAATCTCCTAAAAAGATAGGAAAGAAATAATGCTTTCACAATCTAGAAAATTATACAGTGAACATTACTTTTTGTCCTTTCTAAGATACCAAACAAAAGCTTTTAAAATATTGAGGTCATACATACACCAATGCACATATGCTTAACTTTATGTGTGGACATATTTTAGATGTTTGTAAATTGTAATTACGATTTGCAAACTTAGCACAAATCATTCAAAAATATGTTTGCATACATGCCATTTCTCATCAAACTTTTTCCATGTACAATTGATGCGGACTATTTGTATGACATGTAGTAAAACTACATTCCTTTTGTTAAAAATGATTAATGTTCTGTGGTAGGTTTTATAATCTATATTTATTGCAATATGATTTAAGTTGCAACAAAATACATTCTCTTTTGGAAAAATGAAAATTACGAAGATAATTGGACTCGCTCCTTGTCCAACCAATGTGATGTTTGATGAATGGTATAAGGGAGATAACCCAGTGTATCGTATATAATATAAGTGTCTGCAGATGTGACCCTGATACAGCTAAAGTTCCTCTTGATCTCTACCAATTTTCCAGTGAATAAACATCATGTGAAAGGAATGCACACATTTATCACCCTGTCATACAAGGCGGAGGAGGAGATTGAATCTACGAGATGCGGAAGGGACTTTTCAGTCTGAGCTGAAGGGGAAATTCCACAGATGATCCATGTAGATAATGGTATATATACATGCACTAGAGTCCCATACATTTTTGCGCATTTAGGAAACAAACAAACAGAAAGTAAATCTCGATCATAAAGCCTGCATTTCTGATGGGAATGCGATTCTGCTGGAAGCAATTAAACTTTAAATTAAATGTTAACATTGCTCCGCATTCATCATTCATAGGACTTTACAGTCAGAACGGTTAGCCACGTGAACATGCATCAGTTGTTTTAAAAAAAATCTTTTATTACTTACGTTAATACATAAATGTCATGTTATTACTTATGATAATAAATAAATGTCGCGGCTGTGGAGACTTGGATGTTGAAGGGTATAATCCCATTGGATTGGTGCGATCGTCTTGAGTATGGTCGCGGAACACAACTGGGTCGTACCTAAATTCAAACATACCTCGTTTACATTAAGACGGCATGAGTGATGGGAAAACGGGTCTTTTATCATTACCAAATAGGTCCACCATACAGCTGGTACCGGGGAAGTAGTTTGCCTACCTACAAGAGCAACTGAAGAGGTAATTAAGCAGGCACTGGTATTTAGTTGCAGATTCAAATATCTGATCCTGTCAGACCCGTGAAGCCTAGACGGTCTGATCATCTTTGGAACCCAAAGGGACATTGCCAAGGCCAGTTACCTCGGTGTTGGCTGTCAGTTCGTCAACAGGCATCTGCAGTATTAAACTTCTGGGTGTTCTTGAGCTATGGCCAGATTATCCCTTTATCTGCGATTCAATTGTCAGTGGCTTCCAAGTCGTCACTAATAATATGACCTCGATTACTAATGTTTACACCCTATCCTACTCTGCTAGCAGTCGCAGAAGCAGCTGCAGTAGTATTTTTAAAATTAACAGTATTAACACTATTACTTGTCTAGGCAAACTGCTGCTGCTACTGGGGCTACTGTTACACCACCACCAACACCACAAATAACAACATCTACTACTACCTCCACTACCAATACTACTATTTCGCCTTGTACTATTGCACTAATACAATTGTTACTGCTGCTGCTACTAATACTACCACTATTATTATTATTATTATTATTATTATTGTTCTCCTCTAAAACTATGTTATTATAAATTATACGCATGTTATCGTTGTCAACATCTCATAAGTTTTTAAATACCCACCGTGTGTATGCGTATATCTATCTATCTATCTATCTATATATATATATATATATATATATATATATATATATATATATATATATATACATATACATATATATATATATATTTATATATGAGGGGTATTTAAAAAGTTTAATATTAGTGCACTGTACAAAAAAGTTCTTTATTCCAGAACATTATATCAGTGCATCCCCTCAAAGTACTCTCCATGCATCTCTACACACTTTCTCAGTCTGAATATCCAATGAATAAAACCCATTATGTATTCATTTTTGGACATGTTGTTCATACACGTGGAAACTGCACTTCCAAAAGCATGGCCGCTTTCAAATCGAATGCCACTCGTCGACTCTTTGATAACAGGATGCAACCAAAAATCACTGTATGGAGGATGCGGCAAGGATTGGATGCTATGCTCCTTCAGGAAGTCTGTCACGACGGAGGATTTATGCGCCGACGTGTTGCCATGAAATAGATTGATACCTCGGGACCGGTGTGCGGATGAGTGGCTCGGTTGTGTTCCACAACTTTTGGCAACACTTTAGAAGCATAAAAGTAAACAGTGACAGTTGCAGGGTCAGGGCACATGTATTTGGGCGACTGGTCTTTCTTGGATCGAGAAACAATGCGTATTAAACTCTTTGTGCTTTAGGACGCGTTACTTCAGTTTGTTTCTTTTCTGGTTAAATATCTCTCAGATATCTGACAGAAAATGAAGCTTCCAGATTTTTAACTAAGGCAGGCTCAAAGTTGAAATTTAAACAGCGGTTTCATTTCGGGAAATTGTTAACATGGTCGGGCATCTACATTGAACATAGTTTATCGTATTACGACATTAAGATGATGATAAGGGTTGCATAATTCTATTCAGAATTACACCTACAGTTCTACACACACTTTAATGAAAAGGTTATTTAAAAAATAAATATTAGATATAGATTTTTGTTTGCTACAAAGATATTTTTATATGAAATCATTGAAAAGTCAGGTATATAATAACATTATTGCAACACGCAATGTTAACACTGGGAAGTCACAATTACTTTTACTTGAGGAAGATATTTTCTTTTGAAAAAAGTAATGTATACTTAATCGAATACTAATGAAGACACACACTAACGTTTCAGTTATGCAAGCAATGGGAAGATTTGTGTATCCTTGTAGTTGCGACTAGATACAGATTACCATCTGATGTATAAACCCTTTTCGTGACCGATTCAATCACTCCTTTATTTTATCAAACACGAGAACGAGATGTATGCCAACATAAGGGACAATTCGACCCATACGCATCTTCTGGATGTAAATACTCATAATTATATAGCTTCTAAAGTACTCACGAATGAATGCGTTCGACCATGTCATGAATCATTTCTACGGGTATTGCTGATACCGTATATGTGTAAATCACTGTTTCAGTTATTCTGTTGTTTTTTTTTCTCTAATAATATTTGCTCCAGTATTTTAATTGCTCCATACATGATATTTGCAGATTCCTTCAATCTACATTAATTTCATCCTGCATAAGACTAGAAATTAGCCTCTTTCGTGTTTTTTCTTTTCTTTTACTAGATGTTAAACTCGAACAAAAAACTTAATTGTTAACGAAAATCTTTAAACATATCTTAAAAGAATGTTAATGTTAGTTGTTATTTAATTGTTGAACAGCCAACATGAACTAATGGTTTTTATTGTAAAACAAAAACCGACCTTAAATAAAAATTGTCTATGTATATGACTTCAGACGAGATTCATTGTATAATTATTTTGTGCTCTGATTATACGCCTGAGGGCAATGCTTATATGAGGATGGGTACTTCATTGTACGAGTAAGATCTGTATTACAAAATTAAATGATATGAATCACAAAAGCCATGAGCAATGTTAGTGCCTTCTGCTATGTTCGGTGATACATATATAAACCAGAAAGCAATGACAAGCTTATATCCGGAATACAAATAAAAGAAAATGACAGTTTGCAAGTCTTCTTGAAATCTTACAATGTTAGTATACCGTATGATAGATGTCGCAGTCACTAAAACCCTTGACGATGATATAAATTTTCACATGCATCTGTTTACGTCAAATTAATCAGGCTGCTTTTAGGCGATTTTTTGGTTGCGCTATTGAAAGCTGGGAAGGTACAGGACACATTTATTTGATCTACAGCTCTAAAAATGTAGAGAAAGTTAACATATTTGTATCTAGTTTTCACCAACGTGTATTGACATTTATTTTTATTACTATCGGAAAATGTATGTGCTGTCTGATTAGAAAGCTGGTGAAAATGCTTATGTGTGCTGGGAAAATGTACTTAAAATAGCACAAACTTCAGTGACTTTGCTTGTCCTTGACTCTTCTTGATATACAGAAACAAATTTCCACAGTGTAGGCATTATGATTTTCTAAAAGTGCACTTATGCAATTTTAGAATATAAAATAAAAAAATAACAAGGTATGGGCTCCTTGCCTATTTTTTATAATTTACCTGTGAGAATCGGGAAGTTAAAATAGTCACGGAGAGCTAGCAATCTTTTATGAGATGGACATCAGAAGCAAGGCTAGCTGTGTAGTCTCAAACACAAATCAACCCCATGATTCAGATATCAAATGAAAATTTTAGGTTCTTTGAACATATCTTAGGATATACACATTTCTTTTTTTTTAACAACAACAATCAGTGGGAAGAATCGGGGTGATATCTTTTCTTTAACCAGTGAACCCAATGCATAAATGCGAAACTCAGGAGTGGAACCAAATGGGAATATGGATATTTCAGCACGCATTGCACTTGGCAATAGGATTGAGCTATATATTGCACTACTATTCATATCACCTACAATTACTGCATGCTCTTCGTCTGAATAATGCCCGTACAATTCATCACAACTTCTAACATTTTTGTTTCTATACTCGAGCCAACCAAAAGCATGTCATACATAAATCAAACATATGCCTTGGTAAAAAAGAGAACCACACATTGCAAGCTGAATAGCTATACTTATTCCCACACAAAACAATTAGGCTCACTGATGCAATCAAGAGCCGTTTAGAGTTAACGCGATCACTTCTGTCTTAAATAATGTGTCCATAGCAGGATAAAGATAAATGTCACGATAAGAGTTTGTTGCACATTGCTGGGTACAACCATTGAAATATAAACTGTATGTAAGGGGCTTAATAATTTATATAACGTTTGCCAGTGATCCGTGCTCATAATCTTGAACTTCGGTAACTAGGGATGGTACAACTGATCTCCGAGACAAAGAGCCCGAGGTATTGCCTCCTGCAACTGAGAAGAATGTTTACCTTGACTTAGGATTTTGTGCAAGGGACAGTCAGAAGATGTGCAAACACTTCGAGTTTATAAAGAAATGTGATTGAGCAAGATTGTGGGGTGAAAAAGAGTGAAAAAACAGGAAAGAGAGACAAACGCATGAATTGTTGAACGCACACGCAAGATAAATCCCCTATATAGTTCATTTTATATCTCAGCTACATGTAAGGCGAGGATGAGCTTATGGCATGGCCATGTGTTGGTCCTGTTTAGTCCGTTGTGCGCAATAACTCGTGAGTCGTTCGTCAACATTTGCTATTTGAAACTACTTCGAACAAAAATCTGAAATAATTTAAACCAAAATGGAGACAGACCATTGTGGAAGAAGGGCCTTTTAAGTTGATACCAATTATGCCCTATCAGCCATTCGACATGGCCACCTTTACTAAAGGTAGAACATCATTCAAATGACTTCTTCTTAAAACAGCTAAAACTAAATTGACAAAATTTGATAGAACGACTAAAGACCTTTGTTATTATTATTACGTTTTATAAATGATGCTAATCTTCGTCCAATACGGCAGCCGTTGCTAAAAATAGACACAAACTATCAGCAACTTCTGCACTAAAACCACTCAGATTCTGACAAACACGGACATAAAAATTGAATAATAGCGATTTCTGTCCAGAATGTCCGAAGTCATACATTGGTAAACATTTAAATGACATCTTCTAAAAGATCACCGAACAAATTTTGAATACATTGGATGGAAAGCGTTGGCATAGGTCCTTTAATTTTGTTCTGAATGATTCTCATGCACAATACAATATTACAGTCTTTTCTAAAAGCAACGCGATATTTGTGCAAGTTTTTATCAATATCGCTCTAAGGAATCTGATAAAGTTTTTTACAGAAACCATCCAAGCACGAAGGCCTCTTAAATATATACAAATAGCGCCGATCTGTAATCTAATATTACCCTTGTTACTATTAAAAGATAAGGAAAAATGAACGAAAATAGAAATCTTTGCAAAAGTTTTTAATTTTCTTTGTTTTGTTTTTTTCATTTATTTTTATAAGTTAGGAATGTGTGTTTCTCGAAGCAGAAGATGCAGAAGCAGAAGAAAATGCGAGGAAGGAAGAAGAAGAATAAGGTAGAAGCAGAAGATGCTGCTGCTGATAAGGATGGTACTAAAGAAATGTTTCATGTACACGAGTCAATGTACCACAGAACGAGAATGCAAGAACGATATAGAATAACAGATGTAAGTGACAAAAGACGAAGATGTATATAGCATCCTGTGTTTTAAGTTTATTTCTAAAACTATAATGGAGAACAAGTATGCGTTAAATATTGTTTTGTGATATGACAATTTGCAAAGTTACTTAGGATAAAATTGTAACAAAGTGTACAGGGTTACTTGGATAAAATTGTAACAAAACTGCAACGAATAATTAATATTAAAATTATATAAATCCTGAATACACAAAAGAAGTCTCTATGATCTGAAGGAAGGAAACCCATCAGCAACATTATATTTAAAATTGACATATGAAAACAGTCGTAATACATTTTAGACTGAGTAACCGCATTGTGTATGTAGTTTGCAAATAACGGATATATTCCTTAGTATCTCACATGGTAAAAGTACTACAAACGAATATGAGATATTGGCATATATATATATATATGTCTTTATATATATGTATGTCTTTATATATATATATGTATGTCTTTATATATATATATATATATATATATATATATATATATATATATATATATATATATATATATATATAAAGCATGATATCGAACCTCTCTTCCCAGGAATAAAATAAAACAAAATGCAGTTTGTCTGAGCTCTTTTCTCAAAAGTGTATCCCAGAGCAGCTTTTATCTATCAAAAAAATTTTGAGAAAAATAAAGAATGATGAATAATGTCGTTGTAGAAGTTCCTACCTTCAAATCATAGTCACACCAAAGAAGTGTAGCTGAATGCCCTAACAACTTTAAGTCTGCAATTGTGAAGGAAGCTTCATCTCCTGGATTCAAATAGAGCAGCAAGTGATAAGTAACTGTCATAAGTATTTAACTTTCTATTTAAGACACCTCGCGCGGGTGTACACGTCTGATCAGCTCTTCTTCTGTTACATAGTACTGTTTACGATGTTAAAGCTGTATATTGTAGATTTGATACCAAGTCATGAACGATCATTGTCAGTGTAATGTTTTGAAGTCTCGCATCATCTGTTGGGTTTAGTTTAAACATTTTTTATTTCATAAATTATTAGTTGAAGATTACAAGATGTACTGTAGCGATTTTCCCCTGCATCTCAAGTCGGCCGTTTTGATAAGCATGAACAGACTCGTCGGGTAACGTGATAGATCACGTGGTACCTGGTGTAAATAAGGGGGCGCTCTACAAAATATTACGTGCTTCTGAGAGAGTGACAGGTGTAAGATGAAGTTGTTTGCATTTGCAACATGTACAATGGAGAGAATGTTGGGATCCCTCTATGAAACTTTCATGCACTGTGACTGAAATTTCTTTACATATTGTACTTGTGGAAATTGGACATGATCTAAGCACACAACATTAAGAAATGGCCGCTCCGAAGTACTCGCAAAAGAGTACACTATTTTCAGCAGTAATTAAAATAGGGCAACGAATATTGCCAGGTTAGGCAATACCAACCTATGAAAGTACAACGAATGAATTAGAAAATATATAAAAAGTAAAAAAAGGTATCGGCAATTTTTTTTACTTACCTTTGAAGTCCAGGAAGTGAAAATGACCAAGCGGAGCTAGCAGTTTTTTGAGAGGTGCACATCTTATGTAAGACCAAGCTCTATACTCTATAGCCCAAATTGCACTCATCGATCATACACCAAAATAAAGGGAATTAAACGTTCTTTTAACGATATCTAAGATATACGAGGACATGCTAGGACAACAAGTGAGGAAAACCTGGGTAATTCTTTTTGTTTAAAAATTTAACCCTAATGCAAACTACGAAACTGTAGAGCGCCACCTAAAGTCCGAAGGTGAGCAGATTCTGGATTCTGATGCGTATCGTCCTCAGAGTAAGAAGATTAGAGAGAAGCGAGAGAAAGCCAAAACAATCGTGAGGTAATTATTCTAATATGTAGGTTAGGGGTGAAGTGCCTGAAAAGGCTTTCCATGACTCTAGCGATATTAAAGGTGATAAAGGGAAAAATTATTTGATCTTGTACGCATAGGTAAGCGCCAGGACTCGAGAAGATTTATCAGATGCCGATACCAATCTCTGGAAAACCAGAGTACGAACAGCAAGGGGGAAGGTTCGCTACCAAAATCTGTAAATATTCGTTTATGCACGCCCCCTCCGCCAACCCCTTACACGTCACAGTACAATATAGATGGTAAAGGATTAGAACGAAAGCCAATGGCTTATAATGTTCTTCTTTTTTATTATACAAATATTGTAAATATATATCAATATCTGGCCGACGATATTAAGTTTAAATGACAAAGAAATTAAATGATTGAATAGTCAAAGTGAAGATTCTTTTGGTTAAACATTCGCATTTAGCCAAGAGATATAAATCACGAGGATGAACAATAATGTCTGTGGTGAAAGACGAGGATAAAGAAAAGAAGAAGTCAAAAGGAGAAATTGTCAAATAAAATGTGTCCAACATTGTGTAGAAAGTTGAAAAATAGGGAGGAAAGAAAGGGGAGGAAGAAAAATAAATAAATAAATAAATAAATCGACATATAAATAAATAAATAAATTAAAATTAACAAAAAGCTAGATTAAAAGTGAACAGTACTTCCTTCTACAGCGCGTCGGATCGTTGCGGAGGTGATGTCGAATCATTAGAAAAATAGGGGAAATTGCTCTTTATAGTTGTTATGACCCTTGGAAGTGCATGCATGTTAGTAATATGTGCGCTGAAATAAATCTTTTTGACTTTTCAATAAATTTATGGACGGCATCGAAAATATGAGTGTTTACTTCATACGGAAGGTATTTAAAGTTAAATTACCATATAGTATGAGGAATTGAAACAGTTCGATTCGTTGTTTAGGGTAATAAACGCAAGAAAAAAATAAGTGTTGTGTACTTTCTACAGATCTACATTTAGAAAGAGCTGATCCAATTATATTCTTTGCAAAAAAGGTTGATTAAGTGAACTGCAATTTGTTCGAAGTCGGGCATGAAGAATTTGAAATTTCCTTGTACCCCAATAAAAGTGTATAGGAACATGAGTGTCGCCATTATTTAATGTGCTTTTAAAGTTGTCAATGGAGTCAATTTGACGAGTCACAATGTATAATGTATTCCATTCTCAAAAGGTGGAAGGAAGAAACGAGTTGTAATAAAGACTTGTTCTAACTTTTTCTAACTAGAAATTATTTACATTACGTAAGTTATAGCGAGTAATATCACGAACAGCTGGTGGAATCAGAGATGTAAGATAGGGAGGGCTTGAACCAGTTTTTATTTTATACAAGAGTGTAAGTTTGTGTTTTGGTCGTCTGGATTCAAGACTTTCCGATCCTATTTCTCGTTTTTTTCGATTCCATATATACTAATTTAGTTGCACCAGTCACAATTTTGGCTGCCTCATTTTGTACTTTTTCGAGGTCTCTTTTCTCGAGTAATGTGCAGTTGTCCCAAACCACATTACCATATTCCATAATAGGTCGTATAAAAGATGTAAATATAATTTCTAAAGAGTTTCTGACATGTTGGAACATGAGTTTACGCATTAAATTAACTCTTGACCAGGTATTGTTCTTTATATAGTCTATATGTTTGTGCCATGAGCAGACATTCAAAAGAAATACTCCAAGATGTTTGTGCGCGTCAACTTCCTTAATTCTGTAGCTGAAAATATATAGTGGTGGATCTAAGGGTTTATTAATTTTTCTAGAAATTGTCAGGGATTCAGTTTTAGAAGGGTCGAATGATACAAGCCAATTATTGCCCATTGAGAAACGTTTTCCTAACTCAGAGTTGAGGTTATGAGCGTTTTCAACGGGATTATCTACGATTGGAAAGAGTTGTATCATCTGCAAATAAACTAATATTGGAGTGTATGTCCTATACAATATCATTTATGTATATCAAGAAAAGTAAGGGACCTAAAAATGATCCTTGGGGTACACCAACATTAATACACCTCCACACTGAAAATATCCCAGGAAGTATCACTCATTGTCTTCTGCTTTTTAGATAACGTGAGAACTATTTTATAATGCTTTATGTGATACCAATAGCTTTCAATTTATGGACTAATCCTTTACGCCACACACGGCCAAAAGCTTTACTTTTGTGGCAAAACACAACTCTAATTTCCTCACCGGAATCTATTGCTTTGCAGAACACTGAGGTATGTTAATTGATTAACTGTATAATCACCCGGAATAGGGCAAGACTGGAAAGGTGTAGGAATGTTATTTTCTAGGAAGTAATTAACTATGTGTTTAAGAACCAATCTTTCAAAAACTCTGCCAACATTATTGAGAAGTGATATTGGTCTGTAATTAGATACGATGGGAGGGTGGCCCTTCTTTAAAATATAACAAATGTTTGCTTCTTTCCAAGATTCGGGAAAGGTTGCTTCTCTAAGAGATCGGTTAAAACATGAACAAAGTGGATGTGAGAATTCATTAGCCAGCTCACGAAGAATAGAGTTATTTAGACCATCGGTAACAGAAGCCTTACCAAGAGGATGGCTTTTGAGAACATTTTGTACTTCGTAAAGCGTTAGTTCTATATAACTTAAGCTTACATCCGTATGTAAAGGTATACCTACACGATCTTTCCTAACTGATCGTGGTAAAATTGGTGGGAACGGTCATCAAAAGAAATGGAGGGATTAAGCCAAGTTTCAGAAAAAGCAAACATATCAAATTCCTGCAACTCTCCATACACTGTATCTAATTTGGACAAAATACTTTGAAGATAATAGTGCGTAATGGAGAGGTGATGTGAAAATTCAAATAGATTGCGAGAAGTAACAGACAGGAGAGATGTGTCGTATCATGAACTACTAATGGAGGCTGTAAAATCTGGTCCCGGATGAAGATGAATGTCACTGGCTATTACGAGTAAGTTCAACAACCAGGTGGTCAAAACTAGGGTAAATAGAATGCACACAAGAAAAAATTTGAAACTAATATTACTTAAATAAAAATTGTTTGCTAGAGTACGTCTAGACTAGAGTTACATATCAATTTGATCCTTTATGAAATCAGTGAGGACTTGCGTACCTAAAAAAATAGATACAGGACTATCATCGCACCTTTGGATCATGAACATAATCAAAATATGAAGCGGTAGTGTAGATTTGAGATTAGGGCGACATAGCCTCATCATGGCAACATGGTTGCTTCTACGAGATTTTAAGTAATTGTCATAAGTCGATGAGGAAACACGCGAGTTGCCACTATGAAAATGCGTCCCGCCAAAACCACACATAAATATACTTTACTGAGTAGTACCTGTGTCATCACATATCCGCATAATTTCGCTCCACAAGGGCGAGTAACACATTAAGGAATACAAGTGAACAGAAGTAAAAAAAAAGAAAGATGCAAAACAAACATAACAATAAAAGAGAGACCATGTCTCGAGAAGGTCTTTCATCCATAATTTGTGATCGGTGTGTGAGGAGCTTACATGTTTATATTAATGTGCGTGATAGCGTTGTAGTATAAACTATCTATCTTGGTAATTGTAGTTTTGAGTTTCACAGGTTTCTTGTAATAAAGTAATGCAAAGATGCATACAATGTTTTTTGTCTGAAATATGATATTATGAGCTAGGAACAAGGTAGTAGTCATAAACAGAGATGCAGTGTACAATTTAGTTATCATAAGTTTTCGAAGATGCTTCAAGCGAATACCTACTGTTCAATACCGGTTTAATTTAAAACCAAGTGATATATGGATATTAGGAATGAGACTTTATTAAACATAAAGGTTACAACTACGTAAAGATAGTATCTGTCAAGCAAATCTTTCTATACGGTTGTTGAACTTGTGGCAATTACAAATATTTATAGAACAAATTGTTAAACATTCCTCTCTAGAAGTGTGCAAATGATATTCTGAGAAATTATGAATAAACAATTAATGTGCGGTAAGAAGCTACACAGTGTAGAGTAATACAAAGCAAACATGTTTAAGCATTTTCGTAGAGAATTTTTTTTTATAAATGTCAGTGTGATGTAAGGGCGAGAGGGCGCACGTTGTTTTATTACAAAATGCAAAATCAGCAAACTGAAGTAAAAATGAGTGTAATAAAACATGTAAAAAGACTTGTGTTAGGACTAACTGTGGCTCTCATGGGTGATGAGAAAAAACAGAGGATACAAAACTGGTATAATGATAAATGAGAAACCCTGCCATGTAAAAAGGTCTTATATCTTTAAATAAATACATAAACGAAGAGTCCATGCGCTATTTTGTCAGTAGGAAATTAAATACAGGACATCAAAATAAAAGTAAATATGTTGTTGTCAGCTATAATACATAGAATGAAGTTTGTGAAATTAATAATGGAACAAAATTGAACCAATTTATTACCCAACGGGCGCATCTCAAAAGATTTAGTAATGTATTTTGTCTTTCCCCATCAGTAGACTGGTTCCCTGGCTGCAAAATAATTAGTGGTCCGATACCTAAAAGCGTGTCGTTTTCGGGAGAGATACAAATTTCATGGTTCATTGCAATAAGAAAGTCAAACGAAGGTAACATCAATCACCATACTTTACATCTTTTGCATAAATGTATTTTGATTGAAAACAATATAACTGTTGAAGAACAGTAACATAGGTGGAAAAGAAACGTAAGTAAGGCAAGGGAAGGTAGTCAATCCATAGACTACCTATATATTTGGGTGAAATGTGCATTGGAGGGTAATATTGGGGTGGATTTGTTCTATTTTCTTATAAGACACAAATCATCCCAATAGAGCTTTGCAGTATTGTTATTTAAACTATAAATTATTTTTCTGGGTACGCTTCATAATCTTTGTTTCTCTCTCGCTTTTCTCTCTCTCGAAGTTCTCCAGTACTTATGGTATGTATGATGTTGATATACTTAACTTTTGTCTATGATTGTAAGTTGCATGGTTATTTGAAAATACAAACTTAATTTTTGTCCAGTTGTTTACATAGTATTTTCATAGGCATTTCGCAATTAGACTTTTGTGACATATGTTAAGTAGGCAAGTATATTTCTATTAGAATTACTCATATTGTGATGTGATATAAGTGATGTAGGCTTGTGGATTTATATACAGATTTTGGTAAACAAATTAATTCATGTTCTAGAATTTTGGTTATAAAGATCAGTCTGCAAGGAATCGATTTTAGTTGTGTTGCTAAAATCAGATATAATTTGAGAGGAATTATTTATTTAAAATATTCATTGGAATTACTAAAGTGCTCATTGACTTTTAGATTAATACATGATTTTGGATTTCTGTGAACTCATTAAAATACGTTCTTGACTACATCTTTGTGGTAAACCCGGACATTCAATGCTATTGGAATTCATTCGAAACATTCTATTATTTTGGACTTGTGATTAACACATTTATAACTATTTGGAATTTAACTCACAAATTGTAAGTGACCTTTTAATTTTCACTTTAATTGTCTGGAAATAAATTGCTTGTTGATTTTACTTACATTGTTGGTTTCACTTTTTTTCTGTTGCATATGTTTAAGACCTATAGTCGTAACACTTATGTTTAGAGCGAGACACTAGTATAGTCTAAAAAATGCCTTCATAAACGAAAGGAGTCACAGTCGTTATAATATGTAAAATATCCGAAAAAGTAACTGAGATACTTTAAATATAAATTAAACTACTAGATATAATTTTTTTCATAAACTTCTACCAGAGGGAAGAATGCAACACCTGCTACAAATGTGAGTATATGGAAACATGAGGGTAATACTTTTAGCAACCAGCGTCGCGGTAGCATGTATTACATAATGTGAGACTTGATTTAGTTCATTGAACTTTCGGATGTCTTCGGGTATAGGAGTTTTATTAAATTTGCTCAAGACAGTTCAATATGTATTGATTGATACTTAAACGCGTCAAGTCATATGGCATGTAACTTAACTTCGAGTGAACGTGGGACACTTACTTAATATTTTCAACAACTGTGCCCTTCGCTGTAATTTTGTTTAGCTATTCTGCTTCATTTTTTTTCTCCAGTACTGAGTCTCCATGTCTAAGCATAGCACTTTTAGAAGAGGGTTTCCATGTCTGTTCCGACCTCAAAAGTAGTGATTTGATAACAGACAAGACATTCGGTGATTACTGTTTCAGTTTATACAGAGGAGTCTGAAAGCCATACAAAGAATACAAACAATATGTTCGTTCACATAGCAATGAATTTGGAAAATTAAATTTCTTGCCTTTTGTATCAGCTCTCTCACATCTTTGATTTTTGAACGCAGAGCCTCAAAACCACCATGAATTGTATATCTCACGCTTCCGTACTAAAACAAAATCAGGTGGTTTCTAGACTAAATTGTCTAAAATGTATTTTTGTTACACACCATATTTACGAAAGCAAGATTGTGAATTTCAGGCCCTCTCTGTCTTCCAACTTAACATCACTGACAGCAAGGGTATTTTACAGTTCAAGTCAGAATTGTTGGAATAAGGTGACTTTTGTTAGCCATTCTCTGGGCATTGGTATACTGAGTCTTGACAATATCTCCCATTCACAGATCCTTTTTTGACTTCGAAAAATCCAGAAATACTTGTGAAGTGTTCTTAATCAAAAAGGTTGTTGAATGTTTATGTAATTTTCGAAACATACTACTTAACACCTCTCTCCAGGAAACCTTGCCAATTTTCCTCTTTGATGTGGAGTTCTTTTTTGAAAACAGAGCTGTAATTGTTTTCTGCGCATATATAATTATTGGAACATTTCAAGACATGTGCCCATCCACAGCAAGGTTCCTCGACCCACTATGCAATATCGTAAATCGTCCAGTTGGTACTGGCTGTGACATGGTTATATGCCATTTGGATGTTTTATTTGTTAATTGCATTACACAGTTTTAGCAACTAAACGGTTGTCTCTGCTGATTCAGGTGCTAACATTAGTTGACTTTTCCACATGTAGTGCTTTTGAAAATGATGATATTTTCTTTATCAAACGAGATTCATTTCAAACAAATGTGTAATTTGAGTTTAATTATAGTGGTTTCATTTATTATTGCAATCAATGCTGAAATTTGCTTCTTTTTTGAAAACGATAAACAAGTTGGGTACGGGGGGACTCGAACCCAGAAGCTTCACAATTCTAGGCGAGTGCTCTACCACGAACCATCCGCTCCTCTCTTATGACACGGATAAAGTGCAAGGCCAAAGGACACACCATGGCAACCGACCCTAGATAATCCGATTATAGCATTCCTAATCACATGTCCGCTACGCTAACCGCTGAGCTAACGCAGTTGTCGTTAGGAAGAACAACATATGGAGAATAATGTTTTGAATCAGGTATGTAAGAAGAAGTTTCTTCTAAAGGTCTACACTTTTGGAAAAATATTGATTTTATTAGTTATTAACTCAAGCGATACATCATTATTTTCAGACTCATCAGCAATAGTTGTATTCAAGAGCTTAGTTTCATATTAGTGTCTAGGAGTCAACAATCTATGGTGATCAAGTCCTTACTATCACTTTTTTGAAACTCTGATAAGAAAATGGACATTTAATAGTTTTTTCTTTCTTTTTGTTAAACAGCATACAAGGTCAAATCAGTTAGGTGATGTAATTGCCTCTACCCACATTCTTTGGTAAATAGAATGGTGCGGATGATTACTTGGAAATTTTGGGTACGTGTGAAAATCTCACATGACAACAAACGTTTTAAGATAATAATATGTGTTCAACCTTTTAAAATTAAGTTTTGTTGCCATAATAGCCATCAGGGACTTAGATTGCATTCATGATATATACTTCTAAGTCTTAGTTATATGTAACAGATATATCCATATGAAAATGTGACAGCTATATTGAGTGTCAGCCATTAGTAAAACATTTTTATAGGTGTTATAATTTGTAACGTAACTGTATATAATGCTTATTACCTCGATTATACAAAATATAATCTTTGTGTTATATGTAATCCAAATTGACCTCTGAAGGTTTTTTGATTTATCATATTATCCAATTATGCCGTATATTTATTAAAGATGGATTACTCAATAGACTGCTGACAGAGATTCAAATGATGTCTGTTTATGTCGTAACATTGAGGAAAAAAAAAAGGAAACAAATGTTTTTTCCTAAACTCAAAGAGCCTCAAAGCATCAAAGCAAGGAATACATTAATGCAGATGACTTTTCTAATTTGAGTATAGGAATGTTTGAAACACTATGAAATTGAAGAGTTTGTTCAGTACAAACGTACTTCAAGAAATGAGTCATAGGGAGTTAACGATACCATTTCTGGATGAGAAACTTTAACTATTATTCTTTCACCCTTTTTGAAGTAGGCGATATCTCCAATGAAACTACTGCGATCCGTAAATCCGGATCGGAATTTGCATCGCGTTTTGCCGGTTTCAACCAGTTTCCAATCATCTCGTAACGGATATTCTGCTGATCGCCGGAAGATTGTGTGGAAGAACGCAAAACGGTCATTCGCGAATGTAGACTTTGTGTCTCGGAAGGTAACGCGACTGTTGAACCAGTAATAGCCTGATGTGGTTATCTCAAGCTGTCCATCCGTGAACGTTATGCCTGCATTTTGGTAAGAGCCCTCTTTCGTGTTCAGCCACCGAAGAAGGTGCCTTTCATCGTTATCGATGCCTGCAAAGACATCAATGGAATGAAAACATAATCATTTCTATGTATAGGGAAGTTATTAACTTACATTATTTTTCAGCTTATATAATGCAGTAAATCGTGTTATATCTTTATATTCATATCAGAATGCTTAATTTATTCATTCTTGTATGTAAAGTATTCATAGACATATTACTATTCTATCCATATCCAAACTTGCTTTCCCATAACACGCCAGCTAATTTCTTTTTGAATGGTTATATGAGTCTCATCTTTTGTGAAAGTGGAAATTTAGTGCAGTCTTGCACCAGTATTTGAGGTTTTTGCTACTAAAGCGTAAAAATGCTTATATTCTGTAGCTTCATTTTTCGTATTTATCAAAAAGTGTACAGGTAGGTAAGTCTCGTGAAAAAAAAATCCAAATGTCTTGGAAGATCTATAATCTTTGATTATTTACGAGTTTGCGCAACCTTCATAGTGGTGAAAAGCATTTATGATTACATGCTTGTTTTTAGAATGTGATCAAATCCAAAATTAAGACTGTAAACACTTTTGCATCAGGGTAAGGGTATTACTATTCCTACATGCATATTTTGTCAACCTGGATTCTTTACTTTTCTGTGTCTAAATTTTTGTCGCCAAGTACAGCTTTATGAAGATCAATAATAATAATTCTAATTACTCAATATATTTTGAAAATTCATTGCTGTCAGAATACTTCTTTCTGGGTGATAGTTTATGCTCAGTGTAGCAAAGTTTATTACGTTTTGCAAAGGGAGCAAATTATACACTATATTCTTGCTCTCTCTCGTTTGTATTTCAAGAGAGACAAATATTTGATGTAATCAGAGACCTATACGTTGGTCCAAGGTTTATATTATGTATGTACTAAATTTCCCCATATATATATATATATATATATATATATATATATATATATATATATATATACACACACACAAAGTGAATCGTGTATATCAAGCCGTTGGAGATTACACTTGTTTCAACATTGAAACTGTCAAATTGTACTTCAATTAACTCTAATTATCAATGAAAGTGTAGAAAATAAGCATGGAGAGAAATATAAATATATTCAACTCAGGAGCTGATTACACAAATCGATGTTGTAGTTAATATGTAAAAAGTGTACTGTTTAGTTTTTTATATAACGCATTTCATGTAACATATTAGGGCACTTTTGCGTTAGTTAGTTGTGCTATCTGACACCCGTTGCCACTTGGACGACAAAAGGATGACAAAAGCCATGAGTCTGTTGATATTGATAAGTCTTATTGTAAATCCTGTTCATTGCATCATTTTGCATATAAAGGTACACATACACTTGCTAGTACCATTGTTTATTATATTTTAGAGAGGATTATGCAGACTTCGTTAAAATCAAAATCAAACTTTAAAAAATACATTAGCCTTCGTTTATACTCAAATGTATTTCTTTTCTCCATGAATTGTTTACTGCATTTTTGAAATCCAACACTAAAACGTGTTTTGATGAGAGAATTAAACCAAGAAAGTTTAGTGGGTTACACAAAAGGAAGTTTGTTGCGCTATATCTTATACGGCCCTAACTCAAAAAAGTTATCTTGATCGTAAGCAGTGAATAATTGATGATTCAAAAAACTTGTTTCCAGGAAAGAAGAAAAGGCCAAATCGCTGCACTAACGGTAAACGTAAACTGGGCACATACAATTAATAGAGGATGCAAGAATGGAAGCATGAGAGAGAGAGAGAGAGAGAGAGAGAGAGAGAGAGAGAGAGAGAGAGAGAGAGAGAGAGAGAGAGAGAGAGAGAGAGAGAGAGAGAACATTAGTTTGTAATTGAGCAATAATGGCTAAATTTGAAACTATTAAAAACATTAACCTGCCAAATTTACGGAGGTGTGTAATAGCTGCAACAAAAGGAGAAGACGATTTAGCACACAGAAAGACGTGGCAACCAAACTGTCAACCCTTAATGACTGATACACTTTCTTGATTTTTTAAACCTAAGAAAGTATACCACTTCCGTGTTTAGATAATAAAAAAAAACCAATTCACTAATGCCTTTTATTTGTATTTGGTAGGCCCTCTGCCTGTTATAAATTATTTCCTTGTTTTTGTTTGTTTCAGACAATGTTAATGGTCTTTACAAGCACTTACGAAGAGAAATCATAACATGCTGAGCATGAACGTTGAATATGAAGTTGGAAAGCTAAGAGTCTTTCAGGATATGCATGTAATGTATGTTTTTTTGTATTAAGTAAATTGTGTTAGTATATTGGGAGAGATACTTTTAAGAAGACCTAGTGATCTTACTTTCAAATCCAAAGAACAAAACGAGGAAAAACTCTGACGTCAGCGATAGGCGAAAGCCCCACACTGTGTCCATCAAAAAATTATGACTTGAACCTAAATAACCAGGGTATTACAGATTTAAGTGATCAAGTAGAATTAACGGACGCAGCTACTACTAGGCAGTTTGTACAAACAAGTGTTGATATTAACATATGTTAGCCTTTGCGAGATAACAATTTGAAAGATATTAAAGAAAAATGAACAAAGGGATAATATATTAACATCTATTAAACAAAGTGATACTATATGAGCTAACAAAATTCAAGAGTTCAGAGAAAAACAGAATGACGAAAGAGGGAATAAATAGATGCATAAAGCTTTCTTTAAAAAGAAATTTAATACTTTATTTATTGATATAAAAGTCTTGCAAACTGTAAGAAAAAGAAATAATGAATTACCAAAACATAAACACAATTATTGCAACCAGTTCAAAATAAAATGCATTACAGAGTAACATGAATAAAATAAAGCACTTTATGTGAGACTATGGCACTTTGCAATTCCAAACTGAACACGTTCAGATCAATTTAAAGAATGAAATACGAAAAAACGTTAAGGCGATCAAAACGTTATAGAATGATCTTTTGTATCAGTAATGATATAACAAGATTATTGAAAACACTAATACTTTGTCAGAGTTGAAAAAGAAGACTCATTTAAGAGCAATAACCAAACGTAAAGAGGATAGAAACTACAAAAGAAATTAAATATGACTTACGATTTATATATTGCTGATTTCAACCCACAAAATGTTAATGGATCAGACTTTACCATCTAATAAAGATGAGGTTACTGCTGTTACAATCTTAAACATATACAAATCAATATATTGTTCGAGAACTGGTGAACACAATCAGTGTGGTAAAGAGTGCTTTTGACAAATTGACAAATTAGACAAATAGATGAAATACATGAGGATGATTTAAATGCTTTAAAACAAAACTTAACAACTTTCAAAACTGATATTGATAAAACGACCCTTGCATTCACCGCAAACATTGATAATGTTAAAACCAAAATAAACGTAATGAACAAAAACACAGTGATCTTTAAAAATTAATTAAACAAGGAAATCAACGTAAATAATATTGCTTTGTTTGGTAGAATTAGAACATTAAATTAGAAATGTGTAATGACACAAATTAGTCTCAGAAGAAACGAAAACTAATACCTGGATGCACATATGCTTAATGAATGTAATTTAACGAATAAGGAGAATGCTAACCATCCTGAAATTGTATTTGACATTCACATTGCCAAACTTGTATTTTTCTACTATGCCAATAACAATAAACCAAAAGCAGGGATGTTTTCAGTCATACTTATATGTGAAACTATTCACAACAGTTATCTACCTGTTATCGACTTAGCTATTCTCCATCAACCTCCCGCTGAACGTCAGTTACAAGAAATATTCTGTTTAGAACAACACGTCCTTCGAATAAAGAAATCAGGCTTATATACAATATTTTACAACTTGTATTTTAAAATAAAATTTGACGAGATATGTGATTACGATTACAAAATTTAAATTTACATTGGATTGCATGCTAGTAATACAATTGTCCCTTTTACATTTTGGTATTGGTATGGACGAAGTTAGTCTTTACAGTCTGACAGAATCACAGACGTACTATCCTGAAGATAGCAATATTGTATACTTTGCCCTTAATGTATCTGAATGTACTTGAAGCTATATTATAGGCATAATCAACCTTTGAAGCAATATGAAAATGTGTCAGTATTGAATACCGAAAGCAATACACAGCATTAGCACAAAATGGCAATAGCAGCAGTTATCATATACGGTGCAATAACTAATGGTCAGGTATTCATATGAATTATTGATCTGTTTCGGGTATGTGTTTCCATCATTGCAAGGAAGAGAGATACATCCTCAAATGAATTCCAGAGGAAAACTGGATAGTTGAACGAGAACATAAAAAAGACAATTGACAACCTAAATGAATGATTGAGAGAACAAGGTTTGATTACTTAGTTCTTGAATACTTTAGACGATGTTTGTTGCTGGATTATAGTAAGTATATATGTATTGCCATTGACTAGGATGTTAATGTTCATGTTGGTTACACGTATCATTAATGCTTAGCTAGCTATCGTAGCTATTAAATAGCAAGGATGGCAACTCATGGTTGCACGTAGCACCGAACAAACTAGAGAAAACACCACAGGATATTAAAGAGATTAACCCAGAGGTATCACTGTATTATGCACGCTACAGATAGTATTAGTCCTACTCAAAATGTACAAGTGGTAATACCTAAGTTGGTGCCAAAGGTCAAGAGTGTACCTGGATACTTTTTCATTGATGTAAAAGTTAAAAAGGAGATGCTAACAACTCAGTGGTAAACAATGTATGGAGAATTTAGAGACATAACTATTTCTTATAGTAGCAATGAATTTATCAAGTTGAATGTCTATGCTATTTTCATGACGTACAAAGATTTGTGTTTACCAGCGTCTGCATGAGTAAACAATATATATCAAGCTATCATGAATGATACATTGAGAAAGTTCAGGTCAGGAGAGTGCAATGCACACACACTGGTATGGAAGCTGTTCAGAGTTTAGTATCCGAAAAGAAATTTAGAATAGCACCAGACTTCCAGATACTGATAGATCATTGTCCATTGTACCCCTTTCTTCTTCCTTTGGATTTTAGATTCATAATTACATTGGCAAAAGTCTCTAAACTGATAGAATATAGCAATATTGATTACCAGTAGGAAACTCTTTGTTTCATATTCAATGACTCATGATTTACTTTAGCGTATATATGTGGTATCATGCTAATACATCCTCTACTTCCTGCTTCTATCATCATAAACATATCAATGTATGTAATTAATTATAATTCCCTTTTAATTATTTTCAAGCTCGCATCATGTGCTAGTCAAGGTTCACTGTAATAATGTACCAGGTCAAGTTTGTATTTATTCATGCACACTTTCTTAAAACTTAGAAATGTCGCACAACGTAAAAGTTTTATTAGTCGTAGTAGTCATGTAAGTCATCAAGAGATTTAAATTAAAAATATTTAATGACATCTTTTACATTCTGGTATTCATCATCTGTTATCCCTGATCCTCATAGACCGGAAAAAAGTTCATCATTGGTGGTCAGTTAGGTTCCTGAAAACTTTCAAAATCATCTAGGAACTTGTACAAGTGAAGGTCGTTTGCCAAATATTTGGATTCCACGCTTTTACAATGTTTCAAGGTTTCTTTGAATTTGTGATAATTTGGATGCTTTGCAAGTTCTTCTGACAATTGCCCCATAAACCTCAAATTACCTATGAATCTGTCATTTATATAGCAATTTCTTTGCTGTCTTTTTAAAATCTATCGACTATAAAATCCTTACTAAACAAAATGCATTTTTAATCATCATTTGTCATTTTTGTCATTTCTTCATCCCGGTAGTTTTTCACCAGCGTCTTCAAAAATAGGTGAGAAACACCGTATGATAAATTCTGGATAAAGATTGGCATATACTTTCAATTTCTTTAATTCAAATTACACTCAATATGTGCAGAGCCAATGTATTTACCAGGTAAATGACAGCCATATCTTACTTTGTTGCATGCGATTTTTTGTGTGCCAATGTAGCATATATTTGTGGAATCAAATGCTTCTTATCTGCTTTTGTAAGCATCATTTTAGAAGAGTTTTTTGATGTAAGGTCTTCGTAAACTGTTTGTACAATTGTTCGCAAATGCTCGTATAGCATTTTAATGCAATATGTTGCTCTGTATGCCATAGGTTTAAAGCCTTGTCTATGGATTTATTTTTAAGACAAAACCTTTTCTGCATATATTTTTAATACTTTCAAAATCACTATATTAAACACACGGAACTTTTAGTTTATGATGGCTTTTAAATTTCAGAACTGAACCCTCTTTAGGCAATATGTCTATTGATTTATCTACCTGATTACATAATAGTTTGCGTTCGTACAATTTTAAGTCGGTTTTACAATAACATAAGCTACTTTTGCAAAAAAACTTTGTATTATCGTATTTGTTTATCTGAAATGACACCATACTTAATAAATTCTTTTTTCCACAATACTATTTGTTTCAATGAAATTAGATTCACATGTGCACGTGGCTGCCTCTCACTTCATGTCCTTCTAACTGTTTTGTTTTTAGTATCTCTACAACTTTGCATACGTTCAACAACACGTTGAATGCCTGTTCAAATTCATCAACGTCGTCTATCTTGATAGTACATCTATAAAACCACTGCTTATACCTGTCAAGGTTGCATTTCGATGGTCTGACGGAATGATCTCTTGGTGGGTTTATTACCAATTCAATTGCATATAATTTTTTGTTTTTGTTTTTGTTTTATTTATTTATTTATTTATTGTTTTATTAAGGCACGCAGTTTTGTCTTTCACCTATTTTTGGTAAACCTGTGCAGAATCTTCCTTTCACTGGCTGGTATTCATGCACATGTAATGTTCAATATTATATCCTATTGTAAGACCAACTTCATCTTAACTTATTTCGTTGCCAAAGTTCGTGTGCAGTATTTTGAATGGCCTGTTATTTACCCTTTGCATTATATTTCTGTACATAACGTTTAAAACCTCTGTTCTGTGATACCATTCCCTAAAACTTGATATGTCTGATATTCTCATTCAGAGTGTAATCAATAAATCTAGCTGAACGTTAACAGAACCAACATCGCTCAATTTACGGCTTGTTGTAAGCTACATCTTGGAAAAATAAATACAGATCCTGATTGTTTCAATCATCAAATATGTACTCGTTTAAAGCTCTACTACACAGGTCATAAAGCCTTCTGGTAATAATTATTTTTCTATTTTGTCTTTTCATTCTATTGTTTTTCCTACTAGCTGGAACAGGGATTAAAGGGGACTGAAGTGTGCTTCTTAAATTTATGTGCATGGTAGAAATAATAATTGTAGAATTTTGTTATATTATGTTTGTTACAAAATTACTATGAACTTTACTTGTAATTCGATCAACTTATTACAGGTTTCCATACACGCAAGTAACTGTATGCTATTTTTTGTTTATGAATTGTTTGCCCAGTATTTCCTCCATTACGATACCAATTTTATTTCATGAAATTAGGCACTGATTGCACGTTTTGTATTATGACTGGTGTTTTTTGCATCTGGTCGACTGACTTTTCTTCCCTTCATTTTTAACATCTGATAGTACCTATCTACCTACGAATTGTATTTGTCCTGACGAATCTGATGTTACTGTTGTACAACATTATTGTGACATGCACACCATTTAAAGCTTTTAAGTCATTTCATCATACAGGATGTTCCATAATCTGTCCCTAAACATCGCTGATTTTGTTTTATTTTGGGTGAGTTTTAAATTCTGGAGTGTCCAGTTTTATACCGTCCATATATTGTCAGCTGTTCCCCAACTGTTAAAAGAATAGTCATATCCTTTCCAACTGACCAGCACACAAATGTTAATATTCACTTTTTTAGCCTTGAAGATCCATGCAACCATGTGCAAGCTAAAGCTACAACTCCTTTTCGTAAACTATTCGCTCAGTATCCTGTACCTTTAAGTCTTCTAATTTTCATACAAACGGATCACCTAATATCAACTGATTTAGAACATTTCCTCAGGAAGTTAGGCTGATAGCCTAGATCGATTGAAAAATATAGACCTTTATTTTGAAATCCTAACCTATATTATCTATTGGGGTTCCAAATGTATCAGTTGTTAAATGAGCAAATAAATTGATCCAAACTTTACATATGTTGTTTGAATCTCTATCTTCACTTGAAGTCATATCTATTGATATACAATAGCTGTTATTGTTGCCATCGATTAGCTTAGGCAATACACCTATCCATTGTCTGGAATAAGTTTGTGTATAGTATGTCCCACAAATTTAGTTTTCAAAGTAATATTAGACCTTTAAATTACAAAGGATTTTTGTCAGAGCAAGTGGAGAAATATTCAGTATTTGCTCTCTACAATAAGTTCTTAATCTTGCGGTTTTAAAAGTGCTTCCCTTCGTCCAGTTGTATCTGTTCTGGTTTACTTCCCTTATATATTTATCTGATTGCATTACATATGTAATTTCCTCTTTTCAACTTCACTTTCTCAGCCCATATATTCTTTATGATCCTGCTTGAATGTTTTCATGTCAATTATCTCTGCCGCAATTGACAATCAAAGTCATTACTTATTTTTTTTAATTGGAAGTCTCTTTGACGACTTTTTGTGAAATGTGTAGGTGGTTTGTTGCATCAACTATTCTTTTAATCAAATGTATTCAACAATATTCTTATGTTGCTTGATTTACTGCCATAAAAGATTGATATTTGTATAAACATCTCCACTTCTTTGGTTTATATATCTCAAATACCGTTCTTTATCAGTCATTTATTTCAACTTATTGATGCATTGTTAGTGAACAATATTAAAATAAAATCTTCTGTTTTTTTAAGAAGTTATCGTTTTTTGAATCATTTTAGCAGTAATGATATGATATTGACAACTCAAACTAGTGTTTATTTGATAGTTGTTGTGAAGAATAGCACGCGAGATTATTATAAGCATATACATGCCTGTCCATATCATAAAAATATATTATTCCTTGTTTCAAAAAGACCGGACAAATTACAGATATCTTTCGATGATGATGCCATTGAAGTCAATAGCTCTTTTATTCTGCGTAGTGGATCAAACAAAAACGTAATTTTAAAGTACGAAACATATATTAAATTCGCATTCTACATACATACATTTTCTGAATTTTGCTCAACTGTCTTATATTACAACTTGAAGATCTCATTCGATTTCATACCGTTTCTGCACAACGACTTGCCAAAAACAGAAATTAAATGTACGAAAAAACACAGTTACATTATTTCAAACGGATTTGAGAACTTCAAATAAGGAATTGTCTCTGACGAAGTAGACGTTATAAAAAGCAATTATCAGCATATTCATGAAATCATCATCCAGTTTGAAAAGGTTGAAAAAATGTTAAAGTTCCAGTTTTAAAATACTATCAGATTGGTCTGTTATTATCACCAAAAAATGATCTGTACAATTTAAAATATTCGTTACATGAATTTATTCCGTTTAATTTAATCTATTTTTTGATATAATTTCCATTGTTTTCTTGACCCTTGACCTTGGACCTTATAACCTTTGACCTTTTAGTTTCGTTGATTTTGCTCTGCTGTTTGGATTTATGTAATAATCTTACACATTGATGAGCACAGATATTTCCATGTAATGAATACTTTTCTCGCGCCTATGGTGGGAGTCGAAACTGACTGAGTAACTTATATATATATATATAGTCGGAGTTTTGTGTCTTTATGCCACGTGCACAGTTGGAAATCAGTGCTCAAAATAATAAAAAAGTTATATCTGTTTCGAAGTTTATGCACCTAATTATTTAATTTGCTTCATTTATGTGCCATATATATACGAATATAATACCATTATTTAATTTGTTTATTTCGTTTTTAAAGATTGAAATCTCTCAGTCGATAAACTGCTCGCAAACATAACGTATGGTGTTATTCTCTATTGATTCATTTTAACGTCTTATTCTGTATGAAATGCATAAATACAAAACTCCGTTACCTTGAGGTTAATAATTGGATATTTTTGAAACCTCCTCAGGCAAATAACAATACTAATATTTCATGAATGATTAAGATGTAATTGCTCTTCACTGTGTCTAACATTAAAATAAAATTAATCCATCGTTTCAAGTTTACATATACTTTAACACATGTTCATAAGAGGGAAACTGTAGCTTAAAATTGATTTTCTCAGAATCGGAGATAAACTATTGATAATATTTACTCTATTCATCTCTCATTCGCGTAAACACTGCATAAAACTCTAGCGAGATATATTAATAAACATGCGTCCACAAAATAATAACAATTTGCACAAACAAACTTAGTTTTATGCGTCTGTCTTTAGCATGCATATATAATAAGAAGGAAGTAAATTCTCCCTTTGCTTAAATGACTTAGTATTTCCAGCGTCACAGTACCTGCATAAAAGAGGGTGTAGCAAATATTTCGAATTTTAGTACATTTATTATCATATTTTTCCTTATAATTAAAAAAAAATATATATACATAGTCCTGTCTGGTCATGTTCTACACCTACAACTCTACCGGCTGGTTTCTCTCCATATTTATCATCTTTACATTTTTGAACAAAATTTCCATCTGTAATTTGAAGAAGACAGGTTCTGTCACTTTACCTTTAAAACGCAAAAAGAAGAGAAAATTATTTAAATAATTACAAAAAATAATGATGATGTTACGGAATCATACCTTTTTACCTTTTTATAATGATTTAATTTACTAATTTATGATTTCTGTTTTAGTCTGAATAGGGGTTAGCATATCAGTATAGATACGACTACTGCTCGATCAATAAGTGGTCACATGATCAATTGCGCGGGAAATGAAGTCGACCTGGCTTTGTACTTTTTAGAAATCAACATTGAAAGGTCACATTCCATACTACATAATAACATTATGTTTACTCTTTAAGATTTTTAGTACACTAGACCTTTGGGTAAATGACGCGTAACCTAGTTCCTGATTGGTTCTTAGAGGTTTGTGTTATTTTGAAATACCATAGTATTAAAGACGGAGAAAGGATATTCCCTTTTAATTCTACGCACTTAGTAAAGATATATAGGGAATAATCTTTGGAATTATCATTCTTTACAGTTGCTTGATCGAGGAGAGGTTATTGAAATTATTCAGTTCTGTGTGGAATTTATTTAATTAGTAATTCATCTGAATTACTATACAGCTCCGTGGAATTATCGGACATCATTCTAAAACTTGTGAGATTCCAGACTTACAAGGATTGTTTTGGATTACATCAGAACTTATCAGTTTCAGCACATTACAGGCTTTTTCATTCGGGATACTTCATCCGGATTATTCTGATTAACAACAGGAAGTGAACTTTAAAACATTTTAGGACTTTTTAGGATATTCTATACTGTAAGTTATTTTAATTCTTTCACTTTGATTGTTTGTTGAATTATTTTAATTCTTTTAATATTTTAGGAAATTAAAGTTTTGCATTTTAATCTTGAAAGCTTGTTTGTGTCTTTTATTCTGTTACATTACCCCTAGAGTCGTAACAGGATAAATTGGGGGCTCGTATTTCGGGATTAGAAATTAGAATAATTTCGAGATCCGAATTTAAATATTTTGAAATTTAGATTTAATTAAATATTTTCGAGGTTTTAATATTTCAGAGACTTTGATACTTCGGAAAGTTTTCTTTTTGGGATTTGAATTTCATTGTTTGAAATTTTAGTGGTTTTTTTTATTTCCAGATTAATAAATAAAGAGAAACTAACGGGCTTTCATAATGACATCCAGAGTAGAGACTTTCTTAGCTGATCCTACCCAGGAGAAATTTGAGTCCTTAAAGAGGGACGAATTACTTGAAATTGCTCAACATTATAGTCTTACTGAAGCGAAGGCTTCCATGTTGAAGCAGGATATTAGAAGTATCTTGATTCAATATTTGGTACAATCAGGTATTTTTGAAGAGGGGGTTTCAAGTGTTAAGAAAAAATCTCCGTCTGGTTTGGGAAAGAAATTACAGATAGCTAAGGACATAGAGATTGAAAAGATCAAACTTCAATGGGAACAGATGCAGATGCAGGAAAGAAAGGAAGACAAGGAAAGGGAAATACAAAGAGAAATTCAGAAGGAATTAAGAGAAAGAGAAATTCAGAAGGAATTAAGAGATAGGGAGGATAAAGTAAGAGATAATGAGATACAAATACAAGAGAGGGATAAACAAAGGAGAATAGAGAAGGAATTAAGAGAAAGAGAAGATAAATTAAGAGATAATGAGGAAAGAGAGAGAGACAAAGTTAGAGAATTTCAGAATCAAAATTCTGATAGAGAATTCAGATTAAGGGAATTAGAATTGACCAGCAAAGGGCACTCTCATGGCAATCAGGGTTCATACTTTAATTTGGCCAAACATTTGAGACAGGTTCCCCCTTTTAGAGAAAAGGAGATAGACAAATATTTTCTCAGTTTTGAGAAAATTGCCGAGAATCTGGAATGGCCAAAAGAGAAGTGGACCTCATTATTGCAGAGTGTGTTAACTGGCAAAGCTAGTGATGTTTATACTGCACTCTCATCTGAACAATCTGCTGATTATGAAGTGGTCAAAGAATACATTTTCAGAGCTTATGAGTTGGTACCTGAAACTCATCGTCAAAACTTTAGAGAATGTAAAAAGGAAACACATCAAACTCATGTAGAATTTGCTTGGGAAAAGAAACGTTTGTTTACAAGATGGTGTACATCTAAGAAGGTTGAAGGCAATTATGATAATCTTGAACAACTGACATTGATTGAAGATTTCAAGAATTGTGTCAGTGATAATATTAAGATGTATCTTAATGAGAAAGGAGTTGAGACTTTAGAAAAGGCAGCCATCACAGCTGATGAATATTCTTCAATACACAAGGTTCCATTGATAACTAAAACTTTTCCTCAACAACTTTATGTTCAGAAATTATTTCAAACTCGTTCAGGAAATTAAAGACCTCAGGGTGATGTGATTGTAAAGAATCAAAATTCTGATAGGGAATATCAGAAAACCTTATCTCTGCCCACGTGTTCATATTGTAAGATGAAGGGACACGTTATTTCTGATTGCTTAAAGTTGCAATTTAGGCCTCAGAATTATAATAGAGCAGTTCCAAATGCTCTAGTTATCAAGAAGTCAAGGTCAGGGTCATTTATCAATAAGGATATTTGTTTGGAGGCTAGCTTACCTCAGTCTGATTTTATAATGAAGAATTACGAACCATTCATGTCGAAGGGTTCTGTGTCACTTGTTGGTGATTTGGATAAGGCTACTCCTATTAAGATATTAAGAGATACAGGAGCTTCTCAGAGTCTATTGTTAGATAGTACTTTGCTGTTTTCTGAGAAGTCTTCTACTAGTGAAAGTATATTAATACAGCGGGTAGAATGTGGATATGTTAATGTCCCTCTTCATTGTGTTAATTTGTCATCAGACTTAGTTTCGGGACCTGTGACCATAGGAGCAGTGGCTTCTTTGCCTATTAAGGGCATCCATTTATTACTAGGTAATGACCTAGCTAAAGATAAGGTCGTGGTTAATCCACTTGTAACTAACAAGCTTAGTATGGATCAAAGAGTTGATCATATTGAAGTAGAAATCCCTGGTTTAAGTCCAGCTTGTGAAGTTACTAGAGCTATGGCAAAGTATGCTCTTGAGAATATTGTTGTTGAACAGGACGTATTTCCTTTAGCGGACACCTTTGTGGGTCAGGCTTTTCATGAGGTCACTTCTGCTCCTCCATCTAGTATTGATAGTGATACTCTTTCAACTACTATGTCTCATAAAAATAGTCAGGGTGTAATAAGACAAGCACTAGATGTCTTACAACAGGGAGATTCGGATATCTCCTGTTTGTTTCAGGGGGCTATGACTGAAACTGAAGCCACGCAAGAAGGTACTTGTTACTTCTTGACGAGTGAATTCCTTGAACGGAAAAGGAGATTGCTTAGGGTAATTGCTGGTGATGAGTGGTCAGTTGGTAAAATAGCAGTTCCTAGATACTATCGTCAGGAATTACTTAGTGTAGTCCATGAAACGTCGTTGTCTGGTCGTTTAGGAATAAATGAGACGATGTTAGGCAACCAATACTTGTCGGCGAAGTGTGCGTCTACAAGTTTTTTAAAAGCTATTCCTTTGTGGAATATTAAAACTGAGACCACAGTGAGAGTTTTGGTCGGGTTCTTCACACTGTTTGGTCTTCTGAAGCCGATACTATATCAGGCTTTAGAACGAATTATTGTAACATATTGTTATGAGATGGTATATAATTGGGAATTGTTGTGGAACAGGAAGGGAGTAGGTTGAAGGTCTCCAATTATTGTTGTTTGCTGCGAGGGGTCAGTGTAGGAGTTTTTTTAGTCAGATAATAGAGTATTAGTTTTGCTACCTATACCCCAAAAATCCTCTTTAGGTTAAGTATTTTGGTCCTTATACTACTGACAAAAAGTTAGGGAATTTAAATTATTATTAATACTTCTGGGAGGAGAAAGCAGAAACAACGTTATCATGTTAGAATGTTGGAATAATATGAAGATAGAAATAGCCATATAAATTATCGATCAATTTAGTAGTACTTGTCTCACACATTGAAGATTTGAATGAAGATGAGAAATCCGACAGGATGATTTGAAGTCGCTACTCTTCGCACATACTGCCGCCTGAAATTTACGAACTGAAATAGTTGATAGAAGAAAATGAATATTTATTTACAGACATTCTACACGAACCAAATAAAAGTGACTGGAGTTTACCATGTTTCAGTGCAGAAACAAAATAACACTTTTCGTACCTGTATAGAGTATAGAAAGTAAATAGAGTCACCGGGACATATTCATTTCCAGTTTCTAGACAGGATTGGAAATGACTAATACGTCGCAAGATATTGACCTATTGAAGAGATTCTACCAAATTTCACTTACGGAGAGAAAGAACAATTTGCATTCATGACTCCAGAACTTGACCAATACAAAGTCGTATCATTTGGGATAAAGGTTCCCCAAGTTTCCAACGTCTGATGAATATAATAACATCCGAATAGAAATTGCGATGCATACATCGATGATGTCATCATCTGCAACGACATGTGGCAAGATTTAATAGAACCATTCTTCAAGAGATTCAGCTAAGCGAACCTGATCATCAATATTAAAGTGACTTTTATCGTGCCTGTGTTACCTTTTCAGGGCATGATTGTGAGACATGGACAAATAAAATCAATAGAAGCTAAGGTTACGGCTATTTCTTAGTAAAATTTAATCGATGATGTATTTTCATGTGTATAATACAACCGTTACACTGTTTTGCATACATGACTGTATCATGTATTCATTTATTTTCTTTTTTATTTAATTACTTGTATGTTGGAAGTACATATTAAAAAAATAAGTTTTTATTGCATAAATCCTTATTTTTTTCCGTGATGGTTGAGGGTGTTACGGAATCATACCTTTTTACCTTTTTATAATGATTTAATTTACTAATTTATGATTTCTGTTTTAGTCTGAATAGGGGTTAGCACAGGGGTGGGCAACTTCTCCAGTCAGCGGGGCCGAATATGATAAAATGAAGTCCTTGGCGGGCCGGATTGCTGAATCGACACCTTAATCGCGTATTTATCTACCTATGCAAGGAATAAATCGTATTTAATATAAACTTTAAACTTGTAAACTATAAGTTTATAGCATAGAGACCAAAAACAGTATTTAATTTAACGTAATGTACTTTAATAGCTGCTGAAGTCAATGAGACATCTGTGGTCGATCAAAGTTTTCAACAAGTTGTTTGAACTCTGGCTGCATGTCGGACGTAGAAATTCTAAGTAAAAACTGCACGTGAACATCAGTTAGATTGGAACGCAGCTTTGTCTTGTTAATGTTCATGGTCGAAAATGTTTGCTCGCAAATGTATGTAGACCCGAACAGAACAAGTAGTTTCATGGCCATCTTTCTCAGGTTGGCAAACTTGGACTCATCCAATGACGCATAAAATTTGTCAATGCTTTCAGATTGGAATTTCGATTTCAGGGTAGAGTCACACTGCAGATCAATCAATTCTAGCTGTAGAGCATCCGGCACCTTTTCAAAGTCAGTTGTAAACGGTGATGACAAGATATCAAACTCAGCAGCAAGTTTCTGGAAGTCCGCAAAACGACGAGCAAATTCATTGTCTAGTGCAGATATCATATTGGTGTATTTCTCAGTTGACATCATCTGGGGTGCCATAGTTTCGAGTGTTGGAAAGTGTGCTGTGATATTCTGACTGAGCTGGCGAGAAAAAAGTTTTAGCTTCACCCTGAATGCCTTCACTGTTGAGTACATTTCGTGAGCAAAAGTGCCCTTCCCTTGAAGTCTGGTGTTCAATTCATTCATATGTTCAAAGAGATCAACTGCAAACGCCAGATCTGACAGCCATTCGGATTTTCTGATTTGAGGATATTCTGTATCTTTCCCTTTCATCTCCAAAAACAGTAAGATTTCCGTTTTCAGGCCCCAGACACGTCTCAGAACTTTCCCCAAACTCAACCAGCGTACAGCGGTATGATACAAAACATCACTGTGATCCGAGCCGCAATCTTCCAGAAGTGTGATAAACTGTCTGTGATTTAGACCTCTCGCCCTGATAAAATTAACAATTTGCACAACTGGATCCACAACATGTTTCATGTCAAGCACACTTTTACATAGCACTTCCTGGTGTATAATGCAATGTAGAAATATCAGCTCCTTGGTGCAATCGACCTCTGCAACACGGTCACCCAGTCTCTTCAGTAGACCAACTTTCTTTCCTCTCAAAGATGGACAACCATCCGTAGTAACACTGGCCATTTTCTGCCATGGTAATTGCATTGTATGCATGGCATTTTCCACACATTCAAAAATATCTTCCCCGGTAGTAGTGTCTTTCATTGATTCCATTGACAGCAATTCTTCTCTGATTTCAAAGTTTTCTGAAATGCCTCGTACAAAGATGAGCAACTGTGCAGTGTCATCGATGTCAGTGCTTTCATCCAATGCCAAGGAAAACAGCTGAAATGAAGGTACACACCTTTTCAGTTGTGATATCAGGTCTTCACCAATTGCTTCAATGCGGCGAGCCACAGTTCTTCTCGATAAGCTGACTTCTTCAAACTTCTTTCTTTGTTCTGGACAGACTTGATCAGCTACATCGAGCATGCACTTTTTGACAAATTCACCATCACAGAATGATTTGCTGTGCTTAGCAATGTTGCATGCGACCACAAAGCTAGCATGAGTAGCAGCTTTCTGGGCTACTTTGGCTTTTCCGAATACATTCTGCTGCTTTACAAGTTTTCTGTTCAGTTCTGTTGCTCTTGTTAACCGTTCCGCTGCTGATAAAGTACTGCCATAGCCTGCATGTTTCGTCGCATAATGGCGGCTAATGTTGTACTCTTTAAACACGGCAACACTTTCACTGCACAGCAAACATATTGCTTTCTTGCCCACTTCTGTGAAAAAGTACTTAGGCATCCAATCTTTGTTAAATGCGCGACACTCGCTGTCAACTTTACGTTTCTTGGCGAAATCCATGGTAAAAATTTTATTGTAAATTCTAAATCTAATTCTAACTGAAAACAAAGAATCAAAGAATAACTAACAGTCACTATTATTCGACGTAGTAAGCAAGTAGTGGGAGATTGCCGCAGAATGTGGCCGCGGGCCACATTATCATGTACGACCGGAAACAGTCTGCGGACCAGTCAAAATCCTGTCGCGGGCCGGGTCTGGCCCGCGGGCCGTATGTTGCCCGTCCCTGGGTTAGCATATCAGTATAGATACGACTACTGCTCGATCAATAAGTGGTCACATGATCAATTGCGCGGGAAATGAAGTCGACCTGGCTTTGTACTTTTTAGAAATCAACATTGAAAGGTCACATTCCATACTACATAATAACATTATGTTTACTCTTTAAGATTTTTAGTACACTAGACCTTTGGGTAAATGACGCGTAACCTAGTTCCTGATTGGTTCTTAGAGGTTTGTGTTATTTTGAAATACCATAGTATTAAAGACGGAGAAAGGATATTCCCTTTTAATTCTACGCACTTAGTAAAGATATATAGGGAATAATCTTTGGAATTATCATTCTTTACAGTTGCTTGATCGAGGAGAGGTTATTGAAATTATTCAGTTCTGTGTGGAATTTATTTAATTAGTAATTCATCTGAATTACTATACAGCTCCGTGGAATTATCGGACATCATTCTAAAACTTGTGAGATTCCAGACTTACAAGGATTGTTTTGGATTACATCAGAACTTATCAGTTTCAGCACATTACAGGCTTTTTCATTCGGGATACTTCATCCGGATTATTCTGATTAACAACAGGAAGTGAACTTTAAAACATTTTAGGACTTATTAGGATATTCTATACTGTAAGTTATTTTAATTCTTTCACTTTGATTGTTTGTTGAATTATTTTAATTCTTTTAATATTTTAGGAAATTAAAGTTTTGCATTTTAATCTTGAAAGCTTGTTTGTGTCTTTTATTCTGTTACATTACCCCTAGAGTCGTAACAGATGGAAAAATGATTAGGTGGAAAAACGACGAGAAATCAGATGAACTTCTGAATATATCTTGGTAATAATAATAATAATAATATAGCCAGTTTTTATGGAATATAATAAGGAAAGGAATTGCAAACAACATTCAAACTTCACATGTTCACCTCGTGGAGTTAATCTGTATATAAATATCAACAGCCTTACCTTTGGCCTCAGAAATTCTGAGTTTTCGTTCTAAGAACTGCAAAATAAAATATATTCTAAATTCCCGTTTACACCTAAAAATGTGTGTATGCTTGTGTGTGTAAGTGTGTGTGTGTGTGTGCGCGCGCGCGAGAGAGAGAGAGAGAGTGAGAGAGAGAGAGAGAGAGAGAGAGAGAGAGAGAGAGAGAGAGAGAGAGAGAGAGAGAGAAGTGTGTACAACAGCTATTATTGTGTAGGAAAATCAAATTGTTTTTATTTCTTGCAAATAAAACTCCATTCGATGAATATCCATGGTGTCAGGAGAAACTTCTATGTTTAAACTTTGAATATCTCTTGAAATAATATCACCAAATGTTAATTTCTTGTACTATTGAATAACAAAACTAAGGTCTCGTATTAAGCCTTTAATTTTCGATTACCCTCGACATACAGATTACAGATCGCGGGAATCGTACAACTCTGCTGAACATTTTTATACGTTTGTCCTTAGTTCAAAAGTTTACATCAACAATATGCCTAGAGACTAATATAGCTATGGTAACGTCAGCTACAATGTATTGTGTGTTCTTGATAGTCATGCTCATTGCATAATGCTTTGGTATGGATTTTGGATCAGGTCTATGGGTAGGTCTAGTTCGGTTCTTCGCTGAACATTGTGCAGGTTGTCCCACTGTAACACCGACGACGTAATGTGTATAACAGCCATAAGGTCAACAATAGAAGTATTATTGATATGTATCGCCTCTGGAGTAATAGCATAAATACTCCGAATAAGAAAGGGGGAATAATTCTTGCAGCCTTGTTCATATACACACTGTTTAATGAAGCATAAGTATAAAATGCAGTTTAAAACCTTAAATGTATGACTGTTTTATACACCTATATATCTCTTCATTTATGTCTTGAAAAAGGAAACAAGTACACGTGCTTTCTCTGTTATATTGTTCTTTTTAACTTTCAATTGTACATTGCGATTGCTTTTAAGCCAATCAAATGTCAAATTTCATTGTTTTTGAGCATGATGCCTTTTTCGTAACCTCTTTATTTAGATGTTTCTCTAATACTAAAACAAAAAAGGTGTAGTTTCAGAGTTTGCGACTGTATGCTTGGCTAACAGCAAAAAGACGTTTAGCAAAGTAAAGCTCGTAACTTTTAAATAGCCAGGGTATCGCGTTTTTCAACAACTCATATAAAAAATTTGATCTTTATATATGTATATGTATATATAAGGAGAGAGAGAGAGAGAGATTTCAACGTAGAAAAGCTGCATATAAGTTAAGTATCTTGTTACTATTTTGATAATTGTCATGCATAGTAATATTTAGTGTGAATCTAAAGTGTTGGCTCTGTGGCAATGCTTTTTACACACACACACACACACACACACACACACACACACACACACACATATATATATATATATATATATATAGAGAGAGAGAGAGAGATAAGGATAGCATAAGCAAGTTTACGATTATGTTAATAAACATGAATTGTAATAGATGGCATATGAGTGGTTTTCTGTACAATCCTTTTACTTCCTTCTTCCAGCAAATACAGATTTATTTCCTTCAGACTGCACTCGTATCTTTGATTCATTTACTTTGGTTTGGTTGGCGTTTAACAGCACATTCACCTCATTATTGGCAACATCATGCCTATGAAACGCGAGCTTGAAAGTCACACCAAGGCAGCTGATCCGGTGAAGCCAGATTCTTGGATTACGAGCCCGACTCTCTACCAAGTGAGCTACAGCTTCCCAAATCTTTGAATGTGTTCTATACACTGACTTATCTCACATAAAAGATCTTAGAAAACCCCAGGTAGCCAGGTAAGTGGTACTTCTCATTTCAAATGTTCTTCTTCAAGAGAATATATATATATATATATATATATATATATATATATATATATATATATATATATATATATATATATATACTGAATCCCCTCAAACATGAACCTTCTGTATGCAAAAATCCTCCGAAGAACGCAATTTTAATTTCTTGTACCTTGTACACCAAAACCCCACTACTCTGAACACTCTGACAACCGAGACAAATTTGACAACTGAAACAAATTTTCGGTCCCAAATGTCAATTGCACACTAGATAAAAAACAACCATAAAACCGAAATGCAGTTCAAAATTGGAAATCTATTTTAGCTGCTAATTTCCACAAAAAACGTTGATATTTATTAACTAGAAATATAGTATTTTAAAGGTATGTACGTTGCTCAGCTAGTTTTCCATTAAATGATAAGGAAGCAAATAGCTTTCTTAATTGTTTGCACTTTTACAAGCGTGCAGACACAAATGTTCTCTCATAATTACATCTTCTCTTGCTAGACACATACGCGTTTTCCCTATTTCACACATGCAGACACAACAATATTCTCTCGCTCTCTCTCTCAAATCACGTGAAAAACATTAACGTTCATTTTGTTTGTAATATTTCACGTGGTTTTTTTTGGGGAGTGGTCCTGAAATTTAAGGCTGATATATGTGATGATGTGCGTGTACATCTACTTATATAAGGGTTTTCAGTTTTGAGGTGTTTCATTCTATACATATATAAGTAAAGTATACGTTCGTAAGGTGATAACTGTGATCCTTTGATTGTCCATTTCATGGACAGGTTGCAATGTGTATGTTAGAAAAGAAATGTCTTAATTGGCATAAGTCGGGCATGATAGATGGCAACACGAATTATATGCCAAATGTATGCATGTATCGATCTATATACATGGTTAAGAGAGAGAGAGAGGATTGCAATACCTGTTGCACAAGATGCTTCAGATGTAATGTGTTGTTCGCACAACATTTAGTACCATTGTCTTTCTTTACAAAATCTTTCAGAAGGTTCTCATCATCATGTGGATGAACTGATATTTCTTCACATTCTAGACAAAAACTTTGCTGTTCTTCAACCTGTTCCGATGATGTAAATGGTAGTACTTGACTCCTCCAGTAGTATACAGTCACTGTGAAGGCGGCAAACATGATACAATTGATGACAAAGATCCCACAGAATAATTTCATACAGTCCTGCTCTTGTTTTTGTATATTACAATAGGTTGAACATAACCGGCATTTGTTTGTATGATCCATTTCGGTATGTATTTGGCCGTATTATGGATACTATAAAATATATCTTACCGTAGTAAGCCTTTTTTCATTTTTCTTCTTTTTACAAAATGTCTCCTATGTTATTACATGATTTTCGGTGACTAATCTTTTTCCAGAAAAAAAGCAAAAAAAAAAAAAAAAAAAAAAAAAAAAAAAAAAAAAAAAAAAAAAAAAAAAAAAATCCCGCAACGAAACAAACTCGTTTACAAACCTTGCAGTACAAAGTGAGCTCAGCGCCTAATTACGAGTACCCATAATTGAATTACCTGTTATGCGAGAAATGACTCAAGTGTACTATTCAGGTTTCAGTTTCGAGTACAGTACTTTTAAAGCAGAGTAAGTCCCGAAAAATCCCCATTTTGAAAATGAATATCCCTTTTGAAAATAAATATCTCGGTGAGAACAGAAGATGAATTATTATTTAAAGCGATAAAGATCCTTTTTGAAAATTTTATGACGAGGTGTCTAAGGCTACTTTCTAGCTTCAAGACTCAAATACCTTGATACTAGATGCTAGAGAGCTATTTGTAGTAATATGATAATAGTAATGCTTTGAAATATTGTGCAAAGAAAATTATGTAAAAGTTGCACCCTTGAAAAAATGGTGAGCCTCATTATTAATTATTATGAGGGCTATTTGCTCGTAGACATTTTCTACACATCTCACAAGTCGGAACTGATAATCTGTCATGATAAATAAAAATTAAAGGAAGTCTCATGAATGGCATCATTAAAGTATTGTTAGCGACACTTTATTACAGTTTGTATTGCATAAATATATATATATATATATATATATATATATATATATATATATATATATATATATATATCTGTCTCTGGTTGTTAAAAGTAGGTAATTTAAGTCTGAGCAATGATCAATACGTTTGTCAATTCTTGATCTATTTGTATAAAAATGAAACAGTCCTTTGTCTTTATGCTTTCCTGATATCAAGTACTTTGATTTGTTATAATGAACAATTTCCCCACCCTCGTGAAATGAACAACTGCTTTTGGTTATGGTTTATATGTTTCAATTGAGACAAACTCAGCTAATATTATGATTACAGTAAAATGTTAGACGGTGAGCGAATTTAAGGTAAGCTCTAGACATCTTTATATCATCAGAACTTTAAATTCAGTCTGAAATATATATATATATATATATATATATATATATATATATATATATATATATATGGAATAAATGTTATATATACATACTTTTAAAAGCAATATAAAGAGAAGGACGAATATTTCAATTCATGGAAATCAGATTGCAACTTGATACAAGTATGGCGTAAACAGAAACTGAAAACAAGGAAGAAACATGACTAACAGAAACAGAACCTAAACTTAAAATTACACGCAATTAATCCGCGTCACCCCATTCTAATAAAAGGATAAAGGTTGTTGGGTTGATGCAATGTCTCCAGTGGCGTAGCGAGGGGGGGGGGGGGGGGGCGAAGGGGGCGGTGGTCCCGGGGGGCACTTTCTAGGGGGCGGCAATTTGGTAAAAGTACCGTATATATCATAAATAATACGAATGGAGTGGGGGCGTAATTTTGGTAGTTGGCCGTGGGCGACACTTTGCCTCGCTACACCACTGAATGTCTCCTATAATAAGGATTCTAATCGTTTCTGATTGCATGTGTGCAGGTAATACCATGCATTCGCTGTTCTGTTGCAAGGAGTCTTTCTTATTTTGTACGTTATGAGTAGTGTGATATTTACCAAGGCATAACATTTAGAAGTGTATAGATTCGCTGATTTGCTTCAAGTTTATAGGTTAAATTACTCAATTTAACCTATAAACTTGAGAGTACGTGAGAGCTAAGGAAGCATGCTAAGGAAAGTTTAGTTTTCATCTGTCTTAAAAGACAGATTTAGAACCATCTGTGTTTCCTTCTCCTGGGTTAAGACTATTTTCACTTTTGTTTATTGTATGAAAACTATATATATTACCTTTTCATGTCCGAGAATAGTTACAGTGAAAACCCATGCGTCATAATATCATTAGCACAGAACTCACTGGCCAAATTTTAAATTTGTTACGGTAAAGGAACTCAGTTTCCTCATTGTTTAAATTTGTTTTCAAATAATATTTCTGGAACGTTGAAAAATGTGGAGTGAATAAAAGTTCATATTGAAACTATTGGGGTTAATGAATATAAGTAGCAAATACAATTTGTGAAGCTAGAGGTAATTGAATCAGTATTTTTCGCAAAACGAAGAAGAAAAAAAAAAGAAAAAAAAAAGAACAAACAGTGGAAAAGTACTCTATAATACACAATGCTTTAGTATTGGGAAATATATATAATTTTCACGGGGGGGGGGGATATTCTTACTTGCCACGCAAGTATGTTTCAATTACACTATTTTATTTGCACGTAAACAAATATCCAGTGACTAAACAATCATTTAGACTACAACAGATCATATCGCATTTTATGTTAAAGCGTCATACTAACCAGACAATGTGAAAACAAAAGAAGAAAACATTGTAGAGATAGTATATGATTACTGCTCAAGTGCATTTATGTGTATTTAAGTTGCTTGCAACAATCTAGTGGTATCTGCTATTTTGTATAGGCGGTTATATGAAACAAGTAGGTGTCACCGGCTTTTGCGTTATAGTAAATTGATAAATGAGGTTATTTTCAACGGAACTCTTGCGAAATACATTGAAGCAATACACGCTGCAGCTTGCAAAAGGCAAAACAAATAAAGCATAAAGTTTTGAGCATCAACAAAGGTGGTCGTATGTATTTTTTGATAAATTACTTCTCGTGGTCCTATGTATATTTGATAAATTACTCACAAAACCAACTAACCACCCACCACCCACAGACGCCCCCCCCCCCCAAAAAAAATGCGTTTACTCAGATGTCTTTATACATGTATTACACTCAAGGTCACATCATGTTACCCCCACCTGCCATACCGCCGCATGATATTACTCTCACATGACATTATATTACCCTGCGTTTCCCGTTGAGTTCGAACGAGTAGTCTTTTTCTTTTTGTAATACGACTAACCGTGCGTGCAATGGTTTAAGACAAGTTTCACCACGCAGAATCAAATGACTCTATAATTTGTAACTGAGTAGTTTCAATTTTCTTCGGTACAAACAAACAACAGTTATTGCCATTGATGTTAGATTTGTCCAACCATACCATACGTCGTTTACCCTGGGACGCAGTTTTCATTAATATGATATATCCTCTGATAGCACAATTCGTCATATAACTTAAAAATACCGACAATAATTGTACAATGTTCCTATATTGGAGTCGGACGTATTTAGGACTGTAATTGGCCTCAGCGTTTACCACCGTCTTAGTCCAATATCAGTGGTATTTCCGTGGGACGTTTCGAGAGTAAAGTTGGCAACGTATATCATTTAAAATCTTATGAGACAGGAAATCAGAATATTGTTGCCATATTTTATTTCAAAGGTCAATTTCACACGTCGAGGTCTAGCGTAAGACCCCAAACGCAATGTAACATCTACATGTATCTACATAAATAGATCCATGTTAATATTTATAAAGATGGGTAGAAGTATTATGTTGAAATTATTATTTGAAGTACGTTATAGATAGACAGATCTATTGCAGCATGGGATTTGTAACTAAATGTCATGGCCAATAGTTTGTCTGTTGTTAAATAATGATCATTAGAATAAGCAAAGTATTGCTCTAGCTCTTCTTTAGGATTAGGAAATTATCTAAAAGTCACAGATAAGTTTCATGGAAATGAAGACAATATACACTTTTTTACATTAACACCTAAATAATGATGGTACTATTCCACCTGTCATTTATAAAATTCACCATAATGATGTGTTAATACAGTGTTGCTAAGATAAACTCCACTACTCAAAATCCCCTTCCCGCCTCAATCTCTTAACTTAGATGTTTAATCTTTACATTATCCAACAATTGAGATATTTCATTCTTATTGTTATTAGTTTCAGTATTGCATTTTATGCAATAAGTACCGGTCATGCATAGAAAACTTTAAAAGTTACACATATGAGTTTCGTCCGATGTGGAATCTTTTTGAATCTCATAGCATATATCATTTTTTTCTTTTTTTAATTTTCTCCTAAGTACCCAAGGTCTGAATTCTAGGTCGATATTTAGACATTACCTGAAATTTAGGTGCAAGAAAAACATAATAAGTATAATAAAATATCAGTAACTATATTTAAAATGGTAGACATCTATGTAGAATATTGAAAAGTATATTTTAAAAATACGTTTCAATGTACAACAATAACTTGGTCTGCCTGTACAGAAATATTACAAACATATTGATTACTAAATACATAAACAATAATACATAATAATAAATAAATGGGTTCCTTACAAAACAAACGGAATCAGTACTAGTCCTTTTTTTTTGGATAATCTCGGACCAGTGACTTTCTAGCTTCCAACTCAGAAAGTAAATCATGAAGTCTGGAAAAATGCTTCGAAAAGCTAAAAGCAGTTAAAACGTCAGAAATTGTAAGTTTTAAAAGGATCAAGTTCTATTTCAGCGAGTGTTAGTTGCTATGAAATGCAAAGAAGAAATTAAGTTTTGGGCATCCATTGGCAGCTTGATCATCTCTTGACTAATATATCCTGAGAAAATTTAATGAATAACAAGTTGAAAGAGAATAACAAAGACTGCAGAAGTTATATGTGTTCTGATCGAAGTTAGCAAAGAGGGCAACTTTTTGCCACATTTTGTTTTGAAGTGCAAATACTGACCAGGAAACAAACTTTATATATTTAGCACATACAACCATAAGTCGTTTTGCATAATCGGATGATTCTGTAATATTGTCAGAGGCCTTAACGTCTTCAGTTTTTGCTCGTATGCACCACCCAACAATTTGCATAGACACGTTTGTCGTCTCTGGGACCGTTTCGGTATTCGTCTCCACTGGAATATAAATTATACATAAGGATCCTGACAGATAGGAATTGTGTGAGCTTCCACTGATAATAAATACCATACGGGCTTGCGTATAAGAGAAACTAACATCGTGTAAGTTGCTTTAGGTCAAGTTCCAAAGGCATCATTTAATCTTTCATCATACCAAAGCCAGTACAATTATTATGTAATTCACTAAATTCCCACGGAAGGCAAATGCATGGCAACTGGACCTGGATTTATATGACACGAGGCATAAAACAGAAGCATCGTTGATTTTACAATTTGTGCTTGTGGAAAAGATCAGTCAACCAAGTGTCCTATATGAAAGAGACAAAGTCATAATTTAGAAACACTGGCATATTAACAACACCCATGCTCGTGGGCGGGACATTGCGCTAATATACTAACATCTGGGTTACAGTTTGGAAACGGTTAACTTCCCCACCCCACAAACATATATAATTTAACTCAGCATGAAAGGACATATCTATACATGCATCTGCCATTTATCCGAACTCTATAAACACGCGCACACTTGCAGAGCATAAAAAATACATATTTATGCACTCAGTTAACATTGATTTCAAGTTTGATCCGTACCTGCAGTGACTTAGTTTTGGGGTAATAATTTGGAAACTATTGAGATCCTCACTCGGCAACAATGTACACACCTACTAGACATGAAAAAACAAATTCAGATATTCAACTAAACTTTGCCCATCGGTTTATTCTTACTCGCTGTGATATGACCCTACAGGCACAAATTTCGGGTGGGTGGATTCGAACATTTTAGTCCAGTCACGCTTAACATACGGGAATGGTTTAACGTAATACTTGTAGCAGACTCTCCAGGGACAGAATGATCATACAATCCTTTCCTGACAAAATTGTTTTAGGGACCCAAACCAATATAATTCTGGTAGGAATATCAGGATCTTTAAATACATGTACTTGGAATAATACAGCAGTACATTTTTCAGGGTTCATTCACTGTTACGAACGTACCAGAATTATGTTAGCAGTTAGCAGATAGACAAGCAGAACGAATAATCAATCATACAATCACTTCATAACACAATTTTACTAAGTCTCTCAGCTTTCTGTCTTTTAACAGTTCCCCACAAATATATATCAGTGTGCTTGTGGCGAGTGGCCTTAATGGCGGGTCTGCCCTATAAATACTTGGCTGAACGCAAAATCAACACTGTATGTGACTAACATATTATATTGACAGCATTCAAATTGCAAAAGTATTGAAAAAAAAATATTAGGTATTTTCTGAAAAGAAGGCATAATTTATGAATATACGAAGAAGAACGTAACTATACATTTTCAGTTGTTGCCAAAGTCCAACAGCATTTCAGACTTTTTAACAAGTATTGTCAATATTGCATATTTCAAGCACAGTTTAAAATTGGACTATTCCATTCGAAAAACCAGTAGTGCGAAATAACTAAGGAGGACGTGAAGCAGTGCTGATTGACTGAGATTATTCCGTTATAATTGGATTCCAGCTTAATGGTCTCATAACGGATACTCAGCCGACCGTCTGAAGATAGTGTGGAAAAAAGCAAAACGATCTTGCGCGAAAGTGGTGTTTGTGTCCCGGAAAGTAACGCGACTATTGAACCAGTAATACCCATGAACAGTGATTTCAAGTTGCCCATGGGTGAACATTACTCCTGACTTTTAGTAGGAACCCTCTTTCGTATTTAACCGTCGAAGAACTTGTCTCTCGTTGTCCTCGGTGTCTGCATTGCGAGAAACAATCTAATGAAAACTTAAGCTGGAGAAGAACTATATTTTTGACGGGATCTTAAATAGCATTTCAGTAGTCCTTTTTAAATAACCTGATTCATCATGCATTCTTTTGAATCTTTAGATCTCAAGCTCTCTGTCATCGGCAATCGTTGTCCAGAACTAAATATATTTTTGAATTTAATCGTGATCTACTTTACAGTGATATAGTGGATACAAGCAATTTATGGACGAGAATAAACAAAATTAACTTTTTTCTTTTTCCTGAGATTATGCTAGATAACTCTAGTCTCAAACTTATACAGTTCGTTAAGTGTAGCAACTTTTTTTTTAGTCTAATCAGAATACTTTCAACAAAATCAATTATTCATTCATTTGATGCAAAGTATGTAAATATACTACTTACTATTCAATCCACACCTAAGACTGATTTCCCTGAGTATTGCAGCCAATGTCTTCTTGACTAGCTCAGTGTTTGCTGACCATTTTAATTGTTCTATACGTTATGTGTCGAAAATCGTACATAAACATCTCCTTGCCTTTATTTTAGGAGTTAACACTAGTTTATTGGTTTGTATTAAATTTGACCAGTTAATTTTTAGTTGATCTGACGATATCACAAAATTGCTATAACTTACTTATGAATAGCGTTCCACGAGGAATATTGTTACGACTCTATGGTCTAAGAAAAATGTAACAGAAAGAAAGTGAAACCAACAAATCAAGTAAAAAAATCAACAAGCATTTATTACTAGATAATTAAAATGAAAAATCAAAAAAGTCACTTACAGTAATGTGTTTTGAAATCCTAATATTTTAATAAGAATGATTGTTCTAATCACAAGTCCTAAATATAGAATGTGTCCTTGAATGTTATTATGTGTCAATGGTCTCCAAAGTCCTGATGTACTAGAAATCTTGATGTGCTGAAGTCAAAATGAAGTATTCCAAAATCTCTGAATAAGTTCACATAAATTCCAAAATTGTCAATTAAAAATCCAAAGTCCAAAAGTTTGTGAGCACTGTTAATAATCCAATGAATAATTAAAATAATTCCTCTCTTAGAATTTGGAATGAATTTTCACAACTGTAATAGCTCTTTACAAGACTGATGGTAATGTGGAACTGAAAAAATGTCTACCAAACATGGTATATATAAAGATTGGTCACATGACAGAATGTTCTAGATTGGTCACATGACAGAATGTTCTAGAATGTGTGTCATCTTAATGGAATTTTTACTTGTAAACAAAAATCAACCTTGACCTTCAAATTGAGAAAACATATTGATCAAAACAACCTAATTCAAGGACACTAGTTATACATGTTTTTCCTAACAAACATAAAGATTTAAGCAAATATTAAAGTGAAGAAACATTTATAATTTCCTAAAATATTTATAACATTATATACACATCATATATAACACCTCCCCTCATAAAGAAAAAGAAAGATTTATATAATAAAGCTTTCTTTTGAATATACATCTAATACTACAATAACCAAAATTACATAACAACATGTTTTATGATACTGGACTTAATTACATCAAGCAATATTACATTTCTAGGCACGTGAGAGTGCATCTGCAATCACATTGTCTTTTCCCCTGATGTGTTTGATGTCAATGTTATATTCCTGTAATATCAACCTCCATCTTAACAATCTCCGATTTTTATCTTTCATTTTGTTGATGAAAGTAAGGGGATTGTGATCACTGTACACAATAATTGGAGAAAGAGCTGAGGTAACATACACTTCAAAATGCTGTAAAGCCAATATCAAAGACAAACATTCCTTCTCAATTGTGGAATAATTTTTCTGGTGCTTGTTTAGTTTTTTAGAAAAATAACACACAGGGTGATCCACACCACTTTTGTCTTCCTGAATCAATACTCCACCAACCCCTACATCACTTGCATCAACAGATAATTTAAATGATTGGCTAAAATTTGGTGCAGAAAGAACTGGTGCATTCTTAAGCATGGCCTTTAACTTGTCAAAAGATTCCTGACACTTGTCAGACCAATGAAATTTGGTTTTCTTACTCAATAAACTTGTCAAAGGTTCAGCAATTTTGGAAAAATTGGAACAAAATTTCCGATAATATCCAGCCATACCTAGAAATCGCATCAGTTGCTTTTTACAAATTGGAACTTGAAATTCAGAGATAGCTTTGACCTTAGCTTCTATAGGTTTAACTTGACCTTGTCCCACAATATGTCCTAAAAATGTGACACAAGCATGGCAAAACTCACTTGTGCTCAAATTAATTGTCAGATTCGCATCACTGAGTCGATCGAAGAATTTTCGAATGGTTTCCAAATGATCTTCCCAGGTGTTGTTGTAGATAATGACGTCATCGATATAAGCGTCACAATTATCAAGACCAAATGTTATCATGTTCATCAGACGTTGAAACGTTGCAGGCGAATTTTTTATTCCAAACGTCATGACTTTATATTGATAAAGTCCATCTGGAGTCGCAAATGCTGAAATTTCTTTTGCCCTTTCCGTCAGTGGAATTTGCCAGAATCCTTTTAAAAGGTCAAACTTGGTGACATATTCCGCATTTCCAATTTTATCAATGCAATCGTCCATTCTTGGGATTGGAAATGAATCAGTTTTGGTGACACTGTTGACTTTTCTATAGTCAGTACACATACGGAATGTATTATCTGGCTTGGGAACAAGAATACATGGTGAACTCCAGTTACTTTTACTTGGTTTTATGAAATCATTCTCCAGTAGATACTGAATTTCTTTCTTCAGATAGTTCTGTTTGAGAGGATTCATCCTATAAGGATGCTGTTTCACAGGCGCAGAATCTACAATGTCAACGTCATGATAAATTTTACTTGTTCGTGTTGGAACATCAGGAAACAAGTGCTCATAGTCATGTAATAGCTGTTTTAGTTCATTTCTTTCCTGTTGTTGTAGATGTGAAAGTTTCTGGTCTAGATTGTTTAAGATTTCTGAATTCCGAAGATTGGTTATACCAGAGTCATTATAGTCTGATTGTACTCCATCGTTGATATCTTCACTGTGTGGGACAGGTACAACTAAATTAACAGAATAATTAGCTGAGCTATCTCTGTCAAAATATTCCTTTAACATATTTATATGACAAAGTTGTTTCTGTTTCCGTCTCCCAGGAGTGTTAATGATATAATTTAAGTCATTTACTTTCTTTTCAACGGTATAAGGACCATAAAATTTAGCCTGAAGAGGATTTTGAGGTATGGGAAAGAGAGCCAGAACTTTGTCACCAGGTTTAAAACTCCTTTCCTGTGAATTTCTGTCATACCTTAATTTCATTTTTGACTGGGTAGTGTGAAGATTAGTTCTTGCTACTTCACAGGCCTTTGACAACTTGTATTTGAAATCAGAAACATAATCAAGAAGATTAATCTTTGAGTCTTCATTTGAAAGAAGTTTCTCTTTCAATAATTTCAATGGTCCACGGACAGTATGACCAAAAACTAGTTCAAAGGGACTAAAACCCAACGACTCTTGAACTGATTCCCTAACAGCAAACAACAACAAATGAACACCCTCATCCCAATCCTTTTCTGTATCAAAGCAATATGATCGAATCATATTCTTCAAAGTTTGATGAAATATATTTCTAAAGCACCTTGACTTTCAGGGTGATAGGCAGAAGATTTAAACTGTTGGATGCCTAATTCATGCATAACTTGTTGGAAAATTCCAGACATAAAATTTGACCCTTGATCCGACTGGACAGATTTGGGAAGGCCAACAAGTGTAAAAAACTTCACCAAAGCTTTCACAATAGTTTTAGTTTTTATATTTCTCAGAGGAATTGCCTCTGGAAATCTTGTAGATGCACACATGATGGTCAACAAGTATTGGTTGCCTGACTTGGTTTTAGGTAAAGGACCAACACAGTCTACTATTATTCTACTAAATGGTTCATCAAATGCAGGAATAGGTTGCAGATGAGCCTTAGGTATCTTCTGATTGGGTTTTCCTACCATTTGACAAGTGTGACAAGATCGGCAGTATTTAGAAACATCACTTTTGAGTTTCGGCCAATAAAAATGATTCAAGATATTGTGATAAGTCTTACGGACTCCTAAATGACCAGCCAAAGGAGTTTCATGGGCTACATTAAGAATTTCCTGTCTATATGACTTAGGAACAACAATTTGATAGCTCACTGACCACTCGTCACCAGCGGGTACATCAGGTGGTCTCCATTTCCTCATAAGGACCCCATTTTTCACAAAGTAACACACTGGAACTTGTGTGGCTTCAGTTTCACTAATAGCCCTCTGAAACAAACAAGATATCTCGGGATCTTGCTCCTGTTCAACGACAAGAGATTGTCGTTTGTCATCCTGATTAGAACAAAGAGAATGAGTTGCCAAAAGAGGATCACTGTGATCAATACCATTTGATTGATCAATACCTGAGGAAAAAGTGACCTCATCAAAAAACTGACCAATACATGTGTCAGCTAAAGGAATAATATCCTGATCAACATCACTCTCAAGAGCTCTTTTTTCCATAGCTCTAGTAACTGCACAAGCAGGGTACAAATCAGGGATTTCAGTTTCGACAGGATCAACTTTCTGATCCAAACAAGGCTTGTCAGTTACAAGTGGATTAACCACAACCTTATCTCCAGCTAGGTCATTGCCTAGTAATAAATGAACACCCTCTATGGGTAAAGAAGTCACTGCCCCAACAGTCACAGGTCCAGAAACTAAGTCTGATGCCAAATTTACACAATGGAGAGGAACATTTACAAAGCCGCACTCAACTCCCTGAACAAGAACACTTTCACTTGAGGAAGACTCCTCAGACAAAGGCAAAGTACCTGATAATAAAAGACTCTGAGAAGATCCAGTGTCCCTTAATATTTTAATTGGGATAGGTTTGGCAGAATCACCAATAAGCGATATAGAACCTTCTGACATGAATGGTTCATAAGCCTCCAAAATAGAATCAGACTGGGATTTGTTTGACCCAACAAATGTATTGCTTTCAATACAAGACCGTGACCTTGACCTCGTAGAAATAAGAGCGTTTGGAAAAGCTCTGTCTTTACTCTGTTGCTTATTTTTCAACTTGAAGCAATCAGAAATAACGTGCCCTATCTTTTTACAATAAGTGCACGTAGGAAGAGATAAGAATTTCTGATCAGTCTTATCAGATGTTTGATTCCTAACAGTTGTGCTGTTGTGAAATTTGGAAGTACTCGAATGAGATTGAAATGGTTTTTTACCAGAAAACTGCTGAGAGGACGACTTATTGCCAAATGAAATTTTGTGAGTCAAGGAATAATCATCAGCCATACGAGCAGCATTTTCCAAAGTTTCCACATTCTGCTCGTCAAGATAGGTTTTAACATCACTATGGATACACCTTTTGAACTCTTTAATTAACTTTCTCATGCACTCTATCCCCTCCTGGATAGGTTTTGAAATGAAATTCTGAACATTAGATGCCATTGTAAATGCTTGTTGGTTTTACACAATAAAATTTCTTTATTAAAAATCTTTGCCAAAGACAAAAAAAATTCTAAAACAAAATCAATATGAATTTCAAAGATAAATTTAATATCTCTAATATGCTTTAATGAAATTCAATCCCAGAAGACGAGCCCCCAATTTCTGTTACGACTCTATGATCTAAGAAAAATGTAACAGAAAGAAAGTGAAACCAACAAATCAAGTAAAAAAATCAACAAGCATTTATTACTAGATAATTAAAATGAAAAATCAAAAAAGTCACTTACAGTAATGTGTTTTGAAATCCTAATATTTTAATAAGAATGATTGTTCTAATCACAAGTCCTAAATATAGAATGTGTCCTTGAATGTTATTATGTGTCAATGGTCTCCAAAGTCCTGATGTACTAGAAATCTTGATGTGCTGAAGTCAAAATGAAGTATTCCAAAATCTCTGAATAAGTTCACATAAATTCCAAAATTGTCAATTAAAAATCCAAAGTCCAAAAGTTTGTGAGCACTGTTAATAATCCAATGAATAATTAAAATAATTCCTCTCTTAGAATTTGGAATGAATTTTCACAACTGTAATAGCTCTTTACAAGACTGATGGTAATGTGGAACTGAAAAAATGTCTACCAAACATGGTATATATAAAGATTGGTCACATGACAGAATGTTCTAGATTGGTCACATGACAGAATGTTCTAGAATGTGTGTCATCTTAATGGAATTTTTACTTGTAAACAAAAATCAACCTTGACCTTCAAATTGAGAAAACATATTGATCAAAACAACCTAATTCAAGGACACTAGTTATACATGTTTTTCCTAACAAACATAAAGATTTAAGCAAATATTAAAGTGAAGAAACATTTATAATTTCCTAAAATATTTATAACATTATATACACATCATACATAACAATATCAAGACTATGTTTTAACACTTCAGAAACAATACGGTTCGCAGTTTAACCTCTTCTCCACCCCACCCCGCCCCACCCAACCACAAACTTATAAAAAAAACCACCCACATACTTTTATTATTTTGAGGAAGATATGGTATAGAATATATGTTTTAGTGTTCCTCGAACGAGAGTACTTTCAGAATCAAACTTACCAAAAAGTATCCTCATACCATTTTCTCAAATGTCTCTTTTCTCCAGTGCCCGGTACATTTTGGAAATCCAACATTAAAGTGGATGCTGATCGGAGAATTCATACAAGCAAGAAACGTGGATCTGACAAACAAGGACCAAATTTGTTGCGCCGTATCTTGTAGTCCTATCATCAAATGGCTCTCGTGACCATCAGCCGCGGAAACTGGATAACATAGACATAGACAAACACCTATTTTGCATAATCATACATCTTTAATAGTGGTCACATAATAATAGTGATTGGTACCGTTAAAGAAAAAAAATATAAACGCTAATCATATACCACGTAAAATAGTTTTCAATCGAATTTTAGCTATATTTTATTGAAATATTGTTGTATATTAACGATAACAACATACCTGTCTGATCAAGGTCTGCGCCTACGACTCTACCAGCCGGTTTCTTCACATCTTTATAATGTGGAGAATTTAGGATAGTGATTTCCGTCTGTAATTTGAAGAAAATCGTAAGAACATTACCTGGATAGAACAGAAGAAGAAGTAGAAGACGGTGAAGACAATGATGATTATGACGACGACGATGGTGATGACGACGACGATGATTGTATATCTATATATACGATAATGATAGTGATAAGAAGATAATTTGTATTTAAAAGAACATAAGATAAAGGGCCTTATAAAATAAAAATAAACATTAAAATGAGTATGATTATGGCGCAGAATAAGGACACAAACATAATACTGTACTTCAAACATGCTACATCATGCTTTTTTAAGTATCTTAATATTAATATCTTACCAGTGGCCCTAGAAAGTCGGTGCTTTCTCTCCAGAAACTGCAAGATGGAGAGATAGAGGACACACATAATTAATTACTTTGACAGTATATACCATATGTCAATCAATACAATGAGAGAAAGAGAGAAAGAGAGAGAGAGAGAGAGAGTGTGTGTTGTTAACTAGCTTTTAATGACTTAAAGAATTAAATATATTCTTTGAAATAATATAAAATTCGACAAAATATATTATTATAAGTTTAACAAACTTTAAATATTTTCAATACTAGTTCATTGAACAAAAAACATCTTTAGTATGAATGTCAATTTACCCCAATTTAGAGTATAAGCTCATGTAAAGGGGCAGCAGTTCATGCATCAATGGTTTGTTCTTCAATGTTTTGAATTAAAGCAAACGGCGCAAGCTTATGATAGGATATTTGTCTCAACATTATGTCCATTTTCTTTCTTTTCCATTTCTCTGCATTTCCATCTTGAAAGAAAATGTACAGACATGTTCTTTCCTTTAAGCTTGCGATTATTTTCCTCTGTTCAAGGAGTTGCCCTATTTCCACTTATGGTTTCAAAAATGCAAGTACTCATGCGTTGTCATCTTTGTAGATACAAAGAATTGCGGAGAGTTTTATCACTATATTTTATCTTTTCTTTTTGGAAAAATTAAAAATAGAAAATAATGTTGCATATTTTTGCTCCGTCACGAGCAGTGCAACCCATAAACATTGGACTAATGAGCATTATTTGATATGAACTTACCTGGAAAAAAATAACATTAATCTGTTTGGCATGATTTATACGTTTCTTTGTAATATCGATTTTGCTCAGGTATACAAAGTCATTAGAGGTCTAAATTACAGACAGACCGTGCAGAAATAATACAGAACTATCGCTGAGTTTTGAGTACAAAAATAAAATCAGAGTTCATAGCTTGTTCTCGTTGACGTTTTGACAGAAGTCTTTATTCTGTGTTCATTGAATGAACATTCTGAGCAAAGTTTATTGTGCTCTTTTTATAAAGTCTTTCTACTTACAATCGATCGTAAAGAGACATAAAAATGGATTGTTTGGTGCTATAATGCATATATAATTAAAATAACGCACTGAAGAAAGAATTACCCTCTCCAGGTTCCCGCCTTAACATGAACACCGTAACAAGCTGAACACGACCTGCTTTTCATCGCAATGCAATGAACTTCCAGGAAGGAACCAATTTATGCTCAGTTAAGATTGTCACTTTGGTCTCAATGTTAACTTACAGATCTGCTTTCCTTTTCCGACAAGTTGCGGAGAGTTTTTGATAAACTGCTATAAAATAACCAAAAGTTTTTATATTGTGTACACTGGGCGGTCACCTTAGAGTCTAGTCTATATATTTGGTATCAGTTTAAGAAGATATATTTTTGTTGCTACCGCTCGACTGATTACGAATAAAACTAGATTCAATAATACCATGTAAGTTACAACTGAGAGACGACTTGAAAATCCACTACTTTTCATTTCGATTCAGTGAAAAAAGATAGGGTAAATGGGTCATATTCGGACAGTTTTTAAGGACACTTCCCTCACCCAGCAACCCACTACCACCACCACCATGTTCGGGCTCACATTATTGGGCCCAAGGTGACTTTGCTTAACACCATCATTGACATGAGATCACAAATATTGGTCACAGACAATAAACAGCGACTGAAAATAAGATTGTAGTAAACAAAATCATTTGGGGTAATTTGATCGCAAAAATGGATAATTCCGTCCGCAACAGATGGCTAATTCCGACCACGGGAGGATAATTCAGACCAACGTGTGGTTGATTCCAACTAACTACACGGATAATTTCGGATAGCATACGGGTATTATCGAACACTCATTTAAAAAATTTCACCTTTATACTTCTAATTTCCATTATTTTATTACGTTCCGATTAAAGTATCGATAAAAAAATCTTACAATTATACTGGATAGTTACAGAAGCATGTTGTATAGGTGTACACCCACAGTAGCAAAGACAGTCTATACTATGTTCGTCTAAGGCTAGAATTAAGCACATACAACATACTTATGTAAACTAAAGTGTTTTTGTTTCACACGAAATACTACTGCTAATAAATAAATATATACAAATAAGAAGAAATAAAATAAAATAAATAAATAAATACATGAATAAATTAATAAACCGGTTCCTTTTCTAGACAGAAAATTATGTGCCTATTATCAAAGGCGGTTTGGGCCATTTGGTATGCAGTGTGTGTGTACTTTTGTCTGTTAGTATATCAAATATGTACAAAAGTTTGTCATCTGCTGCGTTTTCCCAAAGGGCGTCTAATAACTTATACATGACATGAAGACAGAAAAAGCATACTCCCCGAATATAACAAATACAGACCAATCCCCTACCCCCCCCCCCTACAATTATTTTGATGATAGACAAAAGTGATCAAAATCGGTCATTCAAACAATAGCATCTTATACAACATGTATAATTCTTTTGAGAGATTAACTTTAAGGAGTCAGAAAAAGACACTGAAACGAAGACTAGAAGTTTGGTCAGCCTGTATTGCCCACTGTTGTAGAAAGTTCGAACTTGGCTAATATCAGCTATTTTCTAAGTAATATACAATGCATACATTCAGTAAATAGTTTAGCCTTTCATATTTCTATTCTCAAAGACATTACTTGCATATGTTTGGTTTAATATAACTAAACAACAGTTGATATTATCTACGAAGTTTTGAGTACCACGTCCCCAGCATTTCACCCCTCCAAGACTGAAGAAGCAATATATAACCAGAATGTAGTGAACGGATTACACAGTTCACTTCTACAAAAGTTTTGGTGGTCTCCAGTAGACATCGCAAACGTGAATGATTATGCAGAAAATAAATTTCAGACAAAAGTGATCTTGACAATGGAATGTTGGTCATGCCTAACAGGATATACCTGACATAAAAATTATTTTATATGATATAAAAGCAGATATACTATCATGAGTTTATTAAAACCATAGATTATTATTTGTCTCTCCTTTTTATCTTATTTTAAAAATCATTGTTGCTAAAATCTGCTCTAGAAGTTTTTCCTACTCATTGGAGCAATGTTTTACTGGATGAAAGTTATAGGCTCAGAGAATTCTTGGAGTGACAGCGAGTGCGACCACTATTAGAAATGTACTTTATGCACCGGTAATTATCTGATTAGACACTACAGCTGAGGTCTCACATGAAATGCATGCAGTCCACTCATCTAATTCCTATATTCATTCACATGTACAATACAAGGTTAACCTGCTGAGGGTCATTAAAATGGAAACTTTACCATTGAATAAACACATTAAATCATATTTCCAACTGCACTGGTCGTAAATGGCTGCAATAAAGCTTCGACAAATCTATGTGGTCATGAGTTAAATGCAAATACTTAATTTATGTCAATAAAGCATCCGATGTAGGTCACATATACCTATTTTGATTATAACTGTGCAGAACTATAAGAGATAAATCTACTTATCATGTTTCAGAATTCTAATATAAAAAGCACCAGAAAAAACACACAAAAAACATGCACCATGATATGTAAGCAAGGCCACTTCTGGTATAATTTTGGGTAAAATCTTTTCATTTTGTTGATGTATCATCGTAAAAACAACTTTGTTCACACAACTTTGTTTTCGTTAGTATTCTCTCTTAATGCGTTTTTGAGAGCCGTTGACATACATTTCGGTTGGTTGAAATGCGATGGTAGCCGAGGAATGACAGAGTCGGTTAAAATTGGGTAAGTTTCTTCAACAAAACGAATATATCTAATCTCTTTCGTCAACATTATTGTTCGTCTCTTGTTGCACATTTAAATTTCTTTGATTATCATGAAACAACTTACATTGTATTTGCATTTCAATTGAGAGAATGAAATAAAAGATACAATACGGGAACAAATGTGGAATCAAATGAAATAAAAAATAGATCATCTAAGATACTAAAAAGCCAAGCAACAATTTGTATAGCAAAATGAAAGAAAATGAATTGATCATATATGCCCGTTTAGAAAAATAATAGAAATGATAAACTGAAATCAATGAAAATGATAACAAATCAGAAGAAAAAACGAACCTTATGAAGGGACTAGAGCGTATAAAAAGGAACAAATCCGATATACAGGAAATCGTACAAATAATTATGAAAGACATCATCTGCAAATATTGCGTATCCTCTCGTCGTTCTCAGTGCACCAGCAATAGTGAAGACCCATAGGTTTATTGTTATTCCCGCCAATGTTTCCATAGGTCTAGATGATTTGTATATTATCATTCAGTGGCAACATAGGGCACGACCTATTGGGTTATTGGTACTGATTTGAATAGTTTCGGTGGTATGACCCAAGAACAAGAACACACACACACATTCTTGTATTTGATGCATATCGAGGACTCTGGTATGGAACCCCGTACAGAGGACATATGTTCTAGCCATCCTGGAGTGAAAAGAGATACAGTTTCTGGCAGTAAATTTATAGCAAACGGTGACATATCGAGGATGGTATTGTAGGATTTATTCTAAGAAATATGAAATTTCGCAATGCTAGCGAGGACGCACATGTTTACACAAATCGTATGTACTATCAATTCAAACTGAGGACACGCCTAACTATTCCCTAAACATGGAACCTGTAGACAATGGAACATCATGAACAATTGGGACTCCCATTATCTTCCAAAAAGAAAATGAAGACAAACATTACTAGGCTGTGCATAAACGGTTCAGATTCGGAGGGATAGTGCACTCAGAAGTAAATTGTGGTTGTTTTTTTCTTCAAATCCCAGATAGATCCCTAACCCTTTCCAGAATCAAAGGACGACCGCATCATGATTATCCCTTCCCTAGGTAATACATCAGACCGTACTTGTTAATTGTTACTTCATGCATTAAGGTGGCAGTCTGGTGATTCCATACAGTTCATTAATGTGTTTAGACAGAAACACACGACGTACTTCGTAAATATGCTCATGTATCAAAAACATATACTGTGCTATTGTAAGCGTTGACACTATCAAGAAAAGTTTCTACATGACGCTTAACTATTCCACAAAATCTGAAACCATATAATTTATGAAATCTCAAGCTGATTTATATTTTTCATTCTACTGAGTTTGTTCTATTTGGATTGTATTGTTTGTTTCATAATATTTATTACATATAAATCTTGTTTGTTAAATTCGACCTAAGTATTTAACGCACTCTTTTCTACTGATGGCCTGTATTATACTTACAAAGAAAGACGCACATAATAATTTTCAAACACATGATAAATAAGAGCCCCAGACTTGTGAACCATAGCACACAATTGGTTTAACCACGCTATCGAAAGGGTTAAAAGTGTCTAAACTACAGTGAAATAATTTACATAGTAATTTAGCATATAACTTAGGTCCAAAACTTAAAGAAGCGACTATGCTCATATGGATATTCCGCCTTTGGCAGTCGACTCAGACACATCGGTCAAAGTTTAAAACTGTACTTGTACAGTGGTATAGCACATACCTTTACGGTATGGAGTTAAGGGAAATTAAAAAAGGCTGTGTCATGGACGTGACTTTACAAATTTCTGTATGTGCATGTGGGTGGATTAATATCACCATAGTCTCTTCTTTAAGTTTTGGACCTAGGTTATGTGATAAATCACATTGTAAATTATCTCGCTGTATTGTCATTCATGAGGTGTCGGACTGGAATATGTGTAGCCATATATTTTAATTGATATAAATCACACCAGTCACTAACTTTTTAAATGCTGTAATAAACTGCTACCAGGTGAAGACCTGCAATAATATTGCAGGTGTCTGAGAGCTAACATTTCACATTTTATATGGCAGAACGAGTGGATCTACGGCTTGTATTGCAAGCAGGAACATGTCAAGGATTAATTTGGGGCTATTACCAGAGCATCAAATGTCTTTATATCATTTTAATATATTTACTAAGAGAACTTGACTCTAATATTTATCAACATATATTTATAAGAACACGGATCATGCAATGAAGTTTGTAATATTTGTTAAGTACGTATTGCGTCTCTACATAATACGCAACAATTATCTAACATTTTGCAACAAAGACTTTGGTATCATGTTGCCAATCCAGTAATGCCAATCAGATAGAGCAAGTTTTGACTTATCAGAAACATTTGACTTCTTTTTCAAGGATAAAGTTTTGTTACCCATAAGAAACCATTGGACCTAGGTTATGTGATAAATTATCTCGAAGTATTGTCATTCATGAGGTGTCGGACTGGGAAATTTGTGGCCATAGATTTAAATTGATACAAATCACACCGGTCACTAATTTCTTAAATGCTGTAATAAACTGCTAACAGGCGAAGGCCTGTCACTATTGCAGGTGTCTGAAGGCTAGATTTTCACATTTTATATGGCAGGACGAGTGGATCTATGGCTTGTATTGCGAGCAAGAAAATGTCAAGAATTAATGTGGGGTTTTTACCAGAGCATCAAATGTCTTTACATTGTCATAGATTCACTGATAGAACTTGAATCTAATGTTTAACAAAATATATTTATAAGAACACAGATCATCGAATGAAATTTCTCATATTTCTTAAGTACTTCTTGCGTTTCTGTATGATACGTAACAATGATTTATCATTTCGCAACAAAGACTGTGGTATCTGATTTATCAATGCAGAAATGCCAGTTGATTCGAGCAGCTTTTGACTTATCAGAGACATTTGACTTCTTTTTCACGAATACAGTTTTGTTACCCACATCCTGGTATCAGGTTTTGCACCAAACATTGAAATGTTCTGTGATTTGTTTTATTTTAAACAGAAAAAGAAAAAAATACTTACTGATGAAACTTCACTCTAATCTTTATCATACTATATTTATGGGAACACAGTTATTGAAATCAAGTTTCTATCATTTGTTAAAAAGTTATTGCGTCTCTGCATAATACTTAACAATGATTTAGCATTTTGGATGCAAAACTTCGGTATCGGGTTGTCTTTCCAGTAAGTAACATCATGTTGTCTCAGTGGAAGCATTAGAAGATACCATAAATTACTGAATTTTCAAAGAGAAATAATTGTAATAATTCACTGGAGTGGAATATCAGAAATAAATGTTCACTGCCGTCAATAGACATCAACAACATTATGACCGAGAAATTTGAGTAACGGGCGAACATATATACAATAAAGAGCAGAACATAAACGGTAAACAGCTGACATTATCACGTGGGATACAGTAAGAAATCTGCTTCCATGATCTGTATTACATATTGCTATCCAAAACGTTTGAGCATAAAATAAAAAGGAAATGTTTAAGCTTTTATGTTCCAAATCTGACGGAGTTATAACCCTTAATTTATTCAGACTCCCACTGATATCACATCTATGTTTAAAAAAAATATCTACTAATATCTACTAGAATAATTTCTTGATTTGCCGTTTTGATGAAATTAAACATTAAAGAAAGGGAAAATTAGGAAAGCAATAAAAGTTAAGGTTATGTTTTATATGATATTTAGGAAGAAAAAGCATTTACTGCTAAATGGAAATTCACAGCGAGATTTTTTTTAACCATACGACTTCTTATGGTGTCTAGTTGGTCCTAAATGAGAATATAGTATTTCTACTCCTCCTGAATAGATAGTTATATCAACATGGGATTTTCACCAAAAAACATAATTATATCTTGTTGGTCCTAAATGAAAAAGGTATCAATCTATCATCCAATATGTATGCCATGGTAGCCATCTTAAAAATATTGTTATTGCTGAAGAATATTAGATATGGTTGCAACACTAAGTAGTTACGATAAAGAAATGTTCTTATCTTTTATTAACCTGAGAAAAAAATCAGCCAGTAGAGCGCCATTTCTTTTAGAGTAACTCTTGTTTTTGTTATACTCACATAAACCAATATCAATTCCAAGTTTAGGAAGCATTGAAATTATTGCTTTTCAAATATTAATAAGAACTATATAAATATAGAACAATTTGCTAAACAAAGCTTTTCAAAGGTTGCTAACTACTGGTAAATTTCTATTCTAGATTATAGTCAATATGAAATTTTCATATACGGTTCTCTTGAAGATTGAAACCAGATCGTCGTTTGTAAAATAGGTATGCTCACAATGTCAACTGTATAATTTTCAAAAGCTCCAAAACTGGTAAACTTTTTCAAATTGTTCGTAAGGTCTGAAAATATATTCAAGTCATCTACAGATCCCTATAAACATGTGTACTGAATCCATATTGTCTGCCTTGAGTGGTTTTTGTTCAGTCGTGCTCACAATATTTGCAAGAAAAATTTATTAAACAAATTGAACAATTGCTATAATGGTCTTACAATCTAATCGGGTCATCTACCACATTTAATTTGTAAATATGGAATGGTTTTTTACACAATGATGCTCACAAGTTTTTATTTTTATTTTTGCGCAATCATGCTTACGGCGAAATGGACCTGACCAAATCTAGATGTCCCCGCTGTAATAGGTGTGAGGGTCTTAAAAATCCCAAAAGTTCAACAAATGTGAATAAAATGGAATATTGCTATAATGTCACGAAAGTCTTATCAGACCATCTATATGCACAAAATAATATGCTGCAAAATTTCATGGCTACATATTTATTATTTGTTCTGCTATTGTGTTCAAACAGATTTGTTATGGGCGTACAAATGGACATCAGTACAATATTATGCTCTCTATACTTCTCTGAGTGCATACAAAAAATCCTTGAACATAGTTTCAATTGATGAAGTACAAGTAAGGGAACAAGAATGATTTTGAAAAACAAAACTATCATTTCTGTTCATTGTCAGTTTACATAATTAGATGCATACATTTTTCTTATGGTTGACAAGCACACAGACATACTATGATGGAAAGGCAAAACATTTTCACCAACTACTAGTAACTGATTTTTTGTTATGTGATTGCAAATAGAAAGGAAATAGAAAATATGTTTAGAAATATGTACTTTATTCATTAGTACAGATATACCATCTGATTATTTGGTACATATTTCATATTATCTATGACTTTTTTAATACCATATTCTATTTTTGAATGAATTTTAACTCATGTGAAATAAATCTGCTCTAAGAAACATAACCAGATGAGTCCATATTTTTGTACTAATGTTATACACTACATAAATGCAGATAAATGCAATCAGCTATTTAATTCTTGATTATTTTTTAAATGGGGTGCATACAGTATATATTTTATTGGAGGACATTTTTGAAGGAAAATTTTATGATGTCATATGAAATTGTGTAATATACTAATCCATTATTGCCTTCTCCATTGGGAAAAGTCCTACAAAAATGTTGTCGGGTGGGACAAAAATATGCACTTGCTATAGTACGCCAGAAAATGATGAACACCATTGCATATGCAATTATTTCACATGACTACATTGTAATCTATGTAACAATTTTCATATATTAACCAATATATTTAAACCTCGTGACATCACAATGACAGAATCGTACCATGCAATGGAAAGGCGTAGCGAATGAGGCATTCAAATGTATCTGAAAGTCATTTGACATCACTTCTGCAATTTGGTCAAATTCAGTATATTTCATCATGCGATACATACAATCTTGCATGTGTGCTCATTTTAAAGTAAATTTATGAACTTGTCAAATAATTTCAATCTTTTGGTCGCCAAGGCTCACAAAAGAAATTAGCACCCATGCATGATCTTTTATTTAAGACTTCTTCTTCTGGAGTAAGTTTTTTCTCCTAATAATTTCGTTGTAAACTATATTTTATTCTCCTCCAGTTTCAATTGCTGCTCTCTGCTATGTGTGGATTCGAAGTAAAAAATGCATATACTTGCTTTTTGTCTGAAATATACAATTAGTGAACAAGTCAACACTTTGTAATTAAATTTATACTAAAACTGCTGAAGCTCTTTATCCAAACATAAGGCCCAAAAGAGGCTTCTGTCCACTAAGGGTTCAATTATATATATATATATATATATATATATATATATATATATATATATATATATATATATATATATATATATATATATATATATATATATATATATATATATATGCAAAATTCTCTCTTCAAATAAAAAAAAACTAAAAATGTTAACCCTTTTTCACTTTGTGAACAGTGCATAATGATATAGTGACTTTGTTAAGTTTAATTTTAATACCACAAATTACAATGTAGTTCTACTTATATGCCATCTGTTATAACCAGTTTTATACCACCAGGATCTCTTGAACGTGATGTGTATTTTAATAGAAACAAAAGGTTTATATTTTTAGAGTTTAATGTGATTGCTATATTAAAGTTCTATTATATATTAGATTTTTCTAGAATGACACTTGATAGTAAAGTATGTATTACTTACTAGGTACAACATCTGTTACAATGTATGTGTGCAAGTAATCCATTACTTTAACTTCATCTTCGGGCTTCCACATTATTTTCTTGGCTTTAACACAGTTATGATAAATAAAGATATATGTGTGGTTCCAGTTAACTGAGTGCTGCTCATTTTATTATGTCAACCCTAAACTTTTTTTTCAATGATGCACCCACAAATTGGAGAATTGTATAGATTGATACAATGTATTACTTTATTGGAATTATATACAGCTTTTTCATTTATATTTAAGCATTCAGTCATGATAAACAATGGAAACTTGTCAAGACGAACATGGTTTGTCATGGCCATAATGTGAAAAGAAAGAAAATACAACGCAAAGAGTTAGTAACAACCTACAGACCCTAATGTTTTGCCTCCCACGTTTTCTAACAAAACATGGGATATTAAATTGGGCCTTTTCATTTATTCATCCGTCCTTGAGTCTATCCTTCCATAATACTCTTATATACATTTGACGTGTTTAAGAGCAGAAAAAGGAGAAACAATAATATTGATATTTTAAAATCCTTTTGTGTTAAATTATGCTAAAGGACAAGGCTCGATAAGGGCTGATTTTGGCCCCCAATCAGATTCAGGTGAAACTCATACAGATAAAAGATGTCCCTCTCTCTTCCTTAAATATGTATTTAATTCTTATGCAGGACTGCTTTTAATAAAGAAAAGCGACCAATAAAAAGTCAGTGGTTCTATTTACGTGAAGTAAGGTTGATTACCTCTGACACCTATTTTCGTTTACATTTAAAACGCTAACTTATGTTTATATTTAGGAATGACTTGCTTGTCAAAATCCTACCAGAATCGCCATAAAAAACAATTTATGTATTTCTTAATCATAAATAATCACACAAAAGCCGTGCAGACATTTTGTACATTAGTAATAGCCGGATGTTGCTACAGCGTATAATTAAGAATGAAAACCAAACATCCAGAATATTGGCGACCAAAGCAGTTTTGTGTATGTATTTGCGGGGGAAGCTTACATTATACCTTATTTTGTTACCAATTCAATATAATCATAAAATGGTGCTTGATTTTAGTTTGGGAGAAATTATTGCCATATTTAATACATTTATTTACACGATTTTCATGACCTTATATTAATTTTATTTTATATTCAATGTCAAGGAAATTAAAGTTGATCCATTATCAATAACAAGATATACACCATAGTGATTTCTCTTTTTCAAAAATAAATTCCCAGGTCTCCCTTCTCTCCCCCCTCAACCCCACCCCCTCCCCGAAAATGGAATGGTTGGTCCCTAATGTTGCAATGTATTTTATGTGCGATGTGATTTCGTGTATATATATATATATATATATATATATATATATATATATATATATATATATATATATATATATGTGTGTGTGTTAATATATGCTGTTTCTGTTTTTAAAATGACTACCCTATTCATTGTGCTGTTTTAGTTGCCTATTTGTCAGAATATGTTTTTTTATCGTTCAAATAATCAAACGTAAAATAGAGTTTCTTATATCCAGTGCAAGTCTCCCCACTTTTACACACACACACACACAATCACACACAGAACATGATAGGAAGATATTCCATGTCACCGACGGGAACCATCGCAAAGCACACAGAACATAAATATTGCTAAAAGTGGCCAACAGGATAAAAAAAATAGTTTCGGCAGGTTCAAATCTACCCGAATATATCACATTTTGCTACATCTGATACAATTCAAGAATGTACTTAACAAAATATCTTGGATCGGTAAGCCAACGCGGAAAATGGCTGCCGCCTTTATGCCCACGTTACTGAAATACCAATTAATTTTCCTGTTGGCATACCGATCTAAGATAGTTTCTCTATTATGAAATCGTATCAGATGTTCAAAAAAGAAATGTGATATATTTCGGTAGATTAGACCCTGCTTAACCTAAATTTTCTTCCTGTCAATCACTTGTTGGCATGTTGATTTTTTGGATCCTTTTTTTATATCAAATGGTTCTCCAGAATGAAGGGAAGCAAAATAGAATTAAATCAGTAGACATATTAATACAAAAGTATTAGCTCCAGTGAGGTCTTCCCCTCATTCCGCCATAACTTTATCGACGACATTACTGTACTAAACCAATTAATACTCACCATTATATCATTTTGCAAAGAATAGAGGGCATTTATCCCTAAAGCTCCTCTATATTCATTGGTCAATATAATCATCAAATGTAGCTAGATTTTTTTTGGGTGAAATTATTGCCGTATTTAATACATTTATTTTCACGATTTTCTTAGCTTTATTTTAATTATATTTAATTTTATATTTCATCTCTAGGAAATTAAAGTAGATCAATTATAAATATCAATATATACGCCATAGTGATTTCTCTACTTCAAACAAATCCCAGGCGTTCACCCTCTCCCACCCTCCACCTTCTGCCCCGAAAATGTAATGGCTGCTCCCTAATGTTGCTATGTTGCAATGTTTTTTATGTGCGATGTGCTGTCGTATATATATATATATATATATATATATATATATATATATATATATATATATATATATATGCAGTTTCTGATTTTAAAATGACTGACCTGTTCATTGTACTGTTTTAGATGCCTGTTTGTCAGAATAACAGTTATTTCTGTTATTGTTCATTGGTGCAAGTCTCCCCTCCTAACTCCTTCACACACAACATGGTAGAGCGGTATTCCAAGTCACCGTCGGGAAGCAGACGGAAAATAAATATTGCTAAAAATTACCAACAGGAAGAAAATTTAGGTTCGCCAGGTTAAAATCTACCCGAATATATCGCACTGTGGTGCATCTGATACGATTCAAGAATGTACAAAGCAAAATAGCTTAAATCGGTATGCCAACGGGACAAATGGCCCTGCCATTATGCCCACGTCACTGAAATGCCAATAAATATTCCTGTCGGCATACTGATCTAAGATGTTTTATCTAGTACATTCTCTAATCGTATCAGATGTTCAAAAAAGAAATGTGATATATTTCGGTAGATTAGACCCTGCTAAACCTAAATTTTCTTCCGGTCAGCCATTTGTTGGCATATTTATTTTTGGGATCCTTCTCGAAGGTGATTAGGATTACCTTGAACTTGTAAAAGGACTCTTAAGTTTGCCGCAATATACAGGAGAGACTACAGTACACGCATCGTGGATTGCGGATTGCCCACTCAATACGGTGGACGTGGACACAGGGGTAAGGGATTAAGTGTCCACTACGCTTAGTGGATGTCCATCCTGTCTGGTGGATTTCCCCCAAGTCTAGTGAAAACCCACTAAATCTATTGGAAATCAGTCTCGGATTTTATTGCAGCAGTAGTGGGTTTTATGCCACCCCTCTCTGAATTTATTGTATTCGCTCCGCGAGTCAACATACTAAACAAACAGATGGGACCTGACCATGGCAGGTGTCAACTATATAGCTTTATCTGTACAAACTATACAGTGGTAATATTTCTTATGGTACTAAACACGGGTCGGAATATTAGTTCTATTTGTGGAAATATTACAACCACTGGAAAGTGGAAAGAGAGTAACCAGTAGGCCTCTCCACTATGGAGAGGTTTGTGGAGGTGACCTGGATCACACTCTTTACAATGTTTGGAAAACACAAATAAATACTTCTGCACCAATGAACACTACTTTTAGTGAATTCTTACATAAGTTTGTCTTTGGAAACAAGTGCCAGGGAGAGATGGTACGAGATCAAAACACAAGAAATATAGGAGATACAATATGAATGGAATAATAAGAAAGTAAAAATTAATAATTATATTTATCAATTTTTATTTTATATTAAATAATTACATTATATATTTTATGTTAAATATATTTTCCATGTAAGACAATTTTATAATAAATTACAAGAAACCAAATAACGTTACATTTGTGGAAACAATACAAACATTGGAAAGGGAGTAGCGAGTAGGCCTCTCCACTGGGGAGAGGTTCGCAGATGGGCGACCCGGATCACACCAGTTCCAATGTTTGGAAAACACAAATAATATTTCTGGACCAGCGAACACTATTGTCTAGTGCTTTTCTTCATAAGTCTTATCTTGGAAACAAGAGTCAGAGAGACGACACGGGATCAAAACATAATAGATACAATATGAACTGAACAATAATAAAGTAATAGTTAATAATTATACCATAAATTTTAATCTACGTTTGAAGTCCACATAACAAAAAAATATTCCAGTGGATATGAAAAAAAATACGAGGGCTCCCGTCTGCCTGAACCAGGGAAGAGGAATCGGATCGGGGGACGGTAACGGTGATGTAGTGGGCCGTCCCTGTCCCCATGGTCCGAGACCCGCTGTCTGGAGAGAGAGAGAGAGAGAGGGAGAGAGAGGGAGAGAGAGACGAGAGCGCTCAAAGATAATATTAACTAATAAATGGGCCAACTCTCAGGACTAATATAGCTCTAACACAACACAATAGGCACAAAGAGACATACACACAGGGGCTATGTCGCTCAAGTAGGAAATAAGGACGGGTGACGCCTATGCTATTGGCTAACGCGAGGTAGTACGGGTCACACCAGAGTTTCCAAAAATGAGGGCATATACAACATCAACATAACGAAACAAGAATATTGGGGGAAATACAGTATAATAAACTAACAACTGCGAGTCGAAACCCAAAACACGCACATCATACTGACGCGCACAACAAACTCTATTGTATCATCTCCGACAAAGTGTTTGTCCTAATTTTTTTTAAAATTTATTTTCTAAGAAAAACCATACTTCTGCTCTATCATATATTCCCCATTCCTGTTTTCTTACCAAAATGGTTATCTTACTAACTATTATTAGTAAAAAATAAAAAGGACATTGAAATGCTAATGAAACTCGAAATATTCCAAAAGACGCTTGCGGAAATGCCGCAAACTAGATATTTAAAAAAAATAATAGGATATAGCCCCTGTGACGGCAATGGAGGGACATACCAGTTCCATTATAGTATACAGTTGTCCTGGGGAAGCCCATCTATCGCCGCCACATGCTAGAAATGCAATACACCAAGCTCAAATGAATTTATATATACACTTTCCTTAATACATTTACTCTCACTTATTCCGTCCACACAGAAATACATTTGTATAGCACTTCATAACACAAATATAGCACCCATATATATATCATCCACTGGACAAAAGGAATCTCTTTCAAGGATCACAAAATAAATGGGCTACATGGCATGGAACCCAGGCACAAAGTGTAATGCCTGAGGAGGTTAATACATGCCATAGTAAATTCTCTTTAGACCAGTGGCAGAACGAATGGGGACCTCGAAACGGGAACCTAAACAAGTATGCCAAATAAAAAAAAATTATAATATCATGAACCCTAATCTAAAACATAACCATAATACATTTTTCATTCCAAATTTTATTTGGGTTTTTATTAACCCACAACAACAGACCTTTGGGGGATACAAACAGATAAAAAAAAACCTTTACAATTTTCGGATCAATAGGCGGTCACCTTAAAGGCCTTCTAGCTTTTATAGCTTGAGGTCCGAGAGATGTCCACACAAATAAACGGACTAGTAGAGGTTGTATTTTCAATAGCGCTGTGTATATTTCACTGTGTGGGAACATGTTTAGCAACCAATTTAAAAGTGACTGCGGGAATGAAAAAAAAAAAAAAATCACAGCATTTCTCGCATTTTTTATTTTAATAACGGAATGAAACCCGCTATTACTTATGTGTGATTTATTTTTCCTTTTGTTTGTTTAAAAGCAGAATCTCTCTCTCTCCCTCTGTCTCTGTCTCTGTCTCTCTCATTAAAATTACTATCGTGCTTTGTTAGTTTGTTGGAATGTTTAGATTTCCTCTCTTTTAAAATCGATATCACACAAATGAAAGTGCAGACTGGGAATACTTATTCCTCGGCTTGTGTATGCTCGTTGAAGTCCGGATAGATGCAGAGAAACACATATCCTTTCAGGACGTTTGAACTAATTATACACATAAATCAAAGACTGAATGAAATGCAAGTGGATATATATTTACAATATCAGTGTACCGGCAATAAATATAAACAGCAGGTCAACTCTGGAAGTTAGGATTGTCGTAATAATGTATGTTCTGAATGGTCTCGCTGTCGGTGTTTTATACAGCTGTTCGATTTGCACCTTTCTTTTTCTTTAGCGAAGTCCCGAAATATGCTTAACCTATTGTGGTGTAATTAACAAGATCTTAAACCCAAACTAACACCAACATTCTGCATGAATATCAGGAATAATTTTAAAATTAAAAAAGTTATACAAAATAAATAAATAAAAGTTTACAAAATTAAATTATGGGAAAGTAATCATCTGACATGTAGAGAAAAAGATACAGAAACGAAAACTGTTCGATACTTTTCGGATACTGATATCAGTAGTTTTGCTTGACCTGTATTATAAAACTGTTTGATTTGGATAGGAACATCATGTGCACTAACGATATGCCTTTAAAACTTTGTCAATGAACATGAACAGCTGCCCCAATGCATACTAGTGATAAGTAACTGTTACCACCACAATGGTTTCATCTACAACTATATTCAGTTCTTTATGGCAAATGCATTGTTATTTTAATATTTGTTATTGTGGTTGACGGATTGACTAATTGATTGATTAACCGATTGTTTTGCAGTTAGACTTTAGTGTGACATAACAAGTTTCGAAATAGTCCACCGCTCTGGAGATCATATCAATTAGCTGGATTTGATCGTTCATGGCAGGAATACATGTATAACCACCCCCATCCCCCCCCCATCGCTCTCTCTCTCTCTCTCTCTCTTTCAGGCATGTTCAGATTTAATGTTGCAAATATGAGGCAATGTTTGTGTTTACCATACTATGTATTTTCGTGGTGACATCATATTTTTCAAGCTGCTTTTAGCTGAATAAATTGAGCGTCCATACGACGTTGTTTCTATTGTATTTTGTAGAGTGTTTTATATCAATCTGAAACAAAAATACTAATATACAAAAAAGACCCCACCAAAAAAAAAACATATCTATTTTTAATTGAATTGAAGTTCCCAGCAATGGCTTCAGAACTGACGGCTCGTGTAATATCCCTGAAGTACAAGGGTCAAAATGTTCCATGAGAGTTCATGTTTGTATAGAGTTAGCGGATGGGGATACTTTTCAATTAGTACTTACAAACAGTTTATCCATTTGTATTGTTTTGGCCGCTAGTAATGAAAAAGATACACTTTAACGGTACTATACTCTCACGGTTCACATTCCAAGTTACTTAGATTATACATTTGGCAATTCAAAGTGCATTGTAAAGGATTTTTGTATTGCTGATTGCTACTGTATAGGGGACGCGAAGAAATTTTCAAACAGTTTTCTGATCACTATGTTGCCTTCTGTGTAAAACCTACTAGAAAAAGACTATGAGTAGGAATCTTAATGTCTGATACAGTTTTTAATAAATCTACTTTTAACTTACGGTATATAGGCTTGTCCTGTCGAACTTCTTGTGCGTTTTGGCAATCATTAAAAACCTGCTTAAATTTGGAAAAGCAAATAAAACGTAACAATACCTAATTAACACCACTGTACTCCTATACAGATTGGTGTTTGGGTGTTTATATTTTGTATTGTGTTAATGAGACTTCATTTACAACAGAATTATGGATACAAGCATAATATATGATATGTAAAGCAAAGTCATCAGCTCACTAAATGAAGCAGGTATATGCGTATAAAGGCACATTTGAATGCATATATCAGTTAATAATAGCTTGCACATTTAGCTGCCAGTCTTACGAGTGCGATGATGATGACAAACATTGCTGTAATGAAATGTTTCCTTTTGGGACTGATGATCTCGATTATAAATGTCTGACTACCATCTATCTACCGAAGTTATATGCACGTAACGTCTCAGTTCGGTTGGTCGTACTTCGATGTCACTATAACAGGATCTGTCATGAGATGCATAACCATTCTCTCCTGTTTTGAACAGTAAGTATGCAAATGATATAATAAGGTCGCATATTGTTCACTGAATATTAAAAATGTTCCATATCAATAGCTTCACATGTACAAAACTTCGCGGCAATCAGGGCGTTTGAACTTTCGGGTCGGATAATTATTCGAGTTCGGTACAACTCTAGAAGGAATTTGTACGTTTTTTTAATAGCAGTTTCCTGTACCTCTTTCGTGTGACATGTCGTAGATTTATTTGCCTGTATTAGACGTGTAAAGCACGAGTGTATTTTCTTTCCCATCACATTTTACTCACATGCATTATATATTATTACAAATACCAGAGACCGTTGTATGCCCTAGCTTTTCTTCTTCTTGTTTAGCTAAGTTATTGGTATTTGATGCTTGGATCTAAAGGAAGATAACAATATTTGGAAACCTGTAACTTGATAGAGCAGATCTCTCTACAAGTTTTCCACCGGGCAATCGAGGACATGGTTTCGGGCGTGTGTATCACCAGCTTTGAAGAAAAGATACACTCCAAAATCGCAAACAAGCACCAAGCGTGTAAACGGGAACATTTCTACAAATCATGTTTTTAAACTGTTTGGGGTTAAAATTGTCCGTAGAAGCAAGATTTTATCATTTTTCCAACCGAGGACGTCCTCGGTTGGAGGTGTGTCCTCGGTACGTTGGTGTGTAATGTCATTAATGTCCTCGATTTACACCAAACACACACACACACACACACACATTCTTGTATTTGGTGAATATCGAGGACTAGGGTATGGAACCCCGTACCGAGGACATTTGTTCAAGCTATCTTGGAGTGAAAAGAGATACAGTTTCTGGCAGTTAATGTATAGCAAACGGTGACGTATCGAGAAGGGTACTGTGGGATTAATTATAAGGAATATGAAATTTCGCACTGCAAGCGAGGACGCACACGTTTACACAAATAGTCTGTGCTATCAGTTCAAACTAAGGAGACACATAACTATTGACCAACACATGGAAACTATAGACAATGGGACGTCATGGACTAATGGGATTCCCATTATCTTGTAAAATGAAATCGAAGAGAAACATTATTAATCCGTACATGAACGGTTTAAACTCTAAGGGTTAGTGCACTCGGACGTAATTGTGGTTCGTTTTTTCATCCCAGAGAGACCTTTAACCGTTTTCAGAATCAAAGGACGACCATATTATGATTATCCCTTCCCAAGGTAATGCATCAGTTGTTAATTGTTAATTGTTACTCCATATTATAGCAATGTGACAGCCTGGTCATTCTATACAGTTCATAAATGTGTTCAGTCGCAAGCACATGACGGAGTTTGTAAATAAAATCATGTATCAAAACATGCATTGTGCTGTTGTAAGTGTGTGTAAATTGATACTATAAAAAACAATTTACATATGAAGCCACCTATTCCACAAAATCTGAAACCATCGTATAATTTATGAAATCTGAAACTAACTTTTTGGGGTATTATTATTGAGTTTGCTTTATTTGGATTACATTACTTGTTTCATAATAGTTTTATATATAAAGTTTGTTAAATTAGACCTAAGAAGTTAAGGCAAGCTTTTACATTGATGATGTGTACTATACTTAAAAAGTAGAAAAATACGGAGACTGTGGTCATTGCTAGATCATGGACAATGAGGACATGTTTATACATCTAGTCTGAAGTATCAATATAAAACTAAGAACGCACACAATTGACAAAAATCACGGAGACGGTGGACAATGTTACATCATGGACAAGTGGAACTCGCATTAACTTGCAAAATGAAAATGAAGACAAACATTATGAGGCCGTGCATGAACAGGTATTCGTTGTTTAATCCTGGATAAATGCTTGACCCTTTCCAGAAACAGATGATGATCGCATTATGATTATCCCTTCTCTAAGTAAAACGTCAATTGTTAGTTGGTAATCATGCAGCATGATGGCAGCTTGGTGGTTCCATACTTTTACATACATGGAGTGCATAAATAAGATCATGTATCAAAACGTCTTTTGTAATATTTCACTTTCAACCTTTTCGACAAAATATGAAAGCATCATGTCATTCGTGGTATCTCAAGCTGATTCCTTTTTGTTAATTATTATTGCGTTTATTCTATCTGGATTGTACTAATATTATATAATATTTATTAACAAATAAAGTTTGTTTGTTAAATTCTACATGATTATTAAATGCACACGTTTACACTGATGGTCTGTAGTGTCACGTAAATCAAAAGACGCACATAATAATTTACAGAAACATGGAGACTGTAAACAAAGGTTCATTACAGGCAGTCAGGTCATATTTACACAAATAGTCTCAACAATCAATTAAAACTGAGGACTCACTGTTCAACTAAAACATGAAGACTGGAGACAATGGTACAACACGGACAATCAGGAGATATTTACATAAATAGTCTGAAATATCACATAAAACAAAGGACGAGCAAAATTATTGACACAAAACATGTAGACGGGGCAAAATGGGATATCGTGGACGATGGGGTCATACTTTAGACAGTCTAAATTATCAATTAGAACTAAGAACTAACATTATAAAAAAAAAAAATGTGGACAGTGTGACAGCACAGACAACGAGTACTCACTTTATCCTGCAAAATGAAAATGAAAATAAACATCATTAGGCCTTGCATGAACGGTTCAGATTCAGGGAGTTAGTGCACTCGGCGTATTTTGGTACATTTTTTAATCCCGAACAGATCATTAACTCTTCACAAAATTAAAAAAAATTTGATTATGATTATCCATCGTCTAGGTAATATATTTATTGTTAATTGAAACTTCAGTCATAGAGGTGACAGCCTGGTGTTCCATACATTTACTCAGAAGTACATGATGGTGTGCATAAATAGACTCATGTATCAAAACATGTTTTGATATTTCACATGTACGGGGTTTTCACCATCAGCAAATGTTCCTCATCATCTAAAAATATTATATAATTCATAAACTCACGAGCTCATCTTTTTTTATTGTTATTGAGCTTATCCTATTTGGATTGTGTAATTTTTCCTCGTATTTACTACAATGTTAAATTATCTAAGATTTAAAACTAATGCATCATATTAAAATAAAAGGCTGGATAGTCGATGTGTTTCTGATATTTTTGTAACAGACTCAGATTTAGGAAATTCTACCTTTATATGGAGATAAATTATGTTGCCAAATGGTCTCGATTCAGTGGCGGCGCGAGGGAGCCGATGCGCCCGGGGTCAATGTTCTTTAGAGGCGCCCCTACTTTGCCAAAGAGAACAGTTTTTATGTCAGTTGGAAACCTCCATCCCCCCATCTCCCAATCTAAATATAAGTTTTGTGAAGAATTGCACTGGTTACACTAAAAAAGCCCCCTTTCGACCACTGTCTCGATTTATCAATCTTCGGAAACTTTGCGTGTGTAAATTTCATGATTTAGTCTTTGACGGTCATATATAATATTTAATTTGAAATCTCTGCACGAGTTTAAATTTTCCAGGTTTCTGATCCGGTTGCTAAAATGGTGCAAATATAGAAAGACGCAAAAACTTACCTTTAAAAGGTAAATAGTATGGCCAGGTAGTTATACAATAGTAAGATAATATTGCTTACGTTAGATTATTTTTTAAAAATTAAATAAAAGATACAGAAAGTATGAGCTTATTTAGTTATTTCTCTTGTGTGAAAAAGGAAGAAATTATTGATGCCAATTTTTCACGGTTGGTTTGCATATCTTATAATACGGGTGACAGTAGAAACAGTAGAAACAGGCAGACGAGTAAACAAAAGGCTGTTTAAGCGACAATATAATAAGAAAAAATATTTTCTATGACCTGATCATTTTGTCTATATTGTATTCAAAAACTCATTTCACCATTTATATTTTTTAAAATTATTTTTAAAAATCCCGGTTATGATGGGTTTTTTATTTTAAAAATGTAAAAAAAAAAAATATTTTTGATTGTACATTTGATTGCATTCGCAGAAATAAATTTTCCATTTAGTTCTCCTTGATGCTAAACTCACACCAAAGGACCAAGTTCACTTTACCTTCTAAACGCCCCTAAAATCTGGTAAAAAATACAGTTTCATCCGTAGTCTTATCTCTATCATAAAATACTACAATACCGATAAGTCTTCAACGCGCTGACATCATGACGCCAAGAGACGAAAAGTTAATGGAACGCTGAAAAACGCATTTTTAGACAGAAATATATCCTTTTGGACAATATATAACACTGAGCGCATGCATCGCCCAGGGCGATATTTTGTCAAGTGGTAGTGAAGACTAATCATGACATAATGTGAAAGAACTAAGGTGGGCAGTAAATGCGCTCCATATTAAAATTAAAGATAATTGTTCGTTACTTCTCTTCAGAAGGCCATCCTAGGATCACATAAACAACATATATTTCGAAATTTCTAAAACAAAATTGGGAAAAATATGACTATTTAATGATAATAGGTTAAGAAATATTAATACAATACGTTTTTTACGCTGTATTCATTCATACGGTATCCCGGCGGAGATTTACGAAGTTTATATCAAACATAATAGATATATGAAAGTAAAATCTTTGAGTGAGTATAACAACTGTAAACATGACTTCATTTTCTTATTTTATAGACAATCTAGTGATATTTAAAATATTAAGGCTGCAACATTTACAAAAATGTCTAAACGTGTCTACCATACAATATATAAAATGATGCCGTTGAATCGGACCTATTCGAAACTCAGCCTTTCCTCCAATCTGCACGTTCTGCTTACAGCTGACATCTATACACATGTATATGGAAGTCATTGACCGATCTATATAACTTTGAAGAAAAGTATCTATCCAGTTTTCTACGTGCAAAATTAACTCGGCAAATACATTTAACTGCAAGTGAAAGAATGAAAGAACAATTCGTCTATACTATAAACTGCTGAAACATTCGTATGGCATTAATGACTATCCGAATATATATATATATATATATATATATATATATATATATATATATATATATATATATATATTCACTATCCAAAGAGTCGATAAATAATGAATTTTTGTTTGAAAGAAAACGAGCACATAGTTTTCCATATTGCACTTACAAAATGTTTACAACATATAAGCATTCAATGAGGACATTTTCCTTTACATATAATAATCAATCATTTGTTCCGAACTCCGAGAAGGCCAGTGGTTATTCAGAAATGTATTTGCATTTGCATATGAAAATGATTAAAACTTTGCGTGATAGCTCACCAAACATGATCAATTACCGCATCCGTACAAATAGCCTTTCAAAAAGCATAGAATTACCTTTCAACTTATTTTATCAAGGGAACAATTAAATTGCATTGATAATTTGGACACGTACTATAGACTACAGTATGAAAACGAAATATTTGAAAAGAGCGAGATGTTGAACAAACAGTCTATTGATTTAGATCCGCGAGTTTACAATATTTGATTAAAATAGCTATGCGGGTCTCTCAGGAGTCCTTTCATACACTTAATTGACAAATTATACAGGTTTGCAGTCTTTTCTATCCTCTACACCACCACCATTATATAATTTGTATTTGTACTGAATCTGGTATGTTCATTGTTATAACCGAGTTGGCAGTCAAGTTCAGCCTAGCTCTGTGTAGTTACAAGTGTTCTGTTGTGTCTGTAATTTAACTGTGTAACTGATGTAAAGTTGTGTAAAGAGTACTATGTTAGTAAGAATTCATCGTTTATTATATGTGAGAAAGAGAGGGAGAGAAAGAGAGAGAGAAATCCTAATCAAGTGTACATGAACGTAGCTTGTCTGCTAATTCTTCTGTATGTATTTTCGCCAAATATATTTGTATATCGCCATTGTATTTTGATATTACGTTTAATTGGACTGAATAATTAATAATGATCCTGCGTATTACGATAACGTATTTCTGCGTGCATTGATTGCTTTTGACACACACACACACACACAAAGAAATCATTGGAAACGACTGCATAAATACTGCAAAACTAGTTTTAAAGTAGAAAGTAGAAATGCCTTAGGGAGGGGAGGAGGGGGATAGAGAAGGGACGAGTGAGGGGAGAAAGAATGGGCGTTTAAATTAAAGAGGCGACTAAACACTATAACATGGTAAAGTTCGAAATATTACATCGATAGAGCATTGGAAATGTGTTTCTGGTATCATGTGTTCATAAACCAACTTCTTACAAAATTCATTTGTTGGGCATATCAGGTTTCCCCTATTTCGAAACTAACGAATGGGCGAAGAATTAACCACACCCTATTCCATCTATTCGAGTGCTTGTTGTCTGATAGACGTTTTAATCGGCATATCACTTGTCTGAACGAATACTATACAATTATTGGAAATTCCGTCTGTGCTTCCGTCCAATTATTTATTGGACAACATCATTATCTGTCCAAAACTCTGCTCACTCGTCTATGCGTTTCTGTGTCCGTTTTCCGTCTCAGTCTGACAGTCTGTTTGTCCGTGTATGGGCCATTTAGATTATATGTTCACCCATCACTCGGCACGACCTTCCATCCTTTTATTCGTCTATAAGTTTGTATATCCATAAGTTCCTTCAGACATCCGTTCACCAATTGCCCATCTGTCTATTCGCTCTTTCCTGATCCGTCCGTTTGTCTTTTCATCTCTTCGTCTGTATGCCCATTCGTCCTCTTTTCAAACAAATGGGGCACTGAATGAAATATTTGTAGTCAACATTTAAAGGGTCTCGAGTTAAACTCGAGTCTGTGCAAAATCAAATATGGCCTCTATGGCAGTTATCTTTTTTTCTTTTCATGAATACTCATCTTTAAAGTCATAAGGTTGAAAGACCGATGAACATCCCAGAAATGATCACATTGAGGTTTAGATGGTTCTAAATACCATTGGAACATTATGGTCACCTACTGGTGATAGTTAAAAGTTTGCTTTTGCCACTGCTTGAGAATGACAAATGGTATTTGCAGTGAGACTCATATTGTTTTCTTATTTTCGTTGATCTCTTTGAAACTAGAGGCAGAACATACTGACAGATTGTCTGAACATTTGACCTAAATGAGTATTTTATTTTCTGAACAGTAGAATGTCAGACTATTGTCTTTTATTTTTTCAGGAAAAGTTCTTCCCTACGAAAGCATGAAAGTCTAAGGCACATCAGCACCGAACACTGGTTTGAATTATTGGTAGGAAGTCTGAACTAGTTCAAGTGTTCTGTATATTTTTAACTGTGAAACTGTGACAAGGTTTTGGAAAAATATACTCTGTTAGTAAAAATTCATTTTTTCTTTATATGTGAGTGAATGGGTGAGAACAATCCTAATCCATTGTATATGTGTGCTAGTTGTGTATTCATTCTTCCGTATGTATATCCACCAGATGTATTTTATTACATCACCATTCATGCATTGTCTTTTGGTATTATGATTAATTGGACTGAATTGTAAAAGTGCTTGCTTTATTTTCCCGATTCTTCTGTTTCTATCTCTAAGTATTCTCTGAGATTAGAAAATAAAATAATCTTGGTCAGGTTTTTTTGTACCCCTCACAGTTCATTTTTGTCGAGCCTGTCTTGGCAGAAGTTTGACTTATTGATCACTTTGGTGTCCGTGTGCGTGTTCCGTATCCATTCATTCATCCATACCCTAGATTTCAGTTAATGCTAACGTTGTTTACCTTCTAGTCAAAGTAAAAGTGGGCTAAACCAATGGGGGCCTCTTGTTTCTTATTTCTATGAGTTTTCTCCATACATGGATGCAGACAAGATGAACCAAGACTAATTAGCAATCTCTGTAAGATTCTCTCTTGACCAAGGATTGCTGTGTAATTAAATGTATTAATCACTCATACTACATTTTGCGATACTTATTATCAGGACCACAGTACCTTAATCATTATAAACTCTCTTTCTCTCTCTCTCTCTCTCTCTCTCTCTCTCTCTCTCTCTCTCTCTCTCTTCTGTACTGGAATGCCGGCACATAGACTTTCTATCCTCATGTGTGGAGGTATCTTATTACAGATCCGGTGGAGAAAAATGTGTACATCAGCAGTACTGTGTAATCTATTTGACAAGGTGATGATAACAGAGCATGATTTACCTTGCTCGTTTGGAGTCGATCAAACTACCTTTGTCATAGGACTGTATGCCAAAAAGTTAAACAATAAAGATATTAATTCCTTTTGGAAAGATGTTTGCCAAGAGACTAGAAAACTGTCTCCCCTGGCCAATTATGTGGGAAACGTGACAAGCCATCAAAACATTGCAGTAATGTGGCAAAGAGTAGTGTATTGGCTGACTTTTAAAAAACAACAACAAAAGAAAAACACAAAAAAACAACATATTGCATATAGAGATATTGAGTTTGTACATTTGCACGAGATTAATGATGTTATTGCTAAGTTAATAACCGGTCGTCAACCGCGTGCTGATTCTCTCCAGCGGAAGACCTTAAATATGCTACTAAAAGTTTGCGAGTGCTACTTATATTTTGTTTTGAATAATCCAAAAAAGAAGAAAACATCGTGTTATAGACCTTCATTTGTCTTGAAGGCATATTCGTTCGTCATCGTGAAACAGATGACGTTTTAAATCCTTTTAGAAAGTTTATATGGGAAGGGGTGCGTCCTTCTCACGTTTTAAACGTCATTGAATGGTAATAAGTTTTAGTATTAAACTTAAAGCAACAAAAGCTGACAGTTATAGACTTTATTAATTCAGAACCAACGCAGATTAAACTTCATAGCAATATGTGGAGATATGTACATAAGACAATATCAAACCTGATTTTCAGTACAAGATTATGTTATTGATGAAGGATCATCTCGAAACAATGATTTATCAGTTAATCATGAAGATTAGTTTCAATACTCATCATTTCCCTAATTCTGCTGATTATACTATACTCTCGCCCTCAATACATGCAACATAATGCTGACAGTCTGCTAACTGGAATTGATATTTGTATGGTCGCGACAAATCAGTGACTTTTAGTGATTCATGGTAATCAAGTGTTCGATGTTTGTGTTTTCGAAGTTAAATAATATAAAAACATGGTCGAATTAAAGCAGGTACCAAGTCTCTCTCTCTCTCTCTCTCTCCCTCTCTCTCTCTCTCTCTCTCTCTCTCTCTCTCTCTCTCTCTCTCTCTCTCTCTTTGCATTTTTCCTTTTTAATATCATAGTTTTTTTCCCTCAGTAAACCGAAAGCCCTCTACTCGAAAACCGAATAAAATATTTCGATCCTAAATTTCAATTTTACACTAAATAAAACCCATAAAACAGAAACTCACTTCAAACTTGGAAATGCATTTGAGCTGCTAAGTTCCTGACACGCGCTGGATTATATTATTTACGGTTAGCAATTACTGTAGTAGGCTTATCGGTGAGAAAATGTGCCAAGGACACGCGTGGTTAAAACAACACTTAACGCGCACCGACACAGATTAGGGCCAACTATGGGTTAATGTGAAGTCTTTGCGCCATAAAAAAGAGCCAGCTTTTAAGGTGAATTATTAATACCTAAACGCTTATAGATAAGCCATTTAAGAAAGATTATGTTTATCCGCTTATTATACAATTTTGATGGATACTTTTCATTTGTATAAAGGATTCATAGAACGATTTTTTGTTGGTTGGTTGGGGGGGTATTTTTATTTTCATAAAATTAACAAGCCTGCTTAATAAAGCCCAGGTATTTAATTTAAAAAATAAATAAATGAAATTTTGAACTTTTATGACAATAATAAGTATATACTATCGCATATTTTCACAATTAACATTTCATATAATTGGAACTGTTTTCGTTAGCTAGAAAAACGGACCGTGGATAAATTTAAGCATTTTATAAACAGCTGGTAATGTCTCATTCATTAATTTGTGCCCTTTTCAAGTTGAACTTGATTTGTCATTCCATATCATCTGATAACAAAATTTCATCTTGATAAATGAATAAAAAGTTTTCCGATTCAATATGTTATGACACAGACCTCTCAACGGAAGATCAACCAGTTACAGCTGGAATGGTGTAATTCTCCTACAGGGGATTCCTAATCAATATGGATACGTGCATAAAAGAAAAGAAAAGAAAAGAAAAGAAAAGATAGAAAATATACCGTAAAGACATGAATATTGAAAATTTAGTAAGCACGTTTTTGTAAGAAACAAAGCATTAACTGCAAAATAGATTTATTTAATACAAAAAAAATATATAACTCATGAATAATCTGTGTAAGGGTTTACTTGTCGATACAACTAAGAATCATGTAATTTATTTTTACAATAGACATTTAAATTCCCAAACCAAATATAGAGATTATGAAAATCAAAAGAAAATTCAGCTTGACGTGATCTTTAACAAATAGCAGTAAAAAGTATCTTGTGATAAAACATATAAATATTTATGGTTTAAATGTCTTCAAGTATATATAGACTATATCCACATTGTTGTCGTGCATACTGTTATTATTTCTTATCATTGAGTGGAAAACAGCCAACATTCTCATGAATTACAAAGTCAAGAATGAAAGTACAGAATTTGCTCTAGTCACAAGTGGTATTCCAACGGTATCGAGAATAAAAGTGTTGGTTTTCTTTCTTATGGCATACGTTTTACTTTTGCAGCATTGTTTTTAATGCCTTTTGATTAGCTCTTGCAAAGCAGGTCTAAATAATTTATCAGTCTGCAAACATAAACATTGAGAAGTTTGATATAATTCTCTAATTGCTGACAGATATTAGAAACAATGACTATTTAGGAAACTGTTTCCACAGAAAAAGAAGTTAGTATAGTGAAATAGAAGAAAAAAATACTTAACCAACATGCAGAGTACACTTAAATTCCTCATCCAGCAGTTTCTTACAGTGCAAAGAAATTTCAAATTTACCGTTTTTGAAATAAAATGGATTAAGTACAGGACTTTTTGTGACTGTTGTAAAGTGACATTATTGAGGGATGAAGCTTAAAGTTGGCCGCTGAAATTAATCTTACATGGTCGATGAAAACGTGGATGCTGATGAGACATGTATAAGAATTAAAGCTACATACACCATGACGTTACCAATTAAATAGCAGTGTGATTTGGTCTCAATCTTATTAGACCCATATGAGAAGTCATTGGAACAAAAAAGCATGTTGTTTACATGTAACAGTGCCATTCTGCATGTTAGGCCTTTACCTTTATTTCTTTAGTATTTTCCAGAACAGGATATAAGATCAATCTCAGTGATAATTGTATTCAAAGCTTTCATATTCCGTACAGACTGAGATACAACTTCAAAATCTGAGACACTCTTAAACATCAGAACAAGCAAAGTTTCATATCAAATACCTGTTTCTAACTATGGCGTCAGGTGAATTCATGCCTGAATCAGATGATTTGTTAATGCCATTATTCATCGGCTCTTACTCGTTTCTTCAATATCGCATTTTTGTGTAAGCAATATCTTTTTACATACACAGACATGGTATGCATCTAATTGTTTTTAAATAAGGATATGAAAACAAGCATGAATAATGCTAATATTAATTGATCTCCAAAACATTCCGTACAGGATGACACAAGATGTCTAATATGAATAAAATAGCAGAGAATACACCTATTCTAGTCCTAACTACTACTGCTATTACTGTTACAACAACTACTACTACACTACTACTACTACTTCCCGTTTCCTGTGGCCTTTTACCTTGCGGAAGGGCGTCTCTGCTTTCTAGTCTGTGGGTGTAAGACATGTGCACCCTAATTGGTCATGTTCTAAAGCAAAAATGGACATATTAAATCTACGAATGTGGCTGTTATTTTCAGATGAGAACATCTGAAATCTACATAGTACTATAGGACAATCAGTACTTGATCCAAATGTGAATAAATCGTTCAAACTCTGGCATAATATTAATTTTACTATCTTTCATCATAGGCACACTTTATGTATTATCCCCTTTTCTCGTTTATTTTTATGTTGGCCATCAATGACCAGGATTAGTTTACGTTCTGAAAATGTAAACTTTTGTACCCAGATCATTCTAATGAGTAATTACGAACATGTATTGTGTAATTCTACTTTAGTAGGCTCATTTCTGCTTCTCACTGTTGGCTCTGGGATGTAGAGTTGGCCCATTGCGCACACCCGCATGTAGTAAGAGGTAACTAATGGAGGCGGGGGCTGCGGTGGCTCAGTAATTGGCGTGCTGGACTTGTGACCGAAACGGTGCTGGTTTGAATCCTACCAGTGGATGAGCTCAGGTCGACAGCCGTGGTGCGTCCTTGGACAGACACGTTACTTAAATTGCCTAGGCACTAAATGATCTGCTTATGTTGCTGTGCCTTAAAACACCAAGCCAAACCAAATCATATTTGCTTTGGAATATACTTCATCAATGTTTTAAAACAAATGAGTCGGGGATGACATCAGTCTCTCTGTTTATAATGATGTCTCCTCCTAAGCAGCTTTGTGGAAATTTAAGGGCTATTGGTAATGCACAATTCAGAAAAGGTGGGTTGGGAATGATACTCTGAATTTGAAGAAATGGCTAAACAATTATGCTAATAGTGATGTCCCATCACTTTCAGTTAAAGGGTTTCTTCCAAGGTTTTTGCTTTTTCCTATTTACTTTAGTATTTAAAATGTCCAAACGCATGCTTTACTTTGCAGAAAGTCTTATCGGCAACCACCCAGTCGTTTTCTATAAAATAGGTGAAAATAAGTCTGCCTGCTTCGTATGCATAATTTCCGTAAATCTTCGGAAACCGAGCGTGTGTGACGTCAGAGGCGGGAGACGGACAGCAGCGCGCGACCGCTGATGTGGGAAGTTGATGCCGGATGCACGCTAGTTTTAGGAGGAAACATGTCAACATACTCTGCTGCATTCAACCTCTCAAAGTTGATGTGTAAACAAGTCACATGATATGACTGCTCATCGTCAATGGGTACTTAAGTTATTTAAGACCTTTTGATGTTGTGACGTCAGCAAGCTATATTTTATACAATTGCGTAGAGATAGTGAAAAATCAGTGCTATTGAAATATATCCTTTGACGAAGCAGGTTTGATTTTCTTTTAAGTCGCATTGAAAACATATCATGATTTCTGTTTTTAAACATTTAACTCTTAGGTTAATGATTAAAGGGAACTTATGTTCTGAACCAAGTAAATTTCTTTCCCTAATATTTGCCCAGCAATTACAATAATGTCTAAAAATCAGCACCTTGAAGATGTGTACTATTTTTGGGGTATCAAATACCTTTCAAAATTAAGTGTGAAGTTACGCTTCTGGGCATCATAAGTTCATATTTTAATATTGCAGATAGTGTTTAATTGGTGTTCAGAAATTTTCATAAATGTTTCAGAACCCGTATTGACCTATGCAAGGTCGACTGAAATAAGTTAGTTGTAAACTATAGGGCGTGGTGTAACTTGTGAAGATTTTTTTTACCTAGTATGGCCAGGGTTCATTTTAACATTTCGCTACATAGCTTTTATTCAGATTTTACCTTTTTCCATGCATAATCAAGTTTTGATTAAAATATGCAATTAATAGCTGCACGGCCAAGATTTGATTCGGTGGATGGCTTGAGCAAGTTATCTTAGCGTATACCATCTGGGTCTTAGATGATAAAGATTTCAAGTTGTAAAAGCTATTGAAATTGAATGTATTTAATAACCGTCTAGTGCATATTTATGAGTTAAATTTCACAGTCAACGATTTTCTTTAATGCATTTCCTTCTTTGATTCTCTCTTTGTTGAAAAATTACATAACCGTATAATGCATATTTATGAGCTCAGTTTCACAGTCAACGATTTTCTATAATACATTTTCTTCTTTTATTATATCAAGGTTGAAAAATTATCTAACAAAGTTATTAGTGGAGTCTTGTCATACGTGGGTAAATTGTAAATTATATGTTCTCTATGCCTACGTGAGCAAACACTCGTACGAATAGGAAGAAATACCAGCATGTTAAAAAGAATAATTCTCCAAATCACCTATAATATGAAAATCCCCATATCTACACCCGTCTCAGATTAATCATACTGAAAGTAAACATAGGCGTGTGCATAAGAAGAGAGAGAGAGAGAGAGAGAGAGAGAGAGAGAGAGAGAGAGAGAGAGAGAGAGAGAGAGAGAGAGAGACCATAACTTGGGGTTTGGATGAGACATAAATAAATGAATAAATATATATATATATATATATATATATATATATATATATATATATATATATATATATATATATATATATATATTAGGTTCCATGACTTTACGGCTATACGTCGTTTTTATTTGCTACCACAGAATAGTATATACCATTCTGCATATTGGTGTTCCATTAACGTACACCAGCGTCATCATATATATTAATATTAATAGAGGAACAACAACAACAACAAAAACAAACTAATCAAATTAATTCATCAACATCTATAATCTCTATATTGTTCGTGCATAATGCCTATTTTCCATTACTGTAATTCCAGGTCTATTACTGTATTTCCTCTCCATTACTGAACACAAATATTTTAAATCAAAACTTAGAAAAATAAAAACAATGAATAAAATGTCTCCAAACTGGAGACAGAAATAAAAAAATAAATATAATTATGCTTAGTTAAATGACTATACGCCATGTTTAAATTTGCTACCATGGTATAGTGTACCTTATTGTGTATTCGAGTAGTGTTCCATTACTTTACACCAGGACCATCAATTTTCATATTAATGTCAATGGATAAACAACAACAACAATAATAATATGTAAAAAATTTTAAACAAATTATTCAACAAAATGAATACTGTGTGTACAAAATATTTAATTTTTTGCTGCATTCCTTTTACGTTTACTGTATTTCATCTCCATTACTGTACATTACTGTGTTTAGGTACACCGCCCCGTCTGATCCACGAGCGTCAGAGCTGTCAAAATCAAGGAGTTCGTTCGACAATGGCTCAAATTGGATTTCTGAGGGATCAAAATGTCAATCCATACTCGAAACTGCTATATTTATTTCCAAAATTAGTAAATTCAGGCATAAAATGTTCACAACAAGGCTAATGAGCCAAATGCTTTAGTTGTCCTGTCTCTGACGTCACAGAGTCACATAACCGGGAAGCTCATTAATGTTCGGAACAGTCGAAAGATCTCGTATAATTTAACCGTGTTTCTTACACGTACACGGATACGGGTGGCTGTAAGCATATGAGACGTATTTGACTACATTTTTAATGTTGAATATCAACAAAAAGCTAACTTTTAAAAACCACGGAAGAAACCCTTTAAAACTGGGAGTATTATACAAGTGGAATAGCAAACGAACACTTGTGTAAAATGAGCAAACTCGCACTATTACATTTTCAGACTAAAGTTTCTATTTCACTCGTTTACGAATAATTACAAATATGCGAATTAGTTACATATACTATATAAATTCTTCTGCCTAATATTCAGATTTCATTTTTAAAGAATGATACTTTTTATGCTTACTTTCCAGACTAATATTAAAAGTCTGTCATTTTTAAAACATAGTAATGCTTTTTTTTAACAAAGCCAAAGCAGGAAAACTCCAGTATACACGAACAACAAGAATATAATAATGCCTAATACGTTTCTTTGTCTTTTAAGATACATGTTATTGTCTTGGCTTTGTTCTTCGTGTGTAAGTTAGTCAAGAAACAAGGTAATTGCAGTGTAAAAACCCGTCAGGCGTTAAAGCAGACACAAATGCTTGTATAGCAAGTTTCAGTTCAAAGGCATAACGTTGAAGATTCAACTTTCAGTTGACTTACGTAAACCCAACTTCAGCACATAGGTTTAATAAGCATGATTTATAAGCACTTCTTGTTACACAAAGGCCGATTTTGGAAAACTGTTTCTTCTTGCATATATAAATCGCATCCGTATGACTCGTATGTTATAACTTGTGATATATCTAGTAGTTTAAAATACAAAATCAATGAAAAAAATGTGAAAAAAATGTATGTGCACAGAGCGTACACCATCAGTGTGCGTAATCAATGTACTCTTTGTGTCGATTCACTATTGGGCCAACAAGCGTTAGAGGCTGTGTTAGAATAAATGAGAAAAAAATAATTAAAATCCTTTTCTGTTGATCAAACTTTTGTGTCCCTTCGAGAAGGAAGGGAAATTAATGAATACAAAAACTGTTATCTGCACAAACATACATATAATTCTACAGGCAAAGCACACTTCCTGTGAATTAAGGCGAAGTTTTCGGTAAGAACTAAAATGTAGTGGCAAGTTTTTAATTATCGATACTTAAAAACTTATTGTGAACGATCATTATACATGTACATTTTTAAAATGGGCTTTGGTATACTGTGATGTGTGTTTCATTTTGTAGATAACTGTGGCTTTTTGCAAATAAATGAATGTACGGGTCGGATTTTATGAGCCGCAGTGGCTCAGTAGTTAGCTTTGTCTGGAGTCGCTGCCAAAAGGTCGCGGTTTCGAATCCTGCCATCGGATCAGCCTGGGTCGGCTACACTGGTGTGTCCCTGTTCAAGGCACTTTACCCTTAGCTGCCTCCGCACTAAATAACCTACTTGTGTTGCTTTGCCCTAAAACATCAAACAGAACTAAACTGAGTCGAATTTTCGTTCAGAATGGTAGGCTGCCCTTGAGTAAATGCCAGCTATATAGTGCGTTCACAATAGCAGTGTACCGGCAATAAATCTAAACAGCACTGGAAATTAAGATTGTCGTAATATTGTATGTTCTGAATGGTCTCCCTGGCAATGTGTTGTACAACTAGTCGATTTGCACTTTTATTTTTTATTTTTTTAGCAAAGTTTCGAATATATGATTCACCCATTGTAGTGTAATTGATAAGATCTGAAATCCAAACCAACACCAACATTCTGCATGTCAGGAATAATTTTTAAAATTATTAAAAATTTTAAAAATAAATGAATACAAGTTTACAACATTTAATTATGAGAAAGTAATCCACTGCCATGTCAGAAAACGATACAAAAATCTGTAGTTTTGCTCGACATGTATTATAAAACTGTTTGATTTGGATAGGAACATCATGTACGCTTACTGTATCACTTTAAAACTTTGTCAAAGAAAATGAAGGAATATAAATACCGTATTAGACACGGCTGCTTCATAATGTATACTAGTATTAAGTAACTGTAAACTCCGCAAGAGTTTAATCTAAAACTATTCTAGCTTCTTTATGGCAATTACATGGTTATTTTAATATTTGTTATTGTGATTGACTCATTTATTGATTGATGGATTGACCGATTGTCCTGCAATTAGGCTTTAGTGTGAAATAATACATTTCGGAATAGTCCAACGCTCTGGAGATTATACCAATTAGATGGATTTTAGCGTTTATGACAGGAAACTGGCCTGATCATCAATGACTAGTTGTGTTGACAAAAAGAGTAATAATTTTGTTGTACAATACATGAATTAATCTTCTCTCTCTCTCTCTCTCTCTCTCTCTGGCATGTGCAAATTTAATATTGAAAATAGGAGCGAATGTTTATGTTTACCGTAAAACGTATTTCTTGATGACTTCTTATTTTTTAAGCCTTTTTATTTGAATAAATCGATCATGCATACAACCTTGTTTCTATTGTATTTTGCAGAGTGTTTTATATCAATCTCAACACAAAGAATACTAAAAAAAAAGATTAAATTAAACAAAATATTTTAACCGAATTGAAGTCCATAGCTATGGCTATAGCACTGACAACTCGTGTAAATAGCCTCGATGTTCTGTAATTCCAGAAGTGAAGTAAAGGGGGTCAAACTGTTCATTGATAGTACATGTATGTATAGAGTTAGTGGATGGGGATAATTTTCTAATACATACTTACAAACAGTTTATTCTTTTGTATTGTTTTGGCGCTATTAATGAAAAAGATACACTTTAATGTTATTATACTTTCACAGTTCACTTTCCTGGTCACTTAAATTATTCCATATGGCAATTTTAAGTACCTTGTAAAGATGTTTTGCATCGCTGATTGCTATTGTATAGGGAACGCAAAGAAATTTTTAAACAGTTTTCTGATCCCCAGGTCGTCTTCTGTGTAAAACTTTCTTGGAAAAGACTGCATGAGTACGAATATTAATGTCTAATACAGTTCTTGATAAATGTACTTTTAAGTTACGATATACAGGCTGGTCCTGAAAAACATCCTGTGTGTTTTGGCTATCTCTAAAAACCTCTTTAAATTTGGAAAAAGCAAAATGTAACAATACCTTATTGACACCACTGTATTGGTATACGGATTGGTATTTCGGTGTTTATATTTTGTGCATTATTTTAATAGGACTTCATTCACAGTTGAAACATGGATACAAGCATAATGCATGACATGAAAATCAAAGTCATCAAATCATTAACTGAAGTATGCATATACGTATAAAAGCACATTGAATGCATACATCAGTTTATGATTGCTTGTACATAAGTCTTAAGGGTACGGTGATAAAAACAATATTACTGTAATAAAATGTTTCCTTTTAGAACTGCTCGTCTTGATGTTAAATGTTTGACTTCTACCTGTCTATCTATATATCTATCTACTGAAGTTCCATGCGTGTAACTTCAAAATTCGGTCTGTCATAAATCGATATCACTGTAACAGGATCTGTCATGAGATGCATAACCGTTCTCTTCTGTTTTGAACACTAAGTAGGCAAATGATGTAATAGGGTCAGATATAGTTCATTGAATAATATTAACGTTGCATATCAAGGGAGTCTTTTCAATAGCTTTACCTGTGTAAAACCTCGCCGCAAACAGGGCGTTTTAACTTTACATTCGGGTCGGATAACAACTCTACAAGAAATGTATACGTATTGTCAATATTAGTTACATGTACTTCTTTCCAAGGATATGTCGTAGATTTTTTTGCCTGTATTGGACGTGTAAGGCACTAGTGTATCCCATCACTACTGACTCACATGAATGAAATATTAATACAAAAATACAACGGACCGTTATATGCACCTGCTTTTCTTCTTATAGTTTAGTTAAACTATTGGCATCTGATGCTTGGGTGTAAAGGGAGATATTAATTTTTGAAAACCTGTAATTTGATAGCGCAGATATCTTTACAAGTTTTCCACCGGGCAATCGAGGACATGGTTTCGGGCGTGTGTATAGTCAGCTATGGAGGAAAGATACACTCCAAACTGGCGAACAAGCACCAAGCCTGTAAATGGGAACCTTCCTACAAATCATGTTTTTACATTGTTCTGGGCTAAAACTGTTGATAGAAGCAAGATTTTACTCTTTTTCCAACTGAGGACGTCCTCGGTTGGAGGTTTGTCCGCGGTACGTTGGTGTGTAATCTCATGAATGTCCTCGATTTACACCAAACACACACACACACACATTCTTGTATTTGGTGGATATCGAGGACTCGGGTATGGAACCCCGTACTGACGACATTTGTTCTGACTATCTTGGAGTGAAAAGAGATACGGTTTGAGGCAGTATATTTATAGCAAACAGTGACGTATCGAGAAGGGTATTGTATGATTAGTTCCAAGGAATATGAAATTTCGCAATGGAAGCAAGGATGCACACGTTTACACAAATAGCCTGTACTATCCATTCGAAATAAGGAGACACATAACTATTGACCAACACATGGAAACTGTAGACAATGGGACGTCATGGACAACTGGGACTGCCATTATCTTGCAGAATGAAAATGAAGAGAAACAGTATTAATCCGGGCATGAACGGTTCAGACTCTAATGTTTAGTGCACTCAGGCGTAATTGTGGTACGTGATTTTTTTTTTTTTTTTTTTTTGGGTGGGGTATTCCAGACAGATCTTTAACCCTTTCCAGAATCACAGGACGACCGCATTATGAGTATCCCTTCCCTAGGTAATGCATCAGTTGTTAATTGTTAATTGTTACTTCATACAGCAAGGTGGTACCCTGGTGATTCCATACCGTTTACAAATGTGTTTTGATGGAAGCACATGATGGGGTTTGTAAATAAGCTCATGTATCAAAACATATATTGTGCTATCGTAAGTGTGCGTAAACTGATACTATCAAGAACAATTTATAGATGAAGCCAACCTATTCCACACAGTCTGAAACCATGACATGGTTTTATGAAGACTTTTTGGGGAATTATTATTGAGTGTGCTTTTGTATTTGGATTATATTATTTGTTTCATAATAGTTATTATATATAAAGTTTGTTTGTTAGATTCGACCTAAGAATTTAACGCACGCTTTTACACTGATGGTCTGTACTATACTTTAAACGAAAAACAATAATAATTTTCAAAAATCACGAAGACTGTGGACAATGGTACATAATGGTCAACGAGGAACTTTTCTATACAAATATAATGAACTATCAATACAAACAAAGGATGCACGTAACTACTGACAAAAACAAAGAGACTGTGGACATCATGGACAACGAGGACACTTTTATACAGACAGAGTGAACTATCAATGCAAACTAAGGACCCACACACTTATTGAGAAAAACATGGAGACTGTTGACATTGGTACATCGTGGACGATGAAGACATGTTTACACAAATAATCTGAACTATCAATACAAACTAAAGATGCACACTACTAACAATAACATGGAGACTGTGGACATTGCTACATCATGGTATATGAGGACATGTTTACACATCTAGTCTGAACTATCGATACAAACTAAGGACGCACACTATTGACAAAAACACTGAAACCGTGGACAATGTTACATCATGGACAATTATAACTTGCATTGACTTGCAACATGAAAATAAAGAGAAACATTATGAGGCCGTGCATGAACAGTTCAGATGTTTAGTGCAAACAGATGTAATAGTGGTTCGTTGTTTAATCCTGGTCGGATACTTGACCCTTTCTAGACACAAATAATTATCTCATTATGATTATCCCTTCTTTAGGTAATACATCAATTGTTTATTGCTAATTCATACAGCAAGATGGAAGTCTGGTGGTTCCATTTTTTACATACACCGAGTGCATCAATAAGCTCATCTACCAAATGTCTTTTGCGATATTTCAGGTGTGATTAAATTACTCTATGACCCTAATTCAGAAAATATGAAAGCATCATATCATTCATTGTATCTCAAGCTGATTCATTTTTGTTAATTATTATGGCGTTTATTCTATTTGGATTGTATTAATTTCTATGTAATTATTGAAAGCGCATGTTTACACTGATGGTCCGTAGACGCACATAATAATTTACAGAAACATGGGGACTGTAAACAATGGTTCCTTACAGGCAATCAGGTCATATTTACACAAATAGTCTCAACAATCAATTAAAACTGAGGACGCGCCAATCGACCAAAACATGAAGGAGGGAGACAATGGTACAACACGGACAATCGGGACATAGTTACACAAATAGCCTGAACTATCAATTAAAACAAAGGATGAACATAATTGTTGAAAATCAACATGTCGACGGGGGATATGGGACATAACGGACAATTGGAGCATACTTACACAGTCTAACATATCAATTAGAACTAAGAACTAACATAATTATTAAAATTTTAAACAAACACTGACACTGTAGACAGTGTGACATCACAGACAACGAGGACTCACTTTATCCTGCAAAATAAAAATAAACATTGTTAGGCCTTGCATGAACGATTCAGATTCAGGGAGTTAGTGCATTGGTACATTTTTTAATCCCGAACAGATCATTAATCCTTCACAGAATTAAAGGACGACCGCATTATGATTATCTCTTGTCTAGGTAATACATTTATTTTTAATTGATACTTGATACATCAAGGTGACAGCCTCGTGGTTCCATACATTTACTGAGAAGTACATGATAGCGTGCATAAATAAGTTCATATATCAAAACATCTGTTGTGTTATTTCAGGTGTACGTAATTTTCACCATCAGCAAAGTTTCTACATGACACCAATCTGTTCCTCATAATCCGAAAATATTATATCATTCATAAACTCACGAGCTGATCTTTTTCTATTGTTATTGCGTTTATTCTATTTGGCTTGTATGCTTTTTCCTAGTATTTACATTTAAATGTATCTATGAATTAAAACTAATGCATCATATTTAAATACGGGCTGGATAGTCGATGTGTTTCTGACTTTTGGGTAACAAATTCAGATTTAGGAAATGCTACCTTATATGGAGATAAATTTTATGTTGCCAAATGATCTCTATTTGCCGATTTTAGGAAACTTTGCGAGTATGAAATTCATGATTTGTTCTTTTATCACGCAATCGGGAGCCGCGTTAGATCACGAGACTTTGTAAGTCGTAGGAATACGGCTATGTTAACACTATTGCAGTGTGTTGTGCTTCCAAACTACATCTACTGTTTTCAGTAAATGACAATAGACATAAACGACAATGCCTTATGTTATTGAAAATATTCCATTTTCCGTTATATTCAATTGTAGAATTTTTCTCTCTGTTGTGATTCCTTTCTTATATTATAGTTAGAAACGTGGTATGTTGGGTGTGAGCACACTTTACATGCAAACGAGCATAAAAATGGCGCGATATCGTTTGTTCATCCTTTCTTTTTATCTTCATGTCATGCTTTGTATTTTTTACAAATAAATTTGCAATTTGAAGTGTATGGGGAAGTCATTTTGAATTGATTTTCATTGCTGTGTATAGTTTTTTCCCAAGGATCTAAAAGGGGTTTGGTAATTATCCACCAAAAAGGGCACTTTAAACGCGTATCTCATGTTCATAAGGGCGTCTTATTTTATTGTGAATTGTTGTTGCTATTATTTTTGTTGTTGTTGTTGTTGTTTGTTGTAGAAATAGGAAATCTTGAAGGGAGGTGATCTCCACGGGATGTGTCGGCATCAATTGCAAGAAAAGTGTAGCAGATGCAGCTAAACTGAATTCATTTTTAAGCGGGCTCCCTATATTACCAACTGAAACATAGTATGTGTTGTGTTCTAAAAGCAATATTGAGAGATACTCCATCAGTCACATTTTCTTGATGGACATTTAAATTTTCAAATGGCCCGTTATTTTTCTTAATTCTGCCTTGCTTTAATACTTAACATGTGTTGTTACTTTCTGCAATAATGCACTTTCCTCGCTAATGTGGGATTACAGATATTCTTTAAAAATATGCCAAAGTTACATTTCATTGGCCATTTTTTTTTTTTTTTTTTTTTACATCTACAGAAGAAGTCCATCTCAGCATTCTATCAGTTTCAAACGAACAGATTAAAATATATTTGGGCCCCGTGTTTAGATTTCTATAGAATAATACACTTATATTTACGCCAACAAACTAGAATTGTTATTATCTGAACAGTAAATTTGACAAATCTAAAAGAATATATATATATATATATATATATATATATATATATATATATATATATATATATTGTTATGTATGATGTTTATATAATATTATAGATATTTTAGGAAATTATAAATGTTTCTTGACTTTAATATTTGCTTAAATCTTAATATTGTTTATCAGAAAAAACATGTTTAACTAGTGTCCTTGAATTAGCTTGTTTACTTCAGATTTGAGCTAAAGGATAGTTTTGATCAACAAAATGTTTACCAAATTTGAGGTCAAGGTTGATTTTGTTTACAAATAAAACTGGAAATACCTTAGGAGTTACCTGTCAATGGTCACACGTACATTTATTATTCTAGAATATTCTGTCATGTGACCAATCTTTATATGTACCATGTTTAGTGGACAGTTTTTCAGTTTCGACATATCTATCAGTCTTGTAAAGAGCTATTACAGTTGTGGAAAGTAATTCCAAATTCTAAGAGAGGAATTCTTTAAAATATTCATTGGATTATAACAGTGCTCATAAACTTTTGGATTTTAGATTTTTAATTGATGATTTTGGAATTTTTTTGAACTTATTCAGAGATATTTTGGAGTACTTCATTTTGACATCAGCACATTAAAGACTACTAGTACATCAGGACTTTGAAGACCATTGGCACGTCATAACATTCAAGGACACAGTCGTGAATTCGGAATATTCTATATTTAGAACTTGTGATTAGAATAATAATTCTTATTGGATTATTTGGATTTTAATACACATTACTGTAAGTGTCTTTTTGATTTTTCATCTTAATTATCTAGAAATAAATTGCTTGTTGATTTTTACTTGATTTGTTGGCTTCACTTTCTTTCTGTTACATTTTTCTAGACCACAGAGTCGTAACAATATATATATATATATATATATATATATATATATATATATATATATATATATATATATATATATATATATATATATATATACGACATATGATTACTTTGAACTAATTGTTATTTTTTTAAAAATATAATGGACCAGATTTTATGTAACGGCCTATCCAAGGTAAAAGTTTTAATTTTTATGATGAATGGTCATCATAACTTTTATCTATTTACTTTTCTTTGATTTAACAGTCGGCGAAAATTATCTTTCACTACTATAAAACGTTATTCTGCTTATTTAGGAAAAGCGGGATACTTAAAGAAACAAAACAAACAACAACTTATATAATAAAAGATAATATTGCTTATCATTGTTTACAGTGATATTTAGAAAGATAACTGATTCCCAATAAAAAAAATTTCACGATGATAATATCAATGTTCAGTTAAAAACATCGGACACAAGAATGAAATTTAAAAGGTGACCCAATATTCAGTCATCATTTTTTAATAATATGCAATGACGAAGAGACTTATTTTCTTATTACAAAAAATGGAAAACTTGAAGAAGTATATTACAGTGTATGAATGAATATCTATTTAAAAGAAAATAAAAGGAATGAAATGGCGACACAACCTCAGCAAATCTATATGCATTGTTCAAGCGGGTAAAATGCATTTTAGATTTTAAATTCTTGTTTTGTTTTGCTGCCCGGTTAACTAGATTTATCGGTTTCAGTTTGAACCAATAACAACCGTATTCATGCAACTTACTGCATATGAAAATTAAACTGGAATAATATAAATTATTGCTAGCAAGTACATCCTTAATATATATTTCCTATAGCGTCACGGAATTCAATCCCCCTGACCTTAAATCTCGCAGAAACGAGATCCCGTCTTCAGCGTGATTTTGGAATGTCGAAATCGTGAATAATTTTAAATTCCAAAGATCTCTGAACCAGTTCAAATTTTCTCGGTCTCTGATCTGGTTGCTAAAATAGTGCAAATATAGAATGACGCGAAAATTTACCTTTAAACGGTAAATAGTGCGGTCAAGAAATTAGAAAAGAGTAAGATAGTATTGCTTATGTCAGATTTTAAAAAAATACAGACAGTGTCGAACTTATTTAATTATTTCACTTGTGTGATAAAAGTAAGTAAATATTGTGGACATATGTACATAGGACACTATCAAACCCGGTTTTCAGTACAAGATTACGTTATTGACGAAGGATCATCTCGAAACAAGGATCTATCAGCTAATCATGCAGATTAGTTTCAATGCTCGTCATTTCGCCTAATTCTGCTGATTATAATATGCTTTCGCCATTGATACATTCAACACTATGCCGAGAGTCTGCTAACTGGACAAAGTTTCGAATTTTAAGTGGTATTTATATGGTCGAGACCAACATTTGACTTTAAGTGGTCCATGGTAATCGAGTGTTCGATGTTTGAGTTTTCGAAGTTAATTAAATATGAAAACATGGTCGATTTTAAGCAGGTGCTCTCTCTCTCTCTCTCTCTCTCTCTCTCTCTGTATTTTTCCTTCTTTAATATCATCATTTTTTCCCTAGTAAAACCCCTCTATTCAAAGCCGAAAACCGAAACAAATTTCGATCCTAAATTTCAATTTTACACTAAATAAAGCCCCATACAATCGAAACTCACTTCAAACTTAGAAATGTACTTTAGCTGCTAAATTCCTGACAGGCGTTGGACCAGATTATTTATGGTTAGCAATTACTGTAGTAGGTTTATTGGTGAGAAAATATTCCAAGGGCACGTGAGGTTAAAACAATACTTGACACGCGTGCCGACACAGATTAGATCCGACTATGGGCTAATGTGAAGTCTTTGCACAATCAACAAGAGCTAGCTTTTAAGGGGAGCTATTAATAACTAAACGCTTGTTGATAAGCTATTCAAAAAAGATTATGTTTTTCTGCTTATTATATAATTGTGATTGATGCGTTTCGTTTGTATATGGGATCCATAGAACGATTTTTGTTGTTGTTGCTGTTGATATGAAATTAACATGCCTGGTTAATAAAAGCCTGGGTATTTAATTAATATATATATATATATATATATATATATATATATATATATATATATATATATATATATTTAACTGTTTTCGTCAGCTAGAAAAACTAATTGTGGAAAATTTTTAGACGTTTTATGAACAGTTGACAATGGCTAATTCATTAATGTGTGCTCTTTTAAAGTTAAACTAGATTTGTCATTCTATATCATCTGACAACATAATTTCATCTCCATAAATGAATAACAAGTTTTCCCATCCAAATATGCTAACACACAGTCCTCTCGACAGAAGATCAACTAGTTACAGCTGGGATTGTGTAATTCTCTTACAAGGGATTCCTGAGCAATATGGACACGTGCATAAAAGAAAATAAAAGAAAGAGAATATACCGTAGAGACATGATTATTGTAAATTTAGTAAGAACGCTATTGTAACAAAGAAAGCATTAACTACAAAATAGTTTTATTTTATAAAAAATATAATCTGTAACTCATGATTAATTTGTTTAAGTGCTTACTTGTCAATACAACTAAGAATCATGTCATTAATTTTTACAATAGACATTGAAATTCCCAAACCAAATATAGAGATCATTATTTTACCTAAAATTGAGGGTCCTTTGAGATCATTATAAATGTATGGAGGAAAAGTAAGAAGTGTCATTTATGTTCATCTCAAATTATTTGTACGCATTTCCGCAATTTCCTCATGCCTAACCATGACATAACACAGAAAATTCTCTCTCTCTCTCTCTCTCTCTCTCTCTCTCTCTCTCTCTCTCTCTCTCTCTCTCTCTCTTATAAGTAATTTGTATCATAACAATAAAGCCCTGAGCAAGTGCTAAGAGTTTTCCCCTAAAACCTGACGGGAAAGGTTGTACTGATTTGACTATTATTCGTTTGGTACCAGTTTTCGTGGATTCCGTAGTTGCCACAAACTTCGAATATACAGACCCAAATAAATCTTATCCATCTATGAAGACAACAACACCCAATAACAATCAAAGGCATATACACGAAAAACGGATGAAAAAGTCTTTTACTTTTGTATGTTTTTGTTGTTGTTGCAAAAGCACGGAATTTTATACCCACGACAATTTATGCAACCACATTATTATGGGCAGCTATGTAGTATTTTGAAGTGAACTTTTGTAATAGTAAAAGGAACGGCAATTTACTGTGAACCAGATATAGAGACCAATGCAAACAATAACTGTACATTGTAACTGATTGCCGGTCTCTAAAATTAACTCTAATTTCTGTTTTGTGTTGTGTGTGTGTGTGTGTGTGTGTGTGTGCGCGCGCGTGTGTGTGTGTGTGTGTGTTTGTTTTGTTTTATATTAAATGAATAAATTGAGATAAAAATAGATGTTGTGGGTAGTACTTTATTTCCACTCTTCTAAACCTACAGAAATGCGACTTACAAATGTCCTTTTACGTATTATTAATCAATCACGGCTAAATTTGTAAACAACGAAACGCGTTTGCAATCTGAAATCGCCGTTCATTGCATGATGGATAATACAGCTTTATGAGACATACTTTTGATATTTTAAGTCAATGGCAGTAAAATCCTGAATGTTTTTAAACAAAATGTGACTCATATTAGGGATATATGGAGAAGGAGACTGTTTGGTTTGCTCAAATCGCATTTTGCTTGACGGTTGACACACAAAAAAAAAACGTGCGAATAGAAATCGACATTGGGGAAGATTACACATACATGTAAATACCTAAGATAAATTTTGGGAAGTGTTTTGATATTTTGAAATAATACATTCCTTGATGGATCGAAAAATTTGTCAAACATTGATATCACAGTGGAAGAAACACTAATTTTTGAAAATTAGGATCTTTATTTAAAAAAAATAAATAAAAAACCCCAGTGTTGTTTTTGCTGGTAGTCGACAATTAATGTCAAAAATCACAGAGTAGGAAGCATTAGCTTTTAATTTGTGGAACGTTCTTTAAACCTTGTTTTGTTTTATTGGCAGATCTACCTTTTCTGATAGCCGTTGAGACTAAACGTTTTTACTGATAAATTTGTACTTGCCTGAGGCTTACGTAAAGGTTCTTTTATAAGATTCTTAGCTTTTCATAATGCACATGCTTCAATCAACCTGTGTAAGGGCGTGGTGGGTGGCGGTTGGAAAGGGGGGGGGGCCGGCTAAGTTGAAAGAGTTACAATGATTAGCTGATTACTGGAAGAGGGATTTTTTTAATAATAATTTTCATGTAACGAACCTTAGATTGTGACGAATGGAACGTCGAACAGAAAACTTTAATCACTTTCAGACTAAATGAGTTTCTATCTCGTTTTCTCTCCACATATGGCGATAGAGACAATAATCAAAGCTTTCTATCAAATAGAAAATGACGGAAACGTTGGTGCGTCATAGTTTCGTGTTATACGTTATTTTGATATAAACAACTGTTATAATGATGCCAATGAAAATTCGTGCAATGAATAGTAGTGCTAACTGCATTGAACTCTCTACTGTGATCGTTAACTACGGTCGAATGCTACCGTATATGATCTTTCTCCATAATGGCATTTACACGAAACTTCAATTTGAAGTTATTAAAACAACAAATGCGATCACGTCATGAGGTGATTTTAAACCTGTGATCTGTTTCGTCATTTTTGACATAATGACGTCACATCTTGGCTTTTTGAAGAAAGCGTCTGGCATCGAAAATAATAATTACGAAGTCCATGTAAATATTTTCATTGTTTCATTTATGTGTATCATCTGCTTGAAATATACGAGTTTATCATACGGTTACTGTGTTATTTAGATCTATATACCCATATAATATTTTCCATTATTCCACAAGTTTAATAACACCCAATGACATAACGAATTATAGCATGACGATATATAATGTGAAGGTGTAATGACCAAGGCATCCGAATGTAATTTAAAGTCAATTTTTATATTAGTGTTGCAGTCCTCGTTGAGTAACATTGGTATTTATATATAATATCATCTTACATTTGAGATTATTTCAAATGAAATTTATGAAATACGTTGAATATTTAATATCTTTTGCGAGTCCTTAATCATTAAACTCGTTTCATAGATTTCAGCTAAAACAGACATTCGCGTAAGATCTTCCACTGTTGTTCATATAATTTTACATGTCATTATACTTTTGTTTATTGGCAAACAGTTTGCTTACAAAAAAGATAACTTCATTTTGTCCTGCTCTAACATTCATTTACCAATTTAATACTTATTTTATCTATACCATACTAGCTGTTCAACATCTCTTTCCTGTCAATTGTTTATTTGATACAATAATTTAAAAGGTAATTCAATGCTTTTTGAAAGGATATTTGTGCTGACACTGTAAATGATCTTGTATAGTGGGCCCTCACGTAAGTTTTACTTATCTTCATATGCAAAGGCAAATACATTTCTGAATAAACCCTGGCCTCCTCGGATCTCGGAACAAATGATTGATTATTATCTGTTAGTTAATCAACCCTTCAAAGCTTGATGAATGTGTTCTCTGGTGAAAGCTGCATAGTCATTTATGCCCTACGAATGTTTCAACAGTTTTTAGTATTGACGAATGGTTCTTTCTTTCTTTCACTTGCCATTAAATGTGTATGCAGATAGATACCTTTTTGAAAGTTAATCAGATCAGTCAATGACTTCCCTATATATAGCTGTCAGCTGTACTCCGAACGTAAAGATTTGAGGAAAGGTTGAGTTTCACATTATGTCATAATAAGCCTTCACTGTCACTGGACAAAATATCACAGTAAGATATGCACGCGCTCAATGTCAACTATTGTCCAAAAGGCTATAGCTAAAATTGCATTTTTCAGTGTTCCACTACTATTTCGTCACGTGACGTAATGACGTCAGCACCTGTATACGCTCCAACAGGCTTCAGAGCGTAATATCCTTAAACAACATGTTTTAGTGATTGTGAGTTTACTTGTAAGGAATTTGACTGCTGTTTTTGTTTATTTCTGCATTCAGACTTGAATATTTGTGTGTTGACAGGCTTGCAGTATATATCGATTAGAGACGCTGCACCCTAGTTCAGATTGTCACTTAATTTCGGTTTGCAATCGACACAAATGAATTCCTGATTTCTGCATCGGCTTCAGACATGATTATGATTATGATGACAGTTACAATCGCTACATAAGGAATTTTATTACTATATGTAATGACAAGTTTTTCTTAAAAATGTGTACCATTTGTCGTTGAGTGTAACAGTTATAGGATACTGTAGGGGTGACACAGAATATCGAATAGCAATAGGTCATGTAAGTTCAGTCACTGACAATTTGCATGATTCATGTAGAAAACTAATTATAAAAAAGTTAATACTTGAAGCCTGCTTTTTGTTGTTTTATGTTCATTTTTATGCATTCTTGACGGTGTCTTTTCATTGGTTACATACATGTATACTAGACGGTCAACAGTGTTTTTGAGAGAGAGAGAGAGAGAGAGAGAGAGAGAGAGAGTGACAGTGAGAGTAGAAAAAGACAAAAATTAGAAAGGCCTTAATATGGAAATACAGGTTTGAAGAATATACATCAGGGCCCATATAGTTCTTAAATGGCAAAAGAAAGTAGTACCAAAATTGATATCACGACTGTGGCGATAAAGTGGTATCGCCACAGTGGCGATATCATTTTTCTCCTACTGATATATTTCAATATATCATTATGAAATATAAAATAAATTGCAGTATTTTATGACATAGAGATAAGTCTACGCATGAAAATGTATTTTTTTCCAGATTTTAGGGTCGTTTAGATGGTATAGTGAACCTAGTCCTTTGCATGGTGTGTAAATTTGCACCTACTGCTGAGGTAGTGAAAAGGTAAATGGGCACAGGTGAAAATTTGCACCGTACGCAAATTTAAACATGTAGACACATACAAAATATACAGACGTGTGTATTTTATATAAATTCTTTTAAACTTTGTCAAAAATGTATTTAGTCGTATTTTCTTTTAAACATTTCAGCTAAATTCAGTTTAGATGACAAGTTTGTTTGTACATGGCCATGTGATCATGTTAGTATTTTTTAAAAATACATCGGCGGATAAATGTATGCTTCTCTGTCTAACCTATGAGGTTTTTGTTGATACAAAATAAGGCATGTCGATTTCCTATGTTTGATATAGCCAATAAAGTGCTGACAATGCCGTTAAAAACACACTTTTGATAGCTCAGACGTTAGCCTACTGTAGTCATTTGTAGTGGAGGAAACCGTAGAAGACCAACGACCTCGGATGGGAGACAACTTTACCCTATTGCATGCTGGAACTGATGGAAAAACCCGGGACTACTATGCTATCGATATAATCTTTGTATCAAACGTTACTTTGTTACATTAATAAATAGGTATTTCACTCACGAAACAGTGCTGCTTTCTACCATTCTCAAACAGATATACTCCTGTCATTTTCCAAACATGTTTTTTTTTCTCACTCTATCTCTCTCTCTCTCTCTCTCTGTATCTTCGTTTAGTAATTTATATATGGAACAATTTTGCATATATGAGAAAAATGGACTGGTGGATTGATACAGCAATGTCTTTCTTTAAGTCTTTCTTTCTCGTTTCGTTCTATATTTGTTTGACTTTAGTCAGAATGTTTAAAAATCAGAGTTAATATTTCGTATCTTGATGTTTTGAAAGTTGAAAAATGCCCCTCAAAACACGTCGATTGGAACATGTGTCATTGGTTCACATGGAATATTTTGTCGTGTGCGGAAATTATGGGTTTTTTTTGTCAAGCGCTTTCAATATCAAGTGTTTCAAATTTATGTATATTATCAAATTACTGTCAGTGTCATTTCAGATTTTATTTAATTAAAACATACCAAGGTCTGTACCATTTAGCAAAAAGAGTTGATCAAGTTCTTTTCATTTAGATTTAATGTATTCGTTCTTTTCAAGTGGCTTCAAGCGCTTCCTTGTTAATAATGCTATGTGTTTGAAGCGGATGTACCTAGGTCTCAGATATCGTTCTAATGTTTGCGCAACGCAATTATCTGCTGAAGGTAATCAACAACGTAATTATCTGTTGAAGGTAATCAGCTCAGCAGGAGGTAAGTAGGAGCTTCGTTTTTCTTTCTAGCTGAATATTTTATTTTTGGTACCAAATATGTTACGGCCAAGGCTCTTGTATTTTGCAGCTAGACCGAGAGAACACAGATAATGAGAAACATGGTACAAACCTGTTTTCAACTCAATAATCTGACCTTAATCACCCACGGTTTGGTATGAAAAATTACTTTTATACTGTGTTTTATTCTACCAAATTAAAGATGTACTAGAGAGCAAACCCATCCATCCATCTACCCACTCACTCACCTATACGTCAGTCCAAGTATCCTTCCATCCATCCATCTATCCATTCTTTACCAAGACTGTCCCAGATAATACGGCCGGAGCCGGCTTGGCGGTAAGAAATTTCGTAGTATCGTAGTGTAAAAAAAGAATAGAAATAGACAAAAAACAATATTCAATATGCTACAAACCGATCTCTTACTTGCATCCCTCTGAGATGAATAACTTTAGCAGATCTTTATGTCATGCATCCAATAAAACGATATTTGAGACCTATCATTGACAATAACGTGTTCACGGCCATTGAAAAGAACGAATACATTAAATCGGAATAAAAAGAATTTACGTGCAGTACACACACTTGTATATTTTGACATGGCGTACACATACTGATATTTACAGACGGTGCAAATTGTTTTGGTTTTGAGCTACTTCTGGATTTGGCCCAACTTTACACACCATGTAAATTTACGCAAGTGCGCAAAGGTGTTAACATGAAGAAATTTACATATTTATGTTAGTAAACACACACACACACACACACACACACATATATATATATATATATATATATATATATATATATATATATATATATATATGTAGATGTCAACACGTATGTTTACTGGTGCATACGAAAGGGATAATAATCGATTAAATGTTTACCACGTACAGACGGGCAATTTACCTTCTTACTTACACTAATTTACGATTGTAATTTGTTTGCCAATAATGTTTGTTTCTCTGTCATTCAATCCAAATAACAATATAAAAATTAATTGTATGCATACAATGACGACGACGACGAAAAAGTTGACGAATCAGCAGGAATTGATACGAGAACCACGAAAAATATATAGAGTCTAATCGACCTGCCTGTCCTTGTCTCCCTCTAGTTCTTCTCAAACTTCTTCATTGGTGGTGAGTACATTTTTCGGGTACGAATGAAAATTACTTTGATAACATGGAAGACGATAAAAACGTCAAAGAAGAAGAAGAAAATAATCAGTAATGAAAAAATGACCTAATCAGTAACAGTGCATCTGTCATTTACCATCTACCTATTCTAACGAAGGAGCAGGAGAAGAAAAAGTTATAATAATAATGACAATTATAACAATAAAATATAATACCTCGAGAAAAGTCGATGGCACTCCGTAGCAAAATATCCACTTTTTATTAATAATGTCTACGATTGACAGCGTTTAGTAGTAGCGCTTTTCGATGCTTGCCATCGTAAATCTCCACATCCACTCTCCACATCACCAACTCCAGGCTCCTCTCCCCACCTTACACTTAGAAAGTTACTCAGCTGCCAGATCCCCAAATTCATGACCTATAGTAATTGGCTCCTGCTGTGGCTCTATGTACAAAGTTTAAAAAACAAACGTCGCTATATATCAGTGATAGTACTTGCTTACATCCGAGGTTTGCGAGTCCTTTATATAGACTTCATAGTCCGGAATGCACATACCCTCACCAAAAAATAGACATAGCTAAGGAGCGACCGATGCAACCCTTCACAACACAGCTGAGAAGCCATTACGCAACACATTCCTTTGCCAAATAAGTTCACATCTAGGGCTAGAGCGCATGACCCTACCCATAGTTCAGAAAACTCTTCACCGCTACATACATGATGCTGCACGTTATTGACGTAAAGCACTGGAGAATCAGCTCACATATTCTATATTTTCATGAAGGCAAGATGTTGCCTTAGTATTCAATCAATATCCAAATTCTACTTTATGAACTACTGTAGCGAAATCCAGTTGTAATAGTACCTTTACAAATTATTTACATCATCTACATACCTGCCTTGCACCTTTTATAAGTCTTGAAAGATTAAGATTCATTCCGTGCGAAAGTACTAAAAAGACCTTGGATTTGATTCCTATGACGACATGATTCGGTGATGCCCTATCCTTTTACCTCTTGGACCCTACCCCAGGATTGCTAAGGTCAATTGCGCGTTATAGCATACACTGTATGTCTTGAGTTATTAAAGAACTGTACCAGAATGAAAGTAAAAATTCTTAACAGAGAAATGGGTAGAAATGTACTTTTGACCTTATAAATTCTGCGCAGGGGCTTTAATGGGGATGAGAGAGACTATGGTTCCTCTGAAATTTCAAAAGCCATTCTGTTCTTGTTGTTCGTTCTTCGAGTTTGAAGATGATCATGATATTACTAAATGGTTTGGCTTCTGTGAACAAGTGCGTGACTGATCGGGCCAATTTGTGATCTGAACTGTCTGTGGTGCACTGGGAAGAAGATGCCGTGGGTTAGTGCATCACCTCTGTTTTCTTTATACTGATTGTAAGACCGAAATTGTCGCAAGAAGAAGGGTAATGGTCCATACTCTGTTGCATGTCCGACTCAGATTTGGCATTCATGGAACATTCGTCAGCATATAGGAGATTGCGAACAGTCACTTCCTGTAACATCGTCTTTGCCTGTAGTCTACTCAGATTGGAAGAGCTTGCCATCAGTGAAGTATCTGATGTCGACCGCAGCCTTGCTTTACTCTAGTGGTGAATCTGAATGGTTCAGATGAACTCACGGTTGTCCATGACGCAAGCGAACATGCCATCATAGAATTGCCGAATAATTACAATGAATTTCTCTGGGCAATCCAATCTTGCCATGATCTTCCAAAAGCCCCCACGATCGACTGTGCCAAAGACCTTTGTCAGGTCGACGCATGTCGTGCACTGTTTGTTGTTCTGTTATTGACATTTCTTCTGGAGTTGACGAGCTGCAAATACCATATATGTGGCAATTCGTCCTTTCCTGAAATTACACTGACTCTCAGGCAGGGCTCTTAATTAATTCAGCAGTATTCTGGCGACGATGTTGCCAGCTATTTACATCAGGAAGATGCTCATATGGTATGTCGCCTTTCTACTTGAACAAGTGCACGATATATGCATGTTTGTATTCCTGGGGTACAGTTCCTTGAGCCCACAAAGACTGGAAGAGTGCGATCCTCCGGCTTTGTAGACCTTTGCTAGGATAACATCTGCTCCTGGATGCGTACCGTTTGACAAGAGGTCAATCACTTTCTCAGTTTCTGTCAGTGGTGGAGGATCAGCAAGAGATATGTTGATTTCCACTTGAGGGATTTGATCAATTGCCCCCTCATTGAAAGATGTTGTTAAAGTGTTCTGCCCATCTGTGTAGTATCTTTTCTTAGTCAGTGAGCAGTGTGGTACCGTCAACACTCAGTATTGGAGATGCTCTGGATGATCGTGGCCCATAGATTGTCTTCAAAGCGTCGTAGTACTTCTTCATGTTATTCCTGTCTGTGTAGGACTGAATCTCATCTGCCTTGTTGCTCAGCCATGAGTCCTGCAACTCTCTGAGTTTGCATTGGACAGTCCTATTGATGTTGTTGAAGCCTGCCATCTTTGATGATGAAGTGATGTCTTCTAAACAAGTCTTTTGGAGCCAATTTCTCGTTCAGTAGTCGTTCTCATCCAATCAATCTTGATCTGTACGTGTGCTGGAACCGAGAGTTTTGGATGCAGCCGAGTACACCGAGTCTCTGAAGGATGCCCAATTTTTCTCGACATTCTCAAAGTTCGTATCAATTTTTTCTAGTTGGCTGCACAGTTCTTTAACAAACGCTGGTTTTCATATTCTCTTCTTTTAACGTTTGGATATATTGAGTTTGTTTGGCCTCTTGTTTGCTTTGTGGTCGTCTGCAAGGCAGTATCCGGATATTGAGTTTGAAGACTATGAGCCTGTGGTCAGCCTAGCATTCTGCACTTCCTATGGCCTATGTCACTTGGATAGTCTGCCTGTCCCTTCTCCTGACAATGATATAGTCATTGAGATGCCAGTAATTGGAGCGCGGGTGCACCTAAGACATCTTGTTGTGGTTTGGCAGGCGGAAGACTGTGTTGGTGATTAGAAGGTCATGTTCAGTGCATTTTCTCAATAGAAGGAGTCCGTTATTGCTGCATTTGCCAAAGTCGTTTCTGCCGATGACGCCTTGCTATGCCTGGTGATCTGTGCCAACTCTAGCATTGAAGTCGTCAAAGATGATGAACTTGTCTGCCTTCGGTACTTCAGCGATAAGAGACTCCAGGTCTTCCTAAAATATGTCCTTGATCTCATCTGGGTTGGTCATGGTGGGTGCATAGGCGCTGATGACAGTTGCATGTATTTTTCCAGACAGCAGAAGTCCCATTTGCATTAGTCTCTCATTCGCGCCGTTTGGGAGATTTGTGAACTCGCCTACTAGCTGTGATTTGATTTAAACCCAACACCACTTCACGTCGCTCTTTTTTACTTTTGGCCACTCCAGAAGAAGGTGTAGCCGGGTCTTCCTTCGGCAAGGTGTCCTTCCTCAGCAGGGCGTGTTTCACTCAGGGCCGCTATCGGAATGGAGAATACGAGCTGTTCTTCTCTCAGGTCGATCTGCTGATGTACTGTCCATTAGTGTACGCACATTCCAGGAACCGATGTTATCCACAACCAATCTAAATCCCAATGGGAGTCACTTACTGAACTAGAATGACGTATCAAGAACAGAAACATGTTTTTCCAGTTACAAAGATCTCAAAGGCCTTCAATGTGATGCCCATAACGACATGGTTTAGTGAAATCTTTTTTTATACCTTTGGACCTCTGCTGTTAGACCCTGAGGAGTCACTTTGAGGATTAAAATCCATTTCAAACATAAATACTCTCAAGCTCTTTGGTTTGACACGCATTATGGCATGTCTTAGTGATGTCCTATTTGTTGACCCCATTGACCACTTTTCTCTCCCATCATATCAGAGATTCTGGGCAGACCGTGAATAGCACGCTACATGTAGGGTATATTTGGAATAGTTTAAGAACTGTACTACAATGCAAATGAAAATCATAATTAACAGAGAAGTTTGAGTATTTTATGTATTCTGGATCTTTAATCTTGCCTTGGGGCCTCCCAGAGAAATTTCAAAATCTTACTACAGATATACAGCCTATAAGGAAATTATGCAGCTGCCTAGCTTGACTACTGTCCTGTGAAAGGTTTAAAAAAAAGATTTTGCGTTTACAAGAAATGTGACTGATGTACGTACGGACGGACACTGAGATGAAACTAACATTCAGTTTTTTTCCCAAATGCGGGTATAATGATTGTTATTATTATTATTATTATTATTATTATTATTATTATTATTATTATTATAGCAACAACATAACAACATTAACGATCTTAAACCCATAGTTTGAGTGTCTCATAATATCATTGTATTCATCTCAGTTGGCTTTTTGGAGACAATTGTGTATGAATTAGAAGTATAATTTACGTGTTTGCTAAATTTCGATACCCGGTTAAGAGAAAAGTGTCAATACAAAAACTTAGGTTACGCATTGCATGATCTGCACACAATTAATTGGTTTCAATGCACCCTTATTAGTGCCACATCCTTAAGATAAATGAAATGTCAAAGTGACCCATATTTCACCTTTAACTGGCTTTGGTTAACTTGTTGGGTTCTGGCATGCAGTATGCAAACTTTCCTACCTAGACTCATGAAACCTGACGAAGGGAAGCATCTTGATAATTACTTCACCATTATTGCAAAAATAAATCTCTTTGACCAATATCTCATGCTTCTGTGATTTTGTTGTAATTTTGTTTTAAAGTTAATTTTATGTGTTGTGTTAATTTTAGAGTTTTTAGAGTTATGAGCTTCATAATTGGATGCATCTCTGTTAGTAGTACACTTTACAACTTAACGTCTCTGACCTGCATCTTATGCCTTACTAACATAAGTAATTTTGTTTGTTTAGCTCATGACGAGCTAGCTTACTGCAGGTTATATAACACACTCTGTACAAACACACAATGAAAGGGATTTTTTTGGTTGGAGAAAAAAGACAGATACAAGCATACACTCAACATACAAACATACAAACACACCAATTTTTTCATAGAGTAATCTTTTCTAGAGATCTTGGTGGCCCTGAAAAGTATCGTTGCCAGTGGTTGTTGTTTAGAAGTTTAACTTCTGGCAGCAGGACGGTCACGTTTCACCACAGGTCTCACTGCCGATGGACAAGGACGCTTTCTTGTGAAGGAGAAGGCAAACGCCTCACAGTCCATCTTACAGGACACTTCTCCTTCTTGTTGCTTCTGCTGCTGCAAGAGTTGTTGTTGTAGCTGTTGTTGTTGCTGCCCTTGTTGCTGCTGCAGTCTTTGTCTCTCCTCCCATTCCGCTCTGTCCCTGATGATCTCTTCTCGCAAAACTTCTTCCACCAGATCTTGGGCCATTTGCAGGAAGATCATCGTCTTCTTCTCTGGGTTCTTCCGAATCAGGTTATGTCTAACTCGCTGCATGTTCACCATCGCTTTATTTAGTTTACCAATCTTCGAAGTCATGTTGAGGTGTTGACGAGTCAACGAGAGTGACCCGACTGGCAAAAGGCACCGCTTTATATGCTGGAAGCGCGGACGCGATGGAAAACATGACTCAGATCGATAGAGAGAAATGTGAAAGAGTAGGTACCTCAGATCGATAGAGAGAAATGTGAACATATACATTCTAAAACAAAATTCAATCCATAAACAACACGACACATTTTTTTCAAAACATCTACATTTTTTTAATCAACAATAAGAAGCGTCTCTAACACAAAATACAAACACACATTTTTTTAAACATGAACGTATTTACAGGGTTGACAACGTTGTGAAGTTAAACTGGACTTCCACTGTTCTAAATCATTTTGCCCTCAATGCACACTACGTTTCTGAGCTAAAGACAAAATATAACCATAATGTTCATAAAACAATCTTTCTATTTTTGCAATGTTTCTAGCGTACTCCCTATCATAACAAGTCACTAAATGTTCTAAGGGAAATCCAAGACAGCTTTGATGAAATCTGATCCTTGTAATCTCACATTATTGAATCGAGTAGAGACAGCATTTCATTTTGTAAAGTCAATGATGTCGTCTTCCAAAAGAGGTAATCCATAAGAATAAAAATATTCCACACTGTGATCGTTAGGAAAGTACACTGCCACCCAATGGGTTCCTGATCGATCACAGTCGTCGATATTGATGACATAGGCTTGAACGACTTTAGGTTTGCGATGTGGAAGTTCATTTTTAGAACCACAGGATTCCAAGAAGCGTTGTACGAATTGCCAGTCAACAGGTAATGATGTTCCCAGGTATCCATTTTGTTTTCACAGGTAATGATAAGTCATCAATTCACACCTGATTTTGTGCTTGAATATGTCTGTCAAGTAAGTCGATGAACGGGTAGTCTCTGTACTCTGTTGCAAGAGAGCTTCGATGCGTTGGGTCTCCAGAGAAGTGAGATGAAGGTGAGGAACGATCCTGCAAGTCTTTATACCACTTTATCAACACCTTTTCTTCTGAGATCAGAGACCATGCCTCATCCAGATACTCTTCCAATTTTTCTTCTGCACTCATCATCAAACATTTGTCGTGTTGTTTCTTACTCGGATGATTGATTTGACATCCATAACAATGTTCTCTGGTCAGGGCTGCAATTCTTTCAGCCAAATCCGTAACAAAACAGGAGACTAAATGTTGTTCTTATTCTGGCCATCTACATTGCATAAATGCATTACACTTTGTAACACTACTGTTCCGACTACTTTTCTCTTCTTTTTCATTTGTGGTTAGTGCCTGCTGTGGTTCTTCTAGATCCCAAAATCCCTCATCTTCCATCTCCATAGATTCTTCGTGTTGCATCTTTTCTAATAGTCTCGAATCACTTCTCTCAAACTGTTGATTTCCAGAGTATTGTCAAATTCTGCATACAAGATGACGTTCACGGTGTTGACGAGAGCTGTGGCAAACTGAAGTTCCACAAGAAGTTGGCCTGATTTTATAGGGTGGAAATGTCCTTCGTCGCTGTCTTTGTCAGGAGTGAAATCAAATCCCCACAAAGCATATCATCCTGCATAATCCTCGTACGAAATGCCGTGGCTGCTGTTGGAGCCTAACAGTCCGGTGGCTTCAAACAGAGTACAGTAAGATCTCAAGTAAATTTTCTGGGCAAAGTTAGGTTCAAAAGGTCTGACTCTGACCATCTCGAGTGACTTCTATCTTCGAGACATTGAAGTGTTGAAAGTCGAAAGGATTTTGATCGATGCCTCCGTTGAGGACTGCATTACTGACGATGCCGATAAGCAAACGTTTGGGGAGCTGTCCTTGGAACACATGCTCTTCGACTTTGGATCGGAGTCCAGAGGCAATGGTAAACGTTTTCACTTCCACTCATCGCACAGGATACTTGGTGGTGGTTCTGCTCAACGTTTGACTGATGTCGTTGGATATTTTATGTAACACTTCTACACGGCGCACGTAAAGTCTGGCTTCTTCGATGATGGTTTTGTACTCGTTCGCATTAGCCATCAAATGGAAGACGGTACTACTGCGATTCAGTCTCAGGCGTACATCCACTCCGTTCAACAAATACTTGTCATGCAACCACATGTCCAAATGCAAACGATCCATCAGTTCTAAAGTGAGCCCTTGTCTGATTTTCTTTTGACGGTCGTTAAATCCCACATTGTGCTCGTCTGTACCATTATCTGCACGCAACTCTGTGTCGTTGAACTTTTCCGAGGTGTCAGGTTTCCATATCACGGAATCATCCAGATGGATATTCTTGGCTTCTTTTCCGTACGTCAAGAGATTTTCCAAGTAAGCACGGTAAGGGTAAGTATCCATGCTGCTGCTGACCAATTTGTTATTCAAGTACAAATCAACTTTACTGAACAACGAATGCATTAAATTATTGACGGGTGCTACTCTGGCCTCGGCCCCAGGATTGGTATTGTCCGTTTTGAGTACTTTGAGTTTCAGGTACAAGTGACTGCTATTCAGATAGATGTAATCTTCGGTTTGTCCTTTGATTTCAAATTCGATAGGGGTTGCTGTCGTCAAAGACGACACAGGATGAAATTCTACCCATTGGGAGTCTTGCATCGTCGTCATGGTAGGTGGCATGGCAAACAGATCCAGTAATGACTTGGTACATTCGCAAGAATCTCGGTGCATCATTTTTGTGTGTGTCACAGTTAGTAATCAAACACGTCTAATTCTCTGACAGTTCTTCTTTTCTTATTCTTTTTCGGAACACCGTGTTTATGAGCTCTGAAGGATGTCGACGTCTCTTTCTGCCTTGTCCTTGCTGTGGCGTTGAGGAAGAAGTTATGCCAGGGCCAGAAGTGTGACACTAATTTATAGTAGTCTCTCGGCGACCCAAAAGATCTTTTCCAGTCCGCAGCAACGCATTTTTTCCTGCTCTCATAAAGGCTTCTTTAGGATTTTGTTTGTCGATGAGGAAGTATTTAAGAAATTATTTTCCTTGCGTCAAAGCGGCATCTTCTAAGGCATGCAATCCTCGAGTCACCATGGGTTTCAAGGTTGGGACTACCGTCCGAAAAGCAGATTTTAACATATCTCCTAAACCATGTCCTCGTTGTCGAGCAACTCCTCGGTACACAGGATACATCTTGTGTTACAATTCGCTGGAGAACCTTTTTCGAAAATGTAGTTTCACCATGAATTTTCCTTTAGAGAATAGAATATTTGGTCCCAGATCTCCTTTAATACTAATGTTAACACAGTCAAAATACGATTCACTGACTGGAAGATAATGAGGATGTACAAATTCACTATGAACGTGATACGTGTTTCCACCTACCTCGTACACAGCGAAGGCAGAATCCACTTTGAAAGGAATGACTCTCAGTAACGGAGCGGCTGTGTTTCCCACCACGTTGTACTCCACCACATCGGAGTACACAAATAATAAATTCAGCCTTTCGTTCAATTTGACTGTGTAGCGAAAATGCTTATAAAATCGATCGTTGTTGTTGATGTCTTTGGTAGCCAATAACTCAGGAGCAAAAGTGATGGGAAATATTTTGGCGTCCAAAAAATGCATTTTTACATGGTGAGAAATATCATGATACTCGATCAGGACACTTTTCTTGGTTTTGACCAGGGCTTTGCCAAACTGGTCATTGAAAATGGCCGCAATGGTGTCCACCAGATGTCGAGCACTAAAATAATAGCCTGCAGGAATTCTCATGAGATATATACTTAATTGAGGATTGGCCGGTGCTGGTCTTTCAGATTCGTAAAAGCCAGGATCTTTTTTGTCCAAGTGTTCTTGCACTTGTTCGTTCAGGATTTCGACGACAAAAGTGGTTTGATCTCCAGACACATTCCAAATTTGCGTAGGATGAACGATTTCTACCAAAGCCACTTCCCAATGAGATTCGTGATCCAATTGTATGGACTGAGGTAATTTGGCCGTGAAACAACATAAGGTGTTGTTGGGAAACACATCCATATAACTGGGTAAGGTTAAATAAAATTGGTTATTCATAGTTCGAGGGTTCTGGTGTCCGAGGAGTCACTCGTTGTCAAAGGAGAATGATGTTCAAAATGTTCCAAAAGGTGCCTACTGTTGTTGTGACTGGAAGAAGAATGACTGGCGTTGGTCTCACCGTTGTGGTTGTTGTTGTTGTTGTTACTGTATTTCATGGAAGGGCTAGGCAGAAGATAACCGATGCAACTGCTGAGTAAAATGGTCCACAATTGTTTGTCACCTTGTTGCAGACTCAGATTGGCAATCGCTGCTCCGATGACACAATACACCACAAAGATTTGGCAGAAAAAAGACGATTTGATTTTTAGTCACACGTTCTCCGCCCCACACCCACAAAGGTTGTTTTTGTAATTTTTAAAGAGAGGAACTCTGTGAAGAAAAGGTAGCTGCTGTGTTGAACGGCGTGTTGGTTACTTCTTTTTTTTATAGTCTACGACTTTGGAAGCGGCAATCCAAGAATCAAAACTAGGAGGATATCCTTTCCAACGCACTTTGACTTCTTCCACTCGACGTTTACCTACTTTACGTGTTCTTCGATCTAGAATGCTTTCGATATCGTACAAGTAGTCTTCTTTTTTGGTCACTCGTTGTAACTCTGGCAAGTAAAAAGTTCCTTTTAACACTTCTCCGTGCATGTCTTCCAATTTGTAGACGGGAGGATCACGTACACGCACCTGTCCATTGACACGAAACAATTCGGTAGTCCAGTTAGGTAAATAACCTTTGTCAAAAGTGCGTTTGTTTGTTCCAATGCAAATCCAATCTCCCGTCTTGAGCACCACGGCTTTCTTGTGTCCAGTCTAAGGTGTACCAAACAATCGATCAAACACCTTGACTTTGTTTTCAGGGGTGACATCTTCGGGGACACAGCCGATGCTACGATGGTACGATTGATTGTAAGCTTTGACCAAACGTGGTAACACGTCGATGTACTTGAGAGTGTGTTGATGTGTAAAATATTTCACATGCGTTCTTTCAAAGTTCTTTGAAAACGTTCCACGACACTGGGTTTGGTTTCAGGATTTTCAGTGGTACGAAAATGAATGTGGCGTTGTTTCAATTCTTTTTGAAAATCTTGGTTTAAAAATTCGGTACCTTTGTCTGTTTGTCATCGTAAAGGGTTACGACTACTTTGTTTCAACACAAGTTTTAAAGCGCGTACTAACTCGGCACTGCTTTTAGAAGTCAAAGGAACGACCCAAGCAAATTTGGAAAACACGTCAGTGACACAAAACAAATATTTGTAACCACGATTGTACGTTGACAAATGAGAGACATCAGCTAAATCTGCTTGCCATTGATGATCGATGCCAGCCACTTTGGTTTGACTTCTGGACAATTTTCGTCGAATGGGTTTGTGAAACGTGTACGTCGATTGTTCTTGTAACCATTGTCGTACTTCTGGCAAACGTACACTTTTCAATTTGCTTTTAGATGCCCTATACAATTTTTGAACTCCTCCGTAACCAGCAGCATGTGTATGATTGTAGTAAATGCTCGCTAAAAGTGACTTCATGTTTTTTTATTACTGCTAAATAAGTCACCCACTGTTCGATACTACTACTTTTGAAGTCGTGGAGTGAGGAAGGTTTTAACGAAACTTGACGCGTCCGACGAGCCACAGGAGTTGGTTGTGAAGTGGTGAATTTTTTCTTGATGTCTTTTTCACTTCTGTCTTCCCTTTTTTCTCTTTGTCTTCTGCTGAAGAAGGGGTGGACATCATCTTTTCAACCCAAGCTTTCATTTCTTCTCGTTGAGGCGTAGGAGAGGGTGTCAACAAGGAAGCTGCAATCTTACTAGGTATGGGAGCAGATGGAGTTTGAAACATTCTCGTGTGTCGTCTTCTTCTGTCATCTCAATGGCGGTGTCTGCTGTCTTGGTGGTTTTAGGTTAGTTTTTCATCATGGCCTTGAAGTCTCTCAGAGTGGGTTTAGCTGTTTCGTCTAAAGCTTTCTGGTGAAAGAGTTGAAGACGTTGAAATAGTTGACCGTAGCGTTACGATTTTTCTGCTTCTGACAAATAACTTCGATCCATGAACGATTGTAATTCTTGTTGTAACTGTGACATCTCGTTGAGATTAGGATTGGGAGGTAAATGAGGTATCCGTTGTTCGTACCAACTAAGTAAGAAACTAAAGACAGTTTTCGTCCTTCCATAAGATCCAAAGGTACAAGTGTGCTGTATTTCCAGAGATGGGTGTCTTTTTTATCTTCTTTCTTTCTTCTCGTCTTTATCTCATGACTCCTCTTAAAAGAGGTCCAACAATCGTTCCTAACAAAGGAGCCGCTATTGTTAACAACGGTTCTATCAGCTTGGGTAGAAATCCTCCTCGTTCCACCAGCATTTTTTTCTTTTGACTGAAAGGTATTTTCTTTTTGACCATTTGGCAAAGAACGTTCCGATGTTTTCCTAATTTTTGTTTGTGTATCTTGGACAAATGCACCGTTCCTTTCAACACATTCAAACAACATTCACACACGGTATCGATGATTTCTTTCGAGGCTGTTTGAATGAGTTGTTTTCGCATGGGAGGATTGGATTTATTCAGGACGGACAACACATTCCAATGTTTGGCGAGACGAGGTGGAGGTCCTGTTTTGGTTTTGCCTTTCTTGGGACGACTAGGGTTTTGTTGGTGATGTGCACTTTTTGAGGCCATCTTTGGTGTCAGGAGCAAAATAGAACTGAGGTCATTCTGATGCCACACTTCTTTTTTATACTGGAACTCGTCTTCACTGACGGCCACCACGACGTTTCAACTTTATGATAGGCATCACTCGACGATGAGGTGTTTTCAACGGACTAAATCGTGTCAGTTCTTGTTTGGATAAATCCAGTAAACTTTTTAACACGCCTGTTCTGCCTTGGACTTTGGTTTTAGGTGAGGCCACTTTTTTAGCGGCAGCCGCAGTGGCCAGAGGAGCTGAGGTAGAGGCCACCAGAGAAGTGTCTTTCGAAATAGGTTTCTATTTTAGAGTCAAATTAGGCAACACGGGTCTTAAATTAGGTTTGGCAGGCATCATCACGAATGGCGAAGAAGTAGAAGCAGAAGTGGACGGAGAAGGAGACACAGTCACCACACTGCGTGGCTTTCGGGAGTACGTGAGCATCCTAGCAGCAGTACCTCTCTTTTGGCAGCAGGAGATGTTGTTTTGGGTTTTTTCTTGGAGGGGCTTTTCTTCTTGGGGCTTTTCTTTTTCTTGTGTGTGGTAGTTGTATGTGGTCGACATTGAGGGGATTTGTTTTTTTTCTTTTTCTTGGTTTTGGCTTGGACATTAGGATCCCATTTCAAAAGAGAACGAATCATGACACCTCCTAAAGAACCACTACCACCAGGTGTGAAAATGATTTGTTTTTTAGTGTTTGGATCGATTCTTGGATCTGCCAGTTGTGACAACGCACTTTTATGTTTTTCAAAAAAAACGTGAATGATGCCTTGAAGTAACTGACGTGCTGTCAAAGTCAACCATCGTAAAACTTCTTTGAGACTAGCTTCTAACAAATGGGCACGGACTTGTGCATTTTTTCTCGCGACTGATGCCATACAGGCCACGAATCAATTTGGCAGGAGGATGAGATTGAAAGGAAGTAATCTTGAAGACTGTGGGAACGAAATGACGTGGTGGATGTTTTTATAGTTTTTTTTAGATAGTTGCCGAAGGGGACGTGTAAATGATTGGACCTACTTTTTGACAACAATGGTGAAACAATTGGGTACGAAATCTCAAATAATCGGGAGTGGTGGGTTTTAAATCGATGAGTAAATACGCATGAGGTGTTTGAGTGGCATCGTCGTACGCATAATTTAGCCAAGGAGTGCCTAACTGTTTGGCTAACACTTGCACTTGAGATTTGTCTCTGGGACTTTTAAACAACACCACATAATAGGCATTGAGACTGATGGTACGATCGGCTTTACTTCGTTGAAATAAATTTTGAGTAATGTAAATGATACTGGCATTACGATGATGTCCTTTTCGTGTAAACCAAAGTTTAATTTCTTCTTCGTCTTCTCCTAACATGTCATCGAAGATGACCAGATGTGTTTGACTCAAGTCAGACACGATCCCATCGTCTTCGCGAGGAATGCCTTCGACAAACGAAATGGATTCTCCTTGACTTTCTTGAAGCAAGGTGTAAGACGATAGCCTCTCTTTGTAACACCACACGATACGTTGATGGGGACGATGAAACAAATGAGATTTTTGTTCGATCAAACGTTTGTCAAATTCGGTTTTGCCTGAACCACTCGGTCCAGCAATCAACATGTTAAAAGGATGGCGCAGATACAAAGCTTCCCAACTTTGACGATCTAACTTTTCGTCAATCACTTTGACAACAGAAGAGGAGGAAGAGGAGGATGCAGCCATGACTGAGATATGGAGAATGTTGAGAGGAACACGAAAGACACAAGACATTTTATACGTTTCATACACGTTTAATGTTTTAAACAAAAACAAAAAACATATTCACATGTCTTGAAACACGAAAAAATACATCAAGCACAAAAAAATTACTTTTGACTTTGGTTCTAAGTTAACGTGTTCTTGTCTTGGATGATTAGTGACACGCTAGGTCCTTGGCACAGTGTGCCACTTCTTGTAGCCAAGCATCAAAACCAAAACTTTTCCAGTCACGTGCATCTTTCCAATCGTTAAGTTGTTGGTGTAACAGACTAGCGATACACACTTCTTGGAAAGTATGAAGTGTAGATAAAGTTTGACAAATGTCTTCTTCACACGGAAGTACACAACTTGTTTTCATCGCTATTCTCAACACTTTAAGCACAATTTGTCTTTCGGCACCGATAAAGTGTGAATGGTCATGTCTTGGTTGCATGTACCGTTCATAAATAGTCCACAATGAATACTGTTCATGAAAAATAATCCACAACGAATTTCCTGCAAAAACCAAATCCAAGAAAAGTAGTCACTAACACACACACCACAATGGAAACAGTTTGTGTATCAGTAGTCTGTAATCCTCCAAGGTCTCAACACTATCATTGACTTCCTTCCACGGAATTCGTTCCAGGAGTGAAGACAACGGTCCTGGCATGGTCAGCTTTTATATCCAGGTTCACAAGGTTTGTATCTTTGGTAATAGTCTACCCCAAGGCGTCTGTGATAGTTTCTCCCAAGGATCAGTCTTCTTATACTGTGGAAATTGCAATAGTTTATAAATCGAGAAATGACTGAGTTTGCGTTTCGCTTGTATCTTGACAAACTCTCTGTAAATGCGTTCTTGCAGCTCCAAAGACAGATTCTGAATGTGCTCCTCTAAACTAGTCATTTACAGGCACGTCTTTCTTCTTGATGAAATAGCCACACAATTGCCAAATGGAATCAGATGGTAAAGGATATCCAAGACATTCAATGATTACCTTTCTACACCTCAAACGGCGTGAAGGTGTTTCCTCTTGAGGTGACACTTCTCTTAAAAGTTTTGTATTCCTCTAATTTTGTCACTTTTTCCTGAACTTCGTTCCATCGAATTCTGTGTAACAGTGTCACATTGTAGGTGCTACCATCCAAACTCTTAAAGGTGTCATCTAGTCCATCATGAATGTCTGACAATTTGAATACTTTGAAACTAATTAGTACTTTTATACCATTCAGATACCAATGGTTAAAACGTCTATGTCGTAAAGGATGCAATTGTTCTTTGCGTTTCACTTGAATCTGGACCAACTTTCTGTAAATGCATTCTCGCAGCTCTAAAGGCAAACAAGGAATGTGCTCTTGTAATTTATCCGACATATTACATCTTTGGACCAACCAAAGGCAGGGACTGACAGCGCGGAGACCATCTGGAATGTTCCAAGTAAGCTGAGTCTTTATACTCCCATTCGTGAAGTGTCACCACAGCTGAAACACTGAACTTTATCGCATTCTCCCAAGGAGACAAATCCAGCTCTGGCTAATGCTTTGGAAGTATGTCCTTGCAGATATTTAGGCCATTTATCTTTGAACGTCTGGAATCGACTTTCAAAGTCACAATAGCCAGGCAAAGCCACAGCCAATATGAATTCTTTGCCAGTGAATGGATGGCATCAACAAGTAGGTACACGCTTAGCATCACATTGACCAATAAAGAAAAAAGGGCGTCGCGCTACATCGCTTTCGCCAGTGGAGCGGTAAGGCACACGAACGGCATCGCGTTCGATGGTCCCAGGGGAACGGCAAGCTGCATCGTTGATATCAAAGCGTACGGCATCCGTCTCGTCGCAAAGCACCGCATCACACTCGAGGTCGTGATAAAACTTGAAGTTCACAGTAGGTTCCTCACTCGGTGGCTGTGTCGAGTTCGTCAGTATCGGTGTCTGTGTACTGGTCTCCACATTGAACTTGAAGTTCACAGTGAGTTCATCACTCGGTGGCTGTGTGGAATTAGTATTCATCTTCTTCTTCTTGCTCGGTCAACGTTTGTAGTCACAATGAATTCTTGGTCTTGGAAGTTGTCCCTTTTTATACCGAAGATTGGTGTGTCCGTACGACAAAGTGGTGTGGTCTGGAAGTCGCACTCGTTTCTGGTACACAATTTGGTAAACTTTTTCTAAAGGGCGACTGACGATTTGGTGGTTTGTCAAACGCACGATTTTGTGGGGTTGTTAAGTTTTCACTCGAAAGTCTTGATCTTGTCCAGACTGTAAGTCATTTTTCAAGATATCAAAGTTCACCACTTGACTGGCTCGATAATTCAGTCTCAATCCTTTGACTTTGCATTTGGTATGGAGTTGGCCTTGTTGGTCTCGGTATCGGTAGCCGTAATATTTAGATCCACCGCTGGTAAAACTGAGGATCGTCTCTTGAGGGTGTTTGTCCGTACATGCCCCTAAACGATCTCCTTCGATGGTGGGGTGTTGGCAACCAGGGAGATTGATGTACATACAACTGTCGGTGTCAAAGTACAGGACTCGATCTCCCAACACTTCTAAAGCCCCATCGTACAATTTTAAGCGAGCATTCAAGGAGGCTGCAATGACCACATTGCAAAAGCCGTCGGGGTGAACAAACTTAGGATCTTCTTCGTAATTCACCAAGATCAAATCTTCACGGATGATTTCCACGTGTTTCATGGGTTTTGATTTTGTCGTCTACCAGTTGAAAGTAGCGACTGGGATCTGCCAAGTATTCCGTCTTGGGCAAAATCGGACTTTGTGCCAATTTTCCCCACAAAAAATTCAACATGACTTTGGCAAACGATCTTCTTCCGTCGTTTGTTTCTACTTCTTCCAAAGTGATACCTTCTACGGAACGAAACTGTTCTTTGAATTGGACTTAGTCTTCTGGCGTCTGACATCCAGAGGGATAGCCACTGGCTTCTTGTTTCAGTTTGAGAAATTCGTTGACGTAGCTTGAGAAAATACCTGGATTCGAGGCGTCGTCCTATTGGTATTGTGCTGTGGTAGGAAAAGTGCCAAATCTCGTATACTCTCAACAAGCTGTATCCCCGATCCAGAGCCCGAAACAATTCGACGCTGACCCACGTTCCTGTCAAAGCGCGCTCTTCCTCCGTGTGGTGGCAAGGGTGATCTTGATTACATGTTTCAGCACACGTACCGCATACAGGAAACATCAGTTTTCCTTGGCAATGATAGGGTAAGACAGGATGGTACAAATGGGTCGTTGGTAAGACTTTGCATTTGATCAATCCTTCGTATTGACGAAAGTGTTCCACGTTCGATGTGTTCTGTCAAAATTTCAGGGTGTCCGGTATGGAATCGCTTACATTTGCACACCCAAGGATACAACGAACACACGTCGATGTATTTGATTTTTTTTTCTCCTCGAGATTCGTCTACGTCGTACAGCAAGCGTGTGGCATTGGTTCGTCCTCTAAACAAATTGTGGCGTGGGCCCATATGTTCGATGTCTACTACGTCGTAACTTTCGGCAATGCGTCTAAATTCTGGATCGGTTTTGAAACGTCGATCGTACTCGTGCTCCCACATTTCTACCACTTGGTATCCTTGACTTTCTAACTTCAGACGCTTTTGGTATGTGTGTTCGTATAACTCTTCCACGGTGAACTCTGAAAAAGGACTTTGTAGGTTTCGTTGAGAAAAACAGGTAGGGCATCCGTGAAACAACCATCCTGAAATTCGTGCACCGTCTGAGGGTTTTCTAAATCCCAGCCATTCACAGAACGACTTCCAATTTTCTTCCCCCCCCCCCCTGCGTTTCTCGCATGCTGTATCCATGTGTCTTCCTTTTTGCACAAGTAATGCAACCAACGCAAAGCTTTCGACGAGTATTGGCGGCTGACCGAAAGATAAGTGTTAGGGTATATGATGGCTAGTTGGTTCTCGGGCATGAACTTTTTTCTGTACACTAATCCACACGCTTTGGCTAGGGTACACGCTTCCTTCAAAGGATCGACTTCTCCGTGATCCAGAAATAATTGTCGAAACTTTCTACAGCAACGGCGTAAAATGTCCATATCGGATCGGCAATACTTCAGCATTTCTTCTTGAAAGTCAAACGGGTCTGAAGCGTGAGCGTGGTGCCAAGCGTAGAAGGCTTCTCTGTGTTCGGTGTGCATCCCATCGGGATCGTAATAGTCAATGTCAGGCACATGCGGAAGCACTACGTGTTGATTGGCTTCGGTATTGAAAAAGTGGGGAAAATACCCTTTGGCCATTTCTGTCATTCCAAATGTTTTAGGCATTCGACTCAAAGGCATGGTAAAAAAATTCATGGAATCTTTGAATTTTACTTCCCCCACTTTCATATAGATGAGTTTGGCTCCGTTCATGGTGACTTTGGGGCATTCGGTGCCTTGTTCTGAATAATATTTTAGAAGAAACTGTCCATCGTATCCCGAGAAATTGTGAGCCATGACGGTAGCATATCGATGACAGTCCCCGTAACGTTGAATGTCCTCTTCGCTCCAAGTGTCGTCGATAGGGTCTAAGATCCATTGGGCAAAATCGGAAAGATTTTTTCGCGTCCTCCTGGAATCTTACTACAATGAGGACAGTGAAAATAGATAGGTTCCTGTATGCACTTCTCACAAGCCCGATGAGGAACGCAGAAACTGGGGATGTGAATACCCGTTTCTTGCATACATTCAAAGTAAAAAAAGATAAAATCAACTTTTGTCTTGTTCTTCTTTTGCTGCTAATCACCCTTTAATTCTTTCACCAGTTCGTTGTTATATTTTTGAATGTAACATTGATGTTCAAAGTCTACGATTTGGTCACAAATACGACATCTTTTCTTTCCGGCACAAACGTGTGCCTAGGAGTTATTGGTTCGAATTAGTTGTCCACACTTGGAGCACAATCTCAATAATTCACAAGCACTTTCTGTTGGTGAGCTTGTGTCCTACGATGTTGTTCGTAACAAGAGGAACTGACAAAGGTTCGTTGACACGTCGAACAATGAATGTGTTCTGCAGGAATGTATGGTGTGGAAGCTAAACAGCCCCGACATCTCTCTCCACAATGAATGTGTTTGTCCCGACTACAAAATCGTTTGTCACATTTCTCGCAGTAGTTAGCGTATCCAAGAAATCTAATGATACTAGTGATGGCATCGAAATGTTATTGATGTTATTGATGATGATACACGTGAATGTATTTTCCCTAGGGGAAATTGGGTCCTCGAAACACCTGGACGATACTGCGTTTGGTACTGCGAAGGTCGTCCACCAATAACACTTTGCGTGGTCCGCTACCTCTAGGAGGTGAAACGTGGGTCATGTGAAGTGTGGCTTTTCCATTGGTGATTGTAAACTCGTCGTTGGATATGTTGAAAGTGTTCAATTTTGTCCATGACTTTAGACGGTGTTAATTCTGCCGGCGTACTGAACTCGATCCAGACAGGATGGAAAGTCTCAACCGATCGTCCTATTTGGCTCCGCATTGCCGTTTCAATGTTTCTAACAAAGAATCACACAAATCGGTAATGAAGCCTGCGGCTTTCTCTTGGGGCACTTCAGACTTGAAGTCTTTAAAGCGGACCGTGTAAGTGTAAGCCGTGGATCTAAATTTTCTGGATGTTACTTTTTGGGTCTCTCGAATGTGATAGTAATTTTCGGGAGCTACGGAACGACTTTCTTTTTTAGGGGCTCTGGATTCTCTTGGTCTTGTGGAAGTTATGGTTTCAGACTCACTCATGTCCTCTTCAAAATCACTGACATGAACTTGGGCTAACACTTCAGCTAGCGGCGTATGAGGCGGCACGGAAAGTCGCCGTCGTGGTCTCTTAGTTTCTTCTGTTATCTCAATGAAATGGTGTGATCGTTTCATCTTGATGTCCAACTTTAATATGATTTAGTTTTACACAGGCTCTCTCCCTATATATAGAAAAGGCTCTCTCCCTATATATAGAAAGAGCTTCTTACCCTCCGAGTAACTATTCGTTATTCAACTTTCAAACTGTGAAGATGGAAAAGTCAAGACAAATCGCCTTTCTGGTCAGAAATTTACAGAGTCATAAGAAAGTATACCGCTTTCAGTAAGACTAAGGACTACTCCTCCTCTTCTCGATATAAAAGTCAATATACTTGCTATATCTGCCACGATAAAGGACATTGGGCTCCAGAATGTCCACAACGTCAAAGTAAAGGAAAAGAAAACAGAGACAATGGGAAAGATACATGCTATAATTGTCAAGAAAAAGTACATTGGTCTTCAGAGTGTCCTAAGAAACAAGAAAACAAACAAGAGAGGGAGGAGGCAGAGGGCTCTTCAGAAACAGAAGAAGAACCCATCCCCGTCGACAAGAAATGTCAGAAGGCAAGACGACTGGAAGACAGTGAGGAAGAACCCATGATGCCTGTCAAAAAATTCACAAAGAGAGACCGACAGTGAAAGAAAAATTGAACTTGAGTGATGTGTTATGAAATGTGCATTGTGATTTTTAAAAAGAGAATATACAAAAAAGGAAAATATTAAGTGTCTCTTGGTTTTGATTTTGTTTTAGAGTATGGAAGCACACACGAACTCATACACAATCCAATGATCGGTTTTAAGTTTTACTTGATTTTGGCAATTTGATTTCTTTTCTAAGAAATGTGGGTGGTCCTGAAATGGACCGTTGGGGTGTTTGTTTTTTAAAACAAACCCATGGACTGGACATAATGAGTTTTAACTGCCTCAATCCCTTTCCACGGCCAAGTCCTACTCCTCCTCCTCCTGCTGCTGCTGCTTTAGTAAAGGTGGTGTAGTAGTAGTAGTCAATGGTGGTGGTGGTAGCATCTCAGTAGTAGTAGTGAGCGTAGATGATGTGATGGGATTAGAATGTTTCGCCCGTGATGGTCTCTTTCTCTTGGCTTGAGTTACAGAAGTTTGATACATGTTTCTCAGATTTTTTAACTCTTTCTCTTGGGTTGAGTTACACAAGTTTGATACATGTTTCTCAGATTCTTTAACTCTTGTAGCAGACTCACCGTTAAATTGTCATCACTCCCTTCCTTCTGGCCTTCACACTTCAAAGATGTCTGCTTCTCTTCTTCTTCTGCTTGTTGTCTTCTTTCCTGTTCTTGCTGAAGAAATGCTTCTTCTGCTTCTCTCTGACTCTGCAAAAAGTTTTCCAATTCTTCTTTCAGCCTCTTTCTAATATCATCCATAACGGGTAAGGAAGGTGGTACTACTACTGTAGTTGTTTCAGGCAAAAAATTTTGCGACGACAGAAAATCCACAAAATCCAAATTAAAATCTGTCTGGTTGAATGTTGACCGCTTCGTTGTATCAGCCATACTCAAAATGCCGCAAAGGTAAAACCGTACGAACGCTGTGACGCCTATATACTGAAGGTGACGTCACCCCCCCCCCGCTCTCTTCTGATTGGAAGAGAGATCCTACCCCTTTTGTAACGCGCCTTTGGATTGGTGGACCATTTCGATCCGTTTTGATTCTATCTTAGGCTATATATACCAGCGTTTTTGTGACATACTTTCACCTGTTCTCAAGACAAAGATGTATACATCCGTAGAATCTTCAAGCATCCTATTGGGCATGCTCTTCAACTCGGACTACCCCATGTACATCAAAGTATCATGGGCTATTACGAATATTACAGCTACAGCTCTTTGGAAGAGACGCATCTATGTGGAGAGACAAGGGTGTCTGCAGCGGGTGCTCATCTACGGACCTGAAGTGCGTAGACGTTTAAGGAGAAGAAGACCCATGAAGAGGTGTTATATGTGTTAACTTCGTTAACAAAACTCCAACGGTCATTTTCAGGGCCACCCACATCTCTTAGAAAAGATCACTCCATGATTGCATAAAAAATTGGTTTGTTTGTAATTTAAGTGTATGTGTCTATTCTGTCCGTATAAAATACCTCTGTCCCATAAACACTTTTACCCGATAAACACTTTTGAGGCTATAAACCTTTTTGAGGCTATAAACCTTTTCGAGGCTATAGTGTCCCATCCATGTTAATTTCCCCTTGAGGATATAAATTGTTGGACCTGTTTGACCAAGGATGTCCCCTTGAGGCCCAGTTCCCTCCCATAACTACTTATATATGATTAAGGTAAATTTAATATATAACGAAAACAAAGTTTGCCAATTAACACATTTAAGGTAAGGGATTATTTCTTTCTTTCTTATAGGCCTGGAATAATGTTGTGAGAACAATTTAATTGTATACAAGCCAAGCGTCTCTTTTAACCCATGTAAAATTAGTATGACTTCATAATGTCAGTTATGTCAACACTTATTAAAGGGATATATAAACTAGTTTTGCCATCTTTTTATTATTTTCCAAGATGGATATATGCAAATTATCTGTGCAAATACAGTCTGAACTGGTTTATTTTTTTATGTACGGTTGTAATCACCAAACATTGCAAACGAGATCTGATTAGATAATGAGATAAGGTGAAGTATTACATCCATGTGATGATAAGGTGACATCATGTTTCACGTACCTATGTCCATTTTCATTGATTGAGACACATAGCATGTAACTACTACTCTCTTTAAGTTTACTGTATAATGTTGGCTTGAATGACTGTGGAACGTATGTCGCGATATATTTTTGTAAGAAAGGGATAAACAGTTTGTGAAGTTCCGCTTCTACAGATTTTAAAAGAAGCATCTTCTATCGTTAACAGATCACTGAAGCATTTTACCCTACCCAAGTTTGACGGTGCTCCCAGAGCAAAGCGATGGTCTGGTTGATCGAGACTACCATTACCTCCGAATCTTGAGAGTTGAGTATATTCAACCCTCATTGGAAAGAGTTGATGATATTTCGAATCTTAGGCTATCTTGAACTGTGATTGTGATAACTTTATGAAAACGCAATTATCTTATGAGTATTCGTTAGCCTTGGCAATATATCCAATGAGTTGTGAATCTGACATTCAATGATTTCTCTGCAATTTTTCGAGAAAAAGCCTGCAAAACTAATACAGTAAAATATTTTATCAAGTATTCGTCAGTGTTATTATTATTATTATTATTATTATTATTATTATTATTATTATTATTATTATTATCAACATATGATTTTTAAGCTAAGTGTTATCGATAAAATCCGAGTTTACGCCGTGAGCCAAGGATATATAAAAATGTTAGATAAAGAGAACTTTTCTTCTTCTTCCTATTATTATTATTATTGCCTGTGAGTCAAAATGTAAAAATACTATTAGGATTAACACCAAGCTTCTTTCAGCTGAACATTATGTTCGTATTCTGTCGAGGATATTTCGAATGACGCCTGTAACAGTCGTATTCACCAATCAATTCATCACGTGGGGTCTATACAAGAAGGTACCGAAAAGAATAGAAAGGAAACCATACAAGACTGATCGTTTCCACTATAGTAGTCATTTCTTTAAAAGAACCACCGTTACATGCACAAAACTACATACGTGTTTCGTTCCTAGTCGGCGGAAAGAACGAGTTTGATATGGCGTGCTGATACGTCAAGGCCGTCAGGCTTAGACGTATTCATACGCCACATCAGACACGAAAACAAAATAATATAAATGTGGTTTTGTGTTTATGATATTCATCTATTTTTACGCTTTCTAAATAGTTTTGATGTACAGTTTGAATACAATTCAAAAGAGCTGGGACTTCTTAAAGTTCAGTCCATCTCTTCTAAGAATATCGACGCGCCCACTTCAGGGAAAACACCTAAATTGCACCGATGTATGTGTGGAATACGGAAGATATCATCTGTATCGAACGCCAGGTCCAGTACGTAAGATTAATTAGTTATGTATCAGAGTTGTTTACTGTACATTTTGCTGCTCTATTCCCAAGTGTGTCGTAAAGGATATGACATGCTGTGGCAACCGAGTATTTAATATGCCAATAAGATTGCTATCTCAAACTAGTTCAAGGGAAATACCTAATTGTAATATATGTGCGACGACGTGCAAAAAATCGAATACAGCAATAGTAATGTATCTATCTATCAGAGAGAGAGAGAGAGAGAGAGAGAGAGAGAGAGGAACTGAAAATAAGTAGTTGCAATATATGTGCAGCGATGTGCACATTCAATATAGAAATAATAATGAGTCTATTATACTTGTCGGGGGTCACTTTATACGTTTGAAGGTTAACGTAAGATAATTAAATCCTTTACGGAAAACGTTAAAGAATAGCATGCTTTGCCAGAAATTTGGGGAAAATTTAACTTATCTAATTCTAGAATTTTGGTGAACATACTTCTAAAAAAAAACGACAAAAAAAGAAGAAAATAAAACATACTAACATGCATACAGTCGTTGTTATGTTAGTGGGTTAAAAAGAAATCGGAATAGCTTTTTAAAATGTAAAAAGCTTTTATTGTTAAATAATATGAGATCAACAACATATTCTTGTTCTTTCAACAGGTAAATAATATGCAATCAATAACATATATATTTTGTAACAAGAAACAAATATGCAATCAAAAATATAATTTTTTTGTTTTTGTTTTTGTTTAACAGAAAATCAGTAATACAATCATACTTTATGCCTTCAAGTGCTTTCGCATCATTGTCATTGATGTTCGTCATGTAGGTACATTGTCTGTATTTGTCTGAGATCGCTTTTAGATTTTTATGACCGCATTCCCATGTTTAATGTTTTGTCATATATCATATTTCATGAAAACACGATAAATTTGTTAAAATTTTAGTTGCCCAGAATTAGTGAGTTAGAAATATACGTGCTCAAATCATATAATTCAGTTATTATAATGCCTTATAATCTCTATAAAAAAAAAACAATAAACATTTAATTAAATGAAAAGCTCACGTATGTGTCTTAACTATGTATATGTTAAAACTAGGCAAGCAATCCAATTTCTTTTGTATTTTCACCTCATAATCCACTTTTGTCTAGAAACTATACTACATGGACCTCTGGCAAATAGTTTTAGATTATAATTTCATCATCAATTGCTCTAACGCAGGGATACCTTTTGACGTTCATATATAGATATCTGGGTCTTTTTCTAAGTAAATTACGGAACAAATTGTTCAAAAAATGTAAAAGTGCATATTTTGCAAGCATTTATTTCTTAAATAAAAATTTTCTTTACGTAAACACCGCGAAATGGGTCTGTATTATGTCTGTATTACGAATTTTCCTCGTATCTTCACATCAGCGCTATCTTTATATTTTGCATTATTGAAATATGTTAAAAATTTTGTTGAATCAACCGCATTAAGCTAGACGTGCAGACTATGAAATATTTGAACGCAACGTATCTTCAAGGTTTAAAAACGTGATGTGAAGACGCAAAAAGTCAAAGTTTGTTTCCAGAACGTGTATGTGAGAGACTGCAGTTAGGTATAACTCAAACAACAATGGGCGTACTATAACGCACAAACAATTTGTTCAAGCACGTGTTGGAATGAGTTTACAAAATGTGTCAATTGACTTGTTGCAGCCAATATAAAATGCTGGCAAAATATAAGAATATATATGATAATTAAACTGGTTATGTTAATAAGTGATATGGCTGTAATTTAAAAATTAACATCTAAGTTTTTACTTTCCGGATGACACAAAATTTGCTCTTAACGCTGATATAGCGGAGTAAAAATGCACCCTACACTTAGAAAAGGAGAGTAAATAGATACCAATTTTCACTTCGCATAGAAATCTTTAAAATTCTTCAAGGATTTATATAAACCGGTTAATCACAAATAGGGAAAAAGAATGTTTCATCAAATAACAAACAATAAAATGAATATGTTATTAATTGTTAATCAGATTAGTCTAAACGTATATACATATTTGATTAGGAAATCGGGCCCGCCAGATGCTTTTTTTTCTTCTTTTCACCATTTTAGGCAAAAGTAAAGGAACTAAGTTACTGCTGTTTCATGGCGTTAAGCAAGTCTAATAAACATGGTTTTATTTATAAGACTATCACAAAAAAGATGGAGAAGATTCTTTAGGCAATTGCGATTATAAGGATCTTTCTGACGAGTGATATTTTAGTACCAATACAATGAAAGACTTTAGTAACACGAACAGATAATTTGAAATTATTGAAATCTCGCATTAGGCGAATACACAGATGGAGACACGGAAAGCTCATACAGGTTAGTTTCTAATTAATTAAAAATTGCGTTTATGAATGAATATAAGGTCACGTTCACAAATATAAAAACCATCAAATAAAACTCTAAATATTGTACAAAGTAAATAAAACTCTAAATATTGTAAAAAAGTACAATAAGTGTTCAAGCAATTTATATAAATATTACATAAAAAGTGTGCATCGATGTTCAAATACAAATCAGAGGTGAAATAATGATAATAGTCTAATTATTGAAATTATTAATTGTCCAATTATATGTTTACATTTGCCTTAATTGCTCTCATTGGGAAAATGGTATGCAGTGCTGCTTCAAGTTAATCTAATATTACGAAATAAATGATATTGTATTTTGATTTGATATGTATCTTTTCTTTCAAATAAAAGTATTTCTTTATGGTTTTTCAAATAATGTATCTGTATGCTATATACAATAAAGCGTGTGAAAGCAGGAATATATATATAGCCATTCATTATATATATATATATATATATATATATATATATATATATATATATATAAAAGTTGTCTCTTTCATCAGAAGTTTGTTTATAAGAAGGTAAATTCGCTGAGAAAGATAAAATGAAACAGTATATTAAAAGCCAACAAGGAGACACCATTGTCAACGACAGTAGAAAAGAAAAGCTTTAGATACAGGATTTCAAAATAAATAATAATGTTCGCAACGTACTTCGACGATGGAAAAGGTCTGCAGTCAAAGATAATACGTCCGCGTATCGGCAACTTCAAAATCGGCATAATGCAGGAAAGAAATGTACATGTGGTCAGCCTGTGAAATGAGGGGAATAAATCAAACAACGGTTTCAAGATTTGTGAAAAGATTTTAGAAACACGGGAATTTGGAATCTAAACCAATAAGTTGTCGTTGCAGGTACACAAATGATGGTAATATGATTTTTTGATGTGGTAAGAATAGACCGTTTATAGACCCTTTAGGAATTTATAGTCCCCTCTCTTTTCAAAATTTTAGTTACTTGTTATGATTGTTTGGGGGTTCTAAATGAACAAGACATCAAACACCCACTATGAAACACTCAGTATGTAGGCCCCATTTTGTATGAATGTAGTATAGCTACATGTACCATCATCAGTATGTATCGTCTTGTTGAATAGTAATATTTATGAAGTAATATGAGACACTTCTGTAATATTTTTTCCCACTTGTTATTCAATGCGCTTAGAAGAAAAATATGTTAATGTAGTTGCAAAAATAGTACGTACACTAATTAATAACAGTAGTATTATTGATTACTGTGAATTCATTTATTTTCGTGGGTATCAATTTCAGTGTTTTGTTTTTAAAAAAATTTGTGTCGGTACTTAAAGTCGTGAAGTAGGAAGGGAATACTACTGTTTCCACAAAAAAAGGATCAATATTAGTTGGATCTTTATGTTCGTGGTTTGTTCCGTCCAGGAAATTAATTAAATATAGCGAATCCAAGGTATTTATGTACATTTCATATGGATAAGAAGAAGGAAAAAAAATGGAGTCTTGTTAAACATGTATGAAAGAACAATTTGCGCTTCAACTCATTACAGTAGAAATAAAAATGTAATAGTTTTGACTTAATTAAACTTTCCACAGAGGTCACAAACTAAAGACTCAGTCATGGACTGTGGTTGATGGAATAGGTGGGAATAAGTACCCTTACCGCGTCAAGCAAGTTGTGAATAAAATAGGCATCTACTAGCCAACCATACTGTATAGTGATTAAGTAGTCTATTTAGCCTCCCTGTTCTGTTCAGCTCAAGGCTTATGTGCCAGTTTTGGTCATTACACCATGTCCTCAACCTATATGACTTCAAAAGAGCACATCAGAAACTACACATAGATATCAGTTGTAACTGACAGGGTTACCTATATTAATTATTGTAATTGTAAATAGGTAAACATATTGATTACTGTGAATTCATTTATTTTCGTGGGTATCAATTTCCGTGTGTTGTCAACGTAACTTCTTGTGATCCAAAACCTTTCAAAAGAAATTTGCAACAATCCTTGTCAAGTACACAACACCACATGCACACATGAATTTACGCCATAGTGTCATCGATTCAAATCATTGTGGACACCCCATTCGCAGCTTCGAGGTCAATGTTACGAATCATACTTCGAATATATGTCGATGGTTCCCATTCGGACCACTTTGGCTATTTACCAAACAAGGATTGACCGAGAAGTTACGAATGATAGAACTATTTGTTTCATTCGTAACATCTCGGTTAATTCTACAGTCAATCCAATCACAGAAATAACCAAATTAGTGCTCATAGATTAGGATTTATTTTTGGCGGAGAAATTCCTGGCAAATAAAACGTATGATTTTTCTGTAAATTACTGCGCCGGCATAATTTAGTCTTGCAGAAATAACCGAGGCAGTTCCGAATGGTGGTCACTGGTGTTACAGGTGAGTAATCTCAATTTTACAACTGTGTATTTAAGGGGTTGTTTCGAAGCTGAATGTGAATTTTTTGCACTTTGTTAACTGCTTTTTTTAGTGGCAGTTGATTACATATGCTTACCGAACTGTAATGACAGTAATGTAATCTAAGTACATATACTTACAATGAATTTCAATGTGTAGTTTCTGATGTGCTCATATAAAGTCATATGTCCAAAATACATGACGAAATGACCAAACAGAAGCAAATAAAGTCTAACAGGCCAATCACTGTATCAGAAAGTTTCCAATTCCTAACAGTCAATCAGATCTCAATATATAGTGACCTTTCTCGATAGGTAAATTCAGGCTAAAGCCAAGAGTAACCCGATCGCTTTTATAGTCTATCCTTGGCCTTACGTATGTGAAGATTTAACCTTAATTATGTCGGAATATAGATTCAATATAGACGTACTTCAAGAAATGAATCGTACGGAGTCCGTGACACCATATCTGGGTGAGAAACCCTAACAATTACCCTCTCGCCACGCTTGAAATAAGCGATATCGCCAATGAAACTACTGCGATATGTAAATCCGGATTGGAGCTTGCATCGAGTTTGTCCGGCCTGTACCAATTTCAGATCCTCTCGTAACGGATACTCAGCCGACCGCCTGAAGATAGCGTGGAAAAAAGCAAAATGATCTTGCGCGAAAGTGGTGTTTGTGTCCCGGAAAGTAACACGACTATTGAACCAGTAATACCCAGGTACGGTGATTTCAAGTTGCCCATCGGTAAACATTACTCCTGACTTTTGGTAGGAACCCTCTTTCGTATTTAACCATCGAAGAACTTGTCTCTCATTGTCCTCAGTGTCTGCAATGCGAGAAACAATCTAATGAAAACGTAAGCTCGAGAAGAACTATACCTTTGATGGAATTTTAAATAGCATTTCAGTAGTACTTTATAAATAGCATGATTCATCATGCATTCTTTCGAATCTTTAGACCTCAAGCTCTCTGTCTTCGGTAATCGCTGTCCAGAACTAAATAGATTTTTGAATTTAATCGTGATCTATTGTTATAGTGATATAGTGGATACAAACAATTTATGGACGAGAATAAAAAAAATTAACTTATTTCTTTTTCCTGAGATTATGCTAGATAACTCTAGTCCCAAACTTATACAGTTCGTTAAGTGCAGTAACTATTTTTTACAATCTAATCAGAATACTTTCAACAAAATCAATTATTCATTCATTTCATGCAAAGTATATAAATATACTACTATTCAATCCACACCTAAGACTGATTTCCCTGAGTATTGCAGCCAAAGTCTTCTTGACTAGCTCCGTGTTTGCTGACCAATTTAATAGTTCTATACGTATTGTGTCGAAAATCGTACACAAACATATCCGTGTCTTTATTTTGGGAGTTAACACTAGCTTATAAGTTTGTATTAAATTTGACCAGTTAATTTTTAGTTGATCTGACGATATCACACAATTGCTAGAACTTACTAATGAATGACGTTCCACGAGTAATATAATGACTATGTTTTAATACTTTAGAAACAATACGGTTTGCAGTTTAGCCCCTTCTCCACCCCACCCCACCCCACCCCAATCCACCCAACAAAAACCTTTTAAAAAAACCACCCACATATTTTTATATTTTTTAAGGATGCTATGGTATATTATATCAGTTTTAGTCTTCCTCAAACGAGAGGACTGGTTCCGAATATCACTGACCTTGATATACGTGAATATTACGAATTCCATGACGGTTCTGCCATATATATATATATATATATATATATATATATATATATATATATATATATATATATATATATATATATATATATATTACAAAGGATGCAGAAGAAGAAGACTCAGTAAAGAAAATTAAAGTAGCACGTTTATCTCAGAAGTTGCATACAACGCTATTCCATTACCTGAATGGATGCAAACAAAATTTAAAAAATGTGATGTTAAAAAAGTATCATGTTAGGTCACATATGATGACATTATTGCGCTTTGATCCCATCCGATTTACTATCTGACACTCGTTGCCACTCGGATTACGAAAAAGAATATATAAGTAGATATTCAATATATATATATATATATATATATATATATATATATATATATATATATACATGTATGTGCGTGCGTATGTGCGTGTATGTTGCCTGCTTATTTCTTTTACATGCACTTTTTACACTGCTACTCTTTATTAATTTTTAAGGGATTCAGTAGATGTCTTTATTATCAGAATCAAACTTACAAAAAAGTATCCTCATTCCGTTTTCTCAATGTCTCTATTCTCCAGTGCCCGGTGCATTTTGGAAATCCAGCATTAAGTGGATTCAGATTAGAGAATTCATACAAGCAAGAAACGTGGATCTTACAAACAAGGAGCAATTTGTTGCGCCGTATCTTGTAGTCCTATCATCAAATGGCTCTCGTGACCATCAACCGTGGAAACTGGATAGAAGCCGACATATATAAGCACCTATTTTGCATAATCATACAGCTTTAATGGTGGTCACATAAAAAGATTGATTGGTACCATTAAAGAAAACAAATATAAACGCTAATCATATTCCACGTAAAATAGTTTTCCATCGAATTTTAGCTACATTTTATTGAAATATTGTTGTATATGAACGAAAACAACATACCTGTCTGACCAAGGTCTGCGCCTACGACTCTACCAGCCGGTTTCTTCACATTTTCATAATGTGGACAATTTAGGATAGTTATTCCCTCTGTAATTTGAAGAAAATCTTCAGAAAATTACCTGGATTGAACAGAAAAAGAAGTAGAAGACGGTGAAGACAATGATGATTATGACGACGACGATGATGATGACGACGACGATGATTGTATATCTATATATACAATAATGATAGTGATTTGAAGCTAATTTGTATTTAAAAGAACATAAGATAAAGGGCCTTATAAAATAAAAATAAACATTAAAATGAGTATGATTATGGCGCAGAATAAGGACACAAACATAATACTGTACTTCAAACATGCTACATCATGCTTTTTTAAGTATCTTAATATTAATATCTTACCAGTGGCCCTAGAAAGTCGGTGCTTTCTCTCCAGAAACTGCAAGATAGAGAGATAGAATGAGAGAGAGAGAGAGAGAGAGAGTGTGTGTTGTTAACTATCTTTTAATGACTTAAAGAATTAAATATACTATTTGAAATGATATAAAATTCAACAAAATATATTTTTATAAGTTTAACAAGCTTTAAATAGTTTCAATACTATTTCATTGAACAAAACATCTTTAGTATTGAATGTCAATTTACCCCAATTTAGAGTATAAGGTCAAGTAAAGGGGCAGTAATACATGTATCTATGGTTTGTTCTTGAATGTTTTGAATTAAAGCAAACAGCGCAAGCTTATGATAGGATATTGGTCTCAACATTATGTTCGTTTTCTTTCTTCTTCATTTATCTGCATTTCCATCTTGAAAGAAAATGTACAGACATGTTCTTTCCTTTAAGCTTGCGATTATTTTCCTCTGTTCAAGGAGTTGCCCTATTTCTACCTATGGTTTCAAAAATGCAAGTACTCATGCGTTGTCATCTTTGTAGATACAAAGAATTGCTCAGAGTTTTATCACTATATTTTTTCTTTTCTTTTTGGAAAAATTAAAAATAGAAAATAATGTTACATATTTTTGATCCGTCACGAGCAGTGCAACCCATGAACATTGGACTAATGAGCATTATTTGATACGAACTTACCTGGAAAGCAAATAAAATTAATCTGATGTTTTATACGTTTCTTTGTAATATCGATTGTGGTCAGGTATACAAAGTCATTAGAGATCTAATTTACGGACAGACCGTGCAGAAATTATACAGAACTATTGCTGAGTTTTGAGTGCAAATATAAAATCAGAGTTCATAGTTTGTTATCGTCGACGTTTTGACAGAAGTCTTTATTCTGTGTTCAGTGAATGAACATTTTGAGCAAAGCTCTTTGTATAAAGTCCTTCTACTCACTATCGATCGTAAAGAGACATAAAAATAGATTGTTTGGTGCTATGATGCAACATGGAACACATCACACACGGGTATTTATTTAGAATGGTAGGTATAAGCTAAGATTCACAATATTTTTGTCTGTAACATTGAATCAAAGCAGAGGCAGAAAACATGTTCTGTGTATTCTGCGATGACTTTTTCTCCAGTATTCAGATTGTACGTTTCAAGTCCATGCTTGGTAGCCATTCAAAAAGTCTCTTTTTTTGAGTATAAATGGTAAATTGTAATTCTACTCAGATTTAATGACACATAAAGAGTCTGTCACAACATATTTTATGATAACAAGACATAAAATCTTCAAAATAGGGTTTACAGCTTTTCTGTATGTATAATATTGCTAAAAATGCCTAGCTTATACACGTGAGAACATATACTCTGTATAGAGTTATTAAAATAAAATACATGATCACTAAATCAAATTCATATTTGTATTTTATTTTCCTTATAAACTAGATAATCCGTGAAGAGCAGTGTTGATTTGCTACGGAACAGTGTCGATAGTAATAGGAGGATGATACTTACAGGTACTGTCAAACAGCAGAACTATGTTTGCTTGGTTCCCAAGCAAAGGTTACGCCTAATTACGAGATACCTGCTGAATAGCAGTTTAGCATTGATCAACCTATTTAACGAATTTATTGATTAATCCAACATAAAAGATACAGTCTTTAAAACAACATGTGTTTTAAACATACCACTATTAATAGAATGACCAATTGGCTGAATCTTTTCATATTTTTAAATAATAAGATACACATGGAAATTACACGGTAGTTCATTTATCAGTGAATAAATGTATTTAAAACGTAGTATTTGTTTTAATATATAGCATTTGCCTTCGTTTGTACAAAACATTGAGAAATCTACATATAGGCATGTATCTATCTATTAGATACTAATCTGTCAAAACAAGACATATCATACCAAAAGCACAAGGAGTCTTATGGAAACGGATTGATAGTTTCTCTGTAAATATAACAAATGCAAATGTGCATTGACTTTTCCACATGCACACACGTACAGACAGATAGACAGAGACAGAGAGAGAGAGAGACGAAAAGGGGAGAGTAAAAATATTAGAATACCTGATGTACGAAACGCTTCACTTGTAAACTGTCTTTGGTACAGCATTTTTCGCCATCAGTGTTTTTCTCAAAGTCTCTAAGCAGGTCCTCATCGTCAATAGGATGCACTGACACGTGTTGACACTGGAAGCAAAATTGCTGAAGGTTTTGAATTTGAGCAGATGAGTTGGATGGTGTTGCGTATTTCCAGTATCGCAATGTCAATGACAGCGCGATAACCAATACAATAAAAAGAACGCACTGAAGAAAGAAATACCATCTCCAGGTTCCCTCCTTAACCTGAACACTGTAACAAGCTCAACACGACCTGCTTTTCATCTCAGTGTAATGCACGACCTGGAAGGACCCAATTGATGCTCAGTTAAGACTGTCCCATTGGTCTCAATGTTAACTTACAGCCACGCTTTCCTTTTCCGGCAAGTTGCTGAGAGTTTTTGATAAACTGCTATACAATAACCAAAAGTCTTAATATTGTGTACACTGGGCGGTCACATTGTTGTCTAGGCTAGATATTCGGTATCAGTTTAAGACGAGATATTGTTGTTGCCTCCGCTCGACTGATTACGAATAAAACAAGAACTAAAACTGATAAACTACTAGAAACTCCACTACTTTCAATTTGATTCAGTACTAACGATAGGATAAATAGGTCTTACTCAGACAGCTTTGTTGGGACACTTCCCTTACCCACCCACCGACTACCACCACCACCATATTCGGGCTCACATTAGCGGACCCAAGGTGACTTTGCTTAGCACCATCATTGACACGAGATCACAAATATTGGTCACAGACAATAAACAGCGACTGAAAATAAGATTGTAGTAAACAAAATCTTTTGGGGGTAATTTCGACCGCAAAGAAATGGATAATTCCATCCGCAACACATGACTAAGTCCGACCAGGGGAGTATAATTCAGACCAACGTGTGGTGGATTCCAACTAATAACACGCATACTTTCGGATAGCATAAGGGTAATACCAAACACCCATTTTAAAAATCTCATCGTCATACTTCTAATTTCCACTATTTTATTACTTTCCGATTAATGTTTGGATAAAAAAATATTAATAGTTACAGAAGCATATTGTATAGGTGTGTACAACACCCATATAAACAAAGACAGTCTATACTATTTTCGTCTAAGGCTAGAATTAAGTACATACAAAATACATATGTAAACCCAGGTTTTTTTTTTTTTTTTTATTCCACACGAAATATTAGTAATAATAAATAAATATATACAAATACTAAGAAACAAAATAAATAAATAATTAAATAAAATTATTAATTAATAAATAAATCGGTTTCTTTCCAAGACAGAAAAATATGCCTATTATCAGATCCGGTTTGGACAATTTTTTATGCAGTGTGTGTGTACTTTTTGTCTGTCAGTATATCAAATACGTACAAAACGTTTGTCATCTGTTCGTTTTCCCAGTGGACGTCTAATAACTTATACATAACATAAAGACAGAAAAAGCATTCTCCACGCATATAACAAATACAGACTTACCCCCTAACCGCCATTATGGTACATAGTTTAACGATACAAATTATTTTGATGATAGACAAAAGTAACCAAAATCGGTCATTCAAACGATAGAATCTTATAGAATATGTATAATTCTTTTGAGAGATTACCTTTAAGGAGTCGGATAAAGACACTGAAACGAAGACTAGAAGTTTGGTCAGCCTGTATTGCCCACTATTGTAGTAAGTTCGAACTTGGCTATTATCAGCGATTTTCTGAGTAATATACAATGCATATATTAAGTAAATGGTTTAGTCTTTTATATTTCTATTCTCAAAGACATTACTTGCATATGTTTGGTTTAGAATGACTAAACAACAGTCGATATTATCTACGAAGCTTAGAGTACCACGTCCCCAGCATCTCACCCCTCCAAGACTGAGGAAGCAATATATAACCAGAATGTAGTTAACCGATTACACAGCTCACTTCTACAAAATGTTGGTAGTCTCCAGTAGCCACTGCAAACGTGAATGATTATGCAGAAAAAAATTCAAACAAAAGTGATCTTGACAATGGAATGTTGGTCAGGCCTAACAGGGTATACCTGACATAACAATTACTTTATATGATATCAAAGCAGAGATACTATCATGAGTTTATTAAAGCCATACATTTTTTTTTGTCATTCCTTTTTATCGTATTTTAAAAATCAGTGTTGCTAAACTCTGCTCTTGAAGTTTTTACTACTCATTGGAGCAATATTTTACTGGATGAAAATTATAGGCTCAGATAGTTCTTTGAGTGGCGTCGAGTGTAACCACTATTAGAAATGTATTGTATGAAACGGTAATTATCTGATTAGCCACAACAGCTGAGGTCTCACATGAAATGCAGGCAGTCTACTCATCTAATTCCTATATTCATTCACATGTATAATACAGGATTAACCTGCTGAGGGTCATTCAGATGGAAAATTTACCATTGAATAAACATATTAAATCATACTTGCAACTGCACTAGTCGTAAATGGCTGTAATATAGCGTAGGCAAATTTATGTGGTCATGAGTTAAATGCAAATACTTAATCTATGTCAATAAAGCATCCGATGTAGGTCACATGTACATATTTTGATTATAACGGTGTACAACTATAAGAGATACATCCACTTATAAAGTTTAGGAATTCGAACATAAAACGCACCCAAAAATGAATGTTATTATCTTAAAACATTTAAACGAAGTCACTGAAGCGAGAAATGTAGATCACATTGACCTACTTCTTGTAATAAGAGTATAGTACTTATCAAGATGCATCCCTTCACCAATAGTTATGATACTAGATAGGATGGTATACATATAGCATGCCAAAAACACGTGGCAGTGATTTGAACGTAAACAAATAACGACCAAAGCCAGTGCTGTTGTTCCTCCTTTGAGTTCAAAGATGACCATGATATCACTAACTGGTTTGATTTCAGTTTGCACGTGAGTGGCCAATTTGTGCTCTGGCCTGTCTGTTGCACACTGAACAGGAGATGTCGCTTGGTGCTGCTTGATAAATAGAAGACCGGCTGCACTTCAGTGATTTACACTGCTTGCACTTCTGCACTGCCTCTACAATTCTCCTCAGCTCATAGCCTGTAGCTCCAGTATGGATGTGACTGTGCTAGGTGGAGCGATCCTGCGCGAGATCTTTCGAAGATTCAGTGTAAATGTTGAAGTGTTTCAAGGGTGACTGAAGTGAATCTTTGAAGCATTTCTTCTGACCTCACTGAGATCGCTTTTCCACTTTCGCCGTAGATCTTATTTGGTAATCACTCGTCTAACATCCTGGAGACGTGTCCAGACCATTTCATCTGTGATTTCATCAGCAGAGTGTGGATGTTTGGAATTCCTGCAGATGTGAGAACCTCAGTGTCTGGGACCTTTTTCTGCCATCTTATCCTTGTCAGTTTCCTCAGGCAGCCCATGCAAAAATGGTTCACCTTCTTGGTATGTCGTCTGTACACCGTCCAGGTTTTGCATGCATACAGCGGGGTAGGCGACACAATGACTATGTAGACCTTCATTATGTCTTGCAGACTGATGCCTCTGCGTTCCCATACCTTTGCGCGTAGTCTGCCAAAGGTCATACTCGTTTGGCACGTGGCAATGTACTGCCAAGATAGGTGAACTTGTCCACTGCCTGGAGGGTTTGGCCATTCAGTGATGGTAGGCTCTTCTAGCGCAGGTTGGCGCAAATGTCACAAGCTGAAGACAAAAGACCCATAATCTGTTGCATTTAAGACGCTGATTTGATATTCAGGGAACAGTCGTCAGCAAATAGGAGATCACGAACAGTTACTAGTTGTAACTTCGTCTTCGTCCGTAGTCTCCTCAGATTGAAGAGCTTGCCATCAATCCAGTACCTGATGTAGATCCCATTATCATAGCCACGGAAGGCATCTATGAGCATGGCAGACAGCATCATACTGAATAGGGTTGGGGCCAACACGAAGTCTTGCTTGACTCCATTGGTGACTGGGAATGGTCAAGATGACTCACAATCGTCTACGACGCGAGCAAGCATGCAATAATGGAATTGCCGAACCATTTCGACCAATTTATTTTCGCAACAACATTTTTGCCATGATATTCCAGAGGCCCACACGACTGACCATGTCAAAGACTTTCGTCAGATCGGCGATAGTCGAGTACAAGTTGCAGTTCTATTCCTACCATTTATCCAGGAGCTGACGAGCTGTACACACCATGTCTATGGTCTAATGCCCTTTCCAGAAGCCACACTGACTCACAGACAGGACCCTTTAAACGATGTGACGCACAAGACAATTAACACAATTCGGGCGAGAATGTTGCAATCTGTTCACAGCAAGAAGATGATCCGATGGTTGTTGCAGGATTGTTTGTTGCTTTTATGCTTGTACAAGTGGAAGATGGACGCATTCTTATACTCCTAGGTATAGTGCATTTAGTCTACATTGAAGAGTTCAGTCAGTTTATGTGCCAAGTGCGAGTCTCAGGCTTTTGTAGATTTTATTGGTATAGCTTCTGATCTAGGTACAGTGCCGCTTGACAACAGATCAATTGCTTTCTCAACTTCAGTCAGCGTTGGAGGATCAGTAAGACATACATTGATTTCCATCTGGGGCAGTCTACCAGTTGCCTTTGCTCTGATAGATAATTATTGATTGAAGATGTTGTTGAAGTGTTCTGCCTATCTTTGTAGCATCCTTTCTTTGTCAGTGAGTAGTTTGGTGCCATCAGCACTCAGCATTAAAAGATGTACCTGATGACTGTGGCCAGTAGATTGTCTTCAAAGCATCATTGAAGTACTTCATGTCATTCCTGTCTGCGTAGGACTGAATCTCACCTGCCTTGATCAGCCATGACTCTTGCAACTGAGTATGCATTGTACCGTCCTCTTGATGTTGTTGAAGGTTGCATTTTTGGATGATGAAGTGCTGCCCTCTAAACATATTGTTTTGGAGCCGATGTTTCTAATTCAGTAGTCTCCGTATTCTCATCAAACCCGTCTTGATGTTAACGTGTAGCGTGTCTGAAGGATGCTCAGTTTTTCTATGAGTTCGCATACATTGTTTGGAGTTGGCTGAACAGTTCCTCAACAAACAACTGTTTCACATTCTCTTGTTTCAATTTAGTGCATTTCTTCACACATGCACACACATATATCCTAAAATACTGCTTGCTATTATCCGAAATGTAAGGTCAAATCCAAAATGCTTTAAAGACATTAAATTCAGTCGATCTGTCTTGAAGTTCTAGCTGTATTAACTTAAACAAAATGGGTCTGTAATATACCGTACTTCCGTGGAGTGCACAAAAAAGGATCGTTTTCAAATGTAATATAAAATATACAATGTCTGCCACATAGGAAATGTAAATACAGTGCTTCATTTTTCTCCAAAACTGTAAGGAAAAAAGGAAATTTTTTACAATGGTCAGTTAAAAAGGGATTGTTGAACAGAAGGACATATCAGCTTCAAGCTAGCAGTGTAAGCCATCTGTTGAACTTGAACTTTGGTAAAGAGCTTATTTTTTCTTTTTTAATTTACTAACCTTTTGAATGTGACAAATACTAGATAACAGTAATAAAGATGTGGGATTGGGGTTATTTTAACAGCACTTTTAGCACATTTTTGGCAATATCAAACAAGCGATAACCGCCTAGGCCAGCCCTAGTCGACTGCTTTGGTGCTTCCTTGGGAAAGGCATTTAGCTCACATTTCATTGGCATGATATGGTCAATAATGTGTTAAAAGTGCCGTTAAAAGCAACAATAACAGCAAACAAAAAAATTATGTCCGTGTATCTAACAGGGCTTACATATCTCCGACAAACACTAAATTGAACACTCAGTATCTTGCATAATATTGTAATAAATGTGGGTATGTTCCATTTGTATTTACGTCTCCATTTATAGGTTCGTTAGATTTTAGTGATTAGTGGTTTGATTATGGGAAGTCGGCGTTGGGAAACCATTTCCCAGCCCGAGTAATTAGCCAATTTCTAGGAACAGACGTCATACCTACAGTTGTTAAGAGACTTTGCAGTGGCATAAATTTGTTTCGTCGTTTGAGATGGGGTCAGACTAGTATAAGTAGCATAAATGAACATAGAACCAAGTAGTTCCTATCTTAATTCAGAGGTGTTGATTGATTGTGCCTTTTGGTGGGAGATATTCGTGACAAGAACCACTGTTTTGTGCCATGGAATAATTGGGAAGAGGTCATCCCTTTTTTTTTGGAGATTCCTTTCATTGTAATAGCTCGTGGAAGTGCACGTGAGGAATGTGGTTCAGACTGTTGTTTTTATTGACCCAGAGATTAAATCGGAAAATAGTTCCCTGTATTGGGTATTTGAATTGTGTTATGTACTTCATGCCATGGCATGCTAACAAGGGAAAGCCATCCAATTGTGAAGTTATAGTTGTGACATTGTGGTCATTTATTTATTAATAAAGAGAAAAATTGTTTCTATTCTTGGCGCGTTACAAGAACTTCCAGTTGACTGCGAATGTAGTCGGGAAGTCCTTGGAAATATGAGAAAACAAGAGACTTCAAGCCCAACAGAACGCAGGTGTTGATTCGCTCTGTAGAGGAACCCCTGTGCGTGTTACAATATGTTCGTGCGGGTGCATGAATAAAATGCATGTACCTCTATTTGGATAAAATATGTATGTTTAAGAAATATCGGTATTTCAGCTTTCCACCAGTCCTGAAAAAGCTACCATATTTGTTACAGTACATAATCATATATGATTTTTATGCCCTTTTGATCACATAAGCACAATTCTTCATGTTCCCTGACTGACTGACTCCCTCTGTCTCTCAGTAAAAATAAAACATAGGTGATCGGTGCTATTTAACACCTCCTTTTGCAAGGGTTTTAAGTTTAACGATGGAATCATGTTGTCGACAATGATGATTAGTATTATTTTTATGAACAAGTTCTAAAGCTTCGTCCTATTAATTAAGAATTTATTTTTAGTACCGTTGATTACATGGAATGGGTGTGGTGTTGGATATTGGTAATGTTTGCACTCTGCACATTATAATGAAGGTTTAGATTTGTTTAGTTATGAACAGACCTCAAGTGGTCCTTATTACAGGAAACCAACACTACTTGCACGGGAAAGATGATCCTTAATGTACGGTATTTATCTCTCAAGTAGTATATGTACATAATTTGAAATGGAGCATTTCTTTGTCGCAAGGCAAGTATGTCGACCCATGGTTGATAGAGATACGTGAATTGGGATACTAGTATTTGTTTCGTTTGATTTTATTGATCCAATGTATAGTCCTTGTAATGTCACATATGAAACCTAAATCATAATGGCTTGCTTTTAAGATAAGATATATACTACAAAGCAGCAAGGAAAACAAGTCCCCGTATTTTCGAAACTTATTAAGCAAGAAACTGAAGAATAAGCTCAAAAAATCCCAAGTCAGATATTAAACGTGGAGGAAATAAATGAAATCGAAATTTCAGCGCTATGTCTGAAACTATTATATAAATCACGGTTCAGCGATATATCGTGTGCTATTTTGTCTTCTAGTTATAAAGATTAATATGAGAAACTAGTGTGACTGTTCCACAACAGAAATACTTTTGAGATACAATTTATAACATTTTACGTTATTATGAGCCGTTGTATTCAAAACTAAATATACAAAGAATACTTCACGTAAAGCTAGTGTTTGTTTTTCTTCTTATCTTCTTGTGCGAGCACATTTATAGGGGCAGAAACGAAATGCGGTGCACACAGATCTCCAGTGCGAGATGACACTGCTTCCTGAACGAGGAAACGTGAAGTATGAAATCGATAAATACGTATCCTTACGACACCAGTCTTAAAACTTGACAGGTATAGAAAGGTTTTCGACGAGGAAGACGAAATAAATTCACATGGCTCAACCCAGTATTAAATCGTTCAAAGGCTTAAGGCTTGTGTGTGTGTGTGTGTGTGTGTGTGTGTGTGTGTGTGTGTGTGTGTGTGTGTGTGTGTGTTACCATGAAATTACGCAAAACTGTTGTAAAAAGAACATATTTCATACGAGAAATCAGAAGCCTCTAGAAAGGTCTCATACTCAATTATATATGCTAACAACATTAAACAATGTTTCAAAAGCACACAGTTTTTTATTTTACCAGTGAGTATCTTATTTTTGCAACGGAACTTAAAACAGTTTCATGTTTAATTGTAGCTTTAAGTTATTCAGCATGGGTTACAATGGTTTATTTGTGGTCATTCTGTTAACAAATTTAAACCTTATGTTATGCAACTTTATACCAGAAAAATAATAATAATACATGTCATTTTAAATTAAGTCAATAGTTCATGGATACACAGTATCAATAAGATATACATGGAAAGGAAAGAGGGAACATTGACCTATCTTCTTTGATATTGTTTAAACACACGGTTTCCATGGCAACCAGCACGTGAACACAATGCTTATGTGAAAAATGAAATTCAACCACCTCATGCTTGTAATATACATCATAGGAAGAAAATTGGAGAGAAGTCCGTTGTCCTTAAAAAAAGACACGGAACTATAATCAGCGCCTATCCACCCTCAATGACCAGCTTTTGCCATCTGCCTTCACAGCCGGAGGGGTGAGCATATCTGCTCGGTTGCCTAATCTGCCAGAGAGGACTTTCCAGAGGGAGCCAGGTGTAGCTGTCCGCTCCTGGTCAACAGTCACAGGTAGTACCGTCTACTTTTACTTACGCTAGCAGGCACAGCCTGATTTGACACTGAAACAAAGCCAGTGCACTGTACCAAACCAAGTACAAGATTAAATATAAATCACAATGAGCTACTTTTGTTGTAAGGGTGTGGTACTAACAGAGCTGGATATCATCATTAATTTCACAATTCAAGCATGAATAATGCCTGAGAAATCAACATCAAATATAAAACATACCTGAGTCAGTGAAGCTTATAATATGGACCATAATGACCAACTTCTGAGAGAGTAGTTCTCATCAAAACGCTCACCCTCACCAAATGTCAGGATTTTAAATAGGATAGTATGCGCATAGAATGCTGCGAGCCTTTGTGGTCATGAGCTAAGCGCAAAAACCTATTTTAAGCTAATAAAATGTGAAATGTAGGTCACATTGACTTTCTTTTGTTGGAAGAAATGGTAGCAATGGAGATGCATACAGCTATCTAGTGTTCTGACTCTAGCATGAACGCCATTATGAGAAAGAAATTTAAAACAAAAAATGTAACCCATGTTAGTGAAGCGTGCAATATGGGTATCGTGACCTACTTTTGTAATGAGGGTGTAGTACACATCAAGATGCTATCCACTCATTAAGTTCCATGATTCTAAGTATATAAGTATGTATACAGAGTGCAACAATATTTGGTTATGAGCTATACGAAGACACTTAACCAATTCAAGTAAAATGTGAAATGTATGTCACAGTAATCTTCTTTTGTCGGAAGGGTGTGGTACTAATAGAGATGCATACACTCATCTAGCTTGATGATTCTAGCATAAACAGAGCTTAAAAAATAAACTTGAAGCACACAATTTAACTAAAGTCAGTAAATCGTGAAATACATTTTAATAATGCGTCTACTTACTATACTCGGTTTAGTAACGAGGGTGTAGGACTCATCAAGATGCACCCTCTTAGCAAGTTTCATGATTGCAGGTACAACAGTATGTATAGAGGTGCAAAAATCCTGAACAAAACGCAAAACATAACAAAGAATTTACAACTAATGTACATATATGTGTACATATATGAGCTAAGTCAATCCCGCCGTAACCCCGTTCCCCATGGGATAGGTGTTATGAATCCCACTCCCACTAGGACATAGGAAGAAAGAATGGTTGATACGCAGAGCGGTAGTACATATGTATATGTTTTTATATGTGCGGACTCTTGGAGTAGTACAATAGCTATTCTCTTCTTCGTAAGGGTGATCTAAAAATATAAGAATGCACACGAAAGTGTCGGCTGTTAAATAATGACAGGTAAGGAAAAGCCTGATAGTATGTACATTAGTAACCGGCTAGATGGCCTATTTTTGTTGGGACTGACAGACTGGAAACGAACTGCCTAGAGAAGCCAGTAAATGACTTCGTATAGGTTGGTGTACATTTGTGGAGTGGGTCGTTGATAGTGGGGCACAGATGCCCTTCAATGTGGACAATTTGTATTATTTTCTATTTGAATGTTTTATATCAGTAATATTGGAACGACGTTTCACGTACAAATTTAAATCCATATTTACTTGTCAGTTACATAGCAGTGTTTTAGAGGTACATTCTATCAAATAATGTTTTCATGTTACGTAATTGTCAGTTTTTGCATTATTCAGATAATTATTATTGTATCATGGTCTCGACGACATTTCTTTTGAAAAGTTCTTTATATTATTTTTGTTCTCAGCCTTACTATCGTAGCAAGATAAAATTTTGCTTGACAAATCTGTTCTACTTGTTGGTTTGTCTGAATAATATCCTGCCCATATATTTGCCGGTGCAAGGTCACATTGGTGTCTGCAGGTCTTATGATTCTCATAATGGCATTAATCCAAGTAAGTGGATACGAAATTATGTTTTATTCCAGTTGCTGTAATTGTTATTGTCATGGTAAGCAACAGTGATCGGCTTTATTGTACACAAAACTGTTCATTTTTACATCTTATGTTTTAAGTACATTTGTTATTTACATTTTACGTTTTGGCATCTGTGTATCTTTTGTGTTTGTCTAGCTATAGAAATCGCCAAAGTAGTTACACACCAATTCCGTTCTTTATCGTGTCTGTTAGTTCAAGATACAATTATATTTCTCACAAAAACGATCTCCATGAATCCAGCGTGTAGCCGATGGAAATATATATTGGTATGTATATTGAATCTATTAAGTGCGAGTAACCTTGTCCATGTAGTAAGTCGCATTTTAAGTTTTGGTTAGGTTGTCAACAGGATGTTGACTGATATTCCTGATGCCTAACCATAACATAACACATACATTTTTCTCTCTCTCTCTCTCTCTCTCTCTCTCTCTCTCTCTCTCTCTCTCTCTCTCTCTCTCTCTCTTATAATATTAATCCATGAAAAACGGGGTTATAAGTAATTTGTATTATAACAACAAAGCCCTGTGCAAGTGCTAAGAGTTTTGCCCTAAAACCTGACAGGAAAAGATGTACTGTATTGACTATTATTCGTTTGGTACCAGTTTTCGTGGATTCCGTAGTTGCCATAAACTTCGAATATACAGACACAAAGAAAACTTATCCATCTATGAAGACAACAGAACCCCATCACAATCAAAGGCATATAGACGAATTCATAAACTGATGAAAAGTTGTTTTTTTTTTGTTGTTTTTTTATATTGCAAAAGCACGGAATTTGAAATCACATTATTATGGGGAGCTATGTAGTATGGACTTCTGTAATTGTAAAGGGAACGGCAATTTACTGTGAACCAGATATAGAGACCAATTCAAACAATACCTGTACATTGTAACTGATTGCCATCTTTAAATGAACTCTAATTTCTGTGTGTGTGTGTGAGTGTGTGTGTGTGTGTTGTACTTTATTAAATGAATAAATTGAGAAAAATATATGTTTTAGGTAGTACTTTTATTTCCACTCTTCTTAACCTACAGAAATGGGACTTACAAATATCCTTTTACATATTTTTAATCAATCACGGCTACATTTGCAAACAGAGAAAAGCGTTTGCAATCTGTAAGTCGCATATTGGTCTTGTGATATTAGGACTGCGTCAGCCTTTGCTTATTCGCTCGTTGCATGATGGGTGATACTGCTTTATGAAACATATTTTTGATATTTTATGTTGATGGAAGTAAAATCCTGAATGTCTTTAAAGCTGGCATTAAGTGTGGTACATCAAATCTTGTAACATCCATATTTAGTCAGTACTCAAAAAGTCCAGAGATTGACCATACAAATCTGGGATTCCATTCATCCATGGAGTTTACAAGTCTTAAGTTGGAGATACTAGGAATTTCCAGAAGGTCAGTGGACACGGACATGAAATGTGACTCCTATTATTTAGGGATATATGGAGGGAAGGAGACTGTTTGATTTGCTCAGATTGCATTTTGCTTGACGGTTGTCACAAAAACCTTGCGAATGGAAATCGACATTGGGGTAGATTACACATACATGTAAATACCGTGTATACCTGAGATAAAATTTGGGAACTGTCTTGATATTTTGAAATAATACACTCCTTGATGGATCGACACATTTGTCAAACCTTGATATCACAATGGAAGAAACACTACTGTTTGAAAATTAGAACCTTTATTTTAAAGATAAGAAGATAAAAAAGCCAGTGTTGTTTTGCTGGTAGTCGATAATTCATGTCAAAAATCACAGAGTAACAAGCATTAACTTTTGATAGTTTGAACGTTCTTTAAACCTTGTTTTGTTTTAGTGGCAGATCTATGTTTTCTGATAGCCGTTGAAACTAATTGTTGTTACTAATAAATTTATACTTGTCTGAGGTTTACGTAAAGGTTCTTTTATAAGATTCTTAGCCTTTCTTAAGACAGATGCTTCAATCAACCTGTGCAGGGGGGTGGGGGTGTCGGTTGGAAGGGGGTGGGGTGGCGAAGTTTAAACATTTCCGATGATTAGCTGATTGCTGGAAGAGGTAATTTTTATTATTAATATTTTTATGTAACGAACCATAGATTGTGACGAATGGAAAGTCGAACAGGAAATTTCAAACACTGGCAGACTAAATGAATTTATATCTCTTTTTCACTCTACAGATGGCGATATAAATAAATAATCAATGCTTTTAATCAAATAGAAAATTATGGAAACGTTGGTGCGTCGTTGCTTCGGGTTATGTCGTCACATCTTGGCATTGTAAAGAAACCGTCTTGCATCGAAAATAATAATTACGAAGTCTATGTAAATACTTTTGTTGTTTCATTTATGTGTATAATCTGCTTGAAATATATGAGTTTATCATACTGTTACTGTGTTACTTAGATCTATATACCCATATACTATTTTCCAATATTACACACGATTAATAACACCCAGTGACATAACGAATGATTGCATGACGATATATAACTTGAAGGTGTAATGACCAAGACAGCCGATTGTAATTTAAAGTCAATTCTTCATATTATTTTTGAGGTTCTTATTCAGTAACGTTGGTATTTATATATAATATCATCTTACATTTGAGATTATTTCAAATTAAATTTATGCAATCATTTGAATATATTAAATCTTTTGCGAGTCCCTAATCATTCAATTCGTTTCATAGATTTCAGATGAAATAAGCACTCGTGTAAGACCCTCCACTGTTGTTCATTAAATTTTTTTTTATTGAAAAACAACTTTGCTTAAAAAAAAATAATAACTTCATTTTGTCGTGCCCCAATTTAATACTTATTTTGTCTATACTACACCAGTTGGCCCCATAAAATGCGACAAGCCTGCTATCTTGACCTCTATTTCACCTTTTGGAGCTGCACATGAGAGAGATTGCTGCATCTCGTCAGTGCGTAACTATGAAAACGTTATTTCAAATGCCCTTTTGACCAACTTGGAAAATTTAGATTAGCGCTGAAATCACGAGTGTTATATATTTTGTTCTGCCACTTACCTGCAGTTTAAAGCTGGGAGGATTATGCACATAGAATAGCAAATAAAAACTTCTGTAAAATGAGCAAACTCGCACTATATTACATTTTAAACTAAAGTTTCTGTTTCTCTCGTTTATGAATAATTAAAAATATGCTAATTAGTAACAAAGAATATATAAATTCTTGAGGCCAATATTCAGATTTCAATTTTAAAGAATGATAATTTTTATGCTTACTTTCCAGACTAATATTAAAAGTCTGTTAAAAAAATGAAATAAAAAAAACCCTTAATCTTATTATTTTTAAAATACAGTAGTGTTTTTGTTTTGTTTTTTTTGGGGGGGGTGTTTTTTTGTTTTTCTTTCTTCACAAATTCAAAGCAAGAAAACTACAGTATACAAAAATAAAATAAAATTTAATAAAACAATACGTTTCTTTACAATTTAAGATACATTTAATTATCTAGGTTTTGTTCTTCGTATGCAAGTTGGTCAAGAAATAAGGTCATTGGGGTGTAAAAACCTGTCAGGAGTTAAAGCAGACACAAATCCCTGTATAGTAAGTTTCAGTTCAAAGACATAGAGTTGAAGATTCCACTTTCAGTTGACTTACCTAAAACCAACTCCAGGACGTAGTTGTAAATAACATGATTTATAATCACTTCTTGTTAAACAAAGACCGATTCTGGAAGACAGTTTTTTGTTGCATATATAAATCTCACCCTATTACCCATATGTTATCATATTTTGGGAGATATAACTTCTAGTTTAAAAAACATAATCAATGAAAACAATTTGAAGAAACTGTTATGTGCACAGAGCGTGCACAATCAGTGTGCATAATCAATGTACTCTTTGGGCTGTGTCAGAATCTCCGAGAAAAAATAATTAAAATACTTTTCTGTTTATCGAACTTGTGTGTCCTTTTGAGAAGGAAGGGAAATTAATTAAAGGGAAAACTGTTATCTGCACAACATGTATATAATTATAGAGACAAATCACACTTGTTGTGAATTAAAGCGAAGTTTTTCGGTAAGAACTATTGGTAGGGGCAGTTTTTTAAATATCGATACTTAAACGCTTATTGGGAACCATAAAGTAAAACTATCATTTGACATGTTCATTTTTAAAAGGTGCTTTTGTATACTGTCAAAAGTGATATGTGTTTTATTTTGTAGATAACTTGGCTTTTTGTAAACAAATGAATGTACTGGTCGGATTTTAGGAGCCGCAGTGGCTCAGGGGTTAGCTTTCCAGAGTCGCTACCAAAAGGCTGCGGTTTCGAATCCTGCGATTGGGTTAGCCTGGGTCGGCTACACTGGTGTGTCTCTGGACAAGGCACTTTACCCCTAGCTGCCTTGGCACTAAATAAACTACTTGTGGTGCTTTGCCACAAAAGACTAAACAGAACTAAAATGGGTCCGATTTTCGTTCAGAATGATGAGTGGAATAAACGACAGCTATAGTGTGTGTTCACATTATCAGTGTACCGGCAATACATATAAATAGCACGTAAACTCTGGAAGTTAGGATTGTCGTAATAATGTTTGTTCTGAATGGTCTCGATGTCAATATTCTATAGAGCTGGTCTATTTGCGCTTTTCTTGTTTCTTTTTTAGAGAAGTCTCGAAATATACTTCACCCATTATGGTGTAATTGACAAGATCTGAACCCAAACCAACACCAGCATTCTGCATGAATATCAGGAATAACGTTTAAAAAATTATAGTAGTTATAAAACATACATGAATAAAAGTTTACACAATTTAATTATCCGAAAGTAATCACTGCCATGTCAGACAAAGATACAGAAAACTGTAGTTTTGCTCGACCTGTATTTTAAAACTGTTTGATTCGGATAGGAACATCATCCACGCTAACTATATCCCTCTAAAACTTTGTCAAAGAAAATGACCGAATTCAAATACCGTATTAGATACGGCTGCTTCATAATACATACTAGTATTAAGTAACTGTAACCTCCACAAGGGTTTCATCTACAACTATCCTCAGTTCATTATGGCAAGTACATTGTTATTTGAATATTTTTTTATTGTGATTGACTCATTGATTGATTGATTGACCGATCGTCCTGCAATTAGGCTTTAGTGTGATATAACACGTTTAGGAATAGTCCACCGCTTAGCTGGATTTGAGCGCTCATGTCAGAAAACTGGCGTGATCGTCAATGACTAATTGTGTTGACCAAAAGAGCAATGTTTTTATTATATAATACATGTATGCGTCTTCTCTCTCTGTCTCTGTCTGTCTGTCTCTCTCTCTCTGGCATGTGCAAATTTAATGCTGAAAAAAGGAGCGAATGTTTGTGTTTACCATACTATGTATTTCGTGGTGATGTAGTATTTTTCGAGCCGCTTAGGCCGAATAAATCCACCATGAATACAACCCAGTTTCTATTGTATTTTATAGAGTGTTTTATAATCCCAACACAAAGAATACTAATATACAAAAAAGAAACCCCACAGCATATCTATTTTAACCGAATATTAAGTCCCTATATATTGCTACACCCAGATGGCTCGTGTATTACCTTGATATTATGTAATTCCAGAAGTGAAGTACAAGGGGTCAAACTGTTCTATGATAGTACATGTATGTATAGAGTTAATGGATGGGGATAATTGTCTAATACACACTTACAAACAGTTTATCCTTTTGCATTGTTTTGGCGCTATTAATGAAAAGATACACATTAATGGTACAATACTCTCGCGGTTTACTTTCATAGTCACTTTGATTATACATTTGGCAATTCATAATACCTTGTAAAGGTGCCTTGCATCGCTGATTGCTATTTTATAGGGAACGCGAAGAAATTTTTTAACAGTTGTCTGATCTTCAGAACGCCTTCTGTGTAAAACTTACTGGAAAAAGACTGTATTAGAAGGGTATTAGTAGGAATATTAATGTCTAATACAGTTCTTAATAAATTGACTTTTAAGTTATGGTATACAGGCTGATCCTATAGAACATCCTGTGCATTTTGGTTATCATAAAATCTGTTTAAATTTGGAAAAGCAAATAAAATGTAACAATACCTTATTGACATAACTGAACTCCTATACGGATTGGTGTTTTGGTGTTTATATTGTGTGTACTATTTTAATGAGATTTGGATACAAACATAATGCATGATATGTAAATCAAAGTCATCAAATCACTAACTGAAGCAGGCATATACGTATCAAAGCACATTGAATGCATACATCAGTTTATGATTGCTTGCACATATAGTTGCAAGTCTTAAGAGTGCGATGATGAAAAACACATATTGCTTCAATGAAATGCTTTCATTTGGGACTGATCATCTTCATGATAAATGTTTGACTTCTTTCTATCTATCTACTGAAGTGCTATGCGGGTAACGTCCAAATTCGGTTTGTCGTAATTCCATGTCACTATAACAGGATCCGTTATGAGATGCACAACCGTTCTGTCCTGTTTTGAACACTAAGTAGGCAAATGATGTAATAGGGTCAGATATAGTTCACTGAATAATAGAATTGTTGCATATCAAGGTCGTTTGTTCAATAGCATCAGATGCGTAAAACCTCGCCGCAAACAGGGCGTTTTAACGTTACATTCGGGTCGGATAACAACTATGCAAGGAATTTATACGTATTATCAATATCAGTTTCACGTACTTCTTTCGTATGACGTGTCGTAGATTTATTTGCCTGTATGTAAAGCACGAGTGTATCCCATCACTATTGACTCACATGCATGAAATATTAATACAAAATACCAGGGCCGTTATATGCACCAGCCTTTCTTCTTCTAGTTTAGCTTTTGGTATTTGATGTTTAGATCTAAAAGGAGCTAATAATTTTTGGAAACATAGTTTTTTGATAGCGCAGATCTCTCTACAGGTTTTCCACCGGGCAATCGAGGACATGGTTTCGGGCGTGTGTATCGCCAGCTTTGGAGGAACGATAGACTCCAAAATCGCGAACAAGCACCAAGCGTGTAAACGGGGACCTTCCTACAAATCGTGTTTTTACATTGTTCTGGGCTAAAATTGTTGATAGAAGCAAGATTGTACCCTTTTACGCACCGAGGACGTTCTCGGTTGGAGGTGTGTCCTCAGTACGTTGGTGTGTAATCTCATGAATGTCCTCGATTTAGACCAAATTCACACACACACACACACACACACACACACACACTTTATTTCACATACAAAAGAGAACATCTGCAGAAGTTTCACAACTCTTGTATGTATGCCACTGTTAATAATTTACATTTTACGCATACTGCGTTTAGAGAAAGTAATGTTCGACATATTCGCGACTACACGCACTCACACAGGTGTCGCAGCCAATTTTTTGCAACTTTACACTCCAATGAATATAAGGGTCCAACTATTGATTATAAGGGTCCAACTATTTAATTTTCGCTCGCGGGGGGGGGGGGAGGAGGAGTAAGGAGGGCGCGGGGATTTTCTTTCAAGCGGGGATATTTTTGTTCTTTTCTCACGATTATTTATTTTGTCAACTAATACATGGATAAAACAATGATTTGTTTTGCTATAAATCAGATCAAGAATGTTTTGTCAAGCAATTTCAGAAACAAAATAATTTCATTTCTCAAAACAAATCTCAGGCCCTCCCCTCCCCCCCAAACAAAATAAGAATAAAAACATAAATAATTAATGCTTGGTCCCTAAACAGCATGCATCAGTTTTCACTCTTAGAAGATGTAAATGTAAACTTTAGCATTTCTATGCGTAATAAATAAGAAAATAACATTTGTGGGAAATATAGCACATCTCAGCAATCGATAGGATGTAAACTGTCTATTTTACAACCAGCATCTTATAACAAGTACTCTCGGACAGCACAGCTAGTGGAGATCTTTTGAGGTATAGGCAACCGGAGAACCAGAATCCAGTGGCGATTGATGGTATAAAAGGAACCCTGCACATGGCGGTAGACGACAAAATGCAAAAGAGAACCAGACACACGTAATGTAGGTATAAAATTTCATTGAAAATGAAGATCAACTTGGTTTATTATTCAAGCTTGAAGTATATTTGATTTACTTGACAAAACTTTTATTCGAACAGGTTAGTTTTAAAGGAAAATAAGTTGTTGATAATACTATGATCTCTTTGACTCTTTGTGTATATCTGCCTGCTTGTCTGTATGTGTATGTATCTACCTGTCTGAATTGAACTTTACTCTCTAAGTTTATATTTCATGTATACCTATATGATCTGTGTTAACGTTTTGTAAGTATTTACATGAGTCTACTGGAAAGGTTGTCTCGTCGAGAGGTTATATTGTTTCCAAAATTGCTCACTAAAATTATAAAAAGATCTAATTACAATATTCTTTAAAATTACCAAGCCTGAATTTAGCACTAATATTTTAATCTAAGTTAAATAGGGGCATGATGAATAATTAATATAGATGAATACATCGGAGTCAGATGCGATTATAATCGAAAATGTCATATCTATTTGTAAATATTTGCAGTGGTTGAAGCTGAGTGTACATTATTTGTTAATCGTATCGCCAGCCTCGATCTTGCCAACCACTCTCATTCAACACGATTTGTCTTGGTTTCGTGACCTACATTTTAACGAGTGCGATAAATGCAAAATGATTGGTAGATACAATGAAGGATACATTATTTCACCACTCTGTAAATACAATAAAGGATACATTATTGCACCACTCTGTAAATACAATAAAGAATACATTATTGCACCACTCTGTAAATACAATGAAGGATACATTATTTCACCACTCTGTAAATACAATAAAGGATACATTATTGCACCACTCTGTAAATACAATAAAGAATACATTATTGCACCACTCTGTAAATACAATAAAGGATACATTATTGCACCACTCTGTAAATACAATGAAGGATACATTATTGCACCACTCAGTAAATAAATAAAAACAACGACATGTTTGCTCTACATTCACTGTCCTTTACCCGCTAGCGGGCGCTAGATAAAGATATAAGTGCGATATTTGGACTCTTGAAAATTGTATATCTTTTAAATATTTATATTTATGCACATTCATACGGAAGACACGCTTATTTAAAAACAGATATCAAGCTATTTCTTTATGAGTTCGGCAGAGTTATGAACCTATTTTCACAGAAACTAACAAAATGGGCTTTCAACATAATGTACTTTTTACACTAGCTAGATATAGCCCCCTCATCTTTGAAACCAACATGTTTGACAATTTGGAGCTTAATTATTGGACATAGAGTCGATTATTTGAAAAAGGAGAAACGTAAAGAAATTGATCGCGAAACATTAGATCGCAATCCTTTTTTTCGACCTATTATACGCTTTAACACAGTATCGGTTTCTTATACACTTATACTCACACTTCGACCAACTATTTGAGTGTCGGTTATATATATATATATATATATATATATATATATATATATATATATATAATGAAAACAAACTAACGTATTTAACAAGCATGATGGTCTGAACGTGTTTTACCGGTTTCTCGAGATTTTAGCTTTCTTTCCAACATTCACAAATCCCAAAACCAGAGATGACAAATCCTGCTAATTACCATGATATTTTATATAACATTAATGAGTGGTTTTGAAAATGTTGCCACTTTAACAATTCATGAAGACCGAATAAAAGCGCGAAGTTATATCATAGCATAACATGCTAAATAGTGAAATTATTCGACGTGCCGGCCCATCATTGAACAAACACGCCTTATAGTCAGATAAGCCTAATACCTAAACGGAGCCGGGCTTTAGCGGTCCATTTGCCTTTTTAATAATCAACGATTGGCTGGACGCTGATGATCAGGTAGATAAAGCATGGTGATTATCAACTGTACATTAGACAAATCATTCTGCTATTGAGGAGACGTTTGCTACATATCTACATGTGCACACTTGTGCGTATTGTCTACGTCATTTATTTAATATGCCCTGTATTTTATGTGACATGCAAAATGCTTTTGATTGTAACATTTGCTTTTACTGAATATGACTGCATTATTATTCGGTCGCTTGTGTCACAAAATGTCCAAATATACGTCAAACACGCCATTGTGTGTCGTTGGAAGGAGAGTTTGTGGGATAATATCAGACAAATTACTAATTTCAAAGATAATCTTCTACGGACATGTGTATTGAAAGCTACAAATGAGTTGACATGGGCTCTAAAACGCTTTTCTGACAGATAGTTGAAAATACATACAATGTGAAGCTTTGTCGACACATTCCAATAATACACCTATTGGACAATTCTTAAGCATATTAAATCTATAACGTGTGTTTGAATCTAGTCATGAAGGTAGGTTACACTTTTGATTCTGGTCACTAGTAGACAGAATGTTTAATAGCATTTGAGTTCAAGGCCAAGCATGTTGACAGTTAGACTGATATTTACTCATTTTATTGCTTCATATCCTGTTGATATAGTGAAAATGTGTATAAATAGGGATTTGGTACATAAATAATTCATTCCTGTTTTGGACCAGTCTGTGGGAATCATGTTGTGATCAGATTTTACATTGTGCCGATGACATCAGATATAATTCGAGATTAATTCTTTATTTAATATATATTCATTGGAATTACTAAAGTGCTCATTGACTTTTGAATTAATTCATTATTTTAGACTTTTTTTAAACTCATTCAAAGACATTCGGGATTGTATTATTGTGTGATATCAGGACATTGAACACTATTCGAACTCATTCGGAACATTCTATATTTTTGGACTTGTGATTAGGACATTTAGGATTATTTGGAATTGTATTCACATTATCTTTTGAATTTCACTTTGTACTATAAGGAAATACATTGCTTGCTGATATTACTTACATTGTTGTTTTCACTTTCTTTCTGTTACATACTTTTTAAGACCTAGAGTCGTAACACAATATCAAGTTGATTTGAATATGTATTTGGTCAGACCACAAACGCATTTTCCTGTCAAACACATTGGAAAATGTCATTCATCAAAAATCATAATCAAAATACTTTTATATAATAATGATATAAACATCCAAAACCTGCACACATGCATTTGAGCTCTAGTTACTGTATCAGTCTTAACAGAGGTTGGCCAGCATGTAATGCATAGAATGCTTTGCCAAACACACCAACCATGTGTATTCTACACGGAACAAATCACATTTATGTGGTTCATCCAACATGTATAAATATTACTGCGCAGCCCTAACTGGTCAGCTGAGGTCACTCACCAATGATGATATTTCGTTTAAAAATGACAGTATGTCATTATAGAGGATTCGTAGATCTTTCTATATCGCAAACATCCCTAAAATGGAAACTGAAGCATAATTTTGTATTAGGAATTACACCCATATACGACGAACAGACAGTCACTATTTGTGAATTGACCTATGTCAGACACAGTTTTAGAACTTAATCCAGTGACTTTGACATATAGGTGAGCTTTCAGTCAGGTCCTAGTCATGGGTTATATACCGTATGTGATATTTGAGTGTCTCACAACAATCTAACCAAGGTAAATTTTTGCTATACAAACCAAGATAGTATGTCATTACTGGAGTTGGAAATAGTGATTTCATTATGCACATTGAAAATGAAACCCATTTTAAGGTTGCTATTTAAATGTCTAGAAATAGGAGACCTAAGCTGCCAGAAAGACAGTGACCCCGCTTTGGACTAAATATTCTGAATAACTAGCATCGTTAAGCTATTTAAGAGAAAATTTCGATCAAAATGAACTACATCCGGCAAATAATAAAACTAACTACATAAAGATTGAAACCTAGTCAAAGATAAACTAAATGCACAAAATTGTCAAACCCAGTGAAATTTGAAAACGGTAATGAGTTCTCAAGATATGACCACAATCACAGATCATTTGATTTTTGTATAAGTAACAAAGTGAATCAGCAACATCCCAGCAATAAACATGGTGTTTTTCCTATCTTAAATCCTAGACTGTTTTCTAGCGCACTTTTAAAAATGTAAATAGTGGTGAAAAGCAATAGCAACTGAGCCTAAACTCGACACTTCTACACTACTTGTGAATTATACCATAAAAACCTTTAGCTTTGCGGCCTTCCATTTGCTCAGTTTGTTGGTTCCGTTCATCTTTGATCTCGCCTATAGGATACATGAGCTATTTGCTTTGATCATACCATAATTAAAAGAATTAAAAAAATACTTGGTCTGGAACTATCGACTCAGTACCCAGCCTTGGATATTCTTTATATTTTACAAAGCGCCTTTTCATTATGTCACCTTATGTTGTAATGCTTATAAATGGCAATGGCTCTTACTTTGTCTCGGTCCATAATTAAACATGAAGCATTAAACTAATAGATACATTTTGATTCTGATGTAGCTTTTTGTATATTATGTTGTTAATAAAAAAGATCAGTTCAATTGGGTATTAAATGGTGGGGGGGGGGGGGAATTTTTAATTTGCTAAGAATTAATATAATCTTATCTCTTGTAGTTGTATATCAAATAGAACTCTGAAGTGAAGTATCGAGGTCAAAAGAAGCCAAGGACGAACAGTGAGACCCCAATTTAATTCATTACTTGTTACCTCATATACCTTATACCTTTAGAAACAGCGATATACTGTGAATTTACTATTTTTCGTGCGGTACACATTTTTGTGTATTGCGTGGTTGCATAAACCCAAAGATCCAACAAACAATGATTTGTATGTGGAAACAATAGGATAAAATTCACAAATATATATGATAATAATAATGATTTAAAAGTTTTTAAAGTTTCTTAATAGTAATCCTACCAATATATACCCCATAGCCCCCTGTTTTGGGGATTTACAATTTAGCGATTTTGTCCAAAAAGAGAGGCTTTAAGTTTTGTCGATTTGTAGATTAGAAATTGCAGATAAAGAAAGGATTATGTTTAAGACGGAGAGCAGTATTTTCTGTCCCTATCAATAACTGTTTATCTTTCGAAAGCTGAACTACTCTAGCCTACACACCACCATAATAAGGACAGGTCCGAAAGGCTTCTCTACCATTCAACGATGGAAAATCAATACGAACAAATGGTGAAATCAGAACACATCATTTAACTGACATGCCAATATGTTCCATTTGAAAACAAAATAATAGTACAGTGGTTTCAATTCACTGTGATATTATAGCTATAACGGAAAACAAGAATACTCCATGCCCTTTCTATTGTTAGCATGATTGGCCTCTGCGATTTCATAATTACCAGTCGAAGAGCATGGTATGATCAACTTGTCCTTAGCAATGGGTAGGGCACTGCGGTACCTACAATTATTATTTTTTTATTTACTGTATTTATGACATCTAATAATGTATGTATTGATTATTTTGTGAACCAGTAGCAAAGATTAGTTTGTATTGTTATACTTCTGTATTTTTACCGAGCATATCAAAAAGAGAAACAACTGAAGCATTCTCATTAAAGAAAAAAAAAGAACTCTTCCGTTATGTTTTGATGTTAATGTTTCCAAAAAATGTACAAATTCGACACCATGTATTTTAGCCGATGATACGTTTTTATTGGTATTATTTGCTCTATCACTATTTTAAACCACCAAATATCTGAAATTTATCAATTTAATAGCACGCTAAACTGTACAGATGATATACACGCCTGCTTTATTATAAGAAACATTTTTGTAACTTAAGTGGGTTTGTCTGCTACGAACGAATGCCTATATCAGCGACTTTGTAGCATACTTTTCTAGCGATGTGTGCTTGGTCGATGAGATATGGGGGTTAGTGCATGCAGGAAAGGCGATGGGTGCCCAAACCCGCGGAACCGGGATCGAATCTCAGTAGAGTAAGAATTGAAAATTCTCTAACTTGTATGATAATATTCCTTCTTCATATTTAAACATTCACTTCATATTATCACGCATCGTCATGTAGGATCCAGGAATAGCACTTTCCACTCTGTATGATGTATTTTTGTAACTCACTAAAATAACCTCGATATACCTTGATTTCTGGCGTAGAAATCGGCAGTGATTGTATACTTAGATGACAATTAATTACTGGGTCGATAAGTGGGTGTGTCTGCTACAAACGAATGCCTATATCAGCGACTTTGTAGCATCCTTTTCTAGGGATGTGTGCTTTCTCGATGGGATATGGGGGTTAAGAATTAAAAATTCTCTAACTTGTATGATAATATTCCTTCTCCTTATTTAAACATTCACTTCTTATTATCACGCATCGTCATGTAGGATCCAGGGATAGCACTTTCCGCTCTGTATGGTGTATATTTGTAACTCACTATATATATGCACACACACACACACTTTCATACATAAATGAATTTGAATGTAACACATTATGTCATTGTTAGGTATGTGACACAATGAAGTAAGAGAAAGGATGAACTGAAGACAATAAAAAAATAAACAATTCAGAGTAAGTTTACTGATACAATATATATCGTGTGATGTCCAAAATGATATGAAAAAAATAATAGATGCACATTCAAGATGATTTTAAAGAGTCTTTCTATACACAACTGGTAAAACAATTATACAGCAGGGAATAATTACCAAAAGGTTGATAAATTCACTGGCCTGATTCTTACAAAACATTTTAATCACTTCATAATAATAAGAGAAAAAATCATAGAATTGGAAATTATTAATAGTCAAAATTAAAACTGAGATAAAATAAAACATGTGCAAGGGTGAAGGGGGGATGCAGAGTCATAATAATATCCACAAAGCACACTTCCTACAAAAATCATTTTGATGTTAAATATGATGAGGAAGAGGCTTATTTTCCTTGTTTCAAAAGTAGTAAAAGTATATACTGTCTACTTATGAAACACACTTGCTTTAGATTTCACTATGACGTGAATTATGTTCCTATGACTGATCATAAAAAAATAATTCCTATGTGAGTGTGCGGTGATATAGGAACACATGAAGAATAAAAAAATATATATCTTCCTTTGATTTAGAGTTGTTTGAAGGTATATTCATTTTACATGAAATTTGAAATACACTATCAAGAGAAATAGTAGGACTAATTTCTTCTTGATATTTTGCAATTATTGTGCTGTTAATATTTTAATATTTTGCTTTGATTGACAGATAATATAAATCAAAATGTATTTGGATCAAGCAAATTATTATTATGGTAACAAGAAATTCCCGATCCAGTGGCAAAATAATGTTTTAATTTATTTTAAATTTTTCTTAAGTGAAACATTGAAATTAGAACATTTGGGACGTTAGTCATCGCTGACATTCCATCTCTTTCACTATCTTCCGTATATAAATATGTAAATATGTACCTTTCAGGAATAGAATAGGGTAAATAGCTCTCATTCATCGATATATATATATATATATATATATATATATATATATATATATATATATATATATATATATATATATATATATATAAGTGACCTTATCACCAGTGATGATATGGTGAGAGAGAATATGATCTCTAGGAGAAGGTATTTTCATTATACAGTGACATGAATATATTTTTTTACTCTCCTGTTACTATGTTACTAAAAGTCAGGGTGAATATAAGTGTATTGCATGGTGATGATTTATATAGGACCTACATGGCGGAAGAAGGGTAAACATGCACACACACACACATACACAAGATACAAAAGGAACTGAAATCTCTCTCGATTATATCAGTGTAATCCTTAATTGATAGATAAATCATTATTTGCTCTCAAATCATGTTATATATAACCCAAGTTTAGCTTATAAATAATCAATTATAATAATATCTACAGCTGCACATAGGAGGCCTTGATTTCAGATACATTTTGAAAGTCATTTGTTGTCATGGAAATATATATCACAATAATCAACCATGTCAGCTTCTTCAGAGTATGGAAATGATATCAATTATAGAATTGATTCTTTCCAAATTATCTAACAAGGGATAAAAAAAAAAAAAAAAAAAAAAAAAAAGAAACATGAAGCCCGATCATCCGAGTAATTGAACCACTTACTTTATACACTCTCGCCACCTTCCGTCACACCTTTTAAGATTCAAAGCAAGGAACATAGTAAATACAGATACATCTACAAGATTTTTGAGAAGGAGAAGACGTCAAATAGCATCTTAAGACGCCATGTAACAAGATACATCACATGAACTATAAAGTAGTTAAAATATACCGTACGTTGCCATTGAAAATATCAGAAGTTATCTCCTAAAAATGCATATGAAATTTTGTTATATATTTCATAATGAGCTATTGAAATGTATTAACGCGAGAAAAATGTGTATCGACATTGTGGCGATAAAAGTGGTGTCACCAATGTCGCGATATCACCTCTTAAACAACTTTATTTTCCCATATTTAAAATATATCTGCCCTTGTCTACGTTATTCAAACTTATATTTACAGATTTAAGACTAAGTCGTTTTGCTTATTCTTTGTTACTCTCTCTCTCTCTCTCTCTCTCTCTCTCTCTCTCTCTCTCTCTCTCTCTCTCTCTCTCTCTCGCTCTTCGCCAGAACGAACAGATCTTAAAATATACCAAGACTGTACACTTATGTAAGCAATGAGAATGATATCAATATGTGCCAGATATCGAACTCCAAACAACAACAAGTATATTTCAACTGTTATCTTATTTCAAATAGTTTTCTACATGAAACGCATTAAGTGGCAACGACTGAATTAACATGCCCGGTTTCTGTTCGGTATGCAGTGTCACCGATACGGTACTTGTTACACTACACGATAAACGGTAAACGATTGTTGTTTAATTAACGATTGTTATTCCCATCACACTCAGAATCATGTCCAAAAACGATGCAGAAATCAGGGATAGATTAGTGTTGATTGCGAATAGAAATAAAAGTTACAATCTAAATTTGAGTGCAGCGTGTTACCGAACTGGACTGCAAACTTGACAAGACCACTGAATTCAAGTTTCAATGCAGAAATGAACAAAAGAAATAGCCAAAATGCTAATACGTAAACATGCAATTATTAAACTCCTTTACAAAAAGACGTTTTGCTCTTAAGTCTGTCTGATGCGACCGGTACGTGATAATATTACTGTACCCTCAACATAACAATATTCACTGTATCAATCCGCGCAAGAAATGTGTAAACGAAATTAAAAATATATTTAGCTTAGTATGAAAACAAAATTAATTAAACTAAATGCAAACTTGAAATTTTTTATGTAGGGGATAAATTTGTAAAACGTTTACTGTACTACAGTATTGTAAAATTTCGGAACTTCTTTTTGCCGATGTAATAATGCAGCCGGTAACCGCAACGGCACAGAATAGGAAGCAACAAACAAAAAAAACAAAAAAAAAACAAAAAAATAAAATAAACACGCAAGTCGACGGCTTTCGCCTTTAAAATACATGTATATGATAAAAGGAAAATCTACCCTTTTAGGAGATATAAGCAAATATTTCACTCGTGAAGTAGAAACATCTTGTAGTGTCAAGAGTAGTGAAGCTCGTGACAATATAATATTTCGACTTCATTCGTGAAATATTTCCTAATTCTACTAACACAGACTTAGATATCCTCTATACAGTTGCATCAGCAATTTATTCAACTGTCATGTGCAGGCATTGTGAAAAAGGTATAAAAAAGAAAAGAAAAAACAAAAACAAAAAAAACCCCTAAACACTGTACATGCCTTTCAACGTGAAACCTGTAGGAATGACCGCATGGCAGAATGGTATAAAGACGTATAAAATAAGACGGTATAAAGAATAATTAAATAGAAGTGCTATTTCAAAATAATAACAAACATACCTTTCTAAAATACGTATATAATAGACTACAAACATGCAAGAGCCTCATATACCATTTTATTATTTTAGAGATAGTTTGATTTTTAGAACTTATACGATGTTAAAAAGCGACGTTATAATGTGAAAAATTGGGCTTTTCAATTAAAATCACTATTAGATGATCTAGGATTTTCTTACGTATGGAACAAGCCTTTGTCTATTGTGAGACTAGTCAGTGAAATAAGAGAGAGAGTTTTAGATCAGTATAAGAGAAAAATTGGATATCCTCCGTGAGATCATCAAACAGGCTATAGTATTACTATTTGTATAAAGAAGTGTACTTTGATGTGATAAATGAAGCTCGTTTTAAAATTGCACTAAGTAGATTTAGAGCAGTATCGCATAACCTGAATATAAAAATGGGTCGTTACGAGATAGTACCTAAGAGCGAACGGCTATATAACAGGTGTAATATAAGAGCTGTCAAAAAGGAATATCATTTTTTGCTTGCTTGTCAATTTTATAAGGAATTGCGAAGAAAATATTTACCACGATATCATTGCTCATGACCGAATATAAAAAAGTAAAGCCACTATGTCTGCAAATTCAAAATAATTTTAATTGCATTGTCTAAATTTGTATACTTTGTGCAACAGAAAAGGTCAGAAAATAACTAGTATATAAGTGATTATGATTATACTGTATTCAAAGACTAATATAATTAATTATAATTTGGTCTGTACATTTATGCATATTTAATGGTAATTATTTTCACTAAATGAAATCAATATTATATTTAATGCTTAATAGAATTATGTTACTTATCTTCTGTAGTAATAGATGTTTGCATCCTCACATCTGTAGCTATAAACTGCTTTTGCAATTAAATGCTAAATAAAGGGTGTGTTCTGTGTTCTGTGATTTTATGATACTTTGTATAATGTTCATATACATTGCGAGTAGCAAAGAGCTTAAGATTTGTGAGACCGTTTTGGTTATTTACACCGTGTATTTGGGTCATATGACTTCAAATGAGCACAGCATAAACTTTACATTTTTATTAATTAAAACTGATATGAGTAACTAGATTAACTTACTAAAATTGCGAATAGGTAAACATATTGAACCAACCGCCACTAGAACCAGCACATTATATTTTGGTTTCCAAAACCTCACTAAAATTGACAAAGTCCAATGAATTTAAAATATATTTAAACAGTCCCTATACATGTACATGAAAGCACATGCACCCATGTCTTCACGCCATTGTGGACAATGATGTTACGGGCGAGTAACCTCAGCTTTAAAACTACATGTTTATGGAGTCAATATGAATCGTTTGAACGTTTATCAACTTTTTAAAATACTTTTGGCAATTAAAGCAAACACAACTTGTTTGTTCGAATGACCGTTGATTAAATAATTTTTTTTTTTACATATTTGCAATTACATCAATGTAATTTTTGTACTCATATCAGTTAAAATTAATTACAATATATAGTTTATGATGTTCGTATTAGAAGTAATATGGATAAAATACATGCTGTAATGACCAAAAGCGGGCACATAAACAATAAGACAGGTTCAGCTCAGTATTTAGCAATGTCACTATTAAATCTATTTCGCTTCAGTAATATAATTTATAGCATTTGTGTTGGCACCTATCTGGGTAGAGAGCTATGATAAGATGATATCAGCCAACTTAGAATTCAGAAAAATGTATCGCCTGAGAAATGGTAAGGATGTCTCAAGAGTTGAAATATATTTTCTTTGAAACGTGAAAGCAAAATTGACATGGGCTTGTTTTGATTTATTGAGCGTAAACTATGTATTAGTGAGCATAATCCTTATTGAACCATTATTGTATTAATAAATGTCTCGTTGACATCTGAAAAATGGAGGAATGGATCATGACAACGCCAATACGATGATAAATGGGAAGGAAACTATTTACAATATTGAACCTTTACTCCTTAGTAGAGACTCTGACACAACTAAGCTCCAATAGGAAGAAAAACATGTGTGTGTGTGTGTTATTTACAGAGCAACCGTCATTACGGTGACAGTTCATTGTCACTATGTAGGCGTTTTGGCGACAGTAGCATCAGGGTTAAAAAATGTGTCACCCTAATATTTACTATCATTCTTTACATTATTTTGCTGATTGATTCACATAAAGAATTTCATACAAGTAGTATAATATGACCGATAACAAGTATTTAAAAATTTTGTTGCAAGATGTGTATGCGTTTATTAAATATTGTTATGCAAAAATTGCACCGTATGTTAAGGTTTTGTTTTCCCCCACCGTCAGTGAATAACCATAAAGACAACATTTTCAAAGATCTTCCTATTTTTTCAAAGTTAATTAATATTTTAAGAAAAAATATTGAATTGATATAAGATAAAAGGCATACTTTTTAATAGCTTTTCTCTCATATCGAATTCATTGTCAGCACAAAACACAAGCAATTTTTCCAAACGGAGCGGAAGAAACGGCCTTTAAAAAACCAAACAAATTTATTATATAATTAATAAATAAAACATTATAAATTAGAAGTTAATGAAGCTTATACCACACTATTTATATATCTATTTGCTAATTTAAAACACGTTTCTTTAAAATTTAATATATATATATATATAAAAGATTTTAAGGTTTTCATTTTTATTTTTTCAATAACCCTTTCAGCTCTTTCCGTACAAATTTTCATTCCTTTTACACTGTGACCTAGAAAGTAGAAAGGACTTGTATACCTGAGAACACTGATCATTGTAAGTACCGTTATATAGCTTTTATCTTATTGGTTTAAGAAATAACTTTGTCCGTGGTGTATTTTACTCATGAGATCGGTGACATGCAAGAATTGAATTTGAAATGTGACATCTTTCTAACCGACAATATAGCTATGGAAATTTATTTTGCGCCTTCTGTGCACACTGAGAAAGAGTTATAAAAAAAGGCATTATAATTTTTTATTTTTTTTAATAAAAAACAAAAAACCAGATGAAATTGCCAAACGCAAATTACGGCAGACATGGACTAAGACTTGTTTGGAGATTAAATCGACGATCTAGTGATGATAGAAGATCTGACAGTCATCTGGTAACGCTAGAAGGGTATGTCGAATAGGGTATGTCAATGGCAAGCCGTATACAATCTTAATGATCTCGACCCTCGAGAAACCCAATTAGAAGATCCTTTTCAATATCTCGCCCTCTAATTTTTGTAAATAAGATACAACAATAACACATACATGTAGACAATATTAATGCTTTTGAATTTGACAGTGTTTATATACATCACAGTTGTTTATCCTTTAAAAAAGATATTCACATGACAGTCATCGATTCAGTTTTTAAAATAGTCCGAAAAAGGTTATATAACCTCATTTTGAAATCTTCAAAAAATAACACATTTTCAACGAAGAAGATGTAAGGATCATAATAATCAATAATGTTTATATTATGGCTGATGTCCTGATTTTCTCCAGAACATCCTGAAGACAAAGGGGAATATCCCCTAGAACCACCACTGGTTGTCAAAGGAGAAGAGGATGTGAGTAAAACAGAATTATCCCTAGCTACACTTTGCTCCAGGCTAGAGAGAGAGTGCAAAAGGTCACCTTTTAATAAGGTTTTTTTTTTTTTTTTTTTTTTTTTTTTTTTTATTTATAGGAATGGGCACTTTTGGAACTAAGGTATTTTTGTGAACCATTGACTTACTGCAGATAATAACAATCAGATTATAACATTACTCCACATGTTATGTGTTGTCTGATTATTTGAAAAATTGTTTCAAAAGCAGGAACTTTTTTGACATCTTAAGAACGGGGTCTGGAGTCCATGTAATTAGGAATTTATGGCAGAAAAATTTTCATATTGGGAATTTTTTTAGGGGGTGGGGAATTCTAATAGAATAATTATGGAAATTGTATAATAATAGTAATTATTCAATAGTGCTTGAACTATAGGATAGCAGTACGCTCGTGGCCCCTCTAAAACCGGATCAGGCACATCCCATATTCTAAGTGAGTTGCCTATTGGGCTTGTCAAAAAAAAGTGTCATTTAATTTCCCTGACAAAACCTTGATCGGGAAGACAAAATGTTTCATTGTCGAGTTTAAGTTCTTAAAAACCATATTCAGCCTCCTGCTGGGGTTCCAATTGCAGGTCATTCACCCTTAATGAAGATCGTCTGTTTATTTGTATCGCGAGCTATAAACTTTATGAATAAAGCGAAGCAGGTGGCCTATGAATGGTGAACAATTGTTTTCTATATTTATTCCATTGATTTGAAGACAATAATTCATTGTACAATTCTGACAAGAACCCACAACTTCCAAAATAAACATTTAAATGTGAGATATTGAATGAGTCAATTATAAAAAAGAACAGAGATTCTTCATGCTTGTGCTCGCTGAACTTTCAACAAAAATCACTTAAAATGTTTTGATAGATAAATAACAATTTCACTCTATACATTTTAAAATACACAGCTATGCGGACATTGCACCAAAATTACTCTCTGTAATCATATTCGAAACTATATCTTTATGAGTTCAATCTACGATTATTACAAGTAACGGCTCGCAAATAACATTATATAATACCATTGTATTTCATTCAGTAAGTTTTCTTTGTTTGAACCTGTGTGAAACTATATATAAAATAATGGGCCGCACTTAAAAAACAAGATATGCTACATGAAGGACGTGTACCTATTCTGATGAATAATACCGCGTACACGAAAAGAGGTCCTTTATGCTTTGTGCTTGCTGAACATTCAACAAACATGTTTTGATAGATAAAGAATAATTGCACTCGGTATATTTTAACAGACAAAGCTATGGGCATTGTTCCAAAATTACTCTGCGTAGGGGAGCATTTTCAAACATACTTGAAACTCTATCTATGAGTTCAATCTACAATGAATACAGGTTAAGGTTCGCCAATCACATTACACACTACCACTGTATTCCGTTCTTCAAGTTTTCTTTTGTTTGAAATTGTGTTAAGCTATATAGAAAGCAATAGGCCGCATTTTAAAGACTAGATCTGCTAAATATAGGATAATGTAGTATAATCAGAAAAGGGATCTCTAAATAGGGGATACACTCTTGTTAGATACAATTACTCCACAGGAAAAGCTCTACTGTGTGGGGGCATTCGAATACCATGGCTTACTGTTTTCAGTTTATTCACTCTTTTTGTACTGTATTTACCAGCTTCAAAGGTTCATGCTACATCTGAACAACAAAAGTCATTAAAACAAAGTAGCACGTTTTCCCGACCGAATTCCACAATTCGATTGCTTATCCTCTCAAAGCCAGTTCTACAACTTCTTGCGTAATAACATCTATTGCAGACCTAGAACGTGTTTAAAAATTAGTGCCGCGGTACTTTTGTTCGCTGCAAGCACTGCACCCTTAGCTTTTCATGCTATTTGTTTCTTATCTTTAAATGAACGCGGCCTTTTTAGACTGCTTGATCCTTCCCTAATATCGCTTTGTCACTATTGACTGACGTTGAGAGAGTAACATTTTAAGTATGGAGCTACACTTTTAGCTTACGCAAATAAACATTGGTATATTTATTTTGGAGTATGTCAGTATCTTGCACGTACGTTAGATAATAAAGTCTGTTAGATCGCTCTAAACTTATATATTTTTTTCTGAATTTATGACTTGTAAACCCAAAGATAAATAAACCATTACTTTCCAACTGTCGTCACGTTTTCCGAGGTTTTTGGAGTTTAATCTGAAATTATACATAGCTTAATCAAGGCAAAATGTTGTGCAAAAATAGGCTTTTTCTATTATTTGTTTTCCAGTATCGTCTCAAACAAACTTAACTGACCTCATTACTGAAGGGTATTTAATAAGTCGGCGTTTCTGTTAAAGTTTGATCGTTCATTACCAATAGTCGCCACCACTGAAACATTTCATTTTCATGATAAATGAAACTACTTTAATTCTGAAATTTTTGTTGTTGTTGTCAAAATCAATAATTGGGTTAGCTATTTGTTATGTGGACTTTATTACGCCCTATTTACAATACATTAGTTAATTCAACATAGTTTTGTAGCCGACATGGTCGTGCCTAACACGCATCACAAGTGATTGAGAGACAATTGAACAAAACAACTGTCTTTTTACTTCCGTTGGACAGAAAGACACGTTCAGTGATATATTAATGTATAGAGAACAATGATCAACAGTTTGTCAACTGGATGCAGAATGAAAACAAACCCAAATATTACAGAGAAAACACACATCTACTATTGGTGGGGTGTAATTTGCTGACACGTGGTTCAAGCGATACATGAACGTAAATAGTCAGTTAATATTGGATAGATCTTGCAATTAAAAGAACTTGTACTTCATTTAATGATCTTTGCTTTCCGATAGTAAGAAAGGTGAAGAAAACCAGAAAATATAGAACTCCAAAGTTTGCAACTGTTCACTACAATTCAAACTATCAGTTTCAAAAATGGTTCCAGCAGATCATAATTATTCTTGGCATACGTAACGCTGAAATGGGAAAGTATTATCATCTGCTTTTTCGGAAGCTGTAGGTAATATGAAATTTGTACTATATAAGCAGATGGTATATCTGTATTAATGAATAAAGTACATATATCTAACAAACTTTCTTTTGCTTTTTTTTACAATCACATCAAAAATATAGTTACTAGTAGTTGTTGAAATTGATTTCCATGTAAATCATAGTATGTCTGTGTGCCTGTCAGTCATAATAAAAATATATGCATCTGAGTCTGTAAACTGATAATGGATGGAAATTATATTTTTGTGTTTCAAATCCGTTCTGATTCCCTTGTACTTCATCAACTGAAACTATTTTCAGGGATTTTGTAAACCCTCAGAGTAGTAGCAAATGAGTATAACGCTGTATTGCTGTTAAGAAATCTACGTGAGTCAACACGCGAAAAATAATAAACTTAGAGCCATGAAATTTTGTAGCATATTTTTGTGTGTATTGATGATCTAGCCATTATAGCAATAATGCTTTTTATTCACATTTGTTTAACATTTGGAGCTTTTAAAAACCCCACTCCTATTACAGCGGGGAAATCTTGATTTGTTCACGTCAATTTGACTGTAAGCATGATTGCGCAAAAATAATAAAAACTTGTGAGCATAAAAACCACTCCATATCAACAAATGAAAGTTGGTAGATGACCTGATAGATTTTCAGGCCATTATAGCAATGGTTTTAATTTGTTTCATAATTTTTGAATACTTTTTGGATTGTGACTTGTTTCTTACAAACATTGTTAGAACGACTGAACAAAAACCAATAAATGTTGACAAAGGCATGTTTATAGGAATGTGTAGATGACTTGATCAAATTTTCACGCTTGAAACACAATGTTTAAAATTTTGACCAATTTAGGAGCTTTGAAAAATTATAAAGTTTACATTGTGGACATGCATACTTTATAAACGCTAATCTGGTCTAAAGTTTCAACAGAAAAGTACACGAAGAATTCTTGTTGACTATAACCTAGAATGGAGGTGTACCTGTAGTTAGCAACCTTAGATAAGCTTTGTTTAGGATAATGTTCAATATTGTTACAGTTCTTATCGATATGTGAAAAGGAACAATTGCAAGACTTCCTAAACTTGGAATTACTATTGGTTTCTGCAAATATAACAAAAACAAGAGCCTCCCGAAAGGAAATAGCGCGCTACTGGCCGAAAATAATTTTCAATTATTAAAGATAAAACCGTTTCTTTATTTTAATTACTTAGTGTTGCAACAATCCCTAATATTCTTTAGCAATAACAATATTTTCAAGAAGGCTACGATGGCAGCAATATTGGATGTAAGATCGGCACCATTTTCATTCAGGACAAACTAGATATCATTATAAGTATTTTGGTGAAAATCCCATGTAGATATAACCATCCAGTCAGGAGGAGAACCGATAACAAGATTTTTAAGATGATGGCCATGGTGGCCATATTGGCTGTCAGATCGGCGTTATTTTGATTTAGGACCAAATAGACACCGTAAGAAGTCTTCTGATAATAAGAACATGTCAATATAAACATCCGTTTAGGCGTAATGTTTTTTTCTTTATAAATATCATATAGACACATAACCTTAACTTTTCTTGCTTAGTTAATTTCCCTTTGTTTGATTTCATCAAAACGGCATATCAGAAATTAATTTAGTATGTATTTAGTAGGTCAGATCGGCATTATTTTCATTTAATACCAAAGAGACACGGTAAGAATTCTTCTGGTAATAAGAACATGTCGATATAAACTTCCGTTTAGGCGTAATGTTTTTTTCTTTATAAATATCATATAGACACATAACCTTAACTTTTCTTGCTTAGTTAATTTCCCTTTGTTTGATTTCATCAAAAGGACATATCAGGAAATTAATTTAGTAGGTATCCATATTAGTGGGAGTCTAAATTAAATAAAGGATTGTACCTCTGTTAGATTTCGACCATAAAGGTTGAACACTTTGTAGGTCATTTCAACATTAAACGAAATACCAGTAAATGTACCAAAATTCAACTTTGATATGTTCAGTGCGTGTCACAAGTGGGCAAACCGATACATTATTGGGTGATGGGAGGGGTATATTGATTCAGAAAATTTTTAATTTCTATCCTTGGTTCCTAAAATATTGTGACTACACCCCTTCAGATGGAGTTAAAGAAATATTACGGCTTGAAAATAACATTTCAGTTTCTGAACACTCTCTTCACCTCCCTCCCCTATAATTAAAAAAATCCAAGCAATTCTACATAGAAAGTTTTCGTAAAATGGATGTGCAGATATGGTAATACAGTTTTAAAAGACATATTTATGACTCTGATCATGCTAAATTCACTTTTATTTTCTTTTTTTAATGTTTTTGTTTGTTTGGTATGATAATGGGGGCATTTGAGACAATTGTCCCCTTTATCCGGATTATATATAATGTTTATGTGAAGATTCGGTCACCATAAGGATGTTTAGACTGTCATAGTTGTGTATATGCATTCTGGCGACAAATGTGTGTTTGGTTTAAAATTAAAATGTGTTTTTAATCCACAAATATTTCATCCTTATAATAGGAATTATAATTTATTTTCATAGATTCTGATACAAAAATGTGTTACAGTTTAATAACACAACAACACGTCATTCTATCACCCTAATGATGCCCTGTGACATATGTCACCCTATTGCTAGTTAAGTACTCATGTGTGTGTGTGTGTGTGTGTGTGTGTGTGTGTGTGTGTGTGTAAAATCTGCTTATGCACATTGCAATTATATACAATGAAAATAAATTAAAATAAAAGAACCAATGAACTAATGTTGAATATTATTAAGTTTTGTCGTTAGTCAGGACTCGACCCCGTATGTTTTGCAATAGTTTTCGAGTTCATATTAAAGTAGTTTTCTTTAGCTGAGAGATAATATAATATCGGACGTATTTGCTTCAAGTAAATTAATATTATTGTAGGCAGAGATGCAAAGTTGAAACTATATAATTAGAGATATTGCGTCATTGCTGACATATTCATCTCCTTCACCATCATCCGTATAACTATTTACTTTTTAGGAGAAGAGGATAAATACATCCAGGTAACACATAGAGAGTTCACGGTCAGATAGTAGTAAGACACCGTATAATTCGGTGCGAATCAGAAAAGTTGAAGTAACTTTTGTATGCTGCGTATACAGTTTTGCATTTAAAGAATACCTCAGTGGCCTTATCACCAAAGATGAGGGTTGATATCATTATTATTATAAACTGAAGAAAGTTTTTTGATTTTACAGTCACATGAATGTTTTCTCTTACTCGCATGTGATTATATTATATAAAGCCGCCAATATACACATTAATTGTAGGGAGAAGGTTCTATCCATAAGAAGGGGTAGACATGCAAAAAGAATTTACCCTATTTCAACTTATCAATAAATAATTATAATACTATTTACAGGTGGGGTGATATGTTACAATGAATATATATATATATATATATATATATATATATATATATTAATATATATATGTGTGTGTGTGTCTGTGTGTGTGTGTGTGTTTTTTTTTTGTGTCATAATAAACAAAATAAAGTATTAATGCACATAATAGTTTGAACGTATTTTACCGGTTTCTCGAGGTTTTAGCTTTCCTTCCAATATTGGCGAAACCCAAAGTCAGCTAATCCTGCTAATTACCATGATATTTTATATAACATTAATTTGTTTTTAAAATTTTGATACTTTAAACTCACGAAGAATGAGTAAAAGCGCCGGGTTATATCAGATTGTATTTGAACATGTTACATAGAGAAATTAGTCGAGGTGCCGGGCCAGCATTGAACAATTGCGCCTCATGGTCAGATAAGCTCAATACCCAAACAATATTACGTGTAGAAATTAGTAACGTGGAGCCCTACTTTAGTGGTCCGTGTGATTTTCAAATAATCAACGATTCACTGCCGCTGGTGATAAGGTAGAGGAAGCTTGGTGGTTATCAACTTGACATCAGCCAATTCCTTCTGCTATTAAAAATACGTTTGCTACATGTGTACATGTGCAAACTTTTGCGTATTTTCTCCCTCATGCATTTAATTTACCCCGCATTTTATGTGACATGCAAAATGAGTTTGATTGTAATCTTTGCTTTTACTGAGAATGACTGCATGATTATTCGGTGGCTTGTGTAACAAAATATCCAATTATACGTCAAACATACGCCTTGGGCAGCAAAACTGGGTTTATTTATTAGAATCATAGTACTTCGATGATGATGACCATGATGATGATGATGATGATGATGATGATGATGATGACCACGGTAGTAGTGTAGCTGATCTTTTAAAAAAGTTTGAGCTAACATTTCACAGATCTCGTCTATGAGATGCATGTACATATAGGCCATATTAATAAATTAAATAAGTATAAATGTACAAAAAGTTACGTAATACCTTGAATTATGTTTATATGCCTAATCACAGACAATAATTTCTATGTGAGAGTGCCGATATATAGGAGCACAGTAACAACTATTTCATCGTCGATACAAATGTGGAAGAAGAGTGTTTTCAGTTTCAGTCCAAACTAAAGAGTCTTTTTTAAAATCAAGATTGAGGTTTGAAATTTTACATAAAGTTGTTTTAGAAGTCTTTTAGTTCTTTGCTCTAAAGTGTGGCCAAATTAGACGGCAGATTGCTATTAAATTTGATATTTCAAAATGTTGTTTACGCATTCATTTCAAGAACTTATTATTTCATTATGTATGATCAGACGTTTTGCTGAAATTTTAATATGGTCATTCTAGGTACCCTACCTTCACCCCCTGCATTGATGAAGAAATATGTCCAACAATACATAGGAAATTGCAGGGTCCATGTAAATCTCAAATCAGTATATGATATATGTTGTTTTTTTTACTCGATTTGATATATATTATGACATGTTTGTCTTGGTCACACACGGTATGATGTAAATATCATAGTCGTGAATTTAGAATCATTTTTGATTGATTCAGTTGCAATTCGGACCCATTTGTAACAGTCTGAATCATTTAAGAAAAGCATGCTAAAGAAGCTAGTGAGAATGATGCATAAAACACTGTTTAGGTAAGCAAATACTATACTATAAGTTTTTTCCATGAAGGTATAGTTACGATCCTTAATGATTATTGACATTTATTTAAGCAGCTTCTTCGTCTGCATTCTTTAAAAAAGGTAGTTTATTACTGTTTCTGTAATGATTTCTTTCTTCAACTAATGTGGAATAAATTGGACATATACATTTCATCTTTCATTCAATCAACTTTACAAGACCAATGAATTCATATTTAAATGCAGAAGTAAATACACACACACACACACTCACAAATATGTTAACTCACAATATTTTGTTTAAAGATGTTATACTCTTAAGTCCGTCTAATATGACCGCTCCGTGATGATTTTAGAGTACCCCCACCGCAAGATATGTGTCAACAAAAATAAAAATATGTTCAGTTTGGTGTGCAGACAACATTATTTTGACAAAATACAAAATTTGAAGCATTATATGTAGGAGTTATATTTGTAAAAGGTTTACTGTCTTAAAATATTGTAAAATTTGTGAACTTTCTTTTGTCGATGTAATAATGCATCTATACATGTCGACGGTTTCTGTCTTCAAAATATATGATAAAAGTAAAATCTACGGTTTTAGGATATATAAGAAAATATTTCACTCGTGAAGTGGAAACATTCTGCATTGTCACCCGTGACTTCGTCACTCGTGACAGTACAATGTTTCGACTTCACGAGTGAAATATTTCACAGAATCTACTAAAACAACTTATATTTTACTTTTTCCTCTCTATAGTCGCATCATTCAACACTCATGTGCTTGCGAAATAGATACAAATAAGAAGTAGAACCAACACCAAAAAAAAAATACACAGTAGTAAGAACTGCTTGGCAGTATGGTGTAAAGAAAAACATCGTAAGAAAATATAAAGATTAAATAATAATCATTGCTATTTTTAAAAAATCCCAACAAACAATAGCAAGCATATTTTATTAAAATACCTATATTAGGGACTATAACTATGCAAGAGCCCCATATATGATACTTTGTATAATGTAAATGTACATTACGAGTGGTAAATGGCTTAAGGTTTAAGTGCTCGTTTTGGTTATATCATGCATTTGGGCCATATGACTTCAAATGAGTACAGCATAAGCTCTGTAGTGTTATAAATTAAAACTTATAGAAGTACCTAGATTACCTTATTGTAATTGCAAATTGGTAAAAATATTGACTCAACTTGCCACTATAACAGGAGATTGTTTCAGTTTCCAAAACTTCACTAAAAATTGACAAAGTCCAAAAATGTTAAAGATATGTTTAAACAATTCCTATAAATGTATATGAAAGTACATGCACAGATGTCTTCACACCATAGTGAGTATCTATTCAAACCATTGTGCACACTGATGTTACGGGCGAGTAACCTTAACTTTACAACTACATCTTTATGGGGTCAGTACCAAACTCAGTTGTTGTATAGTTCATATTGGATTTGTTTGCTTTGGCTGAGAGATAATATAAAGCCGGATAGATTTGCCTCAGGTAAATTAATATTGTGGTAGGCAATGATTCCTGCTCAAGTGAAAAATGTATTTATTTATTAATTTATCTTTATTGAGAGCAAAATTGAAACGTTATCGTGTGAGATATTGGGTCATCGCTGACATGTACATCTCCTTCGCCATCTTTAGTATAAATATGTACTTTTAAGGAAAAGAAAAAGTAAATACATCTAATTAATCGAGTTTTAGGTAATCGCTAGGGAGTTAAAGAGGATGTAACTTAAACGTAGCAAGTGTGCATCAGGAAAGGTGAAGTAGTCTTTGTATGCTGCATATAAAGTTGTGCATTTAAAGAATATCCCAGTGGGCTTATCACCAAATATGAACTGAGGAAAGAGAATGAGAGAGGGATATTATTATTATAAACTGAGGAAGGTATTTTCATTCTACAGTCACATGAATGTTTTTATTACTCTCATGTAACTATATTACACAAGGCCGCAGTGAATATAAATTTATTACAGGGGGAAGTTACTAAAGGGTGGAAGTTACTAAAGGGTGGAAGTTACTAAAAGAGATATCTGCAGAAGAAAGGGTAGACATGGAAAAGGAACAAAAAAAGTTTCGATTATATCAAGACTTCAGGTTTAATTGATGTATAAATCAGAATTTGCTATCAGTTGCTGTGATTATATAAAACTGTAAGCGTTAATTGATTGATAACTCATTATCTTCTATCAGTTAGTTTCATATATGACCATAGTCTAATTTATTAATAATTAAGTATAATACTATATGCAGCTGGACTTTGGTGCTTTGATTTCATGTTGAAGGTATTTGTATATGCAACCATGTCAGCTTCTTCAGAGTTAGGAGCTGTTATCAGTTTTCAGAATTGTTTCCTTCCAAATTATCTAACAAGAAACTAAAATACGAAGCCCGATCATCTGAGTCATTGTCACATCTTGACCTGATGTTGTTAAATCTACTGAGTAACAACTGTATCGCAATTACTCCACATTGTGCAGTTTGTTAAGACCTAAATATAGAACAAAACAAATTCTAGAAAGAAAAAAATATAGTCATTTGACATGAAACATTAAAAGTTTGAAGTAAATCAATTAAAATGTATGGCAGGTAAAGGGACATGATACGGCTATAACATAGCCAACAGCTGCAAAAAAGCACGAATGTTTAATGAAATACACATAGGATTCAAATGTCATGTACTCAATACTCAATCCCTCATCATAACACTGCGAAAGAAAAGCAACTTTTGAAGATGACATAGATGGAGTTGCAGGCCCAGAAACTGAGTTAGCAGATTCAGTCGCACGCTAAGTTTTGTTTAACATACTACTCGTGCTTAAACTGTAAAACATCTAATGGTATACATATCCTTGAGCATGATTAAGCAAATAAATACTTTAAATTGGCACTAATGTTTTAGATCAGTAAACAATTTTGACAGTATCTAGTATCATATTAAATTTTGATGCGATCTTAAGATTTATTGTGCGTTTCGTTAATATTCGATGCAAACATAAATTCATAATAAAAGCAAAATAACGTATTTAGCCAGCACAAATAATTGTCTAAACGTATTTTAGCGGTTTCTCGAGATGTTAGCTTGTTTCCATTTGACCAATCTCCATATTAGAGATGACAAACCTGCTAATTACCATGATATTGTATATAACATTAATATTTTGTTTTGAAAATGTTGCCACTTCGTTATGCATTCACGGTGAAAATTTCACGAAGTTGACTGAATAGCACGACGTTATAGTGTACTGAATTTAAACATGTTAAAAAATAAAATTAGCTGAGGTGGTGTCGGGACATCACTGGACAAACACGCCTCATAGTCAGACAAGATTAGTATCCAGACATTACTGTGTGGAAATAAATCATGCGGAGCCCGGTTTTAGCGGTCCATTTGATTTTTAAATAATCAACGATTGATTGGACGCTGAGGATAATGTATTTGAATCTTGGGTAATATTAACTGAACATCAGACAACTCATTGGGAAGAAGATGTTTGATATATGTGTACATATAAAATGTGTGTGTATTGACTCCATCATGTAATTTTCCCCGCCGTTTATGTGACATGCAAAAGAATTTTGGTTCTAACCGTTGCTTCTACTGAATATGGGTGCATTATTACTCCGAGGCTTGTGTCACGAAATATTCAAAGAAACGTCAAAAACATACGCCTTGGGCCACAAACATGGGTTAATTCATTAGAGTGATAGTACGTGGATGATGATGATGATGATGATGATGATGATGATGATGATGATGATGACAACGGTGATAGTGTAGCTACTGTGTGAAATAGTTTAGAAATGATTTCAGAGACCTTGTCTATGAGATGCAATGACATTCTGGCTTAAACATTTATGAGATAGTTCTGCCAAACAGCGATATATATATATATATATATATATATATATATATATATATATATATGTGTGTGTGTGTGTGTGTGTGTGTGTGTGTGTGTGTGTGTGTGTTACACTAAGGTAAAGAGTTTATGGTATGATACAAATTGCTGATCCACATAATATTTCAACACTGCCATTGTAAAGCCTGTGTTGATGAAACCAACGCTTGACCCTAAAGTTAAAGAAAAACTACCGCCCTGTTTCTAATCTCCTATTCATGTCAAAATCTTAGAAAAAGTTGTTCTGTCCCAACATGTATCTCATCTGAATTTAAACAGTCTTTTTAGTAATTTACAGCCTGCATATCGCCCTCGCCATAGTACCGAAACTGACCTTCTGAAAGTAGTTAACGACCTTCTCTCTGCTTTCGATAGAGGAAAGATTACAGTCATCACTTGACATGTCCGCAGCATTTGACACAAAAGACCATGATATGTTATTTCACTGTATCTGTCATTTATTTGACATTCGCGATACAGCCTTATTATGGTTCAAGTCATACTTAGTCGACAGGACACAAGTTGTGTCCGTAAATATAAAATATTCCAGCCCAGTTGATCTATGTTTTGGTGTTACACATGGTTCTGTTTTTGGACCCGTTCTCTTCATTCTATACACTCAGCCCCTCTCAAGTGTCGTAGATCATCATCCGACGTCTCACCAATTGTACGCTGATGACACCTATATAAACAAATCTAGATACTATAATGAAGTTGATGCTACCATCCATGGTGTAGAGAGATGCATTTTCGATGTGACGTCATGGATGACATGTAACAAGCTGCAGAAGAATGATGATAAACCTGAAGCCATTCTGATCACCACACAAAGACTATCTCATTCCCATACTTTAACACAAACAATAAGTATCAGCAAAACCAACATTAAATTCACACACTCAGTACGAAACGTAGGTGTCACTCTGACAGTACTCTCTCATTACAGCAACATGTCATGAACATATGCAAGGCAGCATATCTGAAGCTGAGACGCATCAGCTCTATTCGCAATTTTCTTTCAGTTGATGCCACTAAAAGACGTGTGTGTTCCTTAGTAGTTTCTAGACTGGACTATTGTAATGTTCTTCTATCTGGTTCGTCTCAGTGTCTACTACAGAAACTTAAAAATGTTCAAAACACGGCTGCTCGAATCATCCTTAGAATAACAAGAACTGAGCACTCCTCCCCCTTCCTCTGTACCCTCCACTGGCAACCAGATTGCTCCAGAATCAAACACAAATTCTGTTCTGTATGCTACATTTCGTCGACTGCCTCCAGTCCAAAATGCCTATCTGATCTCACTCATGTGTACACCCATTATATATCCTTAGGCTCCTCTTCAGAGACTCGTATTCTCAATATTCCTACTATAAAAAAGTACTACTGACAACGTTCTTTTGCGTACCAGGGCCTAGCTACATGGAACGAACTGCATGTTGAAACTTAGACACAATAACAGTGTGATCTCATTCAAGAGTGATCTTAAAACTCACCTATATCGACTGCAAGAACAGACTTAAGACTTAACAATGTTTCCCTACATTAATTATTTTCAGCTTGTTTTTGTTTGTAATGTTCGCGGTGTTCGTTTTTGTAATCTTGTTTATATATATATATATATATATATATATATATATATATATATATATATATATATATATATATATATATTAACTAATATTGTAAAGTGCTTAGAGCTGATGGAGTTAAATTTCAAGTTCAGACTAATGTTAAGAATAATAGAACATTGCAGAAATGGGACAGACTATTTACTAGGTAATGTTACTTTTGTGACGGCTAAAGTCTGAATTTGTATTGTAAATCAGACGAGCATGAGACTTTATAACAAGGCAGACTATTTCTCAATGGTCCTATTATGAGGTTATAATTCGATCAGGTCGGACATAATTGTTCTTCTGTGGAGCAATAATTTATTCTCGTACACACCAGTAAATAGCACGATCTTTCTGATTGTTCTAACGACCAAGTTAAGCAGCAGTAAAATCAACGTTTACACTGAAGGGAACTTCAAAGCTATGTGACGTTATGAATCCGTTCGATGCAGCGCCATGGATAATTGCATTATCGGATAGCTTGACAAATCTCTCTTGAATGTATTGGAATTGGGATATGGGTCAGAGGTCGGTGACGGCAATCTTTGTTTGAGGATTTCAATGCAGGTTTTTCTGTGGCAAATATCCGTTTTACATGATCATCATCAAAACTCCCTTTGCGATATTAAAATCATTATGAACGTTCTAAAAAATGCGGAAACACAATAATATTATTCCCTAATTGGTTTGATTTAGTTTTATTTGATCCTCATTAGCATAAGAATAAACATTCTGCCTCCAGGGATCTTTGGCCTCATACACGTGATGTAATAGTACCTGTGCAACACTTATATTGTACATAAAGGTACAATAAAATCTAAATCTTGTTTCTTTCAACGTTTAGTCAATAATTATAATATGTTCTCGATGCTTTGTTCTACAGAATAACATAGTTCCGATGATAGACATGAGCGTGTGTTGAACTAAAGTTGCTTAGGGTTCACGAAATTTAAAATGTTTCAAAATATTGAAATACACCTTTTGCAAATATGATTCAAAATTTCGTGAAATTTCATATGTTGTATTCCATGTTAGTAATGACAATATTAAAGTGTAGGGTAAACATATATATCCATCCAACTAAACTGACATTACAATGATCAGGAACCTAATAGGCGAAGAACGGTATCGTTGAGATGATTCACGAACCACTTTTGTTCAGTTATGATGATATTTGTGTTAATTTTTACTTGTAGATTTTCCATATAGCACCATTTATTAGCTTTACGTAAGCAAAGAACAAAGGAAAATTGTCTTTATATATATATATATTTCTTTTGAAACTACTGACGACAAAAAAAGAGCACTGCTAAGTTATTTATATATTTATGTTAACGAGTGTTTCAGAAATAGAGTGCAAAATAATGTTCTTATGACCTCACTGAAATTAAAAAGTAAATATAGCTCTGCCTTGAAAGATATAAGACAAATTCTGCCTTTGGGCTACAGCATATACTATGGTACCTTCTTGCAGCATCTTTACACAGTGAATATGTATGAGTTATTATTGCACCTGTAGGGTATATTCTGTTGGAAATATTGGAAGAAATGTTAAAAGGCATGAAAAGTGGGTAAAACAAAAGAAATGAAAAACATATATTTTGTGTCGCCAATTTACTGTCGCCAGAAGGCAAAGCTATCTACATTCAGGCATATGACTAACCATTGGCGACTAAGCCCAATGGTTCATGTTTATGCCTGGTACAAAGGTATTTTATATATATGACGCTCAAAAGTAATAAATATGTGTCACCCAATGGTATCATATACAGTAATAATTCGTTACTACGACCGTTAAAGAAAGTGGTTACATACGCGGGGTGGTCTAAATATCTCTTTTGGAATCCGCCAGGTTGTGGGTATGTATGTATGTATGTATGTATGTATGTATGTATGTATGTATGTATGTATGTATGTATGTATGTATGTATGTATGTATGTACAGATATATTAATAAATAAGTGTATGAAAGACAAAGGAGACATACACAAGTTCATAATGATACAACATTTTGTGGACTTTGGTGCAAGACAGATTTGCCGCCGCCCCCAAAGCTGAAACTTATTATTAAAGGGAGTTCAATAGAAGGTGACTCCATCCTCATATCCATTACAAAGTCGTGCAACGTTAACATTTGTCTGAATTTTAATATGAATTGGCAATTAAAAAAAATAGCTTTTCTAATTTGGTTTTCTTTTTTAGGGTCTTCTGAGTTGTGGGAACCCGGTACAGCTCACTCATGGCACACACACTCTCCCTCCCTCCCCTCCCCCCCCCCCCTCCATCACACCTGCCCTCGTTGCATTAACGGGGTAAAATATCAGGGGGACATATCAAAGAGCACTGGAATACTATAATTCTTCGTAAGCGTCAGTATATCATAGGCAAATTCCACCCTCGAAGGTGGAATGTTGTTATCTAACACCGATGCATAATGAGTGATTATTTTTATCACATTTCTGAACGAAAAATGAGGGTCAAAGTCACAAGGTCGTATGGAAAATGCTGGTGTAACTTTTGAACAATATAACATCCATTGAAAATATCATGTCCTTAGGATACAGCGTGAAAAGTTGGATTTTTGCATTGACTTTATTTGATATTTAAATGCATTCGGGTTTTCAAGGAACAGCGATAGAGACGGCTAAGGTAGGTGCAAGACACAGCGTCCAAATTGTGTACTGCAGATAGCTTGCATAGTAATACAAATATGAACAGAGCCAACAAAAAAAATCCACTCTTATCCATATATTCGAGACAGACATAATATAATGGTATAGTCCTCGATTCAACTAAGACCTAGGATAGATTTACCATTCATAAATAATAATTAGAATATGAATTTGAAATAAACAACATTTACAATAGCGGCTTTTCGACTCAAAATCGGACTACATAAGTGGTACGCGTAGCTAGGTCGACCAGTGTGAAATGTCATGTTTGCAGGACATATAATTTGTACGTAAATGTGTTTCATGTAATGTTTATCTTGATTACTGAAAGACGGCTCAAGTGATGAAGGAAACTGGAGGGTCAGTGCTAGCATGTGTGTGCTATGCAAGCAGTAGAAGGTCCAACATAGTCTCTGAGTCAGGATAAAGATCATGTGTAAGGTAGGACGAGGATTTTCCGCACTGGCGTTCGGCTTTGAATGTGAGAATCTCTGATCGAAATACAAGTATAGTGTGGTAGTCTTAATTCAAAATTGTACAAGACTGAAACAAAGAAGACAAAATTCGGTTCTTTAGATTTTCGGTTGCTATAGTGGGTGTGGTCTTAGTAACGGGGTCGTCGAATGGAGGGGTTTTACTGTATACAGTATTCAATATAAATGTATTTGAGATGTTTCTACAGGGAATGACTTAAGAAAAGTATCCTATCTCTACAGTATTTAGCAATAAATAATGTTCTGAGGTTTTGGGAAAGTGTCAGATTTGTCTGGGTTCCTAAAGTTTCACATTTAACCGTCATCCTAGCAATTCGCATTGAGCTTTGCTCGCAGTTATAAAACTGCAACATGGTCAGAAGCTTAACTTTTATGGCCTATTATTTTCAGTGCCATCAGTTCCTTTACTGCCCATTTCAGGCAACTAATAGCTTTTTATTTAAAATTGGTACTATTCTGGACTCGTACTGTTCATTTTGTAAAAAACAAAATCTCTAGAAACGTTGAAACATGTATTTTGGAAATGTAATAAAACTGCCTCTTTCTGGAATATTTTGCTGTCTTGGATTAGAATAATTGCCTACATATTAAAATATCTTAACTTCACTGCAGAAAGGATTATTGTAGAATTTGGAACAAGTATTGTTGCAGGGTAAATGGTTTATCTACGAAATGAGACTTCTGCAAAGTTTACATCTATTGCAAAACTGCTAAAAATATATCAACACCCTTTATATTCAAGTATCTTTGTTAGCCATCAAAAAGAAGTCATTTGATTTTTAAGCAATAGAAATATACCAAATCTTAATATCTCTCTCTCTCTCTCTCTCTCTCTCTCTCTCTCTCTCTCTCTCTCTCTCTCTCTCTCTCTCAAACTATCAAAATGCCTACATATATTATATAATGTATGTACTTATATGTATACGTAAGAGAGTGCGCCCAAGGTTTCTCAACCCTGGTAGTGTCTTATTCTGCCTAAGGTAATAAATATTGGGGTTTTTTTGTGTTTTTGTAAATCTCTGTAAGTCAAGGCGCTTCACTTTACTGATTTGAAAACAGGGGTGTCTGTTGTGTCTCGTAATTTTAGTATTCTCGGTCGAGCTGAAAAATTAAAGGGGTAGGTAAACTTGAACTGATTTCAAAGGACACGGATACCTTCGATTGTAATGTCTAGACGAAACAAACTTAAAAGCATGGTTCTAAATGTAAGGGCAAACTTCGCGGTCAAATACGATTTCATGTGGAAAGGAAAAACACAAGCAAAAACTTCACTGGAATCGAACATGTCGCGTCCGATTCGAACAAAGGTATTGTTCGTAATTTTGGTATTAGCAATTCTCTGCAAAAATTATATAGCGCACCCAATAAACGTAGCAATAGTTATTTATCTCGTCTTGTTTTATTGTCTGAGAGGGTCTGATTTCTTAAAATACATCGATCGATTGTTTCGCAATTGGCTGCTACATAAAGCCATTGCCCGAAAGCTCGAAGTATTCCGCATGCTTGTGACGTATGATGATAAGATTGTAGACTGGGGTTTGGTATCGAAAAGACTGTGGTCAAGTTTGAGTTTTACTTTTTTCCGTCAAAATGTCTAAGAGTCATTGCCAGCCTTCAGCTAAAAAGTTTGAAGATTGACTCATCACGAATTTCGTTGTCTTCATAAATTTTGAAGTACATCATGGATTGAAACGATAATCGTATATGGCTTACAATCGAGGAAAGGTTCCATACATTTTAATAATATATGTCCCTCTTTGATCTTTAAAGTTGTATTGTATCAAATAATGTATGAACTACCCACCAATCCATCCATACATGTACCTAATGAACCACCTACACAACAATCCGGCTATTAATTAATTCCTTACCAAGGCCTTGCCCAGAACACATTTGGTAATACAAATAAAATATCCAAATGAAAAGAAACATCAAGATATAATTTGCCTCCCGATGAGCTGATTATCGTTATCAAATAATTACGTTGCGCATTCATTAGAACAATATTTAAGATCCAGGTATGTGCGCTCGAAGTATTAACATCACGTACAATAATGTGTTTAAGGCACTTAAAAAGAACGAATAAATTAAATTGGAATGAAAAGAACTCATCGAACTGATTTTTGTAAATAATACAAACCTTAGTATGTTTTAATTAAGCAAAGTCTCGAATGACACTTGTAAATATTGGATAATATACATACATTTGAGACTCCCGATATTAAAAGCGCTTGACAAAAACAACCTATAATGTCCTCACACAGCATATTCAATGTGATATTCAATGTGAACCAACTAACCAGTTACGAACGATGTGATTTCAGGACAATTTTTCAAATTCACAACATGAAAATACGTAGGATTGAACTCAATTGCTCAAAAATTATGTTAAAATTGAAGTAAACAAAGATAAAGGGAAAGAAGACGAACAGACTAAAGAAAAGATATGGATGTATACAAAACAGATAGATAGATAGATAGATAGATAGATAGATAGATAGATAGATAGATAGATAGATAGATAGATAGATAGATAGATCAACAAGAGATAAATTGAGGTCCCGAGAAAAAGGATTAGGAAAGAAAGTCACATCTTAGGGGAAAAAAGTACATCAATGTTAGGAAGAGTAGAACGCAATACTATTTCGTTAATGGATACTTCTTTATGAACCATATAACAAAGTTACCGTTGACATAATGGTCTGGACAGCGCAGTGGTGGTACACTTGCCTCGCATTATTGCAAAGCCGGGTTCTTTCACCGGTTCCAGCATGTGCAAGGGTAAAATAGTCTCCTATCCAAAGTTGGTGGTCTTCTACTGAATTTGCTGTTTCCTACACCACAAAAGACCACAGTACATCAACATCTGAGCCATCCAATGTGCTAAGTATAAGTTATGAGAATAAATCAAAGTAACATAAATCAAGTTTGAAGTTTAAATAGAAAATGCACAAACAGACGTATCATCTAAGCTGGACTTGGGTAAAATGTTTTAAAGAAAATATCACGATATAATTTCTTCGCTAAAGTTGTAAACAATTTAAATAAAATACATACATGTGTATAGTTTTCTATGTGTGCGTGCATGAGAGAGAGAGAGAGAGAGAGAGAGAGAGAGAGAGAGAGAGATTAGATCATGGTGATACCATGTATATACATGAAAAAATCATTTGGTTGTTTATTAAAAGTCTATAATAAGTCTATAACACTCAATCGTTCACCCATTTTTGGTCGAGAAATATATCTGCCTATTCTTTCTGAATACATACGAATAACTGGCACACTTTGTGAAGAAAAGAGTTATCTTGTCTTCTTCCAAACAAGTCTAGACGAAATACTATGTGATTTAAACACGAAAAACAAGTATCTTCCGCTTGACCGTAGCTAAAGAATTTTTCAAAGAAACAAACAAATAAAAAAAAATAGTCGAACTATATGAAGTCCTAATCTATTTAAACTTATCTGTGCACGACACGTCGTTGACAGGTTATTTGATCGGCATCGTGTGCGTAAGGTAACGCAAGGACAAAACCCTGCAGAAACCGTGTATTCATTAGCTATCTGATGTACATTTCATTGAAATTAAAGGACAAACCTTGTCATGTAGGTTGAGTGCACTTTATTTAAAAAATAGCCGCTGATTAAATCCATGAATGAAAGAGATATTTGAACAGAACAATCAAGAAATCAATCAACCAACAGTTCATTCCACCAAATTATTTCTACTCCATGTGGAGTGTTTACGACAGAATCAGAGTGTAGATCTCCAAATTCACAAAAAGGTGGACACTGACAATTTGAAACAATTTCAGCTAAGCAGTATCAAAATATATGTATGAATTTTCGGATGCATGGAAGGCAACAAAACTGTCACACAGAAACATCTATTCACAAAATGGTGCCTGGAAAACAAAAACTTTAAAATGTAATGTTAGAGCGGTGAAGCCCATTTCTACACATTACACGGGATTTTGACATGGGAGCACCCAGCGAATACCCGAAAGGAAATAATTTGAACAACTAATATTAGTGAATGCATTCTTTTCTAAAACAGGGATCGTTCAATGAGTATTTTGTCCATATTCTTGTTCTCTGCTTGTAATTATGTAGTAAGCTTTATGCAAACAGATACAAAGGCTACGCATTCAAGAGTTTGCTTACATTGATTTTAAATATTTCAACCATCTAGTCGACGAAACCACAATGTAGCGCATTGTCTTGTTGACCATCTAACGATTAGGGTATTATGTCGATAAAATATGTCTATCGACCAAGTGTTGGTATCTCAAAACTCTGAATTCTATTGGCACATGTTTGTATGTTTTTACTACAAAATGCATACAATAATAACATACTACAATATATAAGAAGGCTATAGATAGATTTAATCATTTCCAATTACAGAGCCATTTTTGCGACAAAATAATTATGTTTAAAATATTTACAATAGAGCAATGCATATGAAATAATTATACTGTTTTGGTAAAAGGTACAGTAGAGTAATTAGATTATATTTTTCGGTATGAAATCTGCAGAGACATGGAGTAAAGATAGCAAGAGTCCTTAGAAGGGACTGAAGCCCTACTGTCCGAAAAGAATTTCCAGGAATTCAAGATAACACCATTTATTCTTTTTAAACTTCCTAGTGTTGAAATCATCTCTGATATTCTTCATCGTCGAGATTTTAAAATTAGCCACTGTGGCATCCTTATTTGATGTAAGATCGGTACCATTTTCATTTTGGACAAACTAGACACATTTCTCAATTAACTTTTTTGTTGTTGTTGTTGAAAACAACATGATGATTTGACCATCGATTCAGGAGAATTAGTGACAGGATTTTCAATATTCATGGTCACAGCCATATTTGAAGTCAGATTGGCACCATTTGTATGCAGGACCAACTAGATATAATAATTAGTCTAATGGTGAAGCCCCTTGCGTTTTTGTTTTCCAATGTCGATATGACGACACCACTTTTTTATGTCTATTTAGACATCATAGGAAGTCTTTTAGTGAAAAACCCATCTTGATATCACCATCCATTTAAGAGGAGTAGCAATAAAAACAATTTCAAGATGGTTGCTGAGGTGGTCATTTTGGCTGTCTGAGCAGCACCATTTTCATTTAGGACCAACTAGACCGTTGATGAATGTGATTTGAATTAATGTTCACCTTAGCCTGGAGATGCACATACTTGAGGCAACAAATCCCGTAAATGTTTCTGCTGACTTAATAATCACTAGCTTTTGAATAACGACAAAAGTAAATACTGAAGAATGAATCTTGCTGCATGCATTCTCCTTAAGTCCTTATTTTCATGAAATATGCCTTAATTGTACTCAAGTATTCGCGTGGTTTAAAATAAATATATAACTATTATTATAAGATTAGTGTATTTTCATTGTATGGAGACAGATGAAAATGGACAATAGTTCAAGAGATATGTTGGTCTTAAATAAGAGGTGCATGTATCTTACAAATGGGAAGATTGGTCACATAGCAATATGTATTCACTTTCTAGTGTCTTGTATGGTTTAACTGAGCATGTACAGAAATGTGTACATACATTCCGAGGCGTGAAGGAAACACCGTGACCAACACAATATTTATTGGTTAGAGTAATTTTGTAATCCTAGTACACAGAGGAAGAAAAAAAACCCTCCCATTTACGCAGTATTAAATACATAAACCGTTGTAATGAAAGAAGGAGAGAGATTGCGTGCACTGGTTTACTATAATTTTTTGTTTACAGGATGGGAATAATTATAAAATAATCACACACCTTTATTGAAATACTATGAAATCTGAACTGCATTGCTGCGTTCGGCTCATTAATCATATATAGTTCTGGTAATCGGAACATTTCGTCACTTTCTTTGTCTTCAGATTGGCTCTGGGAGAGGACAGGTTCTCGCGAGACCTGATTCTCATTAAGACCAGCAGCTGCGTGGTCCTGATCATATGACAAGTGTGCCATTACTATTTAAAACATGCCGGTCTGCTTGTCAAAAAGCTGACTGTAGGCATGTGTCGCACTTGCATGTATGACTACAGGAGGTTAAACATTGAAGTTGGCCCAACATTAGCTCATTAACTTCAGGACACAGGGTTATGACATTTCGTATTGTTTCTAAGAACGGTTCACTATGTAGCAACGACGATGATAAATAAAGCATTTTAAAATAAATATACACACGGTCAACAGAGATTTACATATAAAACATGATGTCGCCAAACTGTTGCAACGTGAATATATATCAAAACTGAAAAATTACACAATCTACGCATCCTTTTCAATAAACGTGGTTCTAAAATACGTTTCAGCCTTATTAATATCGCATTAATGGTTATAAAACAGCTAATACATTTATCTGATAACAAATATGGTTGGGAATATTGTTTTACTTTTGGGTGACACTAAGTATATCCTCTGGGAGACAGCTATCGCCCAAAGTCGCTTGTTTGTCGACCAACGGTAGCATATATGCTAATATATATATATATATATATATATATATATATATATATATATATATATATATATATATATATATATATATATATATATTACAAACTTTAACTTCATCATCAGGTTTGTACACCTTTTGTCCGTTTTTCACAATATAACCATACAATTTGGTATGCCCTTGATTATAAAGGTTACATTTTATAAATGTTCATATAAATTTATCTGCAATAGTTTCATTCAATATATTTATTATCCATCCACCATCCATCTCTAACCGACCCTGCCACTTTAAACTAGCTTTAACATACTGTCAAAATAAATACAACGTTCTTTAAATCACATGCAACTGACTCATACAACGATTGTTGTGTAATACCAAAAGTGTTATTATTTCAAGGACATGTAGAAAAAGATAATTATCACATACTTATTATTTGCGTCGCGGATTATTATAGTTGCATTAGACTGATATTTGTGTGGGTGGTAAATTGACAGAATGTCAGTCCGCCTCTCTCTCTCTCTCTCTCTCTCTCTCTCTCTCTCTCTCTCTCTGTTTATTATGGAAGAAACACTAAATTCATTTGCTTCTCTCTTAAATTCGTTGCATTGAAATTGTTCAAGTATTCAAATGAATATTTCACATTTCGAAATGTGTTTTGCTGGCACAATACTAAAGTATATATATCTTAAATGAGAGGGTATCAGCTACGATTTCTATTATTTTAATTTTCCAATTGCTTGGCAATGTCCATATGCATCTTCAACCCAAAAGATGTTGGCATACTGCTATTTATCATGATATAGGTAACAATGTGTCAAATACAAACATTCATTTTTCTTTGTGGTCAGAATGATTTTTTCAACTAATAATGAAACAGTTTAAAACGTTTGAACAAAAGCCTGCATGTAGGGTATCTACCGGGACTTAGAAGGTATATCCCACAACATGATAGTGTGAATCTAATATTATAAGAATTTGTCACATGTTATGCCTTAGTGCATTTCCTTTTCTCTACTTAATTATTCTGAAGGCATCTATTTATCATAACAAAAATTACATATTTATGGTTAATTGTGGTTTCCCGGTGTTACTTTCAGTGATTAAATTACCTAAATACCACTACAATCAAAATCGAATTCTTTACAAGGAAAGTGAAAATAGAATACTGTTTTCAGTAAATAAGTGTGACACAAAAAAAGCATATGATTCATCTCGCTAAATATCCGTATTTTGTCCTTCTGATGCTACCCACCCCGTAGCTGATTACAAAAAGCACAGCGATCTTCATAGAGTTTTCTTTCTTTTTCTGTACTGTTCTCTACTGCACGATCAAATGGTCTCATGATCACATCAAATCTCTTCTACATGGATCTGTTGTATTCATGTATTTCCTATACATCAACAAAGAAGAATGACCTTTAGGGGCGAAATGAGATTCTGAGAATTACATTTTTTTTTTCCTTTTTCAAAATGAAGATGATTTTTTTAAAAACTTTATTTTAGTCTTTTACACTCAATCAGGATATTCTTCCGTGTGTCATTATGTAAAAATAGAAAAACTTTGTTTTGAGAGTTACAACGAAAACTGAAACTTAGTAGAATATTTTATTTTCTCAGTGGTAATTACTTTCTGAGTCATTGGCTGAGTATTTCATGATAGGAAGTCTGTACTATCTTCCTACGCGTGCCAGCTGTCTGTTTCCCATTACACACATGTAATGTCTCTTAATATAGCACATGAAATATTGTAATGCTGAAATTTGAGAACACTTGATCATATGTGTAACCCATGACTCAATTCCTAAAAACGCCCAGGGAAACTTGCATCGGTTTCAGTTTTGCTTTTGATTTATATTGAATATATGTTGATAAAGTAACTGCAACTAAAAAGATTTTATATTTCATATTTTTACGGAAAATATATTAGTAATAATACAGTGGGATCAGAAGCATCTCGGATAGGCGAATTCCCAAAACGCGAAAAAGAATACGACTATACACAATGCGGATTTCCTTTAATAAACCAGTTCATTATAACAGCTGATATACTGATATATATATATATATATATATATATATATATATATATATATATATATATATATATATATATATATATATATATATACCTATGTTTATCACATAATTCGATGCAGTTATTAATCTCAAGTATATAGACCAAATAGCGTTTGTTATTCGCATCTCACGTGTAAAATGTACGAGAGAGAGAGAGAGGAGAAACTTCAGAAAGAAAATAAAAGTTCAGAAAATTTTACTAACTTTCGGTCATTTGTCCTTTGTCGAGTACAACCCCATATCCCATTATAATCACATTGTTCTCATAATTGTCAAACATTTTCTTCATCGTTCTTCATTATTCGTATTTTTTATATTCCAAAATAATTATGAATTTTGGGTTAGAAAAATTTACAATGGAGAAAGAAAGACAATGCACAATATGAGCATGATATAAATAACATAGCAACGGGTGTTTGCTCACATTCTACAGAACAACGCAAGAAACGGAAATTGCATCAATTATGGAGAATGCTCGTGTCGTAATTGTGAATGGATAGTTTCTAATATATCTGTGTGATTGATTAACTGGATATAGGATCGTTCAAATTACAGGTTTTAAGAGGAATTTTAAGTCAATAATTTGAATGTAAAATGCCGCATTTAAATATTGTCATTTGATCACCAGTTTGATTTTACATGGTTTATTTCTTACATGTCTAAATATAGTTTTTATATTTAAATGTCCTTGTAATTTTATTTTGTTTGTTTCTTTGAAAATTACTACATATCTTAATTACACGTTGTATTAATGCGCGAAAAGTAAATTTTTAGAAGATTCCAGACTAAAAAAAATGTTTAGATTTTTTTTCACAAAAGATAATATATATATATATATATATATATATATATATATATATATATATATATATATATATATATTGGAAGAAAAAAAGAAAACTTTCAATTTCAATTCTTAGATCACTAACCGAGGCACCCTCTTCAATTGCTAAAAAAGCTTTCAATTTCAATTCTTAGATCACGAACCTAGACACCCTGTTTAATTGCTAAGAAAACTTTCAATTTCAATTCTTAGATCACTAACCTAGGCACCTTGTCCAATCGCTATAACTTTTCTTAATATATTACATTAATGATCTAGAGTGTACCTGGAATGCAATACACCCTGAAGCGCCCTGTGAAGATAAAAGTCTTTATGCGTGGTTACTTGGTTATCTCAAATTTTTTTGTCTTATTTTTAAAAAGACTGTGTTTCATCCAGCCTTGAACTTCAAACAAAACGTTAGAGATACATTCGTGGTGATGTATTTTATTTCCATCCTATAACAAAAAGAATTTTTTCGTGCGACTAAACAATGAATGTGCCTTCTATTCGACAGTACTCAAAATATACATGCAATTTGTGGATAAATAGGACGTTTAATGAATTTAGAACAAGATAAGTCTGGTATTTATATTATTGGTTCTTTTCCTAACCCTAACCCTAACCCTAACCCATACGTCAGTGAAAAATTCCATTATACGATATAAAGATTTATTTGAAGAAATATTGATAACAACAATAATTTATCAGAACAACGGCGGCACAGACGTTAACAATGAAATGATCAATAATAAGAATTAATGATGGTGATAACTCCAATAATAATAATAATAATAATAATAATAATAATAATCATATTAATCATCATCACCATCAATCAATAATAGCATCCATAATATTCTTCTTCATTTTCATCTTCCATTTCTTCTCTCCCCTAGTAACACCATTCACTAAAGTAACGCATACATTTAAAATAATGTGACATGTTAACGAAAGGTGCTATATCATATTAGAATGAACCGGGAAAAGGGAAGTATGCAGAGTGCCTGCGTGTATACGTTATGTTGATTTTTCAAATTTAACCTCAATCCTTGGTGTCTTTTGATTGGCTAAGCGTCAGTAGGGTTTCTTTGCAAAACATTGGTAGGTTTTTAAGTCGTTCAAAGTTGACTTAGATATAATAGAAGATCCATATAAATATAAGTCTTCCTCGTGATATGCATAATATTACAAGTCTGTTTATTTTTTATTTATTTAACTTCCTTATGCCATTTAGTTTCCCAAATTCGACAACAAGTCTTTCTTAACATCTACCTCAGTCAGAAAATAAAATAGTCATATATTTCGAACATTGTAGGTATTTATCAAAATAAGTATTACTGTAAGTGTTATTTAGCATTAAAACATATTGAAGAAAATAATCATATAATAATATATATTCGTACGTGTTTTAGTTGTGCATAGATTAAGAGAGATGAATATAGTAATATATATCGAGTCAAAGATATTATTTTGTTAACGAGAACCAGCGATTTCATGAGTTCAGTACGAGGAAGTTCGAGCTATGTTTAATCTTTGTTATCATGAAAGATTAAATTAAGGACTTCCACTGTCATTCATGCCTTTTTCGTGCATTTCGATGTTTATAGTGTGGATAAATTTGAAAGAATTTAAGTAAAAATAATGGGTAAAAATGTGTTGAAGATTAAGTTCACGTTCTTTAAATATGTAATGCACATGAGGATCGGATAAAACTCTTCACCCAAAAGTTTGCCTTAACAATATATAGTTCATACATTGTGAATCTTGTATCTTGTGTCTAATGATAATTATCTGTAATGATTGGACAAGAGATACTTATATGTTATGTGCACTCATTTGACGAGAAAATTTGTTTTTATTATATTATGATGTGGATGTTATAGTATCATCTATAACCGCATGTTTGTGTGAGCTCTATTCCAACGTTATGCAATGCAGTTTTATATGTATTATGGGCAGGCGGACTGAAATGCTGAAAAAACATTTTTGTACTTGAAACAAAATAAATAATAAGAAAAATAGACATATCTGCTTCCTACAAAAGTTTGAAGATTTGCGTTATTGTGGTTACTAAAGAAAACTCTGCAACCTTTTCCAATCTAATACAATCTGAAATAGTGTTCGCATCAAATATTTATTACAGTATTAATGATGTTAGGGTATAACGAAAACAAAGAATACAATTATAATAAGGACAACCACTATGCCGGTGCCAATTTGTTGTGTTAATATTACTTCGATTGATCATGACTTAAAATCAATACAGTGTTATCATTACATCGAGCTTACCACCAAAGTTGTAGAGTTTTTTAAAACAATGCAGGACTTTAGAATTTTAAGGTATATAGTCAGACATTTTGTCTAATGACTGCCGGTGAAAGAGAAGGTAGACATTTTGTCGAATGAATGCCGGTGAAATGGGAAGGTAGACACTTTGTAGACTCAATTTGATTTTTTTAAAAAAAAGGGTAAATACGTGTACGAACAAATTTGTTAATAAATAGATACATAAATGAACAAATTGTAAATAAATAAAAAAGTAAAAAAATAAATAATAAAAAATGGCCGATCCAGGTCCTGAACATATGAATGAAGTAAATGTATTTATAAATGAAAGGGAAATAAATGATACCGAGAATTAAGAAAAGGAATACATGAATAATCGGAAGACTGGATAACATTTTACTTGCAGCTATTGATGAGAAGTGACAAGACATTATCACCAAAGTATTATTGTTATAATAAAGTATTGTCCTGTTTCAATAAGCTAAAATGGAGAACAGACTTAAATATATAAACAAAGTACATACATTTTTATATAGGCCTACATTTGTTTTGATCATCAACGGTGTTGTCTGATGTGCTAATATTTTTATTTCCAGAGAGAGAGAGAGAGAGAGAGAGAGAGAGAGAGAGAGAGAGAGAGAGAGAGAGAGAGAGAGAGAGTACACATGTATATTACTTTATAATCAAGACAGTTTTTAAGACCTAACTATTCAACCTTCAAACTCGTTTTCGAACGCGATATTTAGATATGCATAACCATTAACGAGGTAACGAGGTGCGTTAGTCGTGTCCTCAAATGTTCTGCGAATTGTCATTATAAAGAAAACCAACGCAGCTCTTAAGTTATGTGATCCAATTGTCACGTGACCTGAACTAATTCAAATGAGTAACGACCTCTCCAAGCTATTGGTGAGTACAAAAGTTTTGTTTTGTTGTTAGAGTAACGATGTTGTAACATGATGTCTGTAAATAGAGCAAATTACCGTAAAGTTCACTTCTGTCAATCAAACATTCATTTTCGTTGTTCTCTTTCAGTTGTATTTGTTACAATTGATATAAATAATTTTACTGAAAGCAAAACATAACTGGTTACAATATTCGACAGGTAGTTTATTTTTGTTTTGTAACTAGTATGATGCATTACAAAAAATATCTAGATGTAAAACAAAATCGTTTTTACATGTTACATTATGCTTCATGATACGGCTCTTCGTGCACGGCGGTTGTGACTCCGAAGTTTTAGTTCGCGTTAGGTCTTGTAATGTAAGATTCATACGATTAAAAAATGTGATCAGTTTCATTCTCTGGTTCCTAAGACTCTTTCGACTATGCAAAAAAATAGATGAATATTTTATCACCTTTTATTTCGTTTTTATCACAATTATCGATACAAAGAAACATACACACGTAAAGATCTAAAACACTCTCCAACATAACGAGAAAAGAGTTATTTAAAATTCTTACTTACATAATTAATTCATAATATGTAGAATTAAAAAAGTCCCACTTTGATGAAACTTGAATTCACAGTGGATTTAAGATAGCATGCACTAAAGTTGAGCCAATTACTGTGTCTATATCACAGATATTCAAACTCCAACAACTTGTTTTGTTTTATTTATCTTTTTTTGCTCCATGTTGCGTCCGATATATTTTTGTTTGCAAAATAGTAAACTTAAATTTTAAAATGTACTAATTTTCTTACGAAGCAACTGAAAGTACTTGTCACACCCTTGAGTGAGCACTAGTTCAGACTCACGTGAAAATAAAATAATAGACTACAAACCAACACACACAGCTAACACTATATTAAATTCACATGTAGTTGGGTCGACTCTAGCAGTATTGAGTTTAAACTGTTTGCTGAAGTGAATATATTGATGACTATGTCAAGTGTCCAACTCTGGGGCATCCAGTCGTTAATAGAGTGTGCTTACATCTAGTTCGTGGTCCCAAAGCGAATGTATTAAATCAAGTGAAATGAACGCGCGTTGTGCTAGTATATACGAAGTATACAGAGAATGACCAAATGCCATTTTTTATTGCAGAAACAGGATGTCTGATATGACGTTGCACATGAAGAAAGATACCGCTAAAATTGTACGACAAAATGGCATTTGTCAAGATTATGTTATTTTAACCGAAACCAATTTTAAAAAAAAAAACTAAACTTATGACCAATTCGGACATACAGAGTGTCCATTGGCTCCTTGCCGATCATATAGTTTTTCCAATATTCAAATAATTATTTATACCAGGAATATTTACGTCAGATATAATCCAAAATAATTCCCATGCTGTGAAAGAAGTATTTTATGAGGGTGCGAAACCCTTACATGAAGATTGTCATTTACCTTCAAGTAGAAAACTGCCCCTATATAACTCGTCTTATTAACTTTGTCTCCAACAAACTGGCATTGGGACTGGGTACTTTCCAACACTTTTTCTCGCGTGATGTTGTTTCCATTGTATTCCTTGTGTATGGAATGGTGAAGAACAATATCGTTCCCATTGGATGGGAATAAATCCGTCTGATCCTGATAGGTAATTTAAGAATAAATGTAGTAGAATCCCGAAACGTTCACATGAAGCTTGCCGTCGTTGTGCACAACTCCATTAATATTTGACAAGTGGCAGGTTTCGTTCTATTTCATCATATGGTGGTGATGCATATCTATAAGTGATGATTGAATGAAATAAACTTTTACGTTATGGCAGCAAAAAGAGCAAGCAATGGCAACGAATACAAACATTTCTGATTTGACCAGTACTTAAGAATGCAAATGTGATAGTTTGATCACTAATGAAAGTTCATTTGTATAAATTTACGAGTGAAAGCCTCTGACATTTTTTAAAAAATATTTTTACCGGTGTAATTATTTTACTAGCCATTCCAGTTCTAGTGTAATATCCTCCTTGGTAAGTGCTTTACTGTCGAACAAATTGATAACTGTTATAGATTCTAAGGTTAGGCCACATGCCAGAGAGATCCCTCTATAAACATTAGATATCTAAGCAACAAATTAAAGTATTATATATCTCTTCTTTGTGTGGCATTTTTACAATTTTAAATATCCCTAGAATACGTGCAAATAAAATTATCACTTAAAACGCCAAAGCTTTCTTAAAAATGTCATGAAATACTTAAGTTTTCGTTTATTCTGAAGTAAAGACTACAGGGGAAAAATGCAATATTAAATGTATGAGACCTGGCAGATTTATGTAATGTGTGAAAAATGAAGTTACTTTCTTTCTTCTTACCTTGGACAGATTTTGTATCGCCGACCACATGAGCTGATGGCTTTACTGATTCTGTGTCTTTATCACACTTATTGGGATTTGAGATCAGCATTTCTGTAATAATAATAATAATAATAATAATAATAATAATAATAGTAATAATTATAACAATAATAATCATTATCACTATCGCTACCACCATAATCACTGGGATTAAAAATATAAAAGGCACGTTCTGTTTAAAATAGTATTACCGATTTGTATCATAAATGAGTTAATGCACAAATATATTGGACACAGCTTCAAATCAAATCTTCTCTCTCTCTCTCTCTCTCTCTCGCTACATACTTACACACACACACATGCACACACACATATACACACACATACACACACACTTACACTAAATAAATATAAATATATGAACGTACGGATGTTTCTTTATTTCTGATGAGCTTTCTCTGTGTACTGAAAAGCAAAAGTAGACAAAATTGTTTATGATATTTCCATTTTGCATTAAACAAAATAAATATAGCATCATTATCATCATCACCATCATTATTTTTATACGTTTGGTTGCTTTTTCTTTGTTATAGGATTTATTATCCAGTTATTTTAAAAGCAAAGAAAATAAAAAAGATGATCTATGTAACTCGTAATATTACTGCCACAATACGACCACACAATCAGTATTTTTTTAACTACCAGACATTCACTAGCATTACCTCACACTCTTCTCTTTCTCCTATAACTAATACTACGACTACTACTACCACTAATGGTGCTACGAGTTACCCAATAACACTAACTGCTATTGTTTATATACTACATACCATTATTACATCAAAATGTATGGCTACTAACCTAATAATTAATTACTACCATTACTATTCATCCTACTACTGCTAGTACTACTACTATTACTATAATTACTACCATTACCGCATGTGCCTTTTTCACTTCTGCCACTTATATCGTTCCCTTGTGTTAAAAATACTAACTGTTCTGCTGGTGCTACTTATTCTGCTACATAGTATCACCACTTTTATTTTAAAAAAGCTCGTATTATTACGTATCTACCTTCACAGATGACATTGCTACAACTACCGCTACCACCGTCGCTACTACCATCACCAACAACATAACTAACAACAATAACAAGAACAACAACGATGAAAAGAAAACAAAAACAACTACTAATAGTAGTAATGATGCTGCTGCTCCTCCTACTACTACAGCAACTACTACTACTGTATGTCTTACACTTCTTCTCATCAACGTTACCATCATCGGCAACAACTATCCCAATCACAAACAGTTTTAACAATTTTCAATTATCTAACAAAACAGTGACGTCAGAGAAAACTATATAGTCGCATGTAACTTTCTACATACCAAAGCAACTAGCTGGTCAAGATGTTTACTGGCACGGCCACAGCACATATCTTTGTCACCCTCTATTCTTTGTGTGAATCCCTTTATATTGTCTCGCACGTCGTCTGGATGATGGTAAACATCATCACATGGAAGGGACATTTCTGGTTCCTGCTTCATGAAGGTTGGTTTCCCAGCCCTGTCATTCCGCCACGTGATCGTTACAGTCAGGATGCTAGCTAAAAGGATGATATTAATGACCAACATTACAATGGCGGCAACTCTCCATTTTTTTCCCGAATAGTCCTCTAGAGTGTCGGTGCACTTTCCGTATAGGTCATGTTTTTCGTATTCGGTGCCATGTAATTCTCTCTTCTTTTCTCCCCTATACTCCATTGTGAGAAGTGTATTTCTGTTGTGTGTTTACCTCCTCATTTATGGGACAAACTACGAGTCCAGACCGTACCAGGTTTGGATGAGATCGCTTTGTATCCTTGATAAATAGGAAAGGACTATTGAAGACACGTTTCCACCCGCCTTAGTATATTTTTCTTCAATAGTAATGTTTACCTCACGACTCATTTTAAGTTTAAAGTTGTACTGTTAGTGTATCCTGAAACGTTACGGCCTAATGAGTGAGAACACACGAGATTTGTGGACACACCCCCCTCCCTGACCTGGAATTCCCGACAGGTTCAGAGTTAATGTATTGTATTAGGTCGTTATGTGTGTCGCTTACCTTTGCACAAGGATTTCGCAAAGAGCAATTTGCCTAGCTAAATATAGACTGCGCGTAATTCTTATCAAGGTAGTTACCATTGAAATTACATGTTGTTACTTGCTGATAACGGGGAACAGTGTCGAATATAAAAAGGCTTCTATCACTCACACGTATATTCGATATGACATTCTGCAGAAAATTTAATAGTCTGGCGTATTCTAAAGTACAAATATTAGCGTACATGTTTATAAATAAGGGAATAAAGAAAGACAAAAATTAATAGACAGACAAATCGGGATAGATAGATAGATTGGTTAGCGAGTAGGTAGGTATATAGACAGGTAAGTAGGCGGAAAGGTTGGCAAATAGGGAGGAAAAAGCTTCCGGACAACATCGTACATAGCTTATGAAAAAGTTATATAAATTTATAAGTTTGAATGTTGACTAAAAATTAATAATTGCCTTCTATGATTTGACTGGAAAATGAAATTGTTTTCCACTCTAAAAGAGGACAGAAGAAAAAATTCAGGGTAGATGCATGTTGCGCCGAATAAAAGGTCGCGCCTATATTTGTTTATTTTTTAAAATTTATTTTAAGGGAATTTATTATTTTTAGATCTGCAATCATGAAATCAATTTGTTATATCTTGGCTAAAGCGGACATAAATTAATGCTGTATTTTAATCCCCCATCCCCACGTTTATTATTTTTATAACGCGCCAATTATACACATAATCTAATTGAATAATTTGGTAATTCCCCACGACCTGCGCAAGCTCGGTGCAGGTAAACCTACATATACAAGCTAAAAAGAAGCCCGGATCCGATCTACATTGAAAAACTTGCATCCCAGACGATGGTAATAGTAAAATGATAACAAGTTCACCGATTCAAATGGTAATGTATTGTGTAAGTTTTAAGCTATAAATACTGCATTTTAAAGTAATGAAAACTAAGATGTTTCATTTAGTTAGACCCATGATTTAAGTGTAAAACTATGTTCTTGCCTATATGTCTCACCATTTTTTTTGCTACATGTTTTACTATAATATACTCGGCTTTGGCCTCATTTACATATTTACATATATATATATATATATATATATATATATATATATATATATATATATATATATATATATATATATATATATATATATATATATATATATATGAGTGTACGAACTTTGAGAAGGTTACCAGAAATTGGAATTAAATTTTAAAGTATGCGTCGAACCTGATATATCTTTGGTAACAATGGCTCTAAATAAATATCGATGTTTTATCACAACCACCACCACCCACCGAACACCATCCATGTTTGACCGCGCCAGGTGCCATGCAATAACGTGCAATAGATCGCGTCTTTTATACGCATTACAGTACGGAGAAATTAGATGATTCCCCACAATATGCGCAAGCCCGGTGCTTCCTTCATATATAAGCGAAACAGAAGACCAGATTCGACCTACATTTGAGTCTCGCGTCCCAGCCGATGTTCATAGTAAAATGATAACAAGTTCAACGATTCAAATGGTAGTGTATTGTGTATTGTGTAGGTTTTGAGCTATACATACTGAATTTAAAAGTGATGAAAAATTAAATGTTTGCTTTAGTTAGACGCACGACCATTTTTTGTTGCCTGGTTTATTATAATATACTCCGGTTTGACCTCAATTACATTTTAAAAAAAAAAAATTGGGTGTATTTCTTTCCACGAACTTTGAGAAGGTTACCAGAAATTGGAATTACATTTTAAAGAATGCATCCAACCTGATATATCTTTGGTAACACTGGCTCTAAATATATATCTATGTTTTATCACACCACCACCACCACCACCCACCGACCACCACCCGCTTTTGACGGAGCATTTATAAGCCCGAATCCGATGCATTTGAGACTTTGTTGATAACAGCATGCTACTCAGTTCAATGATCCAAATGATAGTCCTTTGTGCAGGTTTAGAGCTATCTCTAGTGTTGATATATAGGGCTGGATTAGTATCAAAGGCCGTCCGTATCTAAAACGTGATGAACTAATGCATTAGGAACAAATTTAACGCTTTAGAAATTGCTACTAATGCGGTAAAACATACCAATACTTGTAGCTCGTTAGAAGTTACTTTTAACGCGTTACATTCTTACGCGTTGATTATAATTTTTAACGTGTTACTTTTGACCTAAAACTGACGCGTAAAAGTTGCATGTTATGAAAATTACTGTCATGGAAAATGAATGACGTGAAAATATAGGTATGGTAAATGGCCGACATAGAAAATGCAGGCACTGGGAAATAACAGGCAGACTTAAATGAATGATTGTGGTGGAAAATGCACGCAATGGAAAATGACAGACAAATACAACAGTGGAAATTGCACGTACTGTGGAAGATAACATTCACATCTCTGTAGACAAGCACTGTCAAATGCACGAACTGGAAAATGACAGACAAGTTCCAAATACGAAATATGCACACACCGGAAAATGAAAGACAATTTCCACATTGGAAAATGCACGCAATGAAATATGAAAGACAAATGCAACCGGGGAATGCGCACGCGCTAGAAAATAACAGACACCTCTCACCTACCGAAAAATACAAGCACCGGAAAATGACAGACATGCTTAAAGATATGAAATAAGCATTAATGGTATAAGTTAAATAATTACAGTGATAACTAGCAACACTAATGATGTTGATAGCCAGAAGGAATAATAATAATAATAATAATAATAATTACTTAGGTAAGGCAGTTCATTCAGTTGTTACAAACTAACATGAGGTTTTCTAAAATTATATAAAGTTATGTAATATTTTCTACTAAAATATATTGGCAGATATATGCAGGAACATTTGCTGGTAGTGTGATGCTGATCACTGTGATATGAATCTAAGCAACTTAAAAAACCTAACGTATCATTTAGTTACGCTGTAAAAAAAAAGTATTGACTATGATTTTAATTTTGATTATAATATGACATTTCTCCCATCATCGGCAATATTTGGATTATTGGCCATATACACTATGTTTCAGGTTTTGCCTACCTTTCTAAGAGTTTGGTTCCATTTAGGCCTAACATCCCACCTGGGATCTTGTTTACTATATTGGCCGTCAGTGTTATCTGCTTTGTCCATTGATGCAAAGCCTACCTAATTAAAAGACCTGCTAGGGATACTCGCTCCTATATTGGACGTAAGCTGTATAATGGGAGATTTATGATGTTGCTTAAGAAACATACAGCCCTTTGATGATCACCACATGGTGATATGTAAGACATATACATGGGTATCTATCCAGTCCCCTTGTGTAAATGCAATTATGTTCATTTGGACGAATATTACCGTGTTTCTTATCATCGAGGTTTTATAAAGATAGATATATAGAGTCAAACACGCACACACACATACATAAATGTATATATATATATATATATATATATATATATATATATATATGTATATATATACTGAAACATGTATGTAACTCTTTGAAATGCAAATGGCACGATGAATGATTGGAAAATGAACGGTATACGAACCACGAATGAACGCGGAACGAACGCAGAACGAAAGATAAGCGCTATGTGTAAACGTTGCAGAGCGAAATATAATAAACGCTAAACCATATACGCTAAACGGTCGACCATAAAAAATAAGTGATAAAGCACAGACGGTGAACGAAAAAGCACTCATAAAATGATAAAATGTGATAATTTTCCTTCCTATATATTGTTTATTTATCGCAAATAAGACAGGTGCAATCGCGTATATATATATATATATATATATATATATATATATATATATATATATATATATAATAATAATAATAATAATAATAATAATAATAATAATACAGAGATAAAGTCTTTAATTTCCACAACCAAATTCCTGATTAATATATATTCCAAAGGTTTTGTTATAAGGTTCCTTTGTTACAATATTTAACTGGTTATAGCGTTTAATGTGTGTGGTCTATCAGAAAAATTATAGTGTTTTGATCACCTGACGCGCCGAAGCCGGGTAAACAACGGCGGTTGTTTACATAACAAAGGTGCCAGTTAACAAAGGCTTGATAATTGCACCTTATTCATAATCGCATATTTAGAATCACCGGCTGCTGGTTCAGTGCAACTAAGGCACGAAAAGATATGTTTTTTGTTTTGGACTTTTTAACCATATAATTGAAAAATATCCTTCATCTATCGTTATATACCTGTATGTTGAATAATTGAGTAAAGCTAAACAACAATTTCTATTCTTTTTATTAACCGTTCCTTAATGTCATAAAACATGAATTAAATCTCTATAGTGTTCATTTTGAATTCTGACTGTTGCGAAAAAATATTTCTTTAGAGACAAACCTACAAATAACAAGAAAAATAGAAGCAGGGCCTTCACGAAAATATGTACCTGATTTGTTTGAGTTGCCACTTTCAAATATTGGGACTGTTTGGTGTAATCGCGAAGAGGTCGTGAGTGTAACTGTTTCTGGAGATATGAGTCCAGCTATGACAAGGCTTCGAACATGTGCTAAACCCGAAGTAGAGAAGGGTCTTCTGATTTGTTTTAAAGTAATAAAATATTCTAGTAAACGGGCCGATCCTTCAACAGAAAGTCGATGAAATCTTCTCGTTGATTTTTATGATAACATGTATTTATATAAATTTATGCTGTTTCCAAATTTAATTACCATTACACATGATGAGTTCAAATAAATTTTTCTCACAGTAATCTTACCAGTATAAATTGTTTACTACATGTATGTCCAACGTCATCGACATGTACAAAAACATTAACATTTTGAAAAATAACCGATGAATTTAGATATTGCATTTCTCGTTTATAATGTTATAAAAATCATAGTCCCCTGTGAAACGTTATAAACAGTCTTATATAAATATATGGCTAAAGTATGTATCTATTAAAAATGACACTTAAGTTTTGTAGTACAGCAGAGACAGCAGAGAAAATTATAAAAAAAATGAAAAAAAAAAAAAAAAAACTAAATCAAATTCCCCTCAGTAGTTTACGACCCACTGGCATGTGATGATCAACTGCAAACTACTCTGTCTCAACAAGTTTGACCTGACAGTTTGATATTTCTTTAGAATATTTGTCAGATCCTATTCTACTAGAGAAAGGTATACATTGGTATGCATCCAGTATTCACGACGAACGCTCACTAGTAATTCGTCCATACCATGCAAGCCAGATGCATGCATCTTAATGCTTAATTCGGAAGTGGACTGGTTCCTAATGAACATCATTATACAGAAATGTCAAATTGACTGTTTATAATTGTCGAGCTATACCTTTTCATGATTATGAAGGCGTCACAGAAAACATGTAAACACAAAGCTTTCAAATCAGAACCATTCCGCGGTCTTTTTCAATTTCCCTGAACTCCATATGGGAAAATGCATGTGCTGTACGACTGTACGAGTAGAGTTTAGACTTTGAAATGTGTCTCAATCGACTATCAAAACGCAGAATAACCACATGACCATATTCTCCTCCTTTAAGTTTGGGACTCGGGTTGTATGCTAAATGACTGTGTAGATTATTTCACTATACTGGCATTGATGAGGTATCAGACTGAAATATGTGTGTCCATAAATTTTAACTGATTCAAACCACACCGGTCACTAAATTTTTAATTGCTGAAATAAACTGCTAACAGCAATATTCCATATGCATATGGCTCGTAAATGTGGTTTAACCTTTTTTAGTAAATACAATATAATGACTCATGAAAACTATATAATTTAGGTTTATATGCCTATATCATACTTTTGGTATATGTAACTGCATTTTTAAAGAAAACAATTTTAAAAAATCCACCTCATGACGTCACAAATGACGCCACGATGCGATGTAATGCAAAGTATTATTGACCAAGGATTCACAATGTATTACAAAGTTATTTTATTGTGGTTTATACAAGATGTACTTTCATATTCAAATATTTATATGAAGTTTGAAAATGGTTAAGCGTCTGGTGTCATCTACTTCAATGCTATATCTTCTGTGGAAACATAAAGTTAAAATTACCCCTTTTCTTGGAAATACTCATATCTAACGCGCTAAAACATACTTCTAACGCTTTAGACAATATTCTAACGCGTTAGAAATGTCAAAAAGTTCGTAGATTCATAGCATTAGGAAATGTATGCAAAACCTGCTGGAAAGGATGTAACTTATGTCTCAAACGCATTAGGGACTAAAACGTTTAATATCGGAACTTACGCGTTACAATTGTTACCAACGCGTTAGCTATACATTTAACGGGTTATAAGTAAGTTCTCTCGAGTTACAAGTATGTTTGAACGCGTTATAAATATATTCTATCACGTGACATTCATGTTATGACGCGTTTGTTGCAAAATCTAGCGCGTTAGTTTCTAATCCCCTCGTACATCCTTATAAAATATGATACATATTTTAACTGACTCTTATTTGTACCGAATGTCTATGAAGGCGAACCAAAATTTGCAAACGCTGCTGTTTCTAAAGACAAAAGACTACATGTATTCGCAGCCTGAATATAGACTAGAAGAAAGAGTGCAGTGAAAATTGCAGTCTTCCCGCACAGCACTCAAAATTTATAGGCAGGTGTTGGTAATTAACAGTCACAAATAATACTTAGAAACAGTAGGGACTGAATAATAGTATGGCATTAGTAGACTTTATTAATAACTTGCAAGATATACTATTGATATTGATACGATGTTTAAAGAATGACTCCTTGTCAACGTTTGAAAGACCTAGTAGTATACAGTCAGAAAGGATGTATGTGAAATATATGTAGTAGTAGTATTTATTTGGTAAAATCAATCAATATGTAATACATATAAATTTCGACACAAGACATAAAACATGCAGCAAGCAACATACAAACAGCATAAAGGCACAAATAACACATAAGATAATACATATACAGTAATATATGCAAACACATCAAACACAAGAGGTGCTCATATTAGCAGTGGTGTCTCGATGGTTTGATAATATATATTGTATAGTGTGTTGCTAAAGGTATATAAACAAAAAGTGCAGATTATTAATGTTATGTATCTCTTAGTTTTACGATTTGGAAATATATATGAATAAATTAAAGAAAATTCAATAAATAAATAAATAAAGCCACATAAAAGTAAACGCCAGTTTTGGGGCATTAATTATTTCATAGAGACCCATTATGCATATGTGTCAATACATTTTCTTTGATCGTACAAACGACTGTATATATAGGACAAAATCATTTTAAATTGTAATTTGTTTTCAATTCATCTTATTATTGTGTCATCCATTTTACTTATTATTATATTTATTCTTTTCCATTATGCATTCATTCATTCGTTCGTTAATTCGTTCATTCGTTCATTCTGTTGCCTTGCATAAGACAAATAATATATTTGATAACATTCTAATAATGTTTGGAATCAGAATATAGAAAAACAGTTCACACCTTGGATCAAAGTTAACTCTGAGTTGTAGTTTAAAAATAAAGTTATATATATTACAATGTATGTGTGCATATGGTGATCCCGAACATAGTATCATTCTATATTTATCATTGACCTTAATCTAGTGTGTACACTGATGATTCATGAGATATACCTCAGTGGATACATTTACTAAATATAAGCCATATGTTTCTGTAACCAATGATATTAACCACCGTATTATTTACAATAACCCTATAATTTATGTAAGTGATGGCACTATGCAAACTATCAAATGTCCTGAACTCTGTACCAAAACATTACAAGATTTGTGATATAATGATAATTTGCTCTTTTATTAATTATTTTATTCATATAAAGTCATCAGAAGAGTCTAAGCCCGGCGCCCTAATACAAACACAAAATGGATGCATTTAAAATTAACAGGGAAATGATGGTCCTGCTTCACCCTAAGGTAACAGTTATCAGCTCACTCGTTTGTATTAAACACTGAAGGTAGTCATATAAAACAACATAACATTATCACAATGTTTGAAAAAAGGCCTCTGTCTGAAAATATATGATATTGCAAAGTTTGATAATGCTCCTTCAAATCACCAAAATTAAACGAAGCCCTGGACTATCAGATGCTGTATTTTTTATGTAAAGAGTTATTTCGATATATTTTAAAGAAATAGAGTGAGATGAATATTTACATGAGACCAGTCTGGAACAAACATGAAGCTGTAAGGTAAGCATGAAAGTTTGCTTTCAGGAGGAAAAAAGAAGCAATCAATCGATTAGGTCAACTCATTATCAACTGGTATTTTTTTTTTTAAATTAGAGTACTACTGGCAAACTTGATGGAAATAAAATAGTTTCGCTCTTTAGAATATATGTTCGAGGACGTAGTCTTTCCTGACCTACATTATAGTTGCCCTTGAGCCCGAATTTTCTTATTTCCGTTTTGCAAAAATATATACTAAAATGAAAGGAAATAAGACAACTCAGGCACATAGATTAACTGAAATAAAACCAAAACAAATCAATCCACAGATTCCGATGCTGTGCTGTCAGTTCCATAGCAAACTTTTACACTGAAAAGTGTTACCTACTGAGTCAAAATTAATTTTGTCGACAATAAACCAATGACATTACCAGCATTTTATAAAATTCTCCTTGTAATTTGAACCGTCTGCAGTTGTTCAATTTGGCCATTTTCGATAGAAATTGATCAATGGATTTATTGAATTTTAATTGTGTCTAAGTTTCAGAAGATAGTTTCAGCGAAGATAGAAAGAAGAAAACAAACGAAAGACATTATTTAACAAAACTACTACAGTTAGCGCTTGCACGAAAATTAATCTGCTTCTTTCTGAAAACCCATTGAATGAAGGCTGATTCACAGCAATATCTCTAAAGTGAATCATAACTTAGTCTGTTTATAACCCGATCGATAAGTTGTGAGTACAGTTTTCTGAAAAGATCTGGAGTTCTGCCAAGCATATCCAACCATTGTTGACTCAGCCTTCGTTGTAAAGGCTTCTCAATATAAAAATAAAAATGTTCACCCAAGCACTAACTGAAGCATATACAATCACTCAGAGTATAATTTGTCTAAACCAGGTCTTTCATTTTTTGTGTAGATTTTGTTATTGTCACTATGCATATATTGTTCGAAAAACTCGGTCCACTGGCAGTGTAAAGAGTTTGGACCATCTATTGTTTATAAAATGTTCATGCATATATGTATGCTAGTATGTACGAATGCGTATATTTACAGTGTACTCTATGCAGACGAACTGAGAAAATGTTGATTCCTTTTTTTGTGTTTTTGTATGTTTCAAAATAAATTTAGCGTGCAGCTTTGTATAGACTGGTTTTCAGTAGAGTAAGACCGATATATAATGTTATCGATTTCTGGAACTATCATCCCTAATCCACTGAAAAAAGGTAAAAATATTATATTTTATGTATGTATTTAGCTTTTGTGCTGTTTTGTTTATCAAACATACTTCTGCAGACATCACTAGTATAGTAGTTGCTAGATTCTGGCGCATAGGGAATCGGATTTGTCTACATAAAAATTAAAATTCATTGGTAGGGTGTTTAGATGAGAAGGTTTCTAGAACATTGGATTGGGGGTAACGATCAGGTTTCAATCAGGCAGAGCCTCTTGCGAAGAAAATAATCAATTCTAATCTATTGATAAATAATTCAGTACTTGTTAAAGTATCTGTCTGGATATCAACTCCATTCGGTCAAACCATCACTGAGAACACTAAAAGGATCTTGGGTAGAATCGAGACTCTGTGCATGAAGGTTGTTAAATGCAAACCTTTAAATGGGAGCTAGTACATCGATTTACGAGAGTTTGCTAAAAAGAAAAGGCCTGCATAATGCGAAGAGCACATACAACCGATGTATATTTTATGCCGTAGGTTCTGTGCTAATACCTAATAAAGATCATGTAGATAGTCCGACACAGTAATATATATATATATATATATATATATATATATATATATATATATATATATATATATATATATATAGGTGTGTGTGTGTGTCTGTGTGCTGGTTTGCTAAATGTTCCATTAGGATAGATAACATGTAAATTTGAGGAAGAGTTTAACATATCAGTAAACGTGAACGAAATAACAGATGAAGGAAAAAAGGATTGATTAAATCACATAGGTAACAAAAATAGAAAAACTAAACACGATGATATGTTAATCTTTATTTTTATCTAGCGACTTGAACAGCTACTTTGTCAAAAAGGGATGCGTCCTTTTGCGGAGCAATAACGACGAAGAAGGAAAGTATCATTATGAAAGCATAAAGGGTCTGTCTAGATTGGAATCATGTCATACAGATATAAAGAGAAATACAAAAATATATATGTTAAAAGTGTTTAATCACATCAACACAAAAACACAGAATACAAAAGGCTTTTTAACAGAGTATGAAATACTATTGACATTATCCCTGAAAAGGGATCAGTTGTCAAATTAAAAAGTCCCTTTTTCTATTTATGGGGACTTTGAATGTATAACAGTTTCTGAGACAAAATGTCTAGTAGAAACACTGCAAAGCTGTTCAGAAAACAACTGGTAAATATATACCTTCAAGTTTCTGCTTGAATCTTATGTCAATACACAAATACTGTAGACCAATCGTGTAGAGAGGTACAAATCGCATGCCGGTGTTTTACGCCTGGTTAGGTAAAATTGCGAAGCTCGTATGGGATGAGTTGTAATTCTTAAAACCTATTGTGTTAACTGAAGAAGACTAACATCATTTCGGACAAAGTAATAGTTGTCACAGGTGTAATAAAACAATAACACATAACAAAGTTCACGACGGAAATGCTCGCGCTCACAAGGTGCATGATCACTCTCATATAAGCGGCGAGTATCCAGGGCCCTCTTATAACGACTTTAATTTGAATTTTAAATATGGAAAATTCATCCCCTTGTTCATACATAACTTGTTCATGACCACTTATATCTAAAGAACTGGTAAAACAGGATCCTGGTAATGATCTTCAGATTATATCTAAAAATGATGAGGAATACATTTCGTAGGAAGAACTTCGTTGTTGAGACGTACATAGAGGACGACATTAAAATTATTGCTAAACAAACACTTAGGTTTGTAGACACCTTTAGATTCATCGGGATTGCACTTGAACGACTTGTCAAGAACCTAGATGACGCAAAGTTCATTGAAACGAATCAAAATTTTGAGGACATCTACCTGTACGAGTTCTTTGATTCATTCAGTTGATCTGAGGAAATAGCATTGCTTAAAAATACAAATAAAAATAAGTAAACAAACTTAAATGCATCACTATGTAATTCGAATATCTCTGATTATGACTACAAATGTGTGCGTGATGTGATGTCGCACTTCAACCTTACAACATTAGGTGATATGTTCATGCCGAGAGTTTAAAATTTACCGGCGTTGAACTTAACCTTTCAAAATATTAAGACATTTTTACAATTCGTCTACAGTAAAAGCTTTCATTAAACGGGTTGATATACTTTGTGAAAACAACCCGGCCCATGATAGCCCAGAATATATAACTTCTATACTACTGCCTTTACTGGGCCTGAACCAAATCTAGATCAACAACAGTTTGATTTTTAAGCTTCTCCTTAATCCTCTCTTAGGGATATTACCATGATTGCATATTAAATGTATAATAATGATTTTGTAGCACAATAAAATGTTTATTTTAATGGTAGTCGACCAACATTTTTCAGTTGGTTTATATCAGAAAATGTTTAAATGAATACATTCGTCAGTGCCGCGTCATTTGATTGCGTTATTACCTTCCTTAAGAAAACAAAAGAAACGAATATATACTCGCCAGGCAGTCGCTATTATTATTATTATTATTATTATTATTATTATTATTGTTGTTGTTGTTACTTTTACCTAACTGTGGATTAGTTTTCTAGCACGGATTAGTTGAATTATGATCGTTGAAATGTAATGTAGGATGACCCTTTATAACATTAACAACATAAAAGATTCCATCTGGACTCAGTTTGTTTGTAAGTGAACAGATTGCTGCAAATATCAAAAATGATATTTCTTTCAAAACGTCTGCAGTGTCATACCTTTTAAATTCACCGTTAATCAGATATCTGTTGTATTTCTGCTCAACAATTTCGTGAATAAAAGAATCCTTTCATAAATGATTCAAGGCAAGCCTTGATTATCACTTCCCAAAATTGTTTCTTTTTTTGCTCTGGTAAAACATTATTTGGATGGAATTTCCATTGCCACATATTTTGCTTATTCATTTATTTATTTCATATACATGCTTATCGATAAGAATTTAAACTTCACTTGCAAGAGACACTGGTTGACGAAACAGTCCGTTCTCCATCACGTGTTACATACGAAAATACTAACACTATTACTACTAACGCAATTTATTCTCTGAATTTTGTTTTCTACCAAGACGATGATTTTAAATGCTTTAATAATAATAATAATAATAATAATAATAATAATAATAATAATAATATAAAACCAAGAGCAATAATAATATTATAAATAAATAAAGAAATAAATTAATAAAATAAATAAGAATATAATGATGACCATGACAATACTGAGCGATGGTTTCGGGTGGACAAAGTAATGAATACGTTGGAAGTGAAATTGAATATAAAAAGGTATACAATAATACAATAACATTGTTTTTGTTCATTTATTATAAAACATTTAGTATGTCGATGCAATAGTATTCGCAAATATATGAAGACAATTTGGTAGCAATCGTATGAAATCTGATTATACTACATGTTCTTCTGTATTTGGTGTACAACACATGTATCCATGATTTGAAGGAAAGAAATGAACCAACGACATTATGTAACAAATGACATATGAAAACAGTTATTCAAAATGTTTATATAAATTTATCTGCACATTTAATATCAAGGTTTACAAATTTGAAGTTTTACTTCACAACTCATATTGTAAATGTATGGCAAATGAAAATAATGTTCATTTTAATAATCACAATTTATTTCAATAATATGCATCATATAAATCACACACAGCCATCCAACCTCTTTATCTTACTTTCGCTCTCTCCCTCTCTCTCACTCCCCCCCCAGCCCTCTCTTCTCAGAGCTTTCTCATTGCCTGAGCGCTTTCGTCCATACAAATATTCAAACCACAGCTTAGACCCATCAATCACATACGCAGAAATGAACAAAATGATGAATAATGTCGTTGAGGCATTTCTTTCCTTCAAATCATGGATACACCAAAGAAGTTTGAACTTGGATGCGCTAACAAATCTAAGTCTGAAATTTTGACGTAAACTTCATCTCCTGGATCCAAATTGACAGCAGCTGATAAATAACTGTCGTAAATATTGAAATATCCGTTTTGAGACACCTCATGGGGGTGCTCCGTTCTGATCAGTTCTTCTTCTGCACCTTTTAAGATATTAAAGCGGTAAATCGCGTGCTTGATACCAGGAGATGGTTGATTATTGTCAGCATGTCGCTTTTTAAGTGTTTCATCATCTGTTGAGGTTGCGTTCTTTATTGTTTCATACAAATCGAGAAACGAGTGGACGAGATATGTCCCTTTAGCCGGAACTACCAGGCGCCCGTGCCTGTACTCCATACCATATCTGAGGAATGCTCTATCGTCTTTTTGGTGCCACTCCCTCATTGGGATCATTTCGCCATCATCTACGACAAAAAAAAATGTTTTTTTTTAAAAGATACTAAATTGACTACAAAAACTCAGTAACCATAAAAAGCACACAGATTCCATGAATAAAAACTACGAATAAGGTATAAACGTCGAACATTTTACTTATTTAATATCCAAGTTAAGGCAAAGTGTGTGCGTGTGTGTGTGTGTGTCGGTGTGTGTGTATGTTTCTTTGCTGGTGTGTGTTAGAGAGAATCAGGAAGAGAATCTCAAAATAGTGTAAAGAAATTTAGAAAAAATATGAAAAACTAACGGTGCTTTGATTTATGTGTGTTAATAAATTGTTTAAATTTTCCTTTATATGATTATTGTCAAGTTTTCATTGTTTTAGAAGTAGGAATCATACGTGAATGAAATGATGCTGGTTCAATGGATATAGCCGGTAACTAAATGAAAAATCTGCCCATACGATACACGTGTTACTATGTTGTCATTTTGAGAGTTTAAAGTAAATATTTTTTGTTTCTTTCTGCAACACTTACATGCTCGGGGAGGGGACTGTTTCTTTCCTGTTACGCGTGCAGAGGGTTTGATGTTCCAGCGAAGTGTCTTCAACAGACCCATTAACTGAGGAGACGGTCCTAAAAATATAATTTCATTATGTGATACCTGTACATCACTATAAAGGACTGTATGTAATGAAAGTACACCATGTCATAACGTTACACAAAGTACTTGAGTAATATCATGCCGTCAAGAAGATAAAAGTATAACATTCGAAGCGTCTCATTGCATCTTGTGCCTCTATCATTGTTAAATCGCTTAATAAAACAAAGTAATGTTTACATCTTTTTTTAATAAGTGTGTTTATTTCGTTTGAAATTTTTTAAAACCAGCATAAATGAAACAATAACAAAAAAAACCCCAAAACGTATCAAAATATTTGTAGTAATAATGACTCAACGATATAAACTAAATAGACTCATAGACATTTTACCAGCCGTGCTTTTTCTCTCCTCTTCATCACTGAGTCTCTTTTCTTCTTTGCTTATCGCCTGTAAATATGAAGGAATATAGCTAACTAATTCATCATATTCCAAAATGTTACGTAGACGCTGTCTGTTCATGATCTTAGTACATGATGTTCTTTCTCTCTATCTCTTTGTCTATATATCTATTAGTACTCTCTCTCTCTCTCTCTCTCTCTCTCTCTCTCTCTCTATATATATATATATATATATATATATGTATGTATGCATGCATGTATGTATCTATCTATCTATCTAAACCTACCAACTCTTTCCCTCTCTCCCCATCTTCCTTCCTTCCGTCCGTCCGTCCATCCATCCATTCATTCATCCATCAACTGAACCACCAATTCATCTATCATATGCCGTTCGTGTCGTTAAGATAGTGATTTTTCACTCAAAAAAAGCTTTCAGGAATCGGCGACTTACTTTTTCACTAAGATTGTCTGGCCAATACTTTTTCACCATGGCCGAACATATAAAAACAATTAGGCGATTTTTCCTAAAGAAAGGTACTTTTTTCGTGAACGAAGTAACTTTCCTCGTGAACAATTGCTTGGACGGATGGTGGCACCTTTTATGTGAACAAATAATGACATTCATCCTGAAGATTGCACTTTTTCACTAAGGAAGTAACTTTTTTCGTGAAAATTTGCATCGAGGTATGCATACACTTTTTAATGAAGGAAGTTACATTCTTTTTGATACTTATGACACTTTTTCATGAGAAATGTAACTGTTTCGTGAAAACTGCTAGTATATACTTCTATGAAACAAAAAGCTACTGTTCGTGAGGATTTTACTTGTTTCGTGCAGAAAGTAATTGTTTCGTGAAGCTTTTCAATTTTGATAAAGAAAGCACTACTTTTACAAAGAAATCAGTCTTCATGAACGCTGAATAACTGGCCGGTCATGCTATTAAACTCGCCAAGACACTGAAGGAAGCCAGCACTGGCTGGTAAGATAAAGGGACATTATAAAATTGGTTACCAAACTAATCATTAGTTAAGATAAAAAAGAGCCAGCTGGATATAATACTCTGAATCATCCCCATCATACAAACCCTGTTGAGACCATGAATAGCTAATGTACATTCAATTTTATTGATGCTCATTTATTGACTGTCTTCATGTGCATGTAGTATACATGAACTCGCGATCAAGCCACTAAGATCAACAAATTGGATTATGCAACTAAATACATATTTGGTACTACGTAAGTACATAGGTTATGGTAACCTGGCCATAGTGTCAGTAGGGGTGGCAAAACCTTCATATAAATATTATTTTTTCCGTGACAAATGTGTAACGATCATGAAAATGACGCTTTCTTTGCACGTCGATGCAAACTGTTCGCGACAAACTTACCGCTTTCACGAAAAAGTGCCTTTTGATGCAAACTTTTAACAACAAACATTTCTCTTTTCACGATAAAGTTACCTTTTTCGTGAAAAATTCTGCACTTTTCATTAAGAATGTAACTTTTTTATGAAAACACCGCCCGTACACGTCGCCAAATTTTGATGGAAAACAAATCGTGAAAAAGTACAATGTTCATGAAAATATTTGATTTCTTTAACGCAGAAAGAGAACTTAATATAACAAGATTTTTCTTAAAAATCCTTTGTTCTTGACACGTTCCGCCAGGGAAAAAACATTCACCTTAAAAAGTTATCACATTTTCGTGAAGACTGTAACAGTTTTACCTAAATAATCTTCGTAAAGAAAACAAATTCTTTGAGAAAAGGCACATTGTTCACGAAAATGCCTTTATTCTCCGTGAAAAGCCACTGCGTTGATGACCTGTTCCCCCCATCCTACCTCCTTTCATCCCTTCTGTCCTACATAACCATTAATATATTGCTATCTTTAGCAAAACTGTAACATCGACTTCAGCATGTTAATTATGAAAATATTTGGACCCTATATTTAGTAAGCTTGAGTGTCCAAAATTAGAGCGATAAGAAGAACTGGTAAGTGTGAGTGAGTAAGCTATTCCTATGCCAGGAAAGTAATACACACCTCGGCGAAATATTCCTCCAGTCGATCGGATGCACATGCGCAATGTACCTCTGAGCCTGGGGAAAACGCGTCACTTGGAAGGCACAATCTTTCACACGTCAATTGCTGGGAAGGTTTTGGCATTGTATACAACAATGCTAACACAGCCACCAGCACTGCCAGAGTCATTAAGAAAACAAATGCTGTTAGACACTGAAAAGCTTTCATTTTCACATGATGAACAATCAGTCTGATTGCTCCAGCTTCATTGTGTGGAAGAGTGCCTTCCATTGGAAAGTAACAGTCCCCAGATATCAAGTCGTAGCTTACAAGGTTATCTTATTCAGGTTTATGTTCAGTTGACTCCAAGCGGACTGTTTTATACCTTAACTACACAGGGGAACCATTTATTTGTCACTGCAAATACAATCCTCCAATAGATTTCCTATTCGAGACGACGTATCTAAATTTAGAAATGCTACAATGCTACCTGGAAAAACACTGTCATGGAGGTAAAATTAGCTTTTCTAAAAGTGCAACCACACATCTATGCAAAAAATCTATAACCATGCTTAATTGTTGCGGTTTTGTGACACAGCATTAATTAAGCATGGCCATATATTTTTTGCTCAGATGTGTGATTGCACTTTCTTCTTTCCCATTAAGTACCTCGTTTATGTGTCTCTGTTTCCCTATGCTACCGCCTCGTTCAGCTTCGTTGTTCTTCCAACCTACGTCCAAGATTAGCAGTATTTGGAATGGCCCTCAGCTAATCAGTTGCTAGGATTAAAAGTCAATGGTTGGAATTGTTTGTTTACCTATAATGAGACGACCAAGACTACTCTCTCTCTCTCTCTCTCTCTCTCTCTCTCTCTCTCTCTCTCTCTCTCTCTCTCTCTCTCTCTCTCTCAGTGACTCTTAACGACTACTCTCCTAGGATTAGCCACTCTGCCACTGGTAGCGATCTGACCTGCAATGTTTTGCGAGCAACAAATCCATACATAGCATCTCTCTGCCGTCAGTTATCTGTAATTTTCTTTCCATACGATTCTATTTTTCACCCTCCCATAATTGGATATATGTTTGTGTGCTTTTTCCAGTGTGAGTGTGTGTGTGTTTCATTCTGTTTGTGTGTAATTGGACTTTACCGTATAACGTAATGCAAAATATATGGGGGGGGGGGGGGGCTTGTGTGGGGTATATCCCTGTACTTTGAAGTGATCCCATATTTGGCTGAAATGAAACCTTGGTCTTTTTCTTTCATGAAGTCATAAAGTTTAGGATCGTATTTGCACTAGAGACCATGTTATTCCCTTAAATAATGTTGTAAACGTATTCTTGAAGGTCTTTTCGTTAAAAAATTTCAACACTCTCAAGGAATTTAATTGAGTTTGTGTGTGTGGGGGAGGGATGGGGGGGGTGGAGCATGGGGTACATCCTGGTACTTTGAAGTGATCCCACATTTGGCTGAAGTGAAAACTTGTTCTTTATCCTTACATTAAATCATGACGTTTACGATCGTATTTGCATTAGAGCCCGTGTTAAGCTCTTAAATAATGCTGTAAACATATTCTTGGAGTACTTTGCTTTAAACATTTTTACACACTCAAGGAGTTCAATTAAGTTTAGTGACTGAATTTTCTGTCAGAATCGTGGCGTATATATCGGTTGAGATCGAGTCAATCACCGGATCGAACGAGGCCGTCTTCGTAATGCGGACAACAAAAAAATGGCGCTTGACGTTACGAAAAACCTGCCTATATTGGATATAGTAGATGCGCATCTCTCGACTACTTTAAATGATTTTTGTGTGTTGAAGAGGATTTTTGTTTCTCATATGCAATATGCAATATGTCAACTGCATAGTGCATTTAATTAACATCGGTGCTCTCCCAATTTGCGAATTGAGCCTGTTGTGTATCAATGTGTATTCCATGTGCCTGATTCTGTGTTTCATTCAGAGGAAGGATTTTCATGAGTGATTTTGTTGGTTTGCTACTGACTTATAAAACTATGGACTAAAACCTTTACATTGCAGTGATTCAGATTCTTCTTCCTTGCTTGTCCTTGACAATATTAATGTGAGATTTCTGTAGGGGATTATTAAAGCATGCTACAGCGGGAACACATGTGATTCATGCGATAAAGACATTGGTTGCGTAACTCGTTCAAGTACATAACGCACGCACACACACACACACACACACACACACACACATGTCTATATGTAGCAGTGGGTCGGGGAACCATCTCACGGACTACCTCTACCTCACAATTCATCACAAGTGTGAACTACTTAACAGTGAATAATAGTTAACACGTATGCATAGTATTATATCCTAATTCTAAGTGGTTAGCGTGACGGACTCACGACCGAAATGGTGCGGGTTCGAGTCCTACCATCCGACAAGCCTGGGTCAGCTACCGTAGCGTGTCCTCGGCAAGCCACATTACTCCAATTTCCTCGACACTTAGTAACCTACTTGTGTTGCTGTGCAGTTAAGCACCAAACCCACCTCAATTCTAAAACCAATACAAATTTTAATATTGTCTCCTTTATAGAGGAGCAAAAAAAGTATATTTAGTGTAACCATACCTGTTTTATCAGTTTTATCAAGTACATATACATACGTATACACATACATAGATAAAGACATGGACATATATGCAATGTCTAGATTCAACATATATGCAATGTCTAGATTCAACATATATGCAATGTGTGAATTCAACATATATGCAATGTCTAGATTCAACATATATGCAATGTCTAGATTCAACATATATGCAATGACTGGATTCAACAGTCACTTGTTATTACAAACCAGTTTTTCTTATGGTACAAATCTCCTGTAAAAAATAGGAAACAAATAATGGTTTCAAAATCTAGAATATGAACACATTTGAAATTGCTCTACTTTATTTGTCTACACAATCATTATACAGTGAACATGGCTTTTTGTCCTTTCTAATATACCCAACAAAAGCTTTTAACATATTGAGAGCCATACATACATCAGTGCACACATGCTTAACTCTATTTGTGGACATATTTGAGATGTTTCTAAATTGTAATTACGACTTGTACATTTAGTACAAATTATAAAAAAATATATTTATATAGTTGTGATATGCCATCAAACATTTTCCATGTACAATTGATAAATGCAGAGTATTTTTCTGACATGTAGTAAAACTTTATTTCTTTTTTATATACCTGTATGTTTGTGTCTATTATACCAACAATAAATTCTCTTTTGGAAACTTTAACATTATGCAGATGATTATAATATCACCTTATCCACCCTATGCGATGTTGGATCAATGGTACAAGGGAGATAAAAGCCGCTACAGCTGTGACCCTGATAAATCTAAACTTCCGCTTGATTCCGACCAATGTTCCAGTGAATAAACAGCATGTGAAACGCATGCACACATTGATCACCATGTCATTCAGGGCTGAGGAGGAGATTGAAGCTTCGAGATGTGGAATGGGACGGTTCACTCTGAGCTGATGGGAAAATTCTACAGATCATCCATGTAGTTAGTGATGTATATACATGAACATACGTCCCAGACATTTTTCCGCGTTAAAAAAAAAAGGAATAAAAAACCCTCGGTCATAAGGCCTGCATTGCTGATGGGAATGTGATGCAGTTGGAAGTATTTAGATTTTAAATTAAATGTTACCATTGCTCCAGATTTATCATTCATTGGACTTTACACTCAGAACACTTAGCCACGTGAGCATCAATCGGTTATTAAAAAATTTCCTTTCATTACTTATGTTAATAAATAAATGTTGTGGCTGTGGAGACGCGAATGTTGAAGGGTGCAAGCCCACTGGATTTGTGCTATCGTCTGGAGTATTGTCATGGAACTCAACTGGCTTGTATTTGTATGCAAACATATCTAGTATGCATTAAGAAGGAATGAGTGATATTGAAAAACGGGTCTTTTCCTATCACCACGAACGGCCCACCCTACCTCTGGTACCAGGGAAGTGGTTTGCCTAACTACGAGAGCAATGGAGGAGGCAGGTAATAAGGCAGGCATTGGTAATAAGCTGTAGATCTTAATATCTGATCCTGTCTTACCAGTGAGGCATAGGAGGTCTGGTCATCTTTGGTTACCAAAGGAACACTGGCATGGTAAGTTACCTCAGTGTTAGTTGTCAGTTCGTCTTCAGGGATCCACAGTATTAAACTATTTGGCTTTCTTCAGCTATGGCCAGATTATCCCTCTATTTGCGCTTGTGTTGTTATTTCAGAACTAATACCAGTAGGATACTTGTAGTAAGTCTGCTGTTAAATATGGCTTTTTTCATTTGTCTAAAATATATGTAGATAAGGGGGAATCTTTTACGTTTGCCGTGCACTGACTAATGATTAGTTTATGCCATCTTTCATCAGATATTGTAATTATTCCATACTAAAATGTCATTCAACAGCGCCAAAATAAAGCATACTATTGCCACCAAAACGAACAAACATCTCTGTTTTTTTTTTAAAAAAATAATGTTACTAATCAGTCATGTACGAGTATATATAGTAGTTATACGCAGTTGGCTATTCAGTGCAACTCTGACTTTCTTGGTCTTAGACGTATCTTCGTTGTTAGCCTTTAATTTTCTGGATTTGTAGGACAAAGAAAATGGTCCGGCCTGGTTGTTTTTGAAATTAATAGTCGTGTACGAGAAGTCGATACCATTGTCAGTGGCCTTCAAGTCAGTACTAATACTATGACCTCGATTAATAATGTTTACATCCTGTCCTACTCTTCTAATAGACGCAGTACGAGTAGTAGTAGTGGTGGTAGTAATAGTTTGAAAACTAATATTATTACTACTACTGCTACTTTTGTAATCAAACTACTGCCGATACTGGCGCTAGTATTACATCACCAACAACACCACAACCAACAACAGCAACAACAACATCTACTAATACTACTATTTTGCTCATTCTACTACAGCACTGATACAATTGCTATTACTGTTGCTGCTAATACTACCACTGTTATCGGCAATACTCTTGCCAATACCGCAGTATCATTGACATCAACATATGTATTATATTATTCTGAATACTAACTCGCTGTAAAACAAAGTTCATTATTAGTGAACAGTACATCAACGCATCACCTCAAAGTACTCCCTATGCACCACTACATACGTTTTCAGTCAGATTATCCAATTATTAAATGCCATTTTGTATTCACTGTTTGGTATGTTGCTCATATACTGGACCAATGTAACAGTTAAATATAACTGAAGGCTCACAGTATTACCAGTCTATATTAGAATGAATTATTAGAAACTAGGAGGTGTATATATTTATTATGTATGCTTTAAGGTATCGTTTGTCTTTTACACAAACGTATCTGAGCTTAAAAAGATTATTCAATGTATTAAAAGCTGCTGCAGAATTAAAGCCTGTGATATTAGAAATGTCTTCCATTGTGTATCGAGCATCTTTATCAGTTGCCTCCTTCACAGCAACTACTTCCAGCTCACCAATCGCAAAAACGGTTTTCTTTGTCAAGGATTAACAACGGTCCTTAAAACAACAAAACCACCTCAAAATTGTAGGATACGACATAGAATTACATCTGTAAACATTGTCCAAGTCGGTCTTAATATCTATCAGAGAGTACCCTAACAGCGCCGGGATTTTACTGTATTCTCTTGCCTCAGTAGTAGAATTATGTCTCTTTCTCCGACACTGTCATATACATATGGTATGTCACACGCATATATCTGTGGGTGTCTGGCGTGCTGTACGTACAGAAGCAGATCATTTTATAGAATGTTATTTTGTCTATCTATAGGCATTACATTTATTGACAGGTCCAAACAAGCAAAAGTGTTACAACAACGTATTAAAAAAAATTAAACTTTATAACTAAATATTCAGAACTGTTCAAATACCCCTCGTAATTCTTGAAGGACCAAATATAAGTTTTTTTTCTTCTTATTATTATTATTATTGCTGACGGACTGCTGGTATTATTAGAAATTTATTGACCCCTCTGCCACCACCCCGCACCCTCCCCCGCAACCCCCCCCCCCACAGGTACATGATCGTTAAGGTAAGTTTATCTGCAATTAGGTCTCAATTACAACATGTATTAATTTCATTTTCAAAAATTTATTATTGTCAAGTATAGAACAGAATTGAATCCCGACGTTTTAAGACTTATCAAAGGTCCTCTCATTAACAATAGGACATCTAAGTACAATAGGCGGAAGATTAAGAATGTACATACAAAAGACACAAATAAAATAAACAATTCACAATAATGAAACAACTATTGAGTCATAAAACGAAGTAAGAATAAGAATAAGCGGACTGAGAAAAAGAAGAATGAAAAATGAACAGAACAAAATAGAATTTTATTTTCAACTCAAGTCTAACAACACACATATATAAATTAAATTCAACAAACTGTACAATGATGATGCATAGTGATGTTTACTTTTGGAAAATAAATACTTATTTTGAAGCTCTAAATGATGTGATCATTATATTTTGAAACCGATGATTTGATATCATTTGTTCTCTAAGTGAATAATAGCGCTCAGAACTTTGGAAGAAATTGAACTTTAAAGGGCAAGATTACGACCTCTGTCTCTTATCAAATAATGCAGAAACAAAAATGCTTATACAAATTTAATAATTCCAATACAGCCATGTGGAAGAAATGGAAACAATTAACTTAAGGTATGGGAGAGTTTTGGAAATTATTAGCGACATATGATCCGGGGTAAATCGTCAAGAAAAGATCATGTTGTGGAAAACCGATTTGATCGAAATAAGTATGCATAAAACATATAGAAAACAAAATTAATTCACCAGCTTACCCCTTACTTTATGTATTTGATAAGAGTAATTCTTGATCTGCAATGTGTACATTTTATGAATTTGTAATTAATCATTCAGCTATTATTTTGTGCACGTTTGTTAACATAATACCTCTTCCCATCCATCCGGAGCGATCAGAGATGTAGAAGAAGTCCAAGGCACACTCCTGCATGTCGTAAAAGCGACTAAGAGAAGCAACCTTATTATCACTAGAATGCGTCCCTAAATGATTTCTACGCAGAAAATGTCTTGGCGTTTTTTAAAACATAAAACTGTGCTTTAAACATTTTATTCTGTTCTGTTTTATTTTTTGCTTGGTGTGCCTTACGTCGGATACCTAAGCTTATTCGGCACTATATAGACATAATGTGTGCTACCGTAGCGTTAAACCTTATTTAAGCATACTTCTTTCCGGACATTTTCTGTAATGATTTTTACTTATGATACGTATGATCCACTAAGAGTAACAAAATAAACTGCACACCAAGCGTTATATTTATAAGTGAATTCAGATTACCGGGACTAGTACATGTGAGCAAAAAACGTTTTGTTTTTCTTCTCAAAAAAGTTTAATATTTCCTTCAGCATTTCACAGACGATACTATTTAACCTTGATAATTCTATAACTGTTTGCGCTTCTTCTTTTTTGCACTGAAACAACTTGACAGGCTATTGATGACACAATTTGTATTTCCAGCCATGGAATAAAAATTTAATTAAACCTACTTGTTTTCATTATTTGTGTGCATAAAATGCTGGGATAAGTGTAGATATTATCTAAATATATTACCTGTTCATGCAATAGGTGAAGTGTGTAAAAATTGTTTTGAATGCATGGAAACAACTATAAGAAATGATTTAGATACTTAAAAGATACATTAGACTTGGTTGTATCGTGTATACTGGCCTCTACGTCGAATCCAACTGTGAAGAACATATACCCTGATATGCGGCCGCATAATGCGCCAACTGATCAGGGTCTATGTTGTTTGTTCCACTGTTCACACTTGACAAACTACCTAGACCTAGATGTGCCGGCACATTATGCGACGGCAGATCTAGGTCTGTGAGGATTGCAGTTGGACTCGACGTATAAGCGAGTATATATGGTATATTGCAAATATGCATCTCGTGTGTCATGATGGTGAGTTAAAGTAAACAGGGAATAAATGTGAACACAGTAAAAGAATGATCATAATTATGTACATTTCACTCACCATCACCAAAGAAAATAATAATGAGACAGAAATATCTTCCAGGTTAGTCAATCAAATTTGCTAAAATAACTTTGAATCTGTATCTAGAAAAAGGCATGGGCAATATTGATGCATTACAAGTAGACACCCTATCTTCATCTAATATTTCAAATGGATGGCCAACTCCGCAATGTATCAGCCGTTCTGGATAAATACCCATCGTTCTGTATTGATCGAATGGTTAGAGGTGTCACGAGTTTTTAACCATTCACATTACAGGATATCATGGGCACAACAATGTAATTTCACAATAACGATAATAATCCATAGTTACAAACTACCAAACACAAAAGACTCAAATAAAATAAAAATATCACAATAATGAACAATTGTGATCTGCATTTATTTCGCGCAATGAATGAACATGATCAGTTGCAGAAATTAAAATTCGTGCACATTACATGTACACAATATATCTTTATCTAAGCTTAAAACGAATTAACAACTGATCCCTATGAGCTGATACCTTGTCGAAGTTGGTGATTAACAATAAGTATGGTTTCTATTTTAGGCAAAAGGGTTGTATATTTTACATTGGATCAAGGTTGGCATTCCTTTTTCTTTACTTCAGCATTGATCTGAGCTGTAAGTCGGTATAATTGTCTCAGGGGCTATAACATGGGATGGGAATATGTTAGAGCGACTATGTCCACGTAACAAGACGCAATTGCGTTGTTGTCTATAATGCTTCCCGACATCGAAATTGGTACGTAGACACCGAGTTCAGTAGATTTAGATATCTCCGTGACAGACTCATCTAAGAGAGAGCAAATATTGTTATTGAGAATAAGCATACTGTCGCCCATCTTGACGTCTCTGGCAGCAATGTTTTTATGTCACCAAAGCATAAGGCGCGAAGCAGGCACCTTTCTCATTTGCTGTACGTGCAATTGACCTGTCAACGGTTTCCGCTATATTTATCTGCTCGATTTCATTTGCTTCTCATTTCGCGTCAATCTTGTTATTTTGTATATTTTCTTTCTTTATAGCGCACATCTCTTCTTGTCTTTTCCTTTAAAGTTCAGCTTTTTCTTTGTTCGAACTTTTTGGCAGCTCTTCCAGTTTTTGCTGTGCCATGTAAAACATGTCATTGGTGTACATTCTACCATCATTTATGGTGACAAGCTTGTCTATCAATGCAATTATCTTTATGACTTGATCTCTAAGAATGTCAGGATCGCTTTGCAAATTGTCAATAAGTGCGTAACGGTATTTGCATTCCTCTAAAAGACTTGGTATATATCCTGTCTGGGATGTGATATAGTCCTCAAAAGTTTCTTTGCTCTTTGTGCTGTTGTGCATAAAACGGTCTCCGCGTGTGAAGACCACTACACCAAACTCTACGAGGAAATCATGTCCAAACATTTTTTTCAGGTTAGTAATTGCCATGTTCCCCATCTCTGTTATCCTCACATCGATGTTAAGCACAATAACAAAGGCATCGAATCCCTGAGGTACTAACGTGATAGCAGTTCCTATTTCTTTCAGTGCCTCCTCTCGGTGCGGGGTGTTCATTGTTCCCGGTGTATCAACCACACTAATTTCTCTTCCCGCTATGATACATTTTTCCATCGCACACTTGGTTGTTACTGGTGTAGATGACATCTTCGATTCGAATCTCTCTTCACCTAAAATGCTGTTAGCAGTTGTACTCTTTCCATCGCCGGTCTCTCCCAGAAGAACAATACTTAGAGGTTTACCGGTTGGGAGGGTTTTGACAGGCGCTCCTAAATTATTTGTTTGAGAAATCTGAAATTGAAGAAACCAGCTTGCAATGTGTGGAAATGAAATACTTACCTTTTGCTCTTTGTTCCGTCATATGTTTGATGTAAATCATTTCTGCTTAACTTCATTTGAATGAAACAAATTGCATATCTTGTCTTCGAAACAATTTGATGCCACATTGTAAATGCAATATTATGACTGTTTTTTAAGTTAAACCTTGAGAACAATATAATGCTTACCCCTGAAGAGAAATTTACTTAACTTTGTATTTTTTATTTGATTAATTGTCCATATGGAGACCATTCGTTGGAAAGTGGGGGTCGGGAAGTGGACCACACACACATGTACACACCCGTTCCCTGATACACGAGGCGTGGGGTGGGAAACAGAAGTAGACAACACAGTACAAAAATGGGGACCAGATATGGATTCTAGTATACCTTGGTATATTTATATATTTCTTGTTCGAAATTTCTTGTTTTCATTTCTTACCACTATTTGCTAACGAGTTTAACACTCGATGCATCATTGCGTTTGTCAAAACAGAGCGCTCTATAGACAGCTGCATATAATACTTGAACAATAACACTTAAAAGACAACTGCTGAGACGGTTTTAGACTTAGGAACTAATGCAGATGTCAAACTAATTTATGGATGAAAGCACACTGATAATGCGAATGTCACTATTTATCCCAGGATTGAGGCATATGACCCA